>CM031673.1:2655934-3370958 GCA_006182925.3 Reinhardtius hippoglossoides
CTGTCCGATCTGATTAGTGGCCGCTCCACCGTCCTGTTCGTTATGTCCCTAACGAGGAGCGGGTTCAGTTCACTGTGAGGTTAATGAATAAAAGAAGGAAGAATCTGCTGCATCTGCGGAAAAATACATATTCCAGAGAGAGAGAGAGAGAGAGAGAGAGAGAGAGAGAGAGAGAGAGAGAGAGAGAGAGAGAGAGAGAGAGAGAGAGAGAGAGAGAGAGAGAGAGAGAGAGAGAGAGAGAGAGAGAGAGAGAGGGGACAACAGACTGTGGAGAGCAGAGTTGAGTGTGTCATCATTTTGTGCGGTGACCTCGTCCACAAACGCTCTGTGAGGCTCAGGTACGCTCGTGGTTTGAGCTAAATGCTACATGATGCTCCTTCCAGCTGTGAATCATAGCGAGGAGCCTCTGGGCCAATTCAAAATGGTTTATACAGTGGATTACATTTATAATGCCGTGTTCTGTTTGTTAGGGAGGAACCGAGCACTTCACTCGTCACACACTCTCTGTCACACGTTTACCTTCAGAGCCTCTCACAGCCTCCATCTGGTCGGAGCGTGACTCAGGTTGGTGTGTCTCCGCTCTCGTATCCCTCAGGAGGATGGATGTCAGGGAGGCATGAACCCGACTGCGGTGACGCCGAAGAGATGGAGGACGGATTAATAATCCTCCGGAAGCTCGGCCCTATTTCAACAGGAATCGAGCTTGTGAACCAATCACACCGAGGCGAGCCCGGGGGCGGCGTCCCATCAATAACGTGGACAGGACTGTTACTCTCTGGGTGGTAACTTCCCTCAACGCTCTTCATATCTCTCCCACTGTCTGGTTTTTCTATTTCCCCCCCAACGATTAAACTGATACTCGACCCCAAATCTTTTGAGCATCAAACACTCGTTGACGCGTGGCTGTAAAAAGTTTGTCGTTTTGTCCGTAACAAACGGCTGCAGCCGCGGCCGTCGGGAATTATGTCAGTTCCGATAAATTTCAAGTTTTCAAGCTGCAAAAACACGTAAAAGGTGAAACTCACACAGTCAACTTACTGCACAAGGTTTTTTGAAAAGTTGTGCTAACTTATTATCTTCTGTTCAAACTATTTATCTTCCATTATTAAAAAATAGTTTAAAATATTGAATTTCAGATACTTAAGCCTGTTTTAGACATGAACTCTGGAAAATTGGGCCTCAAACACACAATGAAACAGCTTGTTTGGGCTCAAGGGAAGTGTGTGAAACCATCACAGTGTCAGGGTCAGGGCCAGGGTCAGGGTCAGGGTCAGGGTCGGGGTCAGTGTCAGGGTCAGGGTCAGGGTTAGGGTTAGTCCTGGTCTAGGATTCTTTCCCCCGGTGGAACAGCTTTGCAGCACCGGCTCTGTTCCACCGTGTTCAGCTCTCTTACTACAGATTATCCCGAGGAGTAAATCTACACAACGGTTGGGTGAACGTCTGGTGAACTTTGACATGTGAGCAACTTAACTCTGCGGAGGAGACAGTCCTGTCACTTTTCTCTCTCTCTCTCTCTCTCTCTCTCTCTCTCTCTTCTCTCTCTCTCTCTCTCCTCCCTCTCCCTCTCCCTCTCCCTCTCTCTCTCTCTCTCTCCCTTAAGAAGAAGAACTCAGTATTTGGGGAAATGCACTTATGTGCTTTGTTGGGAAGATCAGTGCCGCTCTCTCGTGTGCTTGCAGCATCTTTAAGGATCTATTAATAACAAGTCGTACAGTATTTCACAATAGATCAAAATGCGTTGGAACATCAAACACATCTCAGCCGCACAGCGTCCTCCGGGGAAATAAGAATTCCAGTGGAGGGGTTTACAGAAAGCTGTTATAATGTGTTTCTCAATATTAGACAAATTGCTAAATAAATAGTAAAACCTTACATTACAATATCATCCTCCAACTACTGACAATTATTTATCTATGACAATTCTTTAGCCATAAAATCAATTTGCTGCTATATTAACCTCACCCCTCCTCCTCCGTCTCTTGTTCCTTCTCTATACTCCCACCCTCATCTCTCATCTCCTCCCTCCCCTCTCCCTCATCTCTCCTCTCTCTCATCTCTCTCTCTCTCTCTCTCTCTCTCTCTCTCTCTCTCTCTCTCTCTCTCTGTGTCACTCCCCCCAGGTCTCTCGCTCCTGTTAATTCAGGCGGACCATTGCTCCAAATATAGAAAAACCGAAGCCGTCTCCGAGCATCTAAACGATGACACTTCTTCAGACGTCTACGATCACTGAAGCTTGCGTCATCCGTATTCAAACCGCCTGTACGCAAACATTTACTTGTGTATCTTTGTGAGGAGCATTTTAAGGTTCGGTTTGAATCAAGTTTAGGTGAGAATAGAGGAGTATAAAGATAACACCATGAAATAATGGTGAATCGGCACTGGTGACTGGTTTTTATCCTCATATTGCTTCTTGTTCTGTCTGATTCAGAGCCTGTTAAAGCCGGTTTTAGCTTAATATAAGAAAAGATGAGGGAAGGGGGGAGGGTAGGGTTAGACGTAGGGATTGAGTTGTGCTGGTTAAAGTTAGGTGGGGCTAAAGAATGCATTATTCCAATGTTCTCATTAAAGCTGTTTTCAGACATGAACTCGGGTCGGACGTGTTCTCAACAACACAGGGATCTCTGGAGCGCTCACGTGAGGTCGTGTTAATCCTGCTGTTGAAAAGTGTTAACGTCTGAGGCCCTGGTTATGGTGGGGGGGGGGGGGGGGGGGTCAGATGCACGAACTGGTCATGGTTAAGGTTAAGCTTTTGGTTTAGCCATCAACAATGAATGGATGTCAATGCACAGTCCTACTAAGGATCGCTGCACAAACCTGTGTGTGTTTATGTAAAAGAACCTGCGTGTATGTGGGCTGTGGATTGATGCCTCACGTGTGAGTGTGTGGGTGTGTGTGTGTGTGTGTGTGTGTGTGTGTGTGTGTGTGTGTGTGTGTGTGTGTGTGTGTGTGTGTGTGTGTTTTTTGTGTCTAACGCTGAGCTCTTTCCATTTTGATTGTCCTTGTATCACACTTAACATTTCTCTCCTTATGTGCGATAAATAATTCAGGCTTCCAGAGGCAGAGAGACGAGTGAGAACATTCACGAGGACAAAAGCTGAACGAGTCAAGAGCCCGGACTTTTCTCCATGAATTGTCTTTCGGGGAGGAATGGAGGAAGCAGGAGCCACATTTTTTCTTCTGTGGTAGAAACTCTGCAGCGCACGCACGCACAGATCAGGCCTCATCAGCTCCATGCAGCTCAGACGGGAGATGAAGCTGCTGCATTTGCATTTCGCCCCAAAGTGCCTGGCACACAAACAGCCTCTCCCGTGAGCTGTTCTCTGTAACAAGGAGAACAGATCACATCTCGCTGAACTATCGATATACGTCCCTCGGGCTGTTTCCCTGTAAAGAAACAAACAAGAGAAACTACCAGCATCCTGGACACGTGTGTTTTTTCATATCTGAGATGAATGATTGATAATGTAACGAGCCGGCCTCACAGATTGATCTCTTTCTAGCAATAATTATGTTTCAGGACTCCATAGTGGTTTGGTTTCCTCTCCTCAGTGGGTATTGGATTAGCTGTGTTTTCCCTATTGAGCTACTTACCACCTCAGGCTTTAATACTACACCCCCTCCCCTCCTCTTCTCCTCATCCTCCTTCACAAGGTTTGCTGAGGAGGCCGTTCATGTAGGAGCGTTGCTGCCTCTGAGCTCTGGAAGGAAAAACACAAGCCTACTAATAACGCCGGGGCCTTTCTCTGTTTGCCTGCAGCTTTTTGTCTCTGTTGTCTTATCACGAATGTTGTCGCTGAACTTAATTTAAAGTCTGACTGAGATGATTCTTCCTGAAAGGCGCCGCTGCGTGCGTGCAGATAAGCGGCTGCGTGACCGCTCGTCCATGATCCCAACTGTGAGGTGGTCTTCGCCTTGTCACCTATAGAAGTTGTTTCAATCCCCCGTGAGCTCATTACTTTCGGATCGGCTTGTCGGAAATAAGTGGGTAAGGAGTTAAGAGTCTTATTCTCACCCGGTGACACGTCGCTCAGCATCAGACGGTGACAAGCAACGCACAAGACGCACACACACGCACATGCTGAGCAGCACAAGTCGAGAGGGAAGGTTTGGCGACGATGCTGAGAAGCTACCGGCTGAAGAAGGAGCGATGAACAGGCTCATTTAGTCATCAACTCCATTTCCGAGTCTTAATTACAACATTGTGCATCTTTATACATAAATAAACTCAACGACCACAAGACGAAGAGGATCTGAGGCAATCAAATGTTCTTTATTTGTAAAGCCCATATTAAGAAATCACAATTTTGCCTTTAACCCGAAGCAAGAGGGAGGAAAAGCTTCCGAAAAACCAAACTCAGAAACCTCAGAGAGACGCACACGTGGACGACCTCTCTCCCAGGATGGAGACATCAGCGATTAACGTATTTGTACAAAAGGAAAAACTCTGACGAGATTGAATGGAGCAGTAATGCTAATTGCAGCGATAGTGATTTTGCCAGTAATTGCAGTAAATGTAAAAGTTTATCGATCACAGTCCGCGATGCACTGTTACAGCGTTTGTGTTGTTTGTGTTAGTGTAGAGTTTGTGTTGCTTCCCCCGGATTCACTTTGGACTAAATGCAGGACAAACAGATTTAAAAGCTCATTTGTCTCTGCTGTCTTTGGCCTTTTAAATGAGCCTGTGTGATTTTTAAATTGTATTTATTTGACGTTGTATTTATTGATTGTTGGTTGTGTCGTGCACTGATTTCTGGCTGTGCAACAAATTGCCCCTCTGGGAACCTGGACCTGCAAACGATGTGTTTCTCTGCAGTTTACCTTGTTTACCCAGCTAAAGACACTTCTTCAACCACAAATGTACGAAGACATCGCTTTCACCTTATGCAATATCATTAGTGCATTCGTTTTTTACTCCTCCCACCGAATCAATCCCCCAACAGCTCCTTCCCCCCCCCCGTCCTCTGCCCTGCATCCTCCGGCTTTTAGGAACAGAACAGACAGACGAAGATGGAGAAAGATATGAAAGGACAGAGAGAGATGGAGAGAGCTGCAGGACGGAGGAGAGGCCGCGAGTGCAGGACGGTGGGAAGAGAATAAAGAGAAGGGAAATAGAGTGATGGGGGAGGATGTGCTCCGACTGAGGAAAGTGTATTGATTCCTGCATCATGATGGACTGAGAGGCCCCTTGTCACCGTGACAGCCAAAGACAAATGCAGCTTCAGGTGCTGTGTTGACCGTCTGGAGGGAACCAAACAACAACAACAACAACAACAACAACAGAAAAACAGCCCAGAGGTTAAATCACATGTGGCGGTGGCTCCAAACCAAGAGCAGTGCACCTCATTAAATACTCAGCGTAAGCCCTTTGGATTTCATTGATTGCTGGTGTCCAGTAATGCCCGAGCTTCCTCTGGCACCGCCTCCCCCCCCCCCTGAAAGAGGCCAAGTGAGCACGAGGACAATCGTTTGTGCGTCTTGAGTCATGTCTGACCGGAGAGCAGAATGTGGGCTGCGTGGCCCGGGCCAGCAAAGTGGGTCAGAGGGTGAAGTGGCAACGAAAAAAGCCCGACACAAAGTGGACTCATCTTCGCTGGAGGGCATCTCACTATCTCCACTCTGGAACAGCACACACAGTACACACACAGTACACACACACAACAACATCCCCCCCTTCTTCCTCCAACCCCCTCAGCCTCTGTCCCCCCCCGCCCGCCCGCCTCTCTGTTTTGATTGCCGCCTCTGTCCATCCCCGTGTTTGCAGGAGCGTTGAGGAGATTCTCATCTCCTTGTTGCACCTTCCAGCACTCTGCGGATATTGCATTTGCAGCCTGTCCAGAGCCCTAAGACCCCCCTTGGCATCCTAATGACCACACACACTTGTGATGTGAGGGGGCAACCTTAACAACCCCACCCCCCCCTCCCCATGCTCCATCCCTATTTTAACCTCAATCCTAATTCCAACCCAAAACCAAGCCCTGACTCTTCTAATCCTCTTAAAGAAGTAAGAAAAGGCGAAATGTCTCACGTCTTCCTATCCTCGTGAGGACCTCAGGGATTGGAATAAAACACACACACTCCAACAGGCTTTAGGACCCAGTGTTGTCTGCCGTAATGAGGTGGCACCGCTGAAGAAAGGAGAGAGGGATAGAGACAGGAGAGGAGGAGGAGGAGGAGGAGGAGGAGGAGAGGGAGGAGGAGGTGCACAGGCTGTATTTTGGGAAGTCAGAGAACAGCTGAGAGTGGCAGAAGAAAGTTGACACTGTGTGAGATGCTCTGCAGCCGCAACAAGGATTAATGAGAGAGCTGCTCCCCGTGTGAGGAGGAGCAGAGAGCCAGGGGGTGGTGGTGGTGGGGGGGGGGCAGGATGCGCGTGGAGCTGCGGTGCAGGGGGAAGGGGCGCGTGCGCGTTACCGCTGCCAGGCTGCACAGGTGAAGCTGGGGCATCTTCACGCGTCCGCACAGCTCGAAGCCGAGGGGAAGCCCGCAGGTTGGGTTTCCTCACCTCTCTACCCGGGATACGTGCGATCCGCTCGTCACACAATTACGCACGCACTGCACATGCCCGCGCCGAATTCCAGCAAAGCACCGCGCCGGCAGTGCGTAAAAGCGATCCGTGCTGTGGAGGGTTAAAACTGGGGTTGTGGATTTCCCCCCGTTTCTCCTCGGAGGAGTCGTTCCGAGGACAGGACCGGACGAGGAAGAGGAGGAGAGGAGCAGAGTTTCCGATTTTAAGGTGAGAGAATAGTGAAATATTCAAAGGAGACATGGAGCAATTTTACTGTTTAGAGCTAATCGAGTTTTACACTCAGCAAATCTAGATTTCATCGTTATCGTTGGTAAATTGGACATTTGGCATTTAATTGGATTTTACGCACATTTGCGCACCGTTTTACGCACAATAAGAATATTAAAGGAATCTATCTATCTATCTATCTATCTATCTATCTATCTATCTATCTATCTATCTATCTATCTATCTATCTATCTATCTATCTATCTATCTCTCCATCCCCTCTTTGTGAAGCAGCTTTATAAATCGTTATGAAGGTTGAATCACTGCTGCTATAAGAGCTCCGTGTCATAGCAGAGAGGTTACATTATAAAAAAAAACTTATTAATATTCAAGTTTGACTTTCGTGTCAGCAGTAATGTATCAGAGCAGGTCTCGGGTTGTAAGAGGATCCGTGTCCCTGAAACCTTTCAGTGACCGATTCAGGGCTAATATTTGAGAGAGGTGATTCATTAATGATGAAGACCATAACCTTCCTCTGGTTCTCAGCCAGTGGGAGAACACACACACACACACACCTCAGGAGCGAGAGCTTTCATCCTGAATCTCCTCATGGCTTGTTTCCTGTGTGTGTGTGTTGTGCATTTGTACAATAGAGGAGTGGAACCCCAGCAGCAGCAGCAGCGCAGCAGCAGAACAACCCCCATCACCACACACACACACACACACACACACACACACACAGCTCGGCTCCAATGTTTATGTTTGTACAGCTATTTGCTGCTGTACGTTCAGCCGGGTCTGCAGAAATATAAAACCGTACGCAGCACACACTGAAACCTCAGACAACCTGACACTCCTGCACCGGCACGTCTTCATCTCCAGGTCAGGAAGGAAACCTGGTTAGAAAGATCACATTTGTATTGTGTGTGTGTGTGTGCGTGTGTGCGTGTGTGTGTGTGTGTGTGTGTGTGTGCGTCCATGAATACATCATCGCTCATCATGTAAATATCAGAGAGGCTAATTACCTCACTCTCTAATTTGCCTTAGCTCTTCGCTGCACACACACACACACACACTTGATCCTGTGACTTGTGAGGACATTGCATTGATTCATATTTGTCCCCTCAAACCTCGACCTCGACCTGAAGGGCCACATGTTTAGTTTCAGGTCAAATCTTGAATCACACGACGAGGACGTCTCTGTGGGGCTTTTAATTAAAGCTTAACCAAACCCACGTAATCCTGAACACACCGATGATTTACCTCGTGTGAACCAGCGCGTCTTGTCTCCAGACTGAAGGAGAATCTGCTCAGACACATATGTGACACCACAATTAGATTAATAGTGCTACACACACGCACACACACACACACACGCACACACACACGTATACAGGTCAGTGCATGGCAACACGTCTTATGTAAACACAGTGGAGATGACATCAGTGCAGCCTCTGTACATGTTTAGCTCCTCCAGTGTTCACACACATGTTCACAGGCTTCACCTCAAACACACAAGAGTAAATTAAACTGGTATATCGAAACAATAGAAGGTTATATATAAACGCTCAATAGACAATAACTTACACAATAACTTGTTTCTCCACATGATTACACAAGTCGCACAAAGTCGTTATCAAAATCAAGCTCGTGGCCTGTTTTTTTTTAAGTCCTATTTTTATTTGAGCATAAAATAGCATCAAACAAATGTTTTTTTTTAAAAGCAGATTAACAAACATAACATAACTCGGATTCCCATTAAAACATGTTTTTTTTAATCACAAATATTTGGACCTATTTTGTAGTTTAGTTGAGGAATTACTGATTAAATGGATTATCGTGTTTGTTTTCCATTTTAATAATTAGTTTAGAATCTGTTTTATCATCTGTGCTGCTGATGGCGCATACATGAATATAATAAAATATTTTAATTTAGAAATTACTTCCTATTCGAACAATCTACAGAATGCCTGTGTGTGTGTGTGTGTGTGTGTGTGTGTGTGTGTGTGTGTGTGTGTGTGTGTGTGTGTGTGTGTGTGTGTGTGTGTGTGTGTACAGTGTGCTGCGTGTCACTGGGAATGCACACGTATGTAACAGGCATGTAAGTAACCTTCTCTCACAGTGTTTTACACAGTAACATGCACATATGTACAATCACTGCACAACCATACATGTAAACCCAAGAGAATAAGAAGCACATTGAGTGGCAGCAGCTGTAGAAGACACTTAAGCACAAGCCACACACACACACACACAAACACAACACAAACACAAACAGAATATTGTGAGACATATCCTGTCCCTGTACAGTGTGTCCCGTGATGCTCACAGACACACACATACGTCACACTGAGTACAACATGCAACACACTCTGCAGAGATGCTGGAACCATTTACAACACATTGCAGATGGGTAACTTCTCACTCTTCAGGCCTCATCGCACACAAGCACGCAGCTGTGCAAGCGTTCTGTGTGTGTGTGTGTGTGTGTGTGTGTGTGTGTGTGTGTGTGTGTGTGTGTGACATGTGTACATACAGTATGTATGTGAGCAGGAGGCAGGAGGCAGGAGGCAGGGAAGCTTCCCAGGGTTTGTTTACCGTGTGTCTGAAAAATGAATGATGCAAGGCTGCAAAGAACTGTGTGTGTGCATGTGTAGTTATGTGAGGGAAATTGAATGACTGTGTGTGTGTGTGTGTGGATGGGGGGGGGGGGGGGGTGTCAAAGCAGGGCATACAATGGACTGATTAATGAGCTTGTGCACACATTCTGCACAGGGGGGGTTCGAGTAAAACCCAGCGCCTGGCGTGACTGCGCTCATTTGTTATTACAGGGTAATTGTGTCAAAATGATCCATCCTTTTCCGTCTAATGTGACGGCAGCACATCCTCACTGGGAGGCTCGGCTACGCTGGAATTATCCCATCCAGTTATTATCAAGCCGAGCAGAGGAGCAGCACTGAAATGGCAAATTAGCCTCTGCTTCATTTATCCTGCGGTGCACGCTGCGCTCCGTGGCGAATGTGTTTCCATAGGAACATGATGTTACTTTGAGCTTCACGAACTGTGCAAGCGCTCTCCACGTCGCCTGCCTGTTTTTTTTTCCTGCTTATCTTTTCTGTTCAGTTTCCTCTCTGCTCTCGTCGTTTCACCCGCACAGATCAAGGAGGCGAGAGGAGAGGAGAGAGGAGGGAGAGCGTGAGAAAAGGGGTTTGGAAATGAAATCAATAGGGCTATTAAACTGCCACTCGGGGGGTTTCAAATTTTCTTTCTTCGGCATATCTGGGAGCCTGCTCTGGTCTTATCAGCCCGACATCGCTGTTCTCCGAGATGTCCTTTTATTAGAGCCCTGCAGGCGTTCACAGCTCCAATGTTCTGCAGCCAGCGCGTCCCTGTCTCTTCCTACGAGTGCGTTCACCGAATCTGCATCTCCTCGATCTGTATCAGCTGAAATATAACAGCAATTACTGTGTGTGTGTGTGTGTGTGTGTGTGTGTGTGTGTGCGTGTGTGTGTGTGCTGTGAGATAGAGAATCAGACTGCAGAGTTGCTGAAAAATCAGTTAGGAGTCAGCAGCAAAAGGGTTTTAAGAACAAGCTCTCGAGTGTGAGACAAGTTTTAAGGTTTGTACAGTGGCGTTGACAGCACCGGCTGGATTATGGGGAATAAAAAGAAAGGGAGATGGAGGGGAAGCAATGGAGGGAGCTGAGAGTGGATGTGTGGTTGTGTACGTGTGCGAGCGAGCGAGCCCCAGACTAAAGAGGAGAGAGAGAGAGAGAGAGGGAGAGAGAGAGAGGGAGGAGAGAGAGAGAGGGAGAAAGAGAGAGAGAGAGAAGAGGAGCTCTTGTAAAAGTGTCAGTGGTGATTTGCGGCGGCGTCCTTGCAACATTCCCTCCACCTGACTGGATGTTTTATGAGCGTTGCAGAATCAGAAAAAAAAAAAGAGGAGGCGAGCTTATAATACAGCTGACAGAAGTCTTTTTTATGGTGGATGGGCAGGGGTGAAGGGGGGGGTGAGGGGTGAGGAGAGGAGGGCGAGGGGTGTAATAAAGCTGAGTGCATCTCTCCTGGAATGAAGCTGCAGTGATTAAGAGGAGAGAGAGAGAGAGAGAGAGAGGAGGGGGAGAGAGGGAGGAGGGGGAGAGAGAGGAGGGGGAGGCTGATGTGTGAGCGAGCATGTATTCACCGAATGTCCAGATGTGTGTGTGTGTGTGTTTATGTGTGTGTGTGTGTGTGTGTCTTGAGGAGGAGGCGTCTTGACGTCAGTGTGTTGAACGATCGCTCAGCTTGTTCACTGTGAGAGGTACTAGCCCTCCACAAAGGAGGAGGCGAGCAGGGATGGAGGGAGGGGATGGAGGGATGGGATGGAGGGAGGGAGGGAGGGAGGGAGGGATGGAGGGATGGAGGGAGGGGGGGTTTGCACGGCGAAGCAGTTCCAGCGCTCGCAGCCGAACACAGGCCGCAGCAGCACCACAGCCCAGAGACACCCAATTATTCCGCTTTATTTATTTATTTCCCCGCGATGCTGTGCGGCGGAGCGTGCGACAACGAGCCACTGAGCTGATCTGGAGCCTGTGAAGCGCTCCGCCATGCAGAATGAATACTTACTGATGAGATATTATGTGGTTTGTTGAAATGACACTTTCCTTTTTTTTTTTTTTGCAGCCCCGGGGGAGTGAAAAGCCCTTCAACACACACACACACACACACACACACACACACACACACACACACACACACACACACACACACACACACACACACACACACACACACACACACACACACACACACACACACGGCAGAGACACTTTTTCTTCTTTGTTATTTCATCCTTTCTCACTTGTCAGCTCACACACGAGCGTTTCTCTCCACCTCTTCGGTTGTGTCTAATTTTAGATGTTCTCACTTTGGAATTCATGTTAGGGGCTGGATCAGGTGGGTTCAAGTGTTAAGGGGGGGGGTGGGGGGGGGGGGGACAATTCTGGAACCGTGGGTTTGAATCCGCAATACAATCGTCCACAGTGTCAGAGATGGAATCGTGATGAAACAATCCTCTGCCACCGCTGCATGTTCAGCCTAAATCAAAGTCAAGACCTCACAAATGTATATAGAAACCCAACAGTTCCCATAACGAGCAACAACATGATGTAACAAAATACATGTTTCATGTTATAGTTAAAGTTATAAGATGCAACAATTCATTCAAATGCTCAAAACCAGAGAAAACCCACAATTTTACGTTTCCTTGTCGTTGCCTTTGCTGTTTTCTTGCGTAACGTGAATAAACTTTCACAAATGACCTCACCGTGAACATAATTTACGCCTGAGTCGCGTCACGTTGATTTTGGGTGAAGACAACAACTCCCATGATCCCACACTGCTTCACGACGTCATCAAACTGGGTCTTTTGTTATTGTTTTGTTTGAGAGACCCCTAGTGGCCGAAGTTACATACTGTACAAGGATCCAAGATTAATATCTAACCTGTGTCGGTAACTATTTATTTAGGGTGTAGATCTTTGCATGTGATTTGCAGCTTTATTACTTTTGAAGTTGTTCGCCAGGTGGTGGACAAAGACGTGAGTTGGGCTCTGATATTTCCTGTGTGTGTGTGTGTGTGTGTGTGTGTGTGTGTGTACTAAATGACTAAACAACGCATGGATTAATTTTAATCAAACTTGGTGTGAATGTTACTAGGAAGAATATCTCTAGATGATAAATGTTTGAAGCTAATTGGTCAAAGGTCAAGCTCGACATCCACAGGGCAATCACGCCATGACGTAGATCGGATTTGATTGGCTGATAGAGAGGCTGATGTCCTGTGTCTGATGTGATCTGGGGTCAGGGGCCTGTAGTATGATGGGAATGTGTGCATGAAGAAAGATAAGACCCCCGATCCAACCTGCAGTCACAAAACCCTCAGAGACAAGATGCTAACATTTCCTGTGACCCTTTTTTTTGTCTTTGAACAGACTCCATCGTCCTCATCGGAGGAAGTGGACCGCGAGCCACCCGACTGCTCCCGTGTCCTGAATGAAACCCTCTTAACGTGGATGGGGGGGCATTAAAATCACATGTCCCAGAGGAGCCGCTGCTGCACCAGGCAGCAAACCCACGGGACATAAATCAAGACCGGGCCACTTTGAGTTCTGCATTATCGCTTCCTGCCGCAGCCGCGGAGGAGCCGGCATGTTAGCAGGCGCGCCTGACCTGCAGGCGTGCGCCATAGGATTCTATTTCTGGAGCCTCGTTGCTTTTGCAGATTAACTGCCCTCAAATATGGCCCCAATCCGATCACTGCACCAGTAGTTCCACTGCTGCTGGAGGTTGTGCATATTCAAGCTTCCCCCCCCCCACTGTGCATCAGTCCAGTCATCTGAAGTCCCCGATGCCTTCGGTCTGTTTTTGAAAGCAGTGGCAGTGCAGTTGTATTTTTCTCAACTCACGAAAGGAACAAAACAAGACAGCTTGAAGTTTTTCTCCTTCTAGTCGTTGTCATTGCTCATTTCCATCTGGAACCATTGAAGGGGAAAGATTGACATCAGAAACTTTCACAGTATCACTGGGACACCGGTGAGATGGAGACATTTTCCACGAGTTCCTGAGGGCGGCCGCACCGAAGTCCCCGTGCCCAGTGTTTTCTTTAGCCTGTCGGGGGCTAATCAGGGTCCTCTATCATCAGAATTGACATTTCCATATTGTATGAGAGAGAAAGTAGCCGACATTAGCATATTCATGAACACTAACGCTCTCAATCATGTGAAATAGAAGACAAGGGGCAAACCCGGAGCCGTCAAGCCATGAAACAAATAGTTTGTGACATGTGAGGAGAAGAGATTCTTTAATCCAGCAGCACAACTTCACACATCTGACGGCACACAGGAGCAGGCCACCGGTCGTAAACCTGCCGTGTGTTGTAGGCCTCTGGACTACGGCCTACGATAAGACAAAAATTAAAGAATAGGATTAAAGATGGATTACCAGTGAAACACTAAAACCAGCAAAGCAGCTGCCTTTGCGTAAGCCCATCGAACGCTCTTCAGGGAGACGCGCCGCCGACCGATTTGCAGATTACATTTGGTTGTTGATGCGGTGGCCTCTTGTGTGGTTGGTATTAAAAGAGAGGGATGGAAAATCTGGATGAGCTGGAGCACCCTCTTCTGGGAGAAAACACCAACAACAGCCGGGCACCAGCGCCGGGGCTGGGGCCTGGGACTGGACAGGCCCCCGGTGCCCTGTTCAAGGGCATCTTGGTAAAGTGCGAGGAGGACCGGGCCTACCCGCCCTTAGCGTGGAGGAGCTACTGCGGACATCCTCCTGAGCGTCAGCAACAGCAGCTACTGGACCCTTGCTCCTTGCCTCGCACACTGGAGTCTTTTTACCCGCCGGCCCCCATCTGGGGCCACACAGACTCCCTGCTCAGCAAGGACTACCTGGAGACCACGTTCGTGGACATTCGGCCGGGCTCCACGCTGGAGAGGAAGCTGCTGGCCGAGGCGCAGGACTACCACAGCGCGTCCTACAGCATGGATGACTCCGACGACCTGCTTCCTGACTCCGACGTAAGACAGTTGTTTTCTTCTGAACAACAGAGTTTGTGTGGTTGAATTCCAAGTTGTAACTCAAGCACTGACAGTTAAAGGGAAGCAGCACGAGTCTTGATTTATCTGCAGATACTCGGAGAGACACATAAAGTCTACAGGGTTAAAAGTCTTGTTGTTGTTCATTTATCAGCAGCACAATCAGAGAAAGGTTGGTATTGATACAGGAAGAAGTATCAAATGTGGAAATAATAATCAATCCTTTGACTAATTGATCACGAATCTCAACCACATCCTCTTTGTTCCTCGCAGGAGTTTCACGTTTAAATTAAAAATCATATTCTCAGAATAGATTCAGGGAGCGAACAAGGAACTTAAAATAGACATATGAGAAGTGTATTTCAGGAAGCAATTGAATGCTTACTGTCAAAAAGCCAGATTACATAAAGCTCCTCTCCTGCCGCGGCTCAGGTAATGACACTACAGTCGCGGTGGAGGATGCCAGTTCCATTTCATAGATCACTGAGCAAAGCTCGCCCTGGAGTGAAATGTAAATTAGCTTTAAAAACCTTTACCCTGGTCATGTGATGCCTTGGCGACTCAACTTGAGAACGTTCGGGCTGCAAATGTCACAAATAAGCAGCTGCTGGTTTGTTTAAATCCTCGCGTCTCCCACCGAGGATAAATTAAAGTTCCAATTACAACCCACTGTGGACCGAAGGCCGTTTGACGAACATTACTTTGATTGGAAAAACGCGATCGAGTGGACAAACAGTGGAATCGCACACAGGACGAGAGTTTGCTCCACAAGGACAAAAAGAACGGCAGAAGAAATTGAATTCTTAATGCTTGTTGTAGTGCAGTGATGCAAAGACGCAGGCCTGTGGGATTAAAACCCTGCAGTGACCTCAAAGAGGAACAACACAACTTCTCCTACTCCGACTTTCTTTCGCCTCGGGGCTCAGTGAAATGGGAATCCTGGTATTTTGTTAGTGTTTTAAATGTGGGTCCAGTAGATCGTCTCCACCAGCAGCCGTGACACGACATTTGTAGAACCTCCTGGTCCGAATCCTCCAGCTCAAACAAGTAGGGGTTGGTTATCAAATTCAATATTATCCAAACCAGATTCAGCCATAATAGTAAAGTAAAATCCAATCTCTCCAACTCTCACATTTCCATCTCCTTCTTCCTGCAACAACTAAATGTCCCACGAGACTTGAGAGTGAGACTTCTCATTAAGTGAGATGTGTAATGTTGCCAGACTCTTCGCAAAAACCCAGAATAACATTTTTATTGGTGGAAAAAGTATTTCGGTGAACATTTCCTGAACCGTCGCAGTTGCCCCATAGGATTACGTTGCAGCCACTGCCGCCACGTGGCAGCTGCCAGTGGAGGTTCCATTCATTTACACACAAACACTGGAATTCCCCCCCCTTCACGTCCTGATGAACTCTGACCACTGCTCGTCACAGTGAGAGATGATCTCAGTGTCTTTTGCCTCAACGTGAGGTTCATCTGCCTCTTGTCGCCATGGGAACTGCTTTATGCTCCGGGTAAATCAATGCTGATACGCGAGGTAACTCCAGACAGAGCGGATCGATCGCTGCTTCGTGGAACCGGCACGTTGCAGTGAGCGGCAGTGACGCAACTACAGCTCCGAATGTTGAACACGTGTCAGCGCCGAAGCGTCTGCTCAAACGTTACAGGAGCATCTTTGGAAGATGCACAATTATTTCACACGTCAGAATCAAACCAGCGGAGGAACGCGACAGGGTCAGAGGGCGATGGAGAGTCAGACTGAGTCTGCAGCTGTTTCAGAATCACGCGTGAGTCACGAATCACCTGCGGTCAACTGAGCCGGTGCACAGGCAGACTAACCCCATTCAGTCACATCATCTCACAGGCGTGAGCAGAGGCTTCGTGCTGCTGTGGAGGACGTGACCACAACTGGGTCTTATTGTTAGTGGGGTTTAGTTTAGATTGAATAATGTTCAATTCCTGTATGAATCTAAAAGGACTTTTCATTCAAAATACCAAAAACATATTACATATGTTAGATAATTTGGTTTATGAGCCTTGGTTTTTAATATATCTGCTGCTACGTTGATGAAGGTAAAAAGTTCTATATCAACAAAATCAGAGCAATGGGCTGGAACTATATTGGACCGACTTTGGACGAAGAAATAGTCCCTAACGAAGTTTTATAGAGAGAGATGTTGCCGCTTTAAAATGTGATTTTTAGTTATTGTGACTTTATAGTCAAGTAATGTCCACTGCATCAGAGAGGAAGATGGAATCTGAAAGACAAGGCCCAACCGTCCCTCTCAATGTAATCAAGCTGCTCCAAACTTTACACACTCATAAATATCAGTCTACTAATATTGTCTGTGTTTATTTCAAGATCAATGAATTATTTTCTCGGGAAATCTCACAATTTTAAACAAAGTGAACAGAAATAGATCCATTTTCACTGGAATGTTTTCCGTGGTTTATTCGTACTTAACTAACAAGGTCAATATCTAAAACCAGGGAACACACAACCACACAGATTGTGCACGAGCAGCTTCCATCACAGGTTCACCTGAACACGACCCTAAGTTCACTCTGTTTGAATCCCAGGACTCGTCCATTGACGACTTCAGCGATACGGACAGCGAGAGCAACTTCCCTCTGATGATCCCTCAGGACTACCTGGGTCTGGCCTTTTTCTCCATGCTCTGCTGCTTCTGGCCCCTGGGCATCGCCGCCTTCTACCTTTCACAGAAGGTAGCACAGCACACGCACACACACACACACACACACACACACACACACACACACACACACACACACACACACACACACACTCTCAGTCCTGAGCTGACGAGATGTAACCTGGCAGTGTGTTTCACCGTGTACGCTGATGTCTGACCCTCTGCAGTGTGTGCAGACAAACAACAGGTCCAGTGTTGTTTGTGCTGTGGATATTATGGAAGTGCTTTGGAGTTTACAGACAGGGAGGCACCAAGATGATATTTCATCCTCTTGTGCATATTTCAAAATGATTTAGATGTTTTTAAACTTCACTCTATGGTGTTTTATTGATTAATGTGCCTATGTTGGTGTCACAGCCCCAAAAAACCACATTCACAACCTTCCCATCACAGACCTGGAGTCAGGGACATTAAGTTTTCCAATATTTGACAAACATAATACAACACATGACAACATATCATAGTGAGTCAAAGAAGAACAGGTAATAAAAACCAATCTGGACTCGGTCACTTACCCAAAAGAAAACCACTTTGACTAATATCAATCAATATCCATCCATCAATTATCAATACCTTTATACTTCACGGGAGGTTAACAAGAGCCAATCATCAATCAAATATATATAATCAAAATCAATAAATCATTGATTTGATGCCACATCTAAGTAATGGCTCGAGCCTGCTGATCTATAAAAGAACTATGTATACTGTTAACAAAAATGACTGTTTCTGAATATTCTGAATTAGTTTTGACTGGTTTAGGAAGTTTAAACTACTTAACATGATTTATGGATCCACTTCAAATCGCATCCGAGGTCATTATCACTTCCTCTCTGTGTTTAATTAATCACCATAAATTGCAGGAGGCATTAAGAACCAGTAAGATATTAAATGATACTCTATAACTCAAAGAATACTTTAATTAATCATTTAAGGATATCGATTGTGTTAATACAGCTTAATACAGTTTGTTAACTTTAATTTGAACAAACTCAATTTATATCGTGTGTCCAGTTGAAGTCGTTCAAATCCACCTGCAGTTGGTCCAAACATTTGTTTTTCAGTGAAATATAAATAATATAAAATCACAGAATCTCACAGAATAGACGCTGATGACTTGAGATTATTTAACACACAACACATTGACATGAATAACGTTAAGATGCTGAAATCATCTCTTCACCTCATCGATAAATCACAACATGCTTGATCTCGAGGTTCTTTGCATCGTGACTATTACAGAGGAAACCAACAGCTCCCACGAGGAGGCGGCGCTCGGTGACTGTGCGGAGACAGAACTCCCTTCCTGAGGCCGAGCCGGTGGAAACATGAAGCAGGTCAAAGGGAAAGAGGAACAACATCAGTCACTATTACCACTGGCAGCGTGAACAGGCCCTGACGCCTCTATCTCCAGGCGCCAGGGGCCCATAGTTTATACAGGCAAGACAAATCCCATTACTGCAAAGCTACAAAGCTAACTGGCAGCACGCCCGCAAAGGCCTTCTGATCGGATCGATAACCTTCGTTAAGGTTTAATTAGAGTCATAACGAGAAGCCCCAAGGTGATAGATTTTCCAATATTGTTGAGTGCCACCTATAACAGGGGTCAGAGTCAAAGACAAGGACCGGAGGGCGCGGCGGCGAGGACAGAGAAAGTGATGGATGACGCACAAACGTCGGGGACATTATATGGGTTTAGCGTGTGATTGGAATAAGATGGAGGCCACGGGCGACACTGACAAATGATGACGAATGCCGCTCTCCCCTCTCTCTCCCCTCTCTCTGTCCCTCTCCCCCTCTCCCTAATCCTCCTCTCGCCCTCCTCTCTCCTCCTCTCTCAGACCAACAAGGCCTCGGCTCAGGGGGATTTCCAGGGGGCCAACGCCGCGTCACGCCAGGCTCTGTGGCTCTCGGTGCTCTCCATCGTGTTCGGCATCATAACGTACATCTGTGCCATCGCCGCGCTGATTTCCTACCTGTCCGGAAAGCCGCCGTAACAGCAGCTCCCGCACCAGGATACACGCCGCCCCCACACGTTTAATGAATATCACCACACGTCACCTGTAAATAATCTGAGTCTGTGTCTGTCAACCCCGTCTGCAGTCATGTTTTATCCACACAGAGCTGGAGCGTAGATCCTCATCACGTCTAATGGGGTCAGGACATAAGCTCAGAGGACGTCCCTTGCATGTGAAGAATAACCACTGACCTTTACTCAGTATCACTCCATGTAGAAGAATTCAGTCTGTAACTGTTGTTTATTTTGTCACCCGAATGTCTTAAGTTCCCATACCTTTAAATGTGTGCTGTAGTCGTCGTCCTACGTTGAGCAGATGTCAACACTAACACTACTTGATATCAGAGTCACAAAACAATGGATTCCTAAATGAGGGGCAGGGGGAGAAAACCAGGGGGCAACCGGGCCCGGGAAGAGCCGAGTGGAGGACAGGGTGCGGCGATGGAGTCCACAGATTTTACGAGAAGGTCGCAGCAAGGACGAGGAAGCGGCTAAATCCTGGTGGACCTGAGCCGGCACTGTCAGGGGGGAGAAGCTGGTGCCGTTGGCTGGCGTCATTTTTAAAACATACGACGGGCCGGAGGCAATATTCTTTGAGAGAACCTTGAATTTTCTTTCCACGCCTCTGGCCCGGAGAGCGAGGGGCCCACAGGACAACACCGCACATCCATCTCCCCCGAGTTCACATGCAGCATCGCTCACCGTGTTCCTGCAGAACGGACGACTCTGCTTCGTTTATGCCAAGTTGAATAAGTATCTTTATGTGGAAATACACTAAAGCTCTAAATGAAAAACACACAGTGCCGTTATACAAGAAGATAAATATATAAACGAGGAGTGTGAAAATGAAGGTTGTGGTGTGAACACTGGTGTTTAAGATATAGAAATAAAGGAAGTGCATCACACAGTGCACTGACAGAGAGATGCAGATCTGCCAGGAAAAGTGCCAAAAACATGGAAGAAACTCTGAGGATGATTCCATTAATAGACACAACCGAGCTGATGCTCCCTAAATATAGATTCGGCTATTTTCTCCCCCCCGTTCCTGAAATCCTTCTGGAACTCGCTTCTCGCAGTCTAACAAAAGTTAAAAATGAAATCCTCTCTTTAAACGTGTGAAAACAAACAGGGTGACGCTTTGTTTGGATGAGCGAGTCAAAAAAAGTTGCTAAAAAAAAGTAGGACGACAAGACGGCGAGGTGCTCAGCCGCGTGAAGCATGAGACAAAGCAAAAGCTCAGTTTCCATCACACCTGCATGGCGAGTTTGTCAGTTTGCCACGTGCACCCCCGAGCTTCAACCACCTCCTCCAGTATTTGGTCCCGAATCGCCGAAGGAGCAGCTTTGATAAAAGAAAAAGAAAAGAAAAACCTCTAGCCATATTGGTTTGAGCTTAAATGTGCCATTTACAAAAAGAGGGAACTTCAAATTAATATTTTAAAAAGTGTCTGACATTTTCTATGTAGATGTTTAGTTTTTATAGAGTCCACAGCTGAACTAGAAACAATTCAATACACCACATTACTGTGTTTCCTTAGCATTGTATCATGAGCTGATTATCATCCCCACACGTGTGATATGTGTCTAACCTTTGTCCCGAGTCCACACACGGCGTCGTCGTACAGTTCTGACTTCCCCCAACCGTCCTCCCTCTCCACTGCACATTCCACGAAGAGAACCGACCCACCATGAGTTGTTCCAGCTGAGTTAACACATCGAGTGGTTTGTACGGGAGCGTTTAACAGGGACACTGGTATTAAACAGGGTCCGGTCCGGTCCGTCTCACTTTGTGTCACTGGTGCAAACAACGACTGGACGCAGCTCAGTGGACGAATCACAGGAGTCGATTAAGGTCAAAGGTCAAAGGTTGTGGAGAATTGAGATTTATTAGAACAGGAGATGTTCAATTCTTTCCCAGTTCCCCTTCTTGTATGACATGTAAATATTAAACTGATAGAAAAAAAAAAACAATGAATCCTAATAAATGCACTTGTTTGACATTTATCTTTCCACCGTGAGTTGATTTATTATTATTCATTTCCCCCACGGCACAGCTGACTACAACCGAAATGAGGCAAAAGGAGCCCAAGAGTATTCGCTAAATATTTTATTACAACATCAGTATTTGTTTGCATTTGTTTTTATTTAAAAAAAAGAGCCGAAGAAGAACGCTGCTTCGCCATCAGAGGGTTTTGGAGTATCGCCGCCGCACAGAGTCCCTGTAGAACTGGAACAGCTTCTCTGAGGCTTTCTGGCTGACGGCTATGCACTGCTGCAGCTGCACGAGGAACACAGAGCAAAACAAGCTTTAAACAAAAGTCTAAATATTAAAAAGGTCTGTGGTGTTAGAACAGAAAGAGACAAATATCTCATCATCATCAGACCTGAAGGAAAGTGCTGACAGAGCAGTAAACACAGATATGATGATGAACATAAATAAAATAGAGATCTAAAAAACTGGTAGGATTATGGAACTGAATTTGACAACGCTGCAGTGTTTCAGATTTTTAAAAAAACAAATGTATTTACAGACCTCGTTAACTGAAAACGATCCTTTGGTTGAGGACATCAATACATTGTGTTTATTGCTGTCAATAGCAAAGGTCATCAAAGCTCGACTTTCCTGGGGGAAGAAGAAATCCACAGATTCAGAGACGTGAAAGCTGCTCTTGTCAACATCAAGGTGCTGGCTCGGGTTTTGTGAGCATCGGATTTACCTTTTCCTGAGCGGCAGTGGGGTCTGTGATGATTTGACCGTCTGCGTCAATGGCACAGGTCACTCCACAGAACAGGCAACTCATCGGCAGGCCTGCGTCCATGAGGGACATGCAGGCGGCGTTCAACAAGCAGGACAGGAGCTGGAGGGGACCGGTCAGGAAGAACACGCACCAGAAACAGCACCAGGGGAACATTTCAATGCTCTACACACACACTCACACACACACTGGATACACAAAGCAGCCCAGAGCTTCACTGAAGGATACTGAGCCGTCATCGTGCAGCACCTGAAGAATGAGCGTGAGGGAGGAGCGCGGGTGAAGCGACAGGAGCAGAGACGCCTCGCAGGTTTCTCGCACACACTGCTCCTGTGATCGCTCCCTTACACCTAAGACATAAATAAATGTGGAGATTCACACATGAGCCAGAAACAGAAACACTACTACTGGAGGATTTATTCCACCGTGTGGTGTGTTGTGGTATAGCAGCATTAGAACAAGTGTTAGTAGCCTCCTGATACTCTACCACAACCACACAAGAAGATTTAGTTTGCTCACACTGCACAACAGCGACACTAAGCAGCGGTTTCAGACTCACAACAAGTGAATACAGCTGCATAAGAAGACATTCTCCCCTTTCGGAACACAACTCACTTGGAAGTCCCATTTTGGGCTGAATCAACACCTCCAGAGTCGCCCGGTCATAGATCTCCTTGCTGACTTTGACCTCAGCCGGTCCATAGACTCCAGCGTACACACTGGTGTCTCCTTCAAATTAGAACAGCAGAAAAGACCTTAAAAGGGGCATTTTGATTTGCCCTGAGCACAACTGAAGAACATCGGAATAGAGATTATATCACAACAATAAGATCTCATGGGTGGGGGGGGAGGGGAATGTGTCCACTACTGGAAAACAAGTACTGGGACAACGACACATTTACACCTACAGGAGCTTTTATGACACATAGAGACTGGATGGACTGATGAGGAGGAGCAGCTCGGTCCTGGGATTCCCCCTTGACCCAGTGGAGGTGGTGGGACAGAGGAGGAGGAGGAGGAGGAGGATGGACAACCAGTCCCACCCCCTGCAGGACACCACCACAGCACTGGGCAGCTCCATCAGCCACAGCCTGGTTCAGCCCAAGTGTCTGCAGGTGAGGTATCTCAGGTGGGTCCTTCCTGCAGCAGTGGGACAGTACAACCAGCTCTGCTCCCAGTACAACCAGCTCTGCTCCCAGTAGAACTACATGCACCATCATGGACTTTAAAACTCTGGTTTAACTCTCTTAACTGAGCTATATTCATCTGCCTGTGCAAAACAACGGTTCGTGTGCAATCCGTTCACTGCACACATCGGTCTTGTTTTTACACTGTATATTAGTTTGTATTCCATTCATATGTTTCTATATTTCCTCACACTTGAGTGCTGGTGTGTACCTGTCCAACCACTGAATGAAACACCTGAATTCAATGATTTGACAGTGACGTAACGAGGTGTGTGAATATACGAAGTGGAGGATAAAGCTGAACTTGTGTATTTACCGTGGACGAAGGACGCGGAACCGTCCGGCTGAGACAGAAAGTTCTGTTCGCAGGCGAACTCCCGCAGCATCACGTTCGAGGAGCAGCGCGCCGCCATCACCGCCATTCAGGACCCAGCGTGTGTCGAGGGTGGATGACGTCATGGGTCCATCAGTAAACACTGATGACGCGTTCTTCTTCTTCTTCTTCTTCTTCTTACAGCAGCTGCGCTTCTTCCGTGTCCTTCAGGTTGTACTCTTCCTCTTCCTCTTCCTCTTCCGCTTCCTCTTCCTCTTCCTCTCGTCAACGTTAAATTTAATGTTTAAAACATCACGGTGTAAAATCGTGTTCCTGTGATACCGGAGAGGACGACCTTTCAAGGGTTTTTGTCACAGCGCCACCTAACGACCTGGATGACCGGACACTGTAGTGTAAGGACAGCTGTTCAGCATTTTAAATGTTTATTCCCCCTAAATACTATTTTATTTTAAACTAGTTAAAGTTTAAAAGGTTTATTCCACATAAATACTATTTTCTATAAAACTACTTATAGTTTTAAATCTATATTCCACCTAAATACTATTTTCTTTTAAACGCCTTAAAGTTTTAGATGTTTATTGCACCTAAATAGTTCTTTCTTTAAAACTAGTAATAGTTTTAAAGGTTTATTCCACCTAGAAAAGTTTTTCTTTTAAACTAGTTAGTATTAAAGGTTTATTCGACTCAGGTCATGTCTGAAAACGGCAAAAGAAATCTGTGAATGCAGATTTACATTTGTTCAGTCTGGCTCTAAAAAATTAATTGTAAACAAGTAACAGTGAACTGGGTGGTGCAAATGAGTATTGCAAACATAGCTAATCAAATTTATATATATTATTTAAAAAAGGCTAACCATAATCCAACCATAATAATATCCACAACCATAATCTACTAACCATTTTGGATCGCGACAACAATGTTAATTTGAATGCAGAATGTACACAAAAACAGGCGAATTGTATTTTTTTATAACAATTTTATTATTTTGGGGCACAGGGGTAACCGGAGTACCCGGAGAAAACCCTAAAAATAAAAGTCATCGAGTCATCGAGGCACCAAGAGAAAGCATTAGAAATAAAATAAAAATTAAATGAAGAATCGGGCGATGGTCCCACGTTGCTTTGTCAGGTGACCTACCACAAAGGAGGAAATGCGTTTATCAACCTCTGTGTCCCCTACTTGCAAGGCAGCCAGCACTCCTGTTGCAGAGCCGAACTTCTTGCTCAGGTCCTTGAAAATGGGTGTTGGGAGGTTTTCAAGTTTTTCTGCAGTGACGTCGATATTCTCAACGTCAGCCATTAGTTTGTCTGTGATCCGTTGGATGGTTGTCTCCGCGTGTTGAAAGTAGATCCACATCATTTTTGCCCGGTCCAGTGTCTTTATCATGATCCGTATCACAAGCATCCTGATAAAAGCATGTTTGTATTGTGCCCTTTCTGCTGCATCCTGTTCAGGATCCTCTGGTTGCTGGTTTGGATCAGCTGAAGTCACATCGGGCTCATCTTGACTCTGGTCGGGATCAGCTGAACTCTGGTCGGGATCAGCTGAACTCTCGTCGGGATCAACTTGACTCGGCTCAAGATCAGCTGAACTCTCGTCGGGATCAACTTGACTCGGCTCAAGATCAGCTGAAATCCGCTCGGGCTCAGATAAACTCGGCTCGGGATCAGACAGACTCGGCTCGGGATCGTATGGGATCTTGTCGGGATCGGATGGGATCTTGTCGGGATCGGATGGGATCTTGTCGGGATCGGATGGGATCTCTTCGGGATCGGATGGGATCTCTTCGGGATCGGCTGTACTCTGGTCGGAATCAGTTGAATCAGAGCTCATATCGCATAATGACCCAGACTCCAAAGCCTGTGCCACTCTGTTGCTGTGGTCATCAGCATGATTTTGCACCCACCATTCCCTAATTGACAGGAAATTAATCACTCTGCCCCATATGTCTGAAAGCATGGGATCCTCTGAATTGAGAACAGGCGTGTTGTCAGTCACAGGTGTGATGTGACGGTAGAGGAGATCACTCAGCTCCTGTGTGAGTGTTACATTCTTAGCAGATGAGGGTTTTTGATTTGCACCATACTTTGTAAGAAGCACACCATCAATAGAAGTATTGAGTGCCTGCAATTCCTCTTTGCTTTTGGCTGCGGCTGTAGGGTAAAACTTTGCCCGGGTTTGTGCAACAATCCTGTGAATATATGCTCTACCAAAAGTCTCCACGAAAAAGTTCTTTATCCTCTTCTTCGCACTGATCCTTTTGGGGCTTGTACCCTCAGGCTCAATCTGTTGCGTCTTCGATGCAAACCGAACAATGGCATCTGCAGTATTTCTAATCTTCAGTCTGGACTGAGACTGTAGCACGCTGTACTCTGCGTCAGGCACAACATCCAGCATCACTTCTGTGATCTGACTCACCTCCTTTCGGATTATGTCCTTGACAGATTTGATCTTTTCACTCACGGCACTTTCTTTTGAGGAGCCGCTCTGTGATGTAGTCTCAACCTCCGGCTCAGAAATGGACAGTCGGACTTTTCGTACGCAGCATAGTGTTTTCATTGTGCCCGCAAATTTCTTCAATAACTTGCAGGCATAAGAAACCAGTTGGTTCAGTCTGCTTGGGGGAGTGACTCGTTTTGACCGAAGCCGTGATGAGGAGGACAGTAGTTGAGCACTGTTGACACTCTCTGTAACCTCTTCCACCAATGAAGTTGTCAGTTTCTCCAAGCTGGAAGAATGGAAAGACAAGCTTGACGAAGATTGCAGAACTTCAGCAAAACCTTGGGAGACTGGTTCGCTGATACTGTCCATCACAAGGTCCTCCGATATGGGGACGTTGCCTTTTAAAGTCTTGACCAAAAACGCAGAGATGGTTGACATCAAATTTAAAAGCAGCTCTGCCAGGGCAACTTTTGTGGCTTCGTCAGGCTTTCCGGATTCCAACAGTCCCCACTGGACTGCTGTTATCCCATCTGAGAAGGCTTGGATGTGTGGTTGAATCATCTCGATTGTGATCTGTGGTTCATCGCATATTACTTGTGGTGACTCTTTCAGATCCATGGTCATCTTCAGTAAGTGCTGTGCTCAATCTGAATAAAATTTAACTCCTGGATATTGTCCAATGCTTTGTGTATAAATTACAAGCTTCTTCCTCGTCTCTCTTAGATCCACCTGTGGGGCCACTAAGTATGTCCACTACTATTTAAGCATAGCCACGCAACATTTAATACATCAAAGACAAACAGACATTTAATAGGCATCCTATGGAAAACAATCCCTTTTATCTTTACTAAGTGTCACAGCATAAAGGAACCACGCTTCTTCATTAAAAAGGAATAGTTCAAAGGATTCAAAGGCATTTTCTGTTTCGAGCTCCGCCCCCAGTCCCTGTAACATGTGGAAAAAAGGAAAACATAAAGGACATTTTCTCAAAGTACATATTGTTTTCGTAAGGGAAATGTAACATTTTGACCACAATATGATCCTGTTAATTTCCCCTTTGATTGATCATGATTGAATCTCATACAATGTAACCTAAGATCTGCTTGAAATAGCACACACACACACGACGTCATGCAAGCATCTGATTTACATTGCACAGCCACCGTTAGTGAAGGACCAGACACAGAGTTTTAGAAAGCTGGTTCCAGGAAGATAAAGAAAGCAATTTTATTACTAGTGATTGGGTGTATTACAATAATAGAATGTGCGCATTGACTGTTGTGTTGACCCCCGCAGTAGCCAAATTCTTTAATATACATAACTCATCACCACATGTGTCTCTAGCTAAAGCAAATGATGTGCAGTGGGAACATTTGGCACCCTGGGTCACTCGGTGTTCACGAGATTGTACATGGGAGGATAGGGGAGAAGGAATTCAATATTCACCCCGAATGCAAACACACAGATACAAAACCAACTGTGCATTTAGCACAAACTGCTAAATTTAAACAAAAGGTTTGGAGAATTTGTTCTCAGTTAACCATTGACTCTTCAGAGTTACAAGAAGTGCAACAAAAGTTATGGGCTAATGATAAGTATGATCTGGGATTAGTTAAAGGGACTGAACCTCTCAATGTGACACAGTAGCAGGGATAACACCAGTATTTAAAAACCTGGTAAAAACCAGAGTCATCATTCCATGTGCACACTCACCAGTAAGAATGCCTATTAAATACATTAAAATTTTAAAAAAGGAGAAAGATAATATACAAGTTTCTCTAGTTCCACCAGAAAGCACGTGGTTTTTCAATTGTTGATTTGGCTAATGCATTTTTCAGTGTCCCAGTTCCTCCGGACTCTCAGTATTGGTTTGCTTTTACATTCCAGAGCAAATCATATCCATTTAGATGTATGTCCCAAGGTTTTGTGGAATCCCCTGCAGGCGACTCACAGGTGTTATATGCAAGTCTTGAGGACTTGTAGTTACCAGAGGGAAGCGCGCTGATACAATATGTTGATGATTTGATGATTTGTTCACCAACAAAACAGTTCCTGTAAAGTCGACACAGTAGCATTGGTAACATATCTTGCAGACCAGGGCCACAAGGCCAGCCTGGCTAAGCTGCAATTACACAAAATGTCTAGCAGCGGTAAAACATTGAGCTCAAAACGAGTGGAAGCCATCCTCAAGATTCCAAAACCGCGTACCAAAAGACAATTAATCTCATTTTTAGGGATGACAGGCTACTGTAGACAGTGGATCTGTGATCATGCATCCCTGGAGGCTCCACTCTTGTATGTTATGCATGGCCTGAGACCAACAGACAACCTGACGTGGACGACAGACGCTGACACAGCATTTACCCAGCTACAACAGACTGACTTCTACACCTACTACCAGATCAAAACAGATCATTTACACAGACTGTAAATGAGAAAGGGGGTTTCATGACACAGTAGTACAACGACCAGTGGCGTATTTCTCCTAAAGAATTTGATAGCTTGGCATTGGGACAGCCTCTCTGCCTAAGAGCAGAAAGGATATCAAGAGGTCACATTGTTAACGCCATATTCTGTATCTTCTTTTTTGCTAGAGCAACAACCTGATTCTATTAACTGCCATTTTACTCCCTACAGCGATATCTGTCTGTAAGTGTGAAGCTCACACTGAAAGTGATTCTGTTTCAACAGGTAATGCTCAAGCAGATACAGCAGTGAAGGAAGCGGCACAACTAACCAACATACTGTAAAGAAAAATTAACTAAGTAAGGTTGATAAACTATTTTGTATTTGGAAGTAAGTTTTTGCAGCCTTGTCTAAAGACTTTTATGACCTGTATCAACATATACAAACAAACTGTCCAAATGCTTTATGACCTGAGCTGTTTTATGGTCTGAACTGTTTGTGACCTGAATACTGCCTGACCTTTTGCCAATTATCTACCCTCCAATGAACGGAATGTATGTCTGCTTATCTCCTTAGGAAACACATGTAAACCAATTATTTGTGTTTAGATTCCTCTCTCTCCTGCGCCTACAGAACCAGTCTGAACTGGTTCTGAGAGACAGCCTTACTCCTCCTATATAAGATGTTTGCATTTGAGTGTCCTGCATCTTCACTCTGAGATCCTTGTGACTCTCTGTGTTGATCCTTTCTGCAGAAAGCCCCTATTAAAATACACGTTGAAACAGCATTGCACCTATCATCCACAGAGTGGTGGAGCAGTTGAAAGAGAAAATGGAACAATTGTTAGGATTTTAATAATATAATTAGACACAATAGCCCCGAAAAGGATTGATTTTACACGCACCATGTTTGTACCTTAACAGAAAGAATTAATGTTGTGTTATGTGCTAGGACTGTAATCCGTGGCATTCAATACACTGTACTTAAACTTGTTCTCATACATAAACCTTTATATATATATTACAGTATTCCTTTAGCTTCATTCAACATCACACATACATGCATGCATTGTGCTCATTAAGACACTGTGACCTAGGCCTTAGAAAGAAATCAAGCAGCTGCCCCAGCTTTTCTAAGGCAGATAGGAAAGGCGTTGTCTTGTCTGAGGACTACGCATGCTTACGCACACAGAACATACAGCCGATAAAACAGGAACGCAATGTTTCTTACTCCAATGAACAAACAAACACCGTATCTGCTCCATACGGAAGACTCACAAGGCTTCAGCCGGATGAAGGCTTGTTTTAAAACACCAAACCAAACTGTTAGAAATGTGAAGATTTTCCCAGCAACTGTCAAAGGAGGGGCGAACCTGGGAGCGGCTCCTCATCATTGGTGGATTCCAGTGCCAAGAGGCTGGGACCATGCCTGTGCTACTAACCACGTGACTCCCCCTCGCCATTGACCAATGAAGTTCGACCTACTATTATAATGATTGCACCCACCGTCCGTTCGGGGCGACTCGAGACTTTCCTTGCTGGTAGACGGCCGTGGCTGTGTAGAGTGCCCATAGCTAGCTATGTTGTAGTTTTCCATTGCTTCTAATAAATACCTTTTTGAACCAAACCGAGACTCTTCTCATATCTCGGGGCAGAGAGCACACTGACAAATTTGGTGACCCCGACGTGATCCTGACCAACCCCAAAGAGAAGTTGTTTGACCAGAAAGGCCGGAGACCCAAAGGTCGAGGCCACTCCGATCGATTCTCCGCATACTCACGGGCGCCAAACTAAAAGGTAAGCAGAAACCTGTTAAAACAAATTCTGCATTACTTATATAGGAATTGATATAGATTGTGAGTGTGCGGAGAGGAGAAAGGAGGTAAGATAGCAAGTTCTGTGTTTTTTTGAGGCAATGAAAGGCTGTGTGTCGACTAAAGGGGTTTGAGGCCCTCAGGGTTAGAGGCCCTGTAAAGGGGTTTGAGGCCCTCAGGGTTAGAGGCCCTGTAAAGGGGTTTGAGGCCCTCAGGGTTTGAGGCCCTCAGGGTTAGAGGCCCTGTAAAGGGGTTTGAGGCCCTCAGGGTTAGAGGCCCTGTAAAGGGGTTTGAGGCCCTCAGGGTTAGAGGCCCTGTAAAGGGGTTTGAGGCCCTCAGGGTTAGAGGCCCTGTAAAGGGGTTCGAGGCCCCCTGTAAAGGGTTAGAGGCCCTGTCTCTGGCGCAGAAACGAGGAAAAAGCCAGGTCCAGGACCTGTGCTGGTTCGTGCGCCCCATAACTGCCACGCACGAACCCCTAAAACTAATTCAGATTGGAGAAAAGACAGACGATTCATGCAATAGATTGCATCCGTGCAACCTAATCTGAGATTAGGGTGTGTTCCTGGAGGAAGGGGCTACCGACACTGACGAGTGAAGGACCTTAACTAGCCGGACACACCGTTGCTTGAATCGGGCACAATTTAAAAGACGCCGAGGCCATAACATGTTACGGATGACTGACTGATGAAAAAGACTGACTTAGATTAAAAAGGAAGATAGCCAAAGCATGTCACAACACCTCACTCACGTGGGTTGAAGCACTGCCCTTGGCGCTCATGTCAATGAGAAGTTCGTCCAATGGTGTCACCCATCTGTCCCCACATGAGCTTCTCACAGGACGGCCCATGCCAGGGCCTCCTCGAGACCCTGGGTATGGACCCGGGTTGGATGTATGTGAGGAGAGATTGACTGACTACATGAAAGCCTTAACCAATCTTACTGAAGTTTTGTCTGCACAGGTCCAGGCAGCTGCCGGACGTTTGGACGAGACCCCCACGGAGACTCCTGTTCCGGTAAAACCAGGTGATTGGGTGAAGGTCAAAGTTCACAAGAGAAAGTGGCTTGACCCTAGGTGGACAGGACCTTGGGAGGTAACAGAGTGTACCTCACATGCGATCCGAGTAAAAGGAAAAACAGGAGCAATTTGGCACCACCTCACACATTGTGCACCCACTGACCCACCTGCTCGGTCTTTACGAGAGGTAGCTACTGATTTGGCCGACTCCTCCTCAAAAACTTAAAGTAATACGTTGACCAGAAAAGGAGGGTCTATCTGTATGTCTTGTCTTGATTATTTCCAAATATAAGCTTGTATACTCTACTTTAAACTCAGCTACGCATCTCCGCATACACACCATGTATATGTATCAATGGCTACAAGTGGGGCGCCGACGGGGCACCAGGAGTAACGGCCTGTTTTTGGTGTGTGCTATACTAATCACTTTTGTGTTTATGATTCTCTTCATTCTATGGAAATTGGGTTCCATGTCTCCACAACCACGCTCATCCGATGACAACTTCACCTCTTCCACCCCGACCAACTACACACCCAACCCCCGGCTCACTACAGGGCCAGCTTACCACCGGGCCCGTAGGCAAATCTCAATTCCAGTAAAGGACCCCTACGGGGCTAAAATCCAGATCATTGCTCACTCTGACCACACCACCGTAGTTTCCTTCGACTTATGTAACGTCATAAATTGACGTCAAAAACAAACTGGTCAAATGCTGTGATGACACAGGACTCTCATGGATAAAAACACTACCTGTAGTGTTAACGGCCATGAGAGGGAGGGGAAGGGCCAGAACAGGTCTGTCAGCATTTGAAATTCTTCCAGGCAGACCTATGAATATTGGAATGGCCCTCCCCCAAGAAAATCAAGTCCTCAACTCAGAACTCCTAGAAGATGTGATGCTTAGTTACTGTGTGCACTTAAATGTGGAGCCTTATACACACAGGTAAAAGCAGCACTCCCGCAACCAGCAGAGGGCCAGTTGCATAACCTGAAACCAGGAGACTGGGTGCTGATAACCTACAGCGGTTAATGTGAAAGACCCACCGGGACACACGCCAGCCTTTGCAGAAAGGTGCCGCCACTTGAGACGAGGCCCAGGGAGAGAGTCCCGCTCCGCTCACAGACGAGGAACAGAAGCAGGAAAAAGACGGCTGCTCTCACTGAGGTGTAAAAAAGATACCAACAACCAACAGCTGTTTGCAAACCAAGGAAGAAACAGCAAAAAGAAGACGGAAGGAAGGAACTAAAACAAAAAGGGGAGGGTTAGGGCTAAATATCAATGCCTGACTACAGACTCCAGCAGCCCTTTGGGGAGACAGTCCGTGATCTTGAACGAACAACATGTTGCCGTACAATATTAATCCTGACGATTGTGGTCCCAATTGTATTGTGTCTAGAAAAAAACCAGTGCCAATGTCAGTACAATTACTCTGCGTCACTTGCAACACAGTTCTAGATCTAATGTTGATGTCTTTTCTATGCAAAAGTAACAATTGTGATATAGATAGCTATCAAGCACTATCAAATTACTACATGCGGAACCGAAGGCTCCATTGTGCTACTGAAAGATCTCAACACAAGTAAATATCTGAAACAATCTGTAATCTGGAACGACCTGCATGCCGTATGGACGCTGATTGGCCACCAGGGCACCAGTCACAAATTTGTAAAAACACAACAAAGTCCACACCTCCTGCAAATCAACAATACAAGCGAATGAGACGATACATAATTGATAAAGGCAATCTAGCCATCACTATGATGCAAGAATGGGCTACTGCCCGTAACATTTCTGATTGCTGGATCTGCCAACATTTACCCACATCATCACAGACACCTATGTTATAATGCCTGAACCAATATCAGTAGCAGACCTTAAAGTATGTAAAGTTGCCATAATTATAGAGACTTTCTCAGACTGTTATATTCCAGGGCCAACTCATCATAACAGTGAAATGGACATCATTTATTTTATCTTATCAGAATATACTTATAGCATCATGGCAGGAGTGTGGATAGCCCCGTGGAAAACTCAAACCCAAATAATGTTCTTAGGATTTAATGTACGTAATTGTTCAAAGCCGATATTTTCAGCTAAATCCTCAGCCCGCAACTGTTCAGTCGCTTGGCTTCCTCTGCGAGTGCATCCTCTGTCAAATGTTTCTTTATGTGTACAGGATCCTAGCCACATAATTACGGCAAATATTACTTATTGTAATCAAACAGAGACTGTTTCTTTTAACAGACAGTCTGCACGGCCAGAGAAGGTGTATTTAGTCTGTGGGGACCAGGCTTACAGCTGCTTTCCAAGAGAATCCCACAGTCGTTGTTATCTAGTATTCAGAGATTCAGTCACTATCCACAGTGTTAGAACGTCACATGAATCTTTCTACAGCCGCCATAACAGCTACATCAAGGCGCTTAGACGATGTAGCACGTGTAGCAACAGAAAACAGAACGGCCTTGGACCTTTTGCTGGCCCCTCAGGGTGGTGTATGTCAAGTTATTCATACTGAATGTTGTTCCTATATTGCTAGTAATGACGCAGAGATAACTAAGCTAAAACAGAATACTGAACAAGGGATAAAAGATCTGCATGATGTGCACGGGTGGGACCCTATTTCCGAAGGTGTTTGGCCCCCTGTCATCCATGGGTACATCGTTCTTTCGCACATTGATTGTAAGCATTGTCATGTTTTTGATTGCTATTTCTGTTATCACTTGTATGATTGGTCTGATACGCAAACAATGCACTAAGGCCATTGTTACTGCTATGCAAATTGTCCTCTACCCTAGCCCAGACTGGATTCCACCATCTAATGTTGATGGCTCAAAACTGAAGTAACCTCAATCGGTCAACCCCTGACAGAGTGGGATTCCCCCACCTTATAAAGTGTTTACTTTAAGCGTTGATCCAACATGATCAAAAGGGGGGGATTGTAAGGGAGTAAAGTGTGACAATACTGTAAGAGAATTGTGTCTCGTTCCTCGTTGGCAGAGTGGGATTGTAGAAATTGCCACGACAGTTTACTATTTAAATGTTTAAAAATGAAAACACCTGAAGTTGCGTTCAATAGAAACCACTGAAGTTGAAATTCATGAGTTTTGTGTAATTTGGTGCAGATCCAAACAGAAAATCTGGATGTGGTCAGTTTAAATGTGGTTTCGTAAGTAGACAGTCTCGGAGGAAGTGTGCCCTCTACTGAGTGCTGTGCCAGTTTTTACCTGGAATCTCAAATATCAACTGTGGGGCCAGAGCACTGACAATGCGGGGGGACCCTATTATTATTCAGCATAACGATGCAACATCAAATACATCTAAGACAAATAACAGAAATCGAACAGACATCATCAGGGTAATTTAAGTTATTTAAGTGTAACGTGTAACCCAGATACTTTGGAAAATGTGTCTATCTTGTGGATAACTGTGGGGATTACAGGTGCTGCACTCGGGTGGTTTCAGTCCTACCTTGCGGATAGGAGTCTCTCTGTCCACCTGGGTGATTATTCCTCCTCAACATTTGTGAGGGGGAACAGGGACCAAGAGGGCCTCCTCCACTGACCAGGAGTGGTCAGTTAGAGCAAGCCTGAGACTGGGAGATGTTGGTTTACAGTCCCATCACATATTGTCACTACCACCCAAAGACCTGACCCGATACTATGGTCCCTGCGTGTCGTCTACCTGGTAGAATCCCAACACCACTGACGAGTGACTACAATAACTTCACAAAGCATTGAACCACGGCCAGGTTCATCACTTCTTTGGGTCCCCTGAAAACATTTGCATTGTCGCTTTCGCTATTTTCATCTCTGTATTTGCTTGTGTTGGGACTTTTTGCAGAGAATGTGTCATAAAAATGTATTAATCTGCACGTGTGTTTTCCATTAGCGTGCGTTTTCCTTATTTGCAGTGCGCCGGCCTCTCTCGGCCACCGTAGGAAACAGAGCCAAAGAAAAGTATGACATTTTTGTTCAGTGTGGTTCACTCCAGTCCAGACGGTGGCGGTAATGCACCTATAAGCTATTAAACACCAGAAGAAGAGGAAGAGGCGGAAGTGTTGCTGTGCTGTGGATAGAAGAAGAAGAAGAAAGAAGAAGAAGAAGAAGAAGAAGAAGAAGCAGCAGCAGCAGCGTTTAAAGCTGTACAGCGATACACACAAAAAAACAACAACAACAACAGTTAACACGTCCCGTCGGGCCTGTGTCACAGTTCGATTCCCTGTGACCAGCCTCAGCGCAGCGGCCCACTGACCCGTGCAGGTGGCGGCTGTGAGCGGCGGCAACAAGATGTACGGAGCGTGTTTCCAGGCGGTTCGTGTGGCGACAGGACTCCGGGCGACGAGGCTGCTGCAGCACCGGAGCCTGAGAGTCAGCGTGAGTTCAGCGTGATGGAGGGTCACACACAATACACAATACACAATACACAACAGACACAGACAGACACACAACACGGGGACCGAAGCTGGTTTGTGACTCGCCGGTGGATGGATGGCGAGCAGCAGCAGGTCAAGGGCATTGCACAGAGAGAAGTAGAAATAAAACAGATCAGATGAATCAGCTTTTTAAAAAAAAGTAATAAACACAAAAGTGTGCAGCTGTCATACTCCTGTCTACGTCATCACTTTGTCTTTAAATGCAAACTAATGCAACTTTGCAGTAGTTGTTGTGTCATCTCTTGAATTTAGTCTCTTGTTGTTATATTTAATAACCAGCTGTGTATTGCAGTATTTTATTGTGTGTAATTTACTTAATATGTGCAGTTTTTAGTTAATTTGATATCTTGTCTATTTTTAGCTATTTGAAGTCTTCATATGTTTGTTTTTTTGCTACTTACTGCTTATTAAAATAGCTCAATAATAGAATATAATAAACGTAGACGTACATACTCCCTAATTAAATGCTACACAATAAACTACTAGGATACACAAAGTACTGGAGTACACAGTGAAGTACTCACCATAACAAGCCTATACACAAGAGACAATGCGACGATAGCTTCAGGAGTGTGACATACTAACACAAACTATGAATATAATATGTGCAGATGAAGTTAATGCAGAGCAATGAGAGAGTTTAAAGTGTTTTAGTTCAGTTCTTTACTCGACCCTTCATTTTTTCCTTTGAGTGTCGAACCTGAAGCCAACTTCAGCCGGGTTAGCTTGTTAGCTTAGCAGTCGACCCCACAGAAGAAAAGACGCAGACACGCACACGCGCGCGGTTTGTTCTACTTATTGGATCAAACAGACGTCGCCACGTGTTTTGTGAGTGTACGCGTGTTTTTTAAGAATTCAACGCGTAGCTTGACCTTGTGTCTGCTGCTGGGACGCTGCGAAGCTAACGCGGCTAATGCTAAAGTTGGCTAGCTTCGTTCCTATTGGTCGAGGGCAGGGGCGTGTGGGTGAGAGTGTGAATCAGATGTGCAGAGAAACAAACGGTAGATAGATAGATAGATAGATAAATACTTTATTCATCCCGAAGGAAATTCAAGCATCCAGTAGCAATAACATACATACATTGAACATACATACATTGCAATTGGCTTTACACATACGACTATAAACTATATTAAAAATATAAAGTGACTGTAGAAATAAAAATGTTTTATACAACTATAAACTTATATTAAAAATTAAAAATATAAAGTGACAGTAAAAAGTGTTTTATACGAACATGAACATGAACTACAGATTGGGATATATGAGTCCAGGAGTAGTGCGGAGAGATTGGTCCATTGTCTGTTGTGCCTCCTGCCATCACTGCGAGTTGTTGTACAGTCTGATGGCCAGGGGGACAAAAGAGTTGTTTAGTCTATTGGTGGAGCAGGATAGAGACAGCAGTCTGCCACTGAACACACTCCTCTGCCTGATGAAGGTGTTGTGCAGAGGGTGGTGGGCGTTGTCCAGTACGGACAGCAGTTTGTCCAGGTGCAGATGTTTTTGTGTTTGTTTCTTTTCCAGATGTTCACACTGAGCTCTGGCTTTTTTTCTCTGAATGGATCAGATTGAAGACACATTTACTTATTTTTTAAATTATCTTTAAGTTAATTCATTTGGCTAAAACCTATTTTTAAGGGTGCAATGTGAAATTGTATGTATTTCACTTTGCTGGGTACAATTTCATGTTCTGCTCTTTTCACTTTCGATAGTTTAGCCCACATGGGACCCATCTATTACCTGTGTTCCCCATTTCCAGCCCATGTTGATTCCGGGTTGCCCCAACATCTTATATCTTATAACATAACTTAGGACAAATAAAATGTGTCCCTGTACAGTTGCTTTGCAATGCCCTACAAATGTTTGAGTCATAACTGTAGTGTGTGAATTCAGGATATTATAAATCAAACCAGGTTTATATGTCAGAACATAATTTGCTTATTAAAATAAATTCTGTGTTCCTTCTCCACTTCTTTTCCTGTGTAAAATGCAAAGCCCACACGCATAGTGAAATAACTCATCCATTGAGGATATGAAAATGGCTAACTGATTACTTCTCCAGAATACAAATTATGAATAAACAAATTCATCCATTGCTCTACCACACGGTATATCATTTCCACCTAAAAGAGAACAACACTCTTGTGTTATTTATCCCAATTGTCAACGATGCATATTATCATTTATAATATATTATTATCATTATTATTATAACTACAGATAAATGGTGCTGTATATTCTTAATACCAGCATTAGCATTGAATTATGACTGCATCCTTCTATCCTGTTTAATGCTGAAACTTGTCATGTCAATGATCCCAGATGTTTTGGTCTTTAAAACAGTAAATGTGAAAATATAAAAGTCGTATGAAGCCGTATTTGCGGTGTCTTATTTCCGAAGGTCCTTGCCACAGCCGGAGTGATGTTGTCAATAGCTTGTCTTCAATCTTTCAGGCCGTGCACCAGCAGCAGCCCTTTGACTCATCGCTGGACAAGCCGCAGTTCCCTGGAGCGTCTGCCGAGTATGTGGATCAGCTTGAGTTTATCCAGCCCAATGTCATCTCTGGGATCCCAGTGTACCGGGTGATGGACAGGCAAGGAAATATCATCAACCCCTCTGAAGACCCTCAGGTACAGTCAGTCTGCACACGACCCTGTTTATTTAACGTGGCCCTCTAGTGTGTACTTCATGTGTTGTTTTGTGTGTTTGTTCCCACACTCAGCTCTCCAAAGAGACGGTTTTGAACTTTTATCAGAAGATGACACTGCTGAACACGATGGACCGCATTCTCTACGAGTCCCAGAGACAGGTGTGTTTCTTTCCTCTTGCATTTCCTTGTTTGACCACGGAACAGGCTGAACAGGGTTTTTTTTCTGATTACAGGGACGGATTTCCTTCTACATGACCAACTATGGTGAGGAGGGAACACACATTGGCAGTGCTGCTGCTCTGGACCCAAATGACCTGGTCTTTGGTCAATACAGAGAAGCGGGTACGTATCGCACCGTGTGGATTTGAATCATTTAACTGGATTTAGTTCATTTTTATTGAGAAAAGTTACTTTTTCAAGTTCTTTAAACCTTGTTTTTGTAGTGAGCGAGCAATTTATCGAAGTGTATTACAAAGGGGCACCGTCCCCTTTGAACCACAATGACCACAAATTCATCCATAAAGATGTTACCAACTTTGGCAGGCAGGATGGAATCAGCATAAACTCTGTACAAACCACTTCTGCTGTGCACGCAACACGTTTTCTATCGCAGGGGTGTCGTCCCCCTCACCCCCGACCCCCATATAATCCTAATTAACTACAAATCCATCTGCATTGTTGAGTTATCTTTGCAAGAGCACACACACACTACAGTACAATAAGAATGGCATTCTTAGTAGTTTTCTGGATTTTAACAGCCACCTCAGGACTTGAATCTTGTTCATTTAGAAAAGCCTGTTTTGTAAGAGTTGTGGTGATCACGTGCTCGGCCGTGTTAGAGAGCCGATCGGAGTCAGCAGCGACTGCAGCTCAGTTCCAAGCTTGTTTGTTTTAGCAGGTGTTGCTGCTTCGCTCTGGTGAATGATTACATCTGAGGCGAACAAAGCTTCAATGCAGTCAGTGAATCACATGACGTGTCTACAGCTCACACGCGTCCAATTACATCAGTTCGCTCATTCAGAATAATCACTGTCAGTCTATATCAGCGGATCACATCGAACGGTATCACAGGTTCTTCATAGCAAAAGATATATAAACGCAGAAATGGATTAGATAATGACTTTTTATCAAAAGTGCAATCCAGTACTCGGCATGCTTTACATCAAATAAGACAAAATGCATTAAAACATCTAAATATCATTTCTTTTATCAGATTGTCTTTATTTTTGTTGTGTTATTGTCCCTCTCCCCCCCCTCACATGCCTTCCTGCCAACATACACACTTTTAAATAGGTCTCCCTGACACCCTAACTACTCTCATCCTCTGTACCCTTCTCTGAATCATTGCTTTGCTTTTCTGCGTTTTGCCCACCCCCAGTCATTTGAATAACCCGTCATACACCCCCTTCCATGGACACTTGGTATTAAGACCATTAGGTTTTCTTGTTTTGAGATGAATTGTGTTAAAACTCCTATGCTGCCCTACAGGCGTGTTGATGTATCGCGGTTTTCCTCTGGATATGTTCATGGCCCAGTGCTATGCCAATGCTGATGACCTCGGCAAGGGTCGGCAGATGCCTGTCCACTACGGCTCCAAAGACCTGAACTTTGTCACCATCTCCTCTCCTCTGGCCACTCAGATTCCTCAGGGTGAGTGTGTGTTAACTTCTCCAGTTGGTAAAGACATAAATAACACCTATAAACATCTATTCACGCCGGATGTGTGTGTGTTTCAGCGGCTGGAGCTGCATATGCAGCCAAGAGAGAAAACACCAACCGCGCTGTGATCTGTTATTTCGGAGAGGGAGCCGCCAGCGAAGGGGATGCACACGCTGGCTTCAACTTCTCTGCCACCCTAGAGTGCCCAATTATTTTCTTCTGTCGTAACAACGGCTACGCCATCTCCACCCCCACCAACGAGCAGTACAGAGGGGACGGCATCGGTAAGAAGCCTGGGTGCGGTTTTCTACAGAATCAAATTTTCGATTCCTAAGCTGCTTTTATGAACACGTGCTCTTTGTCTGATCGAGCAGCTGCTCGTGGTCCCGGCTACGGAATGCTGTCCATCCGTGTCGATGGTAACGATGTGTTTGCCGTGTACAACGCTACAAAGGAAGCTCGGCGCAGAGCTGTGGCAGAGAACCAGCCTTTCCTCATCGAAGCAATGACCTACAGGTTGGTTGAGTAGTTTTGAGTATTCTGCTTACACACCCACAGAACACACAAAAAACTGTTTATGACAGGCCTCGGCCCTAACATGTTGTTATGGAAAGTTAATTGAAGATCTGATCTTATTCCAGAATTGGGCACCACAGCACCAGCGACGACAGCTCGGCTTACCGCTCGGTGGACGAGGTGAACTACTGGGACAAGCAGGACCACCCCATCTCCAGGCTGAGACACTACATGACGGCCCGCGACTGGTGGAGCGAAGAGGACGAGAGGAGCTGGAGGAAGCAGTCCCGCAAGACGGTGATGGAGGCGTTTGAGAAGGCTGAGCGGCGCCTGAAGCCCAATCCCGACCTCATGTTTACTGACGTGTACCAGGAGATGACGCCCAACCTGGACAGGCAGAGACAATCCATGTGGAGGCACGTGCAGCAGTACAAGGAGCACTACCCACTGGACCTGTATGATAAATAATTACCCTGAATAGGTTACTATGTGATGGTTACTATGTGATGGTTAAACTTTGGAGTGGGTCAGTATTGAGACTGTTTCTTGAAGATGTAGTTTTGATATGACGTGTCATTTCCTTCTGCAGATTGTACTTCATACCTCTGGGTTTGGTGCCTTCCGTTAGTAGACTTACTGTTTTCTATGAACACTAAATCACACTAGTTTCACACCCCGGGTTCTGCTGCAGTATGACTGCATTATGCATAAAAACAACCACTCAAATCAAGCAATATATGGTGGAAGTGTACCTCTGTCCTCTCCTCTCTCTTATCTTCTCCTGTGATCATGGTGTTTAACAGGTTTCCTTTTGTGACGCTGCGGCGCCTGATCTAAGAACGTGTTGATACAACAAATGTCAGATAGGTGCGAGTAATGCTGTTAAAGACGACACTAAATTCCAGACCTGCACACCCATCTAGCTCCTGTTACATGTTTGGTGTTTTGTGGAAAATAAATGAAAGAACTGATTTAAATTGTCTTGGTTTATTTTGTTTATTTAAAACTGCTGGTAGAGTGGAAATAAGCCAAAAATAATAAATTCTTTAGTATTTTAAGTTTAAAAATCTAACTTCAAAAGACATTAACAGCTATTTGGTGTTTTCCAAGTCAACGATACAATTCCTTGTGCTGCGTCGTCTTGAAACTTAGAGGGCAATGCTCTTTTGCGGCTGCGTCTTTTGCTCATCGGTAGTTCAACAAGTCAACAGGGGGCTGTTAATGCCCTTCCACAGCCTCTTCATCTCCACTGGCGAGCGCTGATGGATCATAATAAGATCTTTATGGACACACAAATTCCCACGATCTTGCTCCTTGACGTCAAAGGTCCGAAAGCCTGGGTGGGCCTCAGGAGAAACTCCCAGAGCCTTAGCGCACATCCCAGTGTAGACATCGTCGATGGGGAAGAAGGGAATGAAACGAGAAACAGAATATAGAGACGGCAGCAACGCTCCAGAGATGACAAAACCGCCTCCACCGGCATAAGCAGGGTATGGGCCATCATAGAAACTCTGAGGAATGTAGTATTTGTTTGTCGGGGTCCTGATGGGACTTGCTGTACTTATGACGTGTCCAGCATACAAGTGAGATGCTTGAGAAGCCTGCAGAGACTTCAGGTATCTGAGCAATGCCGGTGTGTTGACAAATACATCATCATCCCCACTGAAGACGAAGGAGACACGACGACAGTCTTTTAGTGTCCACTGGAGGAACATGTTCGCTTTCAGCGTCAGGTTGAAGAAGGATTCTTGGAAATCCCACTGCAGGATGTCCCTGAAGTGTTTTGCTTCAAGTGAGACCATTGGGCTGAGGTTAATGCCGTCCGGCCGGGAGTTACCCAGGAGGAACACTGTGCGGACCCTCAGGCGTCTCTGATACACCCTCTCTTTGCCCCAGGTCTCCCGCACCGCCTGTCTCCCCTTAAAGTTCCCAGGAGTTGACTTGATGGCGAACAACAGGAAGGTCTGGTTGTTTCCATCCTCTTGACTTGAGCCGCACTTGTCGGGTTGATTGATGAGGACTGGAGAGGTGCTACAGTTCATGCCCTGCAAAAAGTCCTGCAACAAGACAGGATAGGAGGCGAGGTCGTGCACGTTGGTTTGCAGCTGCTCCTGATTCGTCTCCCTGCAGTTTGACCAGTCGGCGAGTTTACTCCGGTCCAGAATCTCAAGGGCCGAGTACAGCAGGCGGTTCCAGTACGCTGCATTTTGAGGTATGGTCTGTTTGAGGCCTTCAGACACATTCACTTTGACGAGGGAGGCTGCGTGAAGCTTTCCTGCTCGGTGGATTGCGTTGTCACGTCGCTGTCGTGGACCTGGAGGTGAAGAGACTTCGGTGGATCCTTGTGGATGTCGGTGGTCCCCAGGTGAAGGGTTGTGAATAAGATCCTCAACAAAGTGAGGAGGAGAACAACAGCACTGAAGGCTTGAATGCATCTCATTGCGTCAGATTAAACTGTATGGTTCCTTGTAACGTAAGATGGTCCTTGTTGTGTTGTTGTCGTCGGGTTACACCGACTCTGCCAGGAGGCGACACTCTCCGTACCTGCCAACAGAAGATTACAGACTTGACGCGACACCTTTGTGTAAATGAATGACATCACACACTTGACTTCCTTTAGCAAACTTGAAACTCCATAGAAAATAGTGATTAACAATAAATATAAGTACACATTACAATGTACAGTGTAAATTGTGAGTTATACTGTCGAATTGGGATTAAAGATCTGAGCAGATTGAACTAATTCTGATAGAAATCCTCTTGACATAATTAGATATATTTTTTAAGGTAGATGTGACCAAGTAGTTATGTCAGTTGGGTACGATTGGTCAATTTAACAAATCACAATAATTATATTCCTGTTATTCTTGGAAACTTATAGACAAATCCGGTGTATTATCAGCCCATATGAGCCTTTCACAGTCATATCAGTGTTTATCTTTGCTGATATGAAAACTTTTATTTGATCAAATAAACAATGCAAACGTGTGAATGAAAATGGAACAAATATGTTTATTTAGTTCTATATATTTGGTTGTATTTGTATTCTATTTGTATTTTAAGTTATTTATAAATTAAGTTTATCAATTGCATTTCTTGGTCATGAACATGGGATGTTTGTTATCTGGATGTTGCCTAGTAACAATGTTATTGAACCACGTTTTTGATGATAAAACTCATATAAATTTTAGTAAGTAATATAAATTACCAAATGGTTGTGTCTATACTCTCACCCCCTGAGAAATAAGACATTCGTAAAAGTCTTCAAGTTGAGACACGTTATTTACATAACAAATTATGTTTGCATAACCAGTTTGTGACATTAAGTCTATAGAGCGTAAATATGTTGAATCCCCAAATAACAATCTACTCTGTGTTAATGTGAACAGTTAAAAGTTTTAACTGTTTCTCTTTTGCTTTATTCAAAGACAAAAGGAACTGAACGTGCAGCAGGGGATGTGTGCTGCCCTTGAACACACCCTTCTCTCTGGTGACTCATTTGAGGCAAACAGGCTCAGTACAAAAACTCCTGAGAGACCTCGCTGCTGAAAAATAAATGAGGCAGACACCTGAGGTCTGCGGAATCATGAAATGCATGTGAATCCCTTATATCACAGCTTGTCGTGTGAGGTAAACATGCAAGACGGTTTCTGGGATCAACACAATTAGGATGTAAACTTTGACTCAGTTGACAATTTTGAAAAACCAGCCAAGACTTAGTAAAAAACCCAGAATTACAAAGACTCCCATGAAGCAGGTGAGCCCTTTGACCTGCAGGCGGAAAATAAAACCAAACTAGTCCCAAGGACGACAACTTATCATTCAAGTTTCATTCAAAAATACTTACTAATCCCAATATGAACCAGAAGAATAAATGAGTATCCAGTAATCTGACGGTTCCCACAGCTGCATCATCTGTACCTGTGCCTGTGTTTCCTCTAATGCAACTGAAGTGGCGAGGTGAGGACCAGCTGATCCCTTTACACAGCCAAGCCACGCCCAGTAGGAGGATGTACTCAGACAGGTTTATTTCACGGTTTTGACAGGAAACATCACTACAAATTATTTAAGACCAAACTTGTCTATTGACATCACGAGGATACACGAGCACAGTTTTCAGATCAGTAAAGCTCCTTTTTATTCTTCACTGTATTGCATCTCGGGTGCAGGCTGTTAAAAAAAAATACTTTTACAGCCTGGTTGGTTAAGACAGAAAACAAACACTTAACAGACAATAACAAAAACAAACTTGAGATATCTCCCATACGCTGGTAAACGCTCTTTAGTTTCCTCTTTAAGACCAAAACCAGGCAAATGTTTACAAAGGTGTGTTTTCACCTTCTTTTGTGGAATAAAAGTACTTTAAGTGGAGGTGACGAAGACAATTAGCAAATTCATCGATAACGCTTATAATATTACTATCAATTTTTCATCAAATCTAGCTGTTTGCGTCCTGAGAACTTGGCGGTTTAAGGCAGGGGGGGGGGGGTATTTGCCATGGAATTACTTCAGGAACTCCCGGCCTCTGTGCTGGGGGGGGGGGAGCCCTGCAGCTGAGATGAAGTGCAGTTCCAATTAGAGACGCCCGGATGTGACCCACGTTTCACTGGAGCACTCGAAAGTACCAAAACCCAATGTGACCGCTTCCCGTGGCCTTTTGGTCAGTTTCCTTTGATTCTAAAGCACAATTCTGAAAAATATATATCTGGCAGGTCGAAGTGTTAATAAGTTGGCATCCTCTCATTCATCTATACAATAATGAAAACAAAATTAAGTCTTTATTTTGTAAATGTGCTGGTATGAGTATTTGGTATTGCAGCCCAATTATGAAACTTTTTAAATAAAACTGGGCCAATACACGCATCATAATGATAAACTAACATACCGTGTGCTGTGCGCACTCAGGTAAATAGTGTCCATAACTATAAAGACCAAACATTTTGGAGCATCGAGTGGAGCAGATTAAAAAGGCAAGAAGGAATACTGCAGATGGTACGAAGGAAAACAGTATTTGCGAAGAAGTATAAGGTCTAATGTTCAAGATTTTTTAAAGATATGCTTCTAGAAAGGAAGTGACGGGCTCGAGGCAAAACGAAGGATGCAAGCTTGTTGTTGAGAGCTCGAGGAGAAGCGGGGGGGGGGGGGGGAAGTCAGCGAAGGTCGCTCTCGTCGTCCTGTATGGTTTTCTTGATGCGGAGAAGCATGGTGGTGAGCCACTGGTCCAACCGTGAATGGTGTCGTATTCCTTCACCTGAGACACGGAACATTAACATCGTCAGTTCGATTCCAAAGGTTAGAAAACACCACAATATGCATTAGGTTATATGGTGAGGTTTTCATTACAGACTCTAGTCACCAATTCATTACTTTTGCTGGTATCATAACACATAACCCTGAAGCATATAGACCCGAAACACTCAACTAAACCAGGATTTTAAAACTAATTGCTGCAGAAACTAAAAAGGAAAGCTCGATCACAAACCGTCTACTCACAGAATCAGTATAGGCCTCCACATTCTGTTCTTCATAGGCATCGAGAAGTTTCTGGTGAGATAAAAACAGGACTATTTTTGATGCTGTAAATCAGAGATCATAGAAAAACACAACATGCTGACGGCCTGAGAAAACCTGGCGGTGAAATGGTACATGAAAGTGTGTGATCTGCTCGGCCTAAACAAAACTCATGTGGTAATGAACCTGTGTTGTAAATCCACATACAACAACAACAACATGAGTGGCAATAATAATCTTGGCAGCTAACAGCCACTAGACAGCAGGCACACAAAGCAGTGGATGAAGTGATGATGAGACCAATTGAAAAGCAAACAAACACATGATGCAGCGTCACAGACGACTTCTTATATTCTTTTTTCGTCTATCATTGTTTTGTTGTTTGTTATTTTCATTAAAGGAGGATATAACACGAGCTGGACAGAGCAATTCAATCCAATTCAATGTGGACACAATAATCCCAGGTAACAGAATCTAAATAAAACTATTCTTACTGCAATCAGAAGTGTTGTGTGCTGTTCTGAACGGACTTGTGTTTCTGATGTCAGGGTGATGAGGAGCATGTGTTGTAAATACCCACCTTCACCAGTTTGTATTCTCTGGAGTCTGAAAAGGCCGGGAACATTTCTTCGTACTTCTGCACAGCAAGCTGAGAAACAAAAGAATGAATATTTGAATATCACAGCAGAGGCTTGTGCTGCAGCTGCTGTGTATGTGCCACTCTGTGCCACAACTTACTTTTGCATTCAGCATGTCTACACAGAAGTGACAGAGCGCTGCCTTGAAGAAGTGATCCTTGGCACTATATTTCAGGAGCGTACTGTCCATCGCGTGGGTTCCCACCTGAAATCACAAGTTACAGTTCAGGGTCGGTTTTGTTACTGACCGCCCCGGGTGCCTCTGGCGTCTCGGTGAATCAAAGGCCACATCCTCTCACCTGCTCGTAGATCTCGATAGCTTTCGGGTACTGCTCCAGCTGAGCTGCGTAGGTTGCTACTTTCAGAAGGCACTTGTTCGCGAACTAAAAACAAAAACAAGACACTTCTCAGTTCAAAACACATCCACTGGAATGATATGATTATTAAAAACAAAAGCAAAGAGGAAATGTTACTCGTTTAAAATATTCACCTGGTGGATTCTTCCCCTTTGTAATAATCTGCTGCCTGTTCATAATGAGCAATGGCCTGGAATGGACATGAGTAGTAAATAGAGCGTTACCATGATTGTACATGACAGTTTAAAAACAGAGGCAACAATCTGTTCTGGATTTAATATATAAAATGACATCATCTGACCTTGTCGATGTCCACCAGCTCCGTCTCGTATATTTCAGCAATGGAGATGTGGTGTTTGGCTGCGATGGTGAAGCGGCCCTGGAAGCACAACAAGAAAAACATGAGAAGAGTCAACAGAAAGAGTTATATGGTCACATAAGTAAATACGACACCAAACATAAAAAAAGTTCAAATAATAAAAAGACTCACCATATCTGTGTATATCTCAATAGCTCGGTTTAGGCAGTTTATGGCCTCTGTTGAGAAAACGACATTGCTTTTATGTCCATGGTCGACTGCAGCTGGTGAAGCAGCTCGTAAAAAGGAGCATTTCACGTGACACCTCAACAGTTATACGTCGTGACGGTGGAGATGAGTAACGATTACCTTGCGGATCTGCTTTTTTGAAGGCATTTCCAGCGTCTATGAAGTTGGTCGCTGCGTCGTGTTTGCTCTGCATCTGCAGGTGGAGGCGAGCCGCCTGGGAGAACGCATTCCCTGCGGCTGAGGAGAAAATGTTGCATTTCAGAAGCTGGAGAATCTTTCACAAGTCATAAAGAGAGAAAAGGAAAATCATCACGCTCACTCATTTAAACTGTAATACGTTAAACTGTAATACTCATCTTACCGCACCAATTTTTGGCCATTTTGAACATGTTGGCCGCCCTCACATACATGTCACAGGCCTCTTCCAGCTTGGAGGAACCCCTGTGAGACAGCACACGGGTTCAGTTTAACACAAGCTTCATTTCATTGTCTTAGTCGCACTCTTGGGTTAGACTTGTGGAAACTATTGCTGGGTCATACTAGATATCAATAATAAAAAGTATATTCACTGTTCTCTAGCCAAACAAAAGAAGAAGTTCAGAAAGTTGCATCATTTCCCTCCCAGTTGTAATCTAGTGCAATGCAATTACAAAAAAACTTGACAAGACAATAGTTAATTAAACATAACGTTGTTTTTTCCATCCCATAGTCTTCTTTCTCTCTTGAGCTGCAGGAATCAAACAACAATTATCCTTATTATATGAATTGATGCTGCTGTCATTAATAACATATCTACATCCATAATGATCACTCTTATTGTTTTCATTATAACAACTAGTCTGTCAGAGATGAAACCCGATGGTTACACAACTGTTACTGGTCTCTCCTCTGTTCCGTCCACATTGAGTCGGGTTCTGAGGGGCTGAGGGGTAGAGCGGTCGTCCTCCAGAAGGTCGGCAGTTCGATCCCCCAGTCTTCCCCATCTGCATGCCGAACCCCGAATTGCCCCTCGTAGAACAACCAAGTGCTGCTAATAGATGCTCTGTATGAATGTGTGTGTGGTGTTGGAGTGATGTAAATATAAACTTAAAAGCTCGATTATATCAACATTTCTCTTCTCTCCACCGGCACCGACGATCTGCTCATCGTGGTCTTTCCATGTGAAGAACCTTGAGACGACGTGTATTATTGTATTTGGTGGAGCAGCTTTGACTTCAGAGTACAGTAATAATAATAAGTTTGGGTTTCTTCCCATTCCTATCTGCACAGGTGGATGGGATGGGGGGGGGGGGGCGTATTGTAAACAAATGTGCCTGACACGCGACTTGGGGGGGGGGGGGGGGGGGGGGGGTGACCTTGCAAACCCTGCCCAGGTGGTGGCGCTACAGCTGCTGCAGCTTTCAGGGGCAAACATTTAGGAGAACCCCCCCGTTGCCCAATGTTTCCTCTAATGTCTGACACCAACACGTTAGCTTGAAGTTGGGACATAGCATTAGCTGCTGCTCTCTCCCTCAGGTGACAGTGACGGCTGTGACCCGGACCGAAGATGAACAGAACCACGCGTGTAGCTCGGGCTCCTCGCGGGGGAACCGGTAACGATCAGCCCGGTGTGTTAAAGTTTTAACGTTTTAACACTTTTACCCCTTTCTCCCCCCCCATCATCTTCCGCTTCGCCGGCCTCTTGACTCCGAAGCGGCTCAACGTTAGCATCGAAACCCGCCGAACTCACCCGAACATCGCCCCGAAGAACGACTTCGACGAGTTCATCTTCTTGTCCGCCTCCGCCATCAGGGCCGTCGCCTCCTTCTCTTTCCCGCTGTTGTCCATGTTGTTGCTGTTTGGCGGCCTCGCTGCTGTTTGTCGTCCGCGTCGAGGATCGGAAACGAGGAGAGAGAGAGAGAGAGACAGTCAACAAACGTGCTAACCAGTGCTAACCAGGGCTAATGGCTGCGGGGTGGCACGTCACAACCCTCACCTCTGTCACGTGACGCGGGGCGGCTGCTGCTGCGTTCAGGCGCTCCGCGGAATAAGAGCCACCGTGTGCGCTGTGGTTGTTGTTGTTGTTGTTGTAAAAAAAATAACAGCTGCGTTAAATTAGGGAACTAACAGGCAAATGTTCACCACACTACAAGATACTTTACGACAACACCTATTATCTTTATGTATTGTCAAAAAAAAACATCATCATGTATATCTTTCATCAATCTGTAAGGGGTAAATCTCTGACAACACCTGAAGGCATCTTATTGTAAACATAATAATGAGTCGATGATGCTGATCTTCATTCTTTTATTCTTTTAGCTGATTGAGAGTAATTCCAAATGTCACGTGTTCATTCACTTCGCAAATATCCCAAATAAATACATTTATGCACACAGTAGTTAATATTATATATTTATTATCTAATTATTTGTCTTTTATTGCTATTCATATTACCTCCTTAATCGTTGTCTTTATGTCCTTATCCGTTATCTGATTATTAATATAAGAATATTTAGCATACACCATTTATCTTTGTGAGATTTATTTTGCACTTCTTTTTTTTATTTACATTTTTGTTCACAAATAGACAACAACACAAAGACAGTACTTCAGAGGTGGCAGACAAAATATATACAGGACAATAATCAATCAGTCCTTCATAACACAGGGTTCATATCTCTCTCTCTCTCACAGCCCAAACTGTGAACTGTATGTACTGTATGAGAATCTTGATATTTTCTGTAATAATTAGGGATACAACAAATAAGGTCTGATTAGTCAACCTTGCCTCCAAAATTTCTTAAAGGTTTTTTCAATCCCCCCACTGTTTTATGGCAATGTATAAATTATGGATTTTTTATTATTAGTTATTCTTATTATCATTATTGCTGTTATTTTTAATACCATTATAATTATTGTTGTTATCATAATTATGTTAATATCCTTATTGCTTTTGTTATTGTTATTGGCAGATGTTCAACCTTTACTGAACGTGAGAGAAGAAGAAGAAAAAAAAAAACCCAGAAGGGCCACAGATTTCAATCAGGCAAAGCGGAAGTCTCCTGTTTCCTGCCTGTAGTTGGGTCCTGCACAGCAGCCCGTGCGAGGTTGTCCTGGAGACCCCGCGCTGCCTGCTCCTCTATCGTCTCGGGTGAGTTTGTTATAAAACAGCATTTTTCTCTATTATTCCCCAAAACTCCGACAAACCTGCGACATTCCCGCACGGCCGAGCACCCGCAAGCTGCACCGCCGGCGCCATCGAGCCGCCCCGCCGCTGCACGACCCGGCAAACATGCTCATTTTCCAGCGAATTCCCAAGCATACCCCCCTCATCCAAGAGTATTCCAACATTAACTCATATTTTGCTTGCAGGGAGAGTCCCATAGCTCGCTACGCCACCGCGTCCGCGCCCCCCGGCCCACGACGCTGCCCGTCCCGGGGCTGAATCGAGGCGGCGACGCGCGGAGCGGGTGTTTGCAATGTGCCCGTCGCTGGTTTGTTTTGAATGTCAAAGGCTCGGAGCTAGCTGCGCGTCCCTGAATATTGTTGATAGCCGCTCGGCTTAGCAGGGCTAGCTGGCTAGGCTAACGACACCCAGCCCAGATGCATCAAAATGCTGAGAACGGAGGTAAAAGCAGCTTCTGCAATGTAACGTCGGAGTGAAGTAGTGTCTTCGGTCGGTTGCGTGGCGGTTTGATGGCGTGTGTCGAAACGAATCGGTCAACTATGCATGGAAAGCCCTTTGAAAACACCAGCTAGCATGTAGCTAGCCGCTTGCAGCCGTCTCCATTCATATCCTGCGCACTGGCTCTGCTCGGACCCGAGTAATGGCTACGACCCGCTGCCTCTTTTCGAGCAGCGGACCCGGGAGACGTCCCCCCCGGTAGCGGCTCGGTTACAGCTCGGTGACATGGCCCCTGCTCGGTTATTCGGCGGCTTGTTGTGATCGCGTTGCTGGAAGTTTTTTTGTGCACGATTGCAGAGACTTTGGAGGTATAAAAAAAAAACTTGAAAAAAAAAAAAAACCCCAGCGGCGGTCACAAACCCCAGCCGGTGAAAACCGCGCGTTTTCAATTTGTTGTCTTATTTCCATCCGTTGTTTCCCGGTGGGAAGCGAACCCGTCTGCTGCTGGAGGGGTTCCTATTGTTACTGAGGAGGTTTTAATATCTATAAAACCGGCCGATGAAGATCTGCTCTTGTGTTGGGATGTAAAAAATGTAAAACTCGCACATTAATGTAGTTGTTAAAGTCCAATCTTTGTTTTGTTGCCTCTTTGCTTTATTATCATAAAACGCTTCAAACCAGACGCCCCGGCAGCAATATGTGCTTTGATTTCATGTTTTGAGTCATTGCTCCAAATTTTGAATTTGATTGTGAAACTCAAAAAACAGAATAACTTGAGGTGTTGGTGGAATTTGCAAGGACAATATTTATATGATATTATTTTATAAAAAAGCAACACACTGAGATTTGTTTTTGAGTTTTTTTTTTTCTAGTTCTGTCTTACAACCTGAAAGTTGTAAGTAATCGCATGATTATTAATAATGAATAACAATATGACGTGACTCAGTGTCACATCGAGGTTGATGAGCGTTTTTTTTTTTTTAATCTTGCACTTGTGGTTATTCATTATCAGATGTTGCTCATCCTCTCAAAGTACAACACAAAATCAGTGCTCAAACCTCGTGGCACCACTCAACAATCAAAGTAGCACACGGATAATATTATAGATGCGTAATAGTGTACACACAGGGTTTTAAATATGAGTTTTGGCAACAAGTCGTTTGTGTTATGTGCATTAATAGTGAAGTAAATCGTCTCCGAACTTTAACACCTTGTTCATCTTTTCATCAGTTGTCATGGATGATGAAGACGGCAGGTGCCTTCTAGATGTAATTTGGTAAGTCGCTGTTGGAAGAAGTGCTCTGTTGACGGTTTGACGCCGTGACGGTTCAGTCGTCTTCTGTCGACATGTTGTGAATCACCTTGTTTCCCTCCTGCAGTGACCCAGAAGCTCTCAATGACTTTCTTCATGGATCTGAGACCCATGTGAGTACAAGAGATGTATTTTATTTTCTTAAAAGAAGTCACACCGTGTGGTTTCTCTTTTACCCAAAAAAAAAAAGGATTTGTAATTGATGCGATGAGGAGTCTCGGGTGACTCCGTACTTAGGTCACGTTCAGATTAGGCCTCAGTGAACCCTGAAACCCACCCACCACCCCCCCCCACTGCTTTCATTTACTTTCCTTTTTAACTGCTCTCTCTGCTTAATTATCGTCTTTGCTTTTGATTGCACTGTTTATGGTTTCAGCCTGCCTTCCCTTTCTATTAGGCCAATCCACAAAAAGAGAAATGCTAATACTAACGCTTCCCAACCCTGAATTATTCCCTTCATTTTGCCCCTGCCCTCCCTTCGTCGCTTATCTTTTCGCTGTTTCTCAACGGTCTGGGTTCTCCGGACTGTGCTCTGTCCTTTCCTTGCCCTCCTCCTCTGTTTGATTGTCTGTATATTTCTCTGTCCTTGTGGCTTTTGCCTGCTGGTTTGGGTGCCTTTGGTTTCTGTCTGTCCTATCATGGGTGGGTGTGTCTGTAGTTGGACACTGACGACCTTTTGGATGGTTCGAGTGACCCCTCCAGCTCGTTCTTCTCTACCACTGGGGTGAGTAACATCCCCCAATCCTCCTCCCTCTGTTTTCTCTCCATCTATGTAGCATGCAACTCCAAATACCCTCCCTTTCCACTAACCATACCTACACTCTGCAAGCTTTGATTTTGCCGCGATTTGACAAGAGGTTTTTGTGGGATTTTCATGTGTGCAATTCTGTGTTTAATTCTGTTTTGCTCCTCTGCATCACATCTGTATCTAGCCATCAATATTCTTCCATCACCTGGTTTCACTTCTTTCCTGTGTCTTCTCCTCTTTTCCTTTTAAGGGCCATGTTCCAGAGGTCCAGCCTGCTGTCCAGCTGTCGGCCAGTGAGCCGGCAGGCCTGCCCAGAGTCAGTGTTGACCTGGACTTCCTGGAGGATGAAGACATCTTGGGAGGGTCCCCAGGTGGCGAGGGTGGGAGCAACGGCATTGGATCAAACCACGAGCCGTGTGACATCCTGCAACAGAGCTTGGCTGAAGCCAACATCACAGAGCAAAGCTTACAGGAGGCAGAGGCTGAGCTGGACCTGGGCTCCTTTGGAATTCCAGGCCTTACACAGGTGGTTCAGACACTGCCTGATGCCAGCCTCTCTGGGGCTGGAGGCACTACCGTAGGCATAGGCGTTGGGGGAGCAGCGACAATTTTCCCTGGGTCAGCCCCGAGCACCACCGCTACTCCCTCCAATGCCACGGCTGACATGCTGGGGTCAGTGCTTGGCTCAGCAGGGCCTTCAGCTTCAATCCCAGGTCATGAACAAGGCCATTAGTGTTCAGCAATTTATGCAGCCTGTGGGCCTGGGAAATGTGACGCTTCAACCCATTTCAAGTCTCCAAGGTCTTCCCAATGGGAGTCAGTCTGGACATTTGGGTATCGGACAGATTCAGGTTGTGGGTCAGCCCACAGTCATGACTATCAATCAGTCTGGGCAACCAATCGTGGCTAAAGCCATGGGAGGTTACCAGCTGCACCAGTCTGGGCCAGAGGTATCAGGTGCTGGTTCTCAGGCGGGGCTTGGAGGCTCCGGAGGTGGACTTCTGATCCAAGGTAATAAAACCACTTTGGGATCTCCAGCTTTAAATGGACCAGCTGTTTGTGTCAGCAGCACAAACAGCATCAGTGGCAGTACAATGACGGCTTCTGCTGGGCTTGTGGGCTTTGGCAGCAACACTTTAAGTTCAGGAATTGGACAGCAGACTCAAGGCCAAATCATGCAGAACGTGATCATCCAACGCACACCAACACCCATTCAACCTAAACCCCCCCATGGGGGAGCCATCCAACCGAAACTGTTCAAACAGCAGCCACAGCCAACACCCCAAACCCTGCAAAACGATGCCCACAAGGCTTTAGGGCTGCAGCAACTTCCAGTTTCTGGTTCTCAGAATGTAGCCTTCCTGACAGGAAAGCCAGGCTCGAACGTTGTCCTAAGTACTCAAGCCACAACACAAGGCACCCAGTTTCAACAAGCCCTTTTCAAGCAACAAGCAGCACAACAATCTGGCAAGCCCCTCAGCGTACACTTGTTAAACCAATCAGGCAGCATCGTTCTTCCCCATCAAACAGTCCTGCAAGGTCAGAACCACCAGTTTCTCCTGCCACAGCTACAGGCAGGTGGGCAGATCCTGACCCAGCACCCTGGGGGCCACATCATAACTAGCCAGGGTCCTGGTGGGCAGCTCATTGCAAACCAGATTTTAACAAACCAGAATATCAACCTGAGTCAGATGTTGACTTCACAGGGCCACCCTGGGGCCCATATCCTCTCTGGACCCATTCAGCTCCAGTCTGGCCAGATGGGCACCTCCACCCTCTTTCAGATGCCTGTTTCATTGGCTCAGACTCAAAACCAGACACAGACCCACACAGTCTCAGGTCATGCCCAAACAGTCATACAGGGCATGCCCATCCAGAATTCCCTGACCATGCTCAGTCAAGTGGAGGGTCTGAGCCCGGCAGTCACCCTTCAGCCTGCCCTGCAACCTCAGCCAGGCGGAATCCCCAACAGCAGTAGCACAGGAGCAGCAACCATGGGTCAAGGCCAATCTGGAGAGTGTGTTACTGTTCTGGGCAGCGCCACAGACCAGGCTGCTCATCCTCAGCAGCATGTGCAGCAGTCCTCCATTCTCACCATGCAACCCGCTACTTCTGTGTCCGTGGCTATCACAGTACCCTCCTCTTCTCCGTCCATGTCTGTGTCCACCTCTTCCCCTGTCACAGCAATGGGGCTGGTCCCCCATCAGTCTACAGCACAGTCCGGGAAGGTTACTGCTCACCAACCAGGGCTCCAGCATGATCTTGAGCCAGGAGTCTTTGCAGATGTTCCTGCAACAGGTCAGTGTTCCACTCTTTTTGCGTTGCTACAGTTGTGTAGAGTTAACATTGTTTCATACGTAAAATAAATAACATGCACGGAGTGATATCTTGGTCTGACCTCTTTGGTTTACTATTTTACTCCCCCCTCCTTCCCTCCAACCCTCTTCCTCCTTCCCTCCTTCATCCTGAAATGGTAAACGTACTCCTATCAGGAGCAGCACCACCAAACAGAGAATGAGTCAACCCCCCCTGTGGGCGTACCAGCGTCCGTAATCGTCAGCAGCAACAGCATCACTGCTCTGGCCCCCGCTGTCAATGACAGCCAGTTAGCTGACTCTTGGGTGGGTCAGAGCCACAGTCCTCCCCTGGCCCCTCCCACATGACAGCAGTGGTAAAGCAGGTAGAAGTGCCCCTTTATGTTAAGTCCCACCCCCACTTGTTGCCGCTGCTGCTACCACAACATTAGGGTATCTTACCTTTACCCATCACTGCTCTGTTCTTCTCCTCTGCATTAATTGTTGCTTCCATGGCTCTCACTGTTGCTCTGCAGATCCTAAATGCAAAACTTACTAATTTGCTTGCAGCTTTCTGTGTGTTTCTAACATCGCTTCATTATATATGTAAAAGCATGACCATCATTCCAGTCTTTCATACATATTGTGTCCTAGCCACTGTGCCATTTCAACATTTAACTTTATCAACCTCTGTGGAGTTTGGAACTCAACTAAAATTAATTGTTGAACTAATTTGGTTTGTCTATCATTCATTCTATGCATTCTGTAACCGAGTCTAGAAACCATGCTCATGCTTAATAACAGAGCTAGCAAGGTGTCAAGTGCACCTTGTTTACCTTTTTACTAACAATGATTTAATCCACTCACCTTGCTCAATCAAATTTGATCCACTCACCTCCATCTTCTGCATCACTGACAATGACTGATAAATCAATCATACCTCTCAGCCCTGCACTTCTCATTTAGACTGTTGTGTCCTCACAGTGCCACTCCTCCTTGTAACCCCTAGTCTGACCAGTGTAACGACCCCAAAGCCAAATTACATGCTACCCCGACCCCCCCCCGTCCCCGAAGCCTCCAGATCACTTTCTACTTAACCATCACAAGCCCTGCAGATCTTGACTTCTTGCTTATGTCGACTGTTTTTTCTTTTTGCCTCGCCAAATGATCATTGCTCTCTTTTTTATGTGTAATCCTCCTCAAGCACTAGAAAAGAAATCATTGGGTTTCTACTACTTTAACTTAAGCAGCTAATCGATTTTTAAAGTCTAACACTTTGCTTTTGTATTGTTATTTGTGTTGTTTTACCCGAGTTGTGTTGTTTTGTATTGGGGTTGGGCGATAATCCTAAATTTAAACATATTATATATGTTTAAACCAGTATGAAGGTTTTTGTGTTACATGTGAGAAGAGTTTTATCTAATGCAATGCCAAACAGTGGAATACTGTCATTGCATTAAATATCACAAGTATTTTACATACGGCCAAAGACACATTTGGCCTCTTACTGTAATTTTTTTGATGTAGTAATTGAGATTGTGATGGAGACATATCACCCAGCCCCATTTGTATCTTGCTAATCTAGAGCCAAGCACTAGAATCACATTTACTCTAAACTGTGTGCATGTAGAACCTTTTGTGTTTAATTTTTGTGCTTAATGTCCCTAAATGTCCTCCTGTGTTTATATTGTGTTCATTCTTGACCCAGATACCTATATCAATATATTGTGATTCCACTTCTTCAGGTACCCTCTAGTGGACATCAGCAGCCCCTGAAGATCCAGAGCATGTCCCCGTCAACAGCCTTGACCACTCACAACACAGCGCCCCCAGTGGCAGTCAGCCCTCAGCCCTCCCAGTCTCCCCTCACCCTGAGCCAGCAGATCCAGTCACCGCTCCATCAGCAGCAGTCACGTCCTCCCTCTCAGCCTCAGCCACAGTCTCAAACTCCCTCCCGCTCCTGCACGCCCTCGTCTCAAATCTTTATTCTCCACAACCAGATTACAGAATCTCCCCAAACTCTTTCGCAAGGCCAGCCGCAGCAGCCACAGCTTCAGCAGACACACATTCAAGTTCAGCTTCAGCCGCGGCCGGCCTCTCAGCCTGCCCCCTATCAACAAGATATGCCTCCCATGTCACAGTCACCTAAGCCTCCTCCTGCACCAACGGCACAGCACCAGTTCACTGCAGCTCCTGTCAGCACTTCTGCCACTGTTGTCCTGAAAGCCCAGGTTCCCATCCCGGGTCTGACAGCAGAGCAGCAGCACCACCTGCAACTAGTGGGAGCGCAGATTCAGACCCTGTCGGGCATCGCCCAGCCGTCACCTCAGCAGAAACAGTTGCTGGATAAGCTGCACCAGGTAAAATTCCTTTTAATGATCACTTGTTATGGAATTTACATGAAGTCAGAGGTTTCACTAATAAAGCCGTCTTGTGTATTTGGACCTCACAGTTGAAAAATCTCTGCCAACTGCAACTAACTGTTTGTCTTTTATCTGATGATGCTCGAGGCGTGAATTTTTGCTGCCAATTAAAATTTGGGGGAAATCTCTTTGGTTGGTAGTTAGAATAAATGAGTATACTTTGCATTCTTTAAAATTATTGTCGAAAGTCACCTGCAGATAAGATACGCAATCTATCTATCAGTATAAATCAGGAGTTTGTGTGGACTCCTGGAAACCACATGTTTCATCGGCAGTTTCTTATTTAACATGCAAAGCATGTCCGGATGTGTTTCCAGGTCCAGCAGAACATCCTGCTGCAGGCCGCGCAGCCAGCTCAGCCTCAGCCTCAAGTCACCAGTCAGTTCAGTTCCCAGCAAGATGTGCCTGTCGATAAAGTTGTGATTACATCAACAACCAGCGCTGGTGCACCTGCTCAACTTCCCTCTGTGCTGCAGCCGACACCAGTGCTCGTCAAAACTCCGGCTACAGGTTGGACGCAGTTTACTGTTTATGTAAATCCCAAGGATCCTGAATACACTTTTTAAAATATCTCCTTTTAACGATGTTTCCTCTTATTTTAGCATCAAGTGACTTACAGGTATTCTCAGGAGCCCAAGGGCCAGCTGGAGCAATGGTGAATCAGACTGTCACTCCTGCAAGCCTTACCCAGCCTGCACAGGTAGGTTACACTACAAGTTCCTCCAAGAACTCAACCGTTTATTTTTATTTATATTATATATAATTTCAAAATGATATCTTTCCCCACAGGTTCAGCCAAAGCCAGGAGTGATCAGCTCAGTTGGAGGGATGACTCTGGGGCAAGGTGGGATGCAGATACAGGTGTTAGGAGGTAGTCTGACTCAAATGCCTGCTCCACAGCCCCTAGCTCCAGCACAACCTCAGGTAAATACGAGTCCTAAGAAAGTGCCTCTGTTTGAGTTCAGTCTGAAGGTTTTAATTCCTGGTTTTCATCTCTTTTCTTTACATCGCAGACACCAACAATGAAGATGCCTTTCAGTGCAGAGCCCAGTAAAGAAGCCAGGTTTGTACTTCAGGCCTTTTTAAATGTTATTTTAACCCTCAAAAGGCCATTTTCGTTGAACAATATTTCTTTATATGCACGTCACTGCAGGATGCTGGAACAGCTGAGGAAACAGCAGGGTTCAGTGCTTCACCCAAACTACAGTGCTCCTTTCCACTCGATTGAGGACACACTGCACAGACTGCTGCCTTACCATCTCTACCAGGGAACTGCCAACTCCTCTGAAGACTATCAAAGAGGTAACAAGCCCCGCGGCCTCTAGCGCTGGCAAAATACAGTTAAGTGCCCTAATTCAAGACCTTTATGAACATTCTGGTTCTCTTGTGCACAGTGGATGATGAATTTGAGAAAGTCTCCTCTCAGCTGCTGAAAAGGACCCAGGCCATGCTGGATAAATATCGCCAACTGCTCTTTGCGGAGTCAAAAGTAAGTATTTGAACCAGCCTTCCGAACACAGGCCTTTTCTTTGTTCCTTTTCCTGAATTGATTTTGAACTGATTGTTTTTGGCGTTTAAACCTGAGCAGAGGCTGGGCCCCTCGGCGGAGATGGTGATGATCGACCGGATGTTCATTCAGGAGGAGAAGGTCGCGTTGAGTCAGGACAGGATTCTGGCCAAGGAGAGACCAGGTACCCTACCACTGTTTGTACATACGCGATTGTCTTCATCTAAATCGTACACTGGTTGTATGTGTATGCTAATGATATTGTTCTTTTTATGTCATTGCAGAGGAGTTTGTAGCAAATGCTCGCTTGTTGGAGAGTGTAGTTTCATCCCAAGAGAAATCCGCTGCTGCTGAGCGCACGTCAGTGAGTGGAGGTGTAACTGCTGCTGCTGCCCCCCCTCCAGCACCTCCTGCCCTAGTCCCTTTTCCAAACATCGCCCAAACCCTCCCCCTGCACCCACCCCAGCTCCTGCACCTGCTCCTGCTCCTCCTCCTGCTCCTAGCCCACTTCTGTCACCCCTTTCCCTCCTACCAAACTAGTAATAAAGCACGGTGGAGGTGGAGCCTCGTGGTCCAGCAGCTGTCCACCACATCCGGCTGCACCGAGTAAGGCTGAACCCACCAGCCACGGCTCCTCCTTCAGTCGTGGGGGGGCATCGTCTTTCTCGTCGTCGTCCTTCAACTCTCAAGCAGCCGACGATGACGACGCTGTCCCGCAGAGAACCAGCAAACCGCCTATCAAGACCTACGAGGCTCGCAGGAGGATTGGCTTGAAACTGAAGATCAAGCAGGATCAAACCGGGTTCAGCAAGGTGGTCCATAACACTGCCTTAGACCCAGTGCACACGCCTCAGCAGAGCAGCCAGTCCATATCACAGCACTCAGCCTGCAGCTGCTGTACCACATCCAAAGTCCCACCCTGTATCTACCCCCTCTACTACAGTCATCAGAACTCAGTCCCCCGTATGCACTGCTTCTTCTGAATCACCAGTCACCATAGCAACCACTCAATGTAACCCGACACTGAGAGGTAATTTTCCTCCCAACGCAGCCCCATCTTCCTCTACCTCTTCCTCTCATACTTCGTCATCCTCCTCCTCCTCCACTCAAATGAATGGGACATTAGATCATCACGACATTGGTGGGGTCAAACACAATCCTGCCGCCACTGCCAATCCCTCGCCAACAACCTGCCGCCTCCCCCTTCGAAAAACCTATCGGGAAAACATTAGTCCCCGTGTCAGACCTGGTGTCCCGGGGGGAGGAGATGAAAGTTTGTCCTACCCCAGACCCACGCCATCACCCCCCAGGCACGAGGCCTCCTCTCCCCCCTCAGAGCGGACAGTGATAGCCAGTGTGAAGGTGGAGAAAAGAGGCAGGGAGCCCTCGCACACTCACATAGAGTCGAGCCACGACAGAGGCCGTTTAGGGAGTGCAATGCAGGGGCTTGATGAAGTGGATGAGGTGTTTAACCGTGGTATGAAAACCACACAGCACCATCATCTTCCACAGCTCCTCGACAAGGAAGGGGCAAAGGAGAGAGTGGAGGAGCACGCAGACCAAGAGACAGATGTAAGTAAATACAAGAGGGCGGGCGGGAAAAATAGACATAGGGTCGGTGCGACGTTCAGAATGGACCAGCATGCCCCTGGGCCACCAGAGTCTCCAGAGTCCTTCACACGAGACTCTTTACTTCCTGCCAAACGCTGCAAATCAGACTCCCCTGACATGGATAACGCCAGCTTCTCCAGTGGCAGCCCCCCGGACGACTCTCTGAACGAGCATCTGCAGTGCGCCATCGACAGCATCCTGAACCTGCAGCAGGAGCCCTCTGCCCGTGGGCGCCACATTAAAAGCAACAGCAGGCACCACCAACACCAAAGCCAGCGCCCGGGGAGCTCGGCAGCTTCGTCCCACAGACCCTCAGTCCAGCCCCCCTCCTCTGCTTCCTCGTCCCCCTCCTTGGCCCAGCACCCTCAGGTCGGTGGCCGTGGCCACAATGGCAGCCTGGTGCCCCAGACTCAAAGTAGATAACAGCCCCTCAGCCCCAGGCCGGTCTGACAAGTGGGAACTAAGAGACAGATTTGGAGGCAGGTGAAAGGGGGTCACTGTGAAAACAGTATCACTGTACTACTCTGCCAAGCTGTGTTGGTTTTGTTTGTCCATTTGAATTGTCCAGACATTTCTCTGTCACTTACAGCCTGAGGCAGACCCATCATGAGTGTGGTCTAAGGTAAAACGGTCTCTGTGAGCTGCAGACTTGACAATGCCTGTCGCTTTGTATGTGTCCCGTCAGTCAAGCTCGAGAAACGAGATGAAAGTGTCCCCGAGGTGCTGTTCTCTGTTCATACATTCCTTTCATGTGGCCCGAGCACCGGTCCACAGCGGTTCATCTCCTGATTCAAACAGTTTCCCAACGAGCATCAGGCAACTCGATTCAACAGTTCAAAGGTCAACAAAGGCCTTTTAAATTGGTTTCCTGCAGCTGAGATGCGAAACGATTTAACCAGGTTCATGCTGTAATAGGTCAAAAATACTCAGTGTCTTCCTTAACCAACCAAATTGAATGCTCTTATGAAGGTAATTTGGCTCCACTGATGCTAAAATGACACTTTTCCTCTTTCTTTAAGCCTCATCCTCCATTCTACATGTATTTCATATAAACATCAGGTGAATTTCACAGTAAATCTTGTTAAGGAAATCATTGGGGAAGTTGTGACGCTGTTTTTCCTGTTGACTGCTCGTGGGAACTGTGTCAAGATGTAAATGAACTCATGAGGAAATTCAGTTTAGTCTCTGCATTTTAATGTCGGACAGTTTTCCAGGTTCCTGTTTTTAGATGACGCCTTCACTCACACTTGCCCCCCCCCCCCCCTCCCTGTTACTCACAGGTTTAGGACTTCATGCATTTTAGTCAGCAGGGGGCAGGCCGGTTTTAACTGTCGATTTTCTGTGTTCTCAAGTCTGTTTGTTTCATATTTCTGCAACTGTATCCCTGCCTCCTGTGTGTGTGCGTGTGTGTGTTTGTTTTTTTTAAGCCTGTTGGACAATTCAAACATAAACACAGCACAAGCATTGAAATGGAAAAAAAGGAACAATAATATTGTACAAAAAAGACCGTGAGAGAATTTGAAGTATAGTATTACAGATTAATTTTGTATTGTATTTATTGTGTATATTGACACTTTTTAAAAAGAAATGTACATTTAGTAAAACTGTAAATTAAACCTTGCTTCTTTTATGAATCACTGCAGGCCCCCCTGTCATTTGTCCAGTTGTTTCCTAATCGTCAGGGTGCATTCCTCCGAGTGATGAATGATGGCGTGCTGCGTGAGAGTCGGGAGGGGATGGTGGGGGTGGGGGTGGGGTGTGTTCTCTATCAGACAGCCAGCAGGTGGTGCATGGAAGTGGAAAAGTAGGGCTTGTTTGTTCGCTTGAGTGCCTGGAGTGTCCACGGAGTTTGGGAGAGGAGGAGTTAAAGAGGGGTAAAGCTATCACATCTGTAAACGTATGACATGTTGCAGTAGTCTGAGTGGAAAGGGGGGGGGGACAGAAAAATGTGGAAGGGTGCAGCATGAGGCTGTGTTTATCATTCTAATTATGCATAAGTAGACAGTGAGGTTATGTCATGTTTATAGGAGAAAAAGAAAAAAAACGACTCCACCCAAATTATTTATTCACAACCCCCCCCCTCCTCCAGCTCCACACCCTCTGACCACAGCTCATCCCTGCCCTGAGCCCAGTGTTAGTGCCGCACACTGCGTTGCCAGGCATCCCTGGAAGAGGAGGTGCGTTCAACTCCAAGAGAAGTTTGCCTCTGCGTAGTGTGTCGTGTGTGTGTGTGTGTGTTCCTTCAGCAAGCAGAGTAAGGATCCACGCCAGATTTGGAGCTCATCTGAAATACATTAAACTCTGGGGAAGAACGATTCCTCTGTCGTCCCGCTGCCCTGACGCTCTGCTGAGGGCTCCCATTTGCTGTCAGAGCTACACCCATACAAGTAGCTGCAGCTCCTCCAGCAGACTTCACTGTTTTTGTGTCCTCAAGTCAAAATATTTTTCCACACTCCAGAGGGCAAGAGAGAGGGAGAGTTGGAAGAAGTCTGAGCTTTCTCCATAAGAACTTGGTAACTATTGCTTTTCAAAACTTTAAATATGATTTAGAGCAGCCAGCTTGAATTTGTACTTTTACTCAAATATATCCAGGTTGTGATGCAGCAGAGGAAACCAAGGTTTAATGGTATTTAGTAAGAATCAGTGCTGTCTATAAACTTGTCAGTCATTTTCCATTCCTTCTTTCGGATGCGTTACTTTCACTCCTCGGTTGCTTAATGCTCCTGGAGGCTACAATTAAAATACATTTCTTGATCCGAGTCCAAAAACTGTTGCAAATGTGGTTCACAAACCCACAAGGCATTTTTCCACCGTCGTTTAACTTCAGAACTTCATCCCAGTTGATCCTTAACCAAACTTAAAAATCTCTGGGGAAGCCTGAAATCAACTCGTCCCCACACGGCCTGCTGGCACAATGCAGTTTTTTTTTTATGAAATGGTGGGGCAAATCCCATTTAATGTCTCCTCTGTAGATCCCCGGGGTTCGCCATTTTGACAAGAACCCTGTCCACACAAGTCTTGTGATTAGTCTACTGAGCTGCCTCGGCTCCTCTGGGCAGATTTTTCCTTTAATCCTTGTTCAAGTGGAACTTTTTTTTACGAGAGAAGCTCTTCATAGATGAGTTACCGTCTGCTGATGCATACTCTTGTTTGTGCTTCTAATAATGAGCTGCGACTTCAAATCCTAATCCAGCGTTTCTGGTTAATTAGACAAGAGTAGGAAAAGATTCTCACTTTAAAGGGTTAAAATGGGTTAAATGAGTTTTTCCTTGTATAGTCTTCGTCTAGAGGTCTTTTCCTTACGTGAACAGTGGAGCCGTGCACGTATACAGGGGATAAAAGGAATGTCTTACTCACTTCGCTGTAAAGCGGTGAGCTGTGTCTGTGCCCGACACAGGGCTGGGTTTGCGAGTTTTCCAGCATGAACACCAATTTTTTCCAGGCATGCTTGGACAATGCTTGGCTCGCTCCTGGTGGGCTGAGGCTTACACCAGATTCCACATCCTTACTCTAGGTTGTGGCAGATTTTGATCACTGGGGTCCAGACACACAAAGAAACTTTTTTGCCCCCCCCCCCTGGATTAATCTCAATTGGATTAACCTCTAACTTTTGTCATTCCAGGAAATACAAATTGTCCGGGGAAGATCCAGACTTCCAACGAAACCGCATCCCTATCGCTCCTCTTGGCGTGTGCGAGGAGGCTTCAAGGCCGAGGGAGCAGCAGTCGCGTAAATACAGGAAACACCTGAAGATTTTCCAGGGCTCGGCCGAAGGAAATACAGCTCTGAACAGCAGCCGCAACTCTGTCAGTGATTATTGTAAGAGAATCTCATTAGTTGCTTCAGCATGTCACGCTGGGGGCGAAAAAATGTGAAGAAAGCGCCGGAGGTGATCCGCACCGTGACAGAAGGGCTCAAGTCCCTGTATCGTAAGAAGCTGCTGCCTCTGGAGCAGTACTATGGCTTCCATGACTTCCACTCCCCCAGTCTGAGGATGCAGATTTCGATAACAAGCCCATGGTGCTGGTAGTGGGTCAGTACTCCACAGGAAAGACGACGTTCATCAAGTAAGACATTACACCTCTGCATCAGACATGCACCCTGTTCACTGTGTGTGAGTGTTTGAGTTTTTAAGTGCGAGTAATGAAAGAAATCACAAGTTTTGTTTGTGACTGGCAGGTATCTACTGGAGCAGGATATCCCCGGGAGCAGGATCGGACCCGAGCCCACCACCGACTGCTTCACCGCCATCATGCATGGCGAGGTGGAGGGGGTCATCCCGGGGAACGCCCTCATCGTGGACCCCAACAAACCTTTCCGTAAACTCAACCCGTTCGGAAACACCTTCCTCAACAGGTGAGCTGTGTAAAGATTCCACTGAGCAGCTGGTTACACATCAGCGAGAAATGGGCCGACTCCATCAGGGAGCCCATACAGGGAATGGAGAGATAACAGACATGTTTTTCAGCTCTTTGGAATTTCAAGCGCTTGTGCCAAATTTCAGAGCGCGGAGGCACTCGCCTTATTTGTGGAAAAAACGAGAAAGGGAGCGATATCACCCGAGAGGATGACGAACGCTAATGCTCTCTGGCAGGAACTGCAATGTACGCAAGTTCAAAGTGGAGGTCAGAGGCCTCCACCCCCCCACACCCCCCCTGGGGCAGAGACAAACAAATGAAGTCACACGCGTTATGAGGCTTTGGGAATCTGTGACACTGAAGGTCACTGTCTCTGCCGCCAGATTTCTTGTTTTCGTGTTTGTTTTTCCACTTTTGTAAACCAAGAAAGTGAAATATCCTACGACAGAGCACTTTTATCTACTAGAACGGGAACAGGCTGACCGTGAGAGGCTCATACAGTGAGCTCCTGTTAATGCGTCTCCAACATGGAGCTCTGAAGTTTTCCAGCAGAGACCCTCCCGCCCTCCCTCCGCAGGGTGTGTTTGCGTACGTATTTGCGTCTCTCCTTTTGCGTCGACTTCCTGCTCCGAGAGCCGCTGGGCTCGTTAAGTTCATAAGCTACAGGAAGTGGTGTTGTTGTTCTAAGCCACACATCGTTAGCGGACCTTATTGTTTGATTCTGGCACTAGTGGTCATTTTCCTTCAGGAAGCGTCGAGCAGTGAGAGGCCTACTTGCACACAATGGCCTGCAGAGGGAAGGGGGGGGGGGTAAGCAGAGGGCAGCGTCCAATCTGCCCCTGAGATCACATTGGCCTCTTGGATATGAGTTAACCATTTTGCCCATGATTTAGATTCTTTCCATCGACGCTGACAGAGTTTCCTACAAGAGCGACCTCCGTGAACTTTGTCATGTTTCATGTTTCGTGTTCTTCTTTCTACCGATGTAAATGTCAGGTTCCAGTGCGCCCAGATCCCCAACCAGGTCCTGGAGAGCATCAGCATCATCGACTCCCCGGGGATCCTGTCCGGGGCCAAGCAGAGAGTGAGCCGAGGTATGGGAAGCAGAAAAGGTGAGGAGAGGGCATTGGGGGGGGGTCCCGCAGAGACACAACATCCCCTGAGCATCGTCTCACAAACTCATCTCATTGGCACGCCTGGCTAACTCCTGGGAGTAGTTTGCTCTGTCACAATAACACTTGGCAGCGGGACGAGAAAACCTCTCAGCAGAACACAGCAGCAATAAAATCATAATCAGGAGCAGAGACAGAAGAGAAACCTGTCAGCACATCGGGAGAAATAACCACCATCATCATCATCATCTCACTCTATTCATCCACACTTCGAGTAACACTTCAATCTGCATGAGCAACTAACCAGTTCAAATGGTGAGTGCATGTTGTGAAAAACATGTTTCCTCAGTGAACTCTGCTCGTATCCGCCCAGCAGATTTCAGGTTTTGAAATATCTGATAGACAAGATTTCTTTCTCCCCCCCCCAGAGATCAACAAAAATGCACAGAATGTAGTTTGGGGTTTTCACAACATAAAATGAATCTTTGTACAGTATTTGATTCAATATATTTAAAAAAGTCTGAATCGTTGTCCCTGTTGTTCGGGACAATCCAAATTATGTATTTCATAGTTAAGTCACATTTTTAAAAAGGTGCTGTACAATAAAAGAAGATCCAACTCAACTGAACCTTTTTAGTAAGAAGAAATCAACCCCCCCCCCCCCCCAAAATAAAGTGGTTTTATTTGGCTGCTATTTTAAATGTATAAGATATAATATAGATTTTAGTGTGATGTGTGTTACATGAGGTTTGACGTGCACACAGCAGATGTGTGAAGGGTTTGTGTCTGTGTCGACCTTCTCCACCCTCTCCTGCCCCCTGTGTGTAGCAGTTGAAGACATGAATGCAGATTCTTTCTGTTTGATATTCTTCATGTCCGATATTCTTCATGTCCGTTCAAACAGGTTATGACTTCCCAGCGGTGCTGCGCTGGTTTGCGGAACGCGTGGACCGCATCATCCTGCTCTTCGATGCCCACAAGCTGGAGATCTCAGACGAGTTCGCCGAGGCCATCGGCGCCCTGAAGGGCAACGAGGACAAGCTGCGTGTGGTGCTCAACAAGGCGGACATGGTGGGCACCCAGCAGCTGATGCGGGTGTACGGTGCTCTCATGTGGTCCCTGGGGAAGGTGTTTAACACCCCCGAGGTCCTGCGCGTCTACATCGGCTCCTTCTGGTCAGAGCCCCTGATGGTCACAGACAACCGTAAGCTGTTTGAGCTGGAGGAGGAGGATCTGTTCTCTGACATCCAAAACCTTCCTCGTAACGCGGCTCTACGCAAGCTCAACGACCTGGTCAAGAGGGCCCGTCTGGTTCGGGTGTGTATCTGCGTCTCTGGTATTTTGACCTCTCTTCATGACACAAGTGTTAAAACGTCTGCCATGCTCTTCCTTCTCCCAGGTCCATGCCCACATCATCAGCTACCTGAAGCAGGAGATGCCCTCTGTCTTCAGAAAAGACAATAAGAAGAAGAATCTGATCTACCAGCTGCCAGTTATTTTCTCCAAGATCCAGCTGCAGCACAACATTTCTCCTGGAGACTTCCCAGACTGTACTAAGATGCAGGTTAGTCAGAGTCCTCATGTTCTCACTGGTGTGAACATCTGGGGGGCTAATGTGTAAAGCCTTCTCCGTAATTACGCCGTAACCAAACTTTAGTCTAAAGTCTTCTGGCTAACACGTTTTTTCCTTTTTGTTTTCAAGGAGCAACTGATGGTTCACGACTTCACCAAATTCAAAACCTTGAAGCCCAATCTGATGGCCGCCTTGGACGAGCTGCTCGCCTCCGACATCGCCACACTGATGCCCCTCCTGCGGCAGGAGGAGCTGGAGGCAGGTGAGCATCTCGGCGTGCAGGGCGGAGCCTTCATGGGGACCCGCGTGGGCCCGTTCAACGAGGGCGACCCCTTCTCCGAGGAGAACGGAGAGGGGTGCGACGGGGAGGAGGAGGATTGGGTGGTGACCAAAGACAAGCCCAAGTACGATGAAATCTTCTATAACCTCGCTCCTAACGAGGGGAAACTGAGCGGCCCCAAGGCGAAGGACTGGATGGTGAGCTCCCGCCTGCCCAACTCGGTGCTGGGGCGCATCTGGAAGCTGTCGGACGTGGACCACGATGGGATGCTGGATGATGAAGAGTTTGCCCTGGCGAGCCACCTGATCGAGGTCAAGCTGGAGGGCCACGGCCTTCCCCCTGAGCTCCCCAACCGCCTGATCCCCCCCTCCAAACGCAGGCAGAAGGGCTCTGATGCGTAGACACGAGCCCCTGAAAGAGACTATCCTCTACTGGACGTCACATTTCTGCAGCTGTTCCTATCCGCTCTTGTCCCCCCCCCCCCCCCCCCCCCCCCCCAGACCAATGTCCAAATAGTGTATGTGACATGTTCACCTTTTCCTCTGAGACTGATTTTGTCTTGTACTATGAAACAAACTGTATTTAAAGTGTAAGGCTTGCATTTGGTTTACTGCAACAACAAAAAAAAAGATTGTGTATTTGGACATCACGCGGGTCTGGTTGCTTCTTCCTCTTGGCTCCGGCAATTTTGCTTCTTATTATGAACTTTAAAAAAAAAAAAAGATATATCCACTTGTGTTGCAAGCGAGCAGTATTCAACATGTATTTCACAGAACCTCTCAGAACCTTTTGAATGGAACGTTCCTGCAGTGATTGGTCTGGAGTGGCACAGTCTCGTCTCAGTGATGATTTGCAGGACCGGGCCACTTTCAGATCGGCTCATTCCACTGACGTTTTAATCTAAAAATGTATTTTACGAAGACTAATTCCAATCACAAGACTTGTTGTTTATTCTTATTTTTCGACTGAAACTGGCAGCACACGTCTAATAACCTGAATTTCACTTTGACGCTTTACACGCCACAGTTCTCTGCTGACTTTATATCTTGTTTTTTTTTTGTAATTGTTGCTGTTTTGTTTGTGCAGACCTCAGTTAAAGAACACGATGTGCTGAGATTACATGCTGAATGACTGATATATCACTGACTACTGTACACAGCTCCACCAAATGTTAACTTTTTATTGTAACCAAATAAAAAATTCTCTGACTGTGCCTCGTCTCCGTTGTGATTCTTTTGTGAGATATACAGTTTTAAATAGTGAAGAAACATCGAGGGGGATTCTAAACGCTGAACAAAAAGGGACATTGTGCAGAAGTGATCGCTGGGCTGCTTTTCCCTGGGATTTTCTTTTCTATCGGGCCCAGTTGGTTTCTCGGTGACAGACCAGATAAACAGTGACTCACACTCTCCCCCTGCCAAGTCCCCATACCACCATTTTCCGAGGCTCTCCTTCCCACCATCTGAAGCCTCTTTCCCCTCTGCCCCTCTTTCTACCACACACTGGAGTACAGTCCCATTCCTCCTCATCCCCGCACAGATCAACGCTCTCACTCTAACCTCTGGCCTCATCCTGTGTAAACTATGTGCTGCTGAAGTATGCGTCCTGTATAGAGATGCGTGTGCTTCACATTAGGCTTCCAGGATTTGGCGAAAGGAAAGGGGTGGCCTCCTCCCCGCCTCCTTGTTCCACTCCTCCATGGAAAGAAACACAAATGAGAAACAGCAGCTCTCCCCTCTCCGCTCTCTCTCTGGCTCACAGTGACTCACATGTGAGGAATGTGGTGGGCTGGCCCTCGAGTTATTAATATCTCCCTTTCCAAGGGTCTGCTAAGGTTCCTCAGGCACAGGATCTAGACACTGTACCTTTATGAAAGGCTTTAACAGCATCCCCTATTTGGAGTGTGTTGCTGTGTGAGAGCGGGCATCACCACACCCTCTCCTGTGAAAGTGTGTGAGAGTAATAGTGTGAGGTTATGAGAGGGGGAAGACGTCTCGTAGGGGGGGGGGACAACAAACCCTGGTGCAGTACGAATGGAAATATGGTTCCTTGACTTGATTTCTTGTATATTTTCCAGTCGTTTGCCATCGACGCCATTTTGGAGAGCAGGGTAAAAAAAACTCCCCACAGCAGTTTGAACAATGCCCGCCTGTTATATAATTAGGCTGCGCTGAGTCATATGTCTCAAACATGTGTTGCTCCAGTGGAGCTGCACGGAGCTCTGAGGTTCAGGGTGCAGAGGTGCAGAGAGGAGGACCCCCCCCACACCCCCTCAACAACGACAGACATCCCCCAACAGTGGAGCTTAGTCAACGGAACCGGGGTCTCCTCATATACGTCACTGGGAGCTTACAGGGGGAATTCCTCCTCCCTGGAAAAGCAGAGACGCCGGAGGTCAGCAGCTCTGGTGTGGGGGTGACATCTGCTGGATACAGGACTCACACTGTACGTTACAGTGTTACAGCTGTAGAGGGCAGACTGGAGGCGTTCGAGTCTGTGTGCACTCAGCTGGCAGTTTATTAGGTACACTCTGAACCCTCTTTCAGGATGTAGTATTCAGTTTTAAAGGTGTTTATTCCACTGTAGTTTGTTGTGTTTAATATTTAGCTTTTCCTCATTGATATGAATGGGGTGGATACAATAACAGAAACACCATATGTCCATATGACATTATGCAATTTAACAGCTCCACAGTCTACTGCCTGCAAAATGAATCAACTCTTTTTAAAATGTATTTCCATCATCACGTCAGGACTCTCTGATAAATCTGTATATGTTTTATCTAAGCGCACTTATCACTCACATGTTTTTTGATTTATTTGTTTGCAGGATTATGCAAAATACACGAACTAAACGTGGCGGAGGGATGGGGTCGGATTAACCTTTGGTGTAAATGCGAGAATTTCCATTCTTTGCAACACTGGGCATTTTTTAACACATGAACTTTTCAGGAGATGATGAACAGATCTTAGTTTAGAATATCATTTATTTTTTATCAGGCTGCTATTTGAGTGAACATCTGAAACTACTTAACATTCTTTAGGGAGCCAGTTTCTCTTGAGCAGATACACAAGAGTTAAATTGATTTTCATATCCAGTGTTTACGACATGACAACGAAATAATTTAGTTTATCAATTCATTTTCTCTTTTCTATTTCCACTATAAAAACTAGATAATCATGTGGAGGATAGTTCGTCTTTCTCTGAGGTGTTACATCAAGTTGGTGTCACACAGACTGTTGAAGCATCATAGTAACATATGTTAATAATATATAATATTATTATAATAATATTTATAAGACATAACAAGGACTATAAATGTGACCCTATGTCTTTTGGGAAATACATGACCTATTGATCTCTTCATAAATATGACAAGTTTCAGTTTACTAGTTTGTGAACATATTCTTTTAAATCCTTTGACACTAACGTTTAGTTTACAATTGTATTTGTGGATGTTTCAGTCAATCTAATTTTTTTTAAATCCTCTTAGAATTTTGCTTGTGAAAGATGTTGAACAAAAGTACTAGGCTGATGTAATTTTTCTCAAATGAGCGAAGTCAGTTATAGATATGTTTAAAGTTTATTGTTTTATCCAAAAGTGACCCGAACATGTTGAAAATAGCTCGATACATTTCAATTAAGAGAACAAGCAACATAGGAAGTAACATCAGTGTATATGAAATAAAAATCAAATACACTGGGAATTAAAGCACTGCGGTTTTTATCAAAATTTAATAACTGGACTGTATCAACCCCACAGAACATTCAAAACCCCCCCCCCCCCCCCCCCCCCAACACATTTCTGCTGATGTCTGCGGAGCTTAGAAACTGAAGTGGTTCTTTATGTCCTTTATCTGCTTCATCATGTCACCGATTTGCTGTCCCTGTTCTCTGAGGACATCCTGGACCACCTTCTTCTGCTGGGCGTTGAGTGAGACCGATGTCCTGGCCGCGGGCGCGTCCTTGTCCACCTGTGTCTTCTGGTATTCCATCTTCATGTTCACCTGCTTGATGCAGTTGTCCAGGTGCTTCAGTTTGTCGCTGATGGTCTGCAGCTCCTTCTTCATGTCCTTCTCGCTGTTGGACAGGACGGGCAGCTGGCTCTGCACACTGACCAGCACTTTTTTAACCCTGTTCATAATGGTTTCCTGCCGATACTTTGCATCTTCGTACTTGTCGGCCAGCCTCTCCGCTGCCTCTGTCAGACTCTTCCTCTCCTCGAAGCACAGAGTCAGCTCCTCCAGCTGCTTGGTCTTCTGGCCCGCCAGGAGCTTTACTCTTCTCTGCATCCCCTCGCGGGCCATGTCCTGCTTGAGGATGTACTCCTCGCGGAAGACCTGCGTGGCTCTGCTGAGGAGCTGCAGACACTCCTGAGGGGCAGGTGATGTATCCTTGTCTCCGGCCTTCAGCACAAGGGGATTGGTGGAGCTTCGTGCCAGGATGTTGCGGATGTAGTGCTCGAAGGAGTCGCTGGCCAGCCCGCGCAGAGGGGAGTTGACAGAGCCCGGGCCTAGATGGGAGCAGAGCAGAGAAGGCGAGGGAGGGCGAATAGAGCTCAGCAGGGGCAAGAGGATGCACTCGTAGATGCTGGTGATGCAGATCATGGTGGCGCCGAGGGAAAGATCAGACACAATCAAAAAGCCCAGAACCGGAGCTGACTGGCTGGTTTGGAGTGGCCTGGTGCAGAGGATGTGCTCAACGATGCAGCGCTTCTCAGCAGCCAGCTCCTGGAGACTGTCCTTGTCCTCCTCGTTCGACTGGAGGAACTTCTGCAGCTTGTTGACCCAGATCAGGCCCACGCTGTGCACGCCGGCTTCGTGGGTGCAGTGATACCGGTGCTGGCACAGGGGGTCTCGGTGCAGTCTGATGGGGCAGGTGAAGTCGAACTCTGGAGGCTCCTCGTCCTCTCCTGTCGCCACCTTCAGGGTGAGCTCCAGCTCCACACACTCGAAGACATACAGAGCCGGCACTGCCTCTGCACCTCGGATCCACTTCTCCACCGCCCGCGTCTCCTCCTCTTCCTCCGGCTCCAGCACCACACAGTGGTACAGGGTGCCGGTCTCCGTGGCGATGACCAGGATACTGGGCACGCACGGCAGGCAGAGGATGGCACAAGCATCGTAGCCATAGTTGTCCTCTGCTGCTGGGTACATGGGGAGGGGTCCGACAGGCTTGCTCAGAGTCACACCGGTTGTCTGGCTCGTGTAGCTCACGTAGGTCTCCCCGTTTTCGTAGAGGATGTACAGGGGATACACCAGCTGCTCCTTGGGGAACCGGGCCGCCAGCTGCCGGGGAGGAGACGACACCGGCCCGAAGTCGAACGCCACCGCGATCTCCCCCAGGGAAGCTGCGTAGGAGCAGACCGGAGGATGGCCGCTGCCGCCATCATCAGACTGCGACAGCGGCAGGACTCTCACCGGCGTGTGGGGCGACTTCAGCCCGTAGAACCGGATGGTGTTGTCGGAGGTGAGCAGCACCAGGTGGGGCTCGCCGTTGTCGCTGGGGTACCAGGCCGCCTGGCGCAGGCTCACGGACTGCGAGCTGGTGAAGAAGCGCTCCGCCACCGGGATGGTCTTGCAGTTGATCACGCTGCGTCCGCCCTCGAACTCGGACCTCTTCCCCCAGCGCTGCGGCAGCTCGAGCACCGAGACCCCGCGCTGCCCGACCAGCGCGACGTGGTGCTGGGTGGGACTCAGCGACACCCGGTTCACCTCGAACAGCGGGGGGTTGATGCACAGGAGGGTCTGACAGTCCCCGCCGCCGCCGCCGCGTCCCTCCTCCGCGTTCAGCTGCCGCAGGTTGGTGGTGTAGAACCGGCGCTCCGCGTCGTCCCACACGAAGAAGTCCCCCCCCAGACAGAAGGTCAGGTTCTTGGCGGCCCCCCTCTCGCTCCGGGTTCGGTCCGACTCCAACTTCTCTCGTATCTTCCTGAAGATCGTGTGGTTCGGTAACTCGCTCACCCACCGCTCCGCGCCGAACGCCGCCATCTTGAAACTGCCGTATGGCGGGCCGGGGTGGGCGGGCAAAAAACGCAACCATGGCAACGACTTGCCATTTTCACGACAGGCGCTTTTTTTTTAACGTATTCCGGCGGCCGGTGTCGCACATTTTGCAGAATCACCATGGCGTTGAAAGAGACCGCGGGTCTGTACGAGACCCTGAAGGGCGAGTGGAACAAGAAGAACCCGAACCTGAGCAAGTGTGGAGACCTGCTCATCAAACTCAAGGTGAGGCCTCGCTGCCCTGGTTCTGTAAAGTGTCTGAGTCGGAACCGGGGGGGGACCGCGGCGTGAAGCGTTAGCCCTGTTAGCTAACCATGCTAACTCCCAGACGCTAGCCCATGCTAACGCTAACGTGTAGTTTCCTGTTTGTTTAAACTCCAAACTCTCGTGGTTAATAACGTTGTCAGCGTTCAGGGGGATTAACGTGTTTTATTTATTAATCTGCTTCCACAGATTAAAGCTCAATAACTACAGTGAGTGATGCTAACGTATTAGCGCTTATTCATTGTGAAGCTAGTTGGCACCTGGGTCTGACATTCAAAACAAACATTTCAATGGAGGTTATTATTCATAATTAAGTGATTTGTTGCTCTGATATTATCAATAATCAGCCAACACTTATAACATGTTTGTGGGATTATAGCTGCTAATGTTGTTTTTGCTCGGAGGATATTTTTTTTACAAACTCACCAATCTTCATTTAACTTTTCATTTTCTTATATCTTATATTTAACAATCCTGTTTACATTTGATATATTAGTTTACATTGTCTATAGTATTATTATGTTTACTTTGCATTTATTTATTTATAACTTTGTTTACTACCCCTTGCTTTTTGTAACATGACCAACATTCACCATAGTGGGAATTGAAAGGATTCTCTGTGTTTTATCTTCTGACATCGAATTTAATACTGTTTTTGAGGATATGTAACTTAATGTTATATCATAATTAAAATCTTTGTGTGATCCAAAGTCTGACATGTTGTGGAAAATGACCCGAATCTCATTCACAGGTTTCACTGCTGGAGCTGAACTTTCTACCGACCAGTGGGTCTGCGCTCACCAAGCAGCAGCTCATTCTCGCTCGTGAGTTTGGGTTTACGCTCATATTCATTCACGGTTCGGTAGTAAGACGGTTTTTAAAGCAGATATCCCTCTAATACCGATCTGTGTGTGTGTTTCAGGGGATGTCCTTGAAATCGGAGCCCTGTGGAGTATCCTCAAGAAGGACATCCCGTCCTTCGAGAGATACATGGCCCAGCTCAAATGTTACTACTTTGATTACAAGTAATGTCCCCGTTTCATTCTTACACGTGTCTATGAATTTTGTGACGTGTTATTCACTCCTTACATCGCTCTTCTTTTACCTTTCGTCATCAAGGGATGAGCTTCCGGAAGCTGCCTACATGCACCAGCTGCTGGACTGAACCTGCTCTTCCTGCTCTCACAGAACCGTGTGTCTGAGTTTCACACAGAACTGGAGCGGCTGAGTGCTCGAGACATTCAGACCAACATCTACATCAGACACCCGGTGTCCTTAGAGCAGGTACTGCACTTTGCTCTTAGTCCGATAACATATCTGTGGTTTGATATTGTACTGTTATTCAATTAATAATTTAATATCCTTAAATTGCTGAACTTGTTCCGTCAAATTCATAATTCGGCTTCTCATCTTAATCAATTCCCTAAATCAATATCGTTGCATCATTGCAGGAACTGGTTGCAGGTTGTCATGTCTCGACCCGTCCATTAGGGAGGCAGGTCCGGGGGGTTAGTGGCAGACTAGCAGCCGGATTACAGTGAAGAGATTCCCTCAAACAAATGAATTAACTCACTCAGATGATAATATTCACCTTCTCCTGAACGTTGTATTACATATACAGTTTTCATTCTATAGGAAAGCTTCCAATAGTTCATATTACTTTCCCGAATGGCCAGATTTTATTTTATTCTTTCATTGCAGACAAACTTCATCGTTAAATAATTGGTAAAATGATCAAAAATAACCCCACAGACATGCCTGGTCTGTGAATTCTCTATTTACATTATACGTGTTAATAATTATGCCGATGCCACTTACTAATATTCTGTATCGTCTCCTTCTCAGTACTTGATGGAAGGAAACTACAACAAGGTCTTTCTTGCCAAAGGCAACATTCCTGCCGAGAGTTACACGTTTTTTATAGATATTCTGCTTGACACAATTCGGTAAGGATTGATATCAAGTCTGTGATCATTTCTACACTTGTTGCATTGATCCCAACCCTTCTGTATGTTTCATAACCACTGCAGCCAATAGCTTTTTCTTTTTGTTGTCTTTAAAAGATAACTTCATCTAAAGCTGACCTTTTCGTTGCAGTGATGAGATCGCAGGTTGCATAGAGAAAGCATACGAGCAGATCCAGTTCGCTGAAGCCACTCGAGTGCTTTTCTTCAGTACCCCCAAAAAGATGACTGACTATGCCAAGAAGGTTTGTAAATTTCCCTTTTAATGTGGGAAGCAAGCTTAAAATATACATTAAGTACTATCCAGAGATGCAAGACGAAAACATACGACTTCTGCAGTTATTAATTCAAATACTACAACTCCTTTCATGGAGGTTAATATCACAATTTAAGTTCTGTGCAAAACCAGAGTTAAATTGGAAAGATGGATTCCTTGTTGTTTAACCTTTAGTTAACCATTTAAATTAGTTAACAAGCTCCCTCCTAGATTCTTTCCTACAGAAAGTAAAATGGTCCAAACTGATTCCTTTCCATTGCAGAGAGGATGGATTTTAAGCCCCGATGGTTACTACTCTTTCACCACTCAGCAGCAGCGGACAGAAGAGGTGACCATTCCCTCCACCGAGCTGGCACAACAGGTCATCGAATATGCACGACAGCTGGAAATGATTGTGTAATCCGCCCCCAGGAACACACTCAGCCCTGTACAGACACACTCAGACACACACGACGCTGGTCCAGTATACATCCAGTCAGCTCCGTTGCAGTTTCCCTGAGGGTTATGGCTTCTTTTTTTTTTGCTGGTGTGGTGGATTGGTCGTTCATACCTCAAAAATCGATCAGCATCTATTTTTCCTGTAATCTCACACCCATCTACAGGTCTTCCTGTTTGCTGTCATTTTGAAACACGGGAACGAAACTACGAGTATCACAGGTGACATTCTGTTCAGCGGTTGCTGTATATCTACTTTTATTAAACATATAAGGGTTTATATGTTACATTTAATTATTTTATTCAAGACGCCATCGGTCCAACATTAAAATTGAGGTTTTCATGGGTCATTCCCAGCTGGTGACCAAAACACTCACCACCCTGACTTTGCCTTTCAGTGTCACACAAAACTATCAACAGAGCTTTTTCCACAAATTCAAGCAAAAACTCTTTTTGTATACAAAGTTCAATTTCTCGTTAGTAGAGCTCACAGAAATGTTTTCGCCCTTTCCTTGTATCCTAGCAACTGAAAGAATTGCCATTGAAGTTTGAGTGTTTTCTAAATGGTAATGCCTCGTCCTCCCAAGATGGTTTGTAATCCAGTTGATCTCACAATGGAAGTCTTTGTCTGCAATAAATAATTTAGAGAGTAAATTGTTTGAACGACTGGATTTTTGAAACATTACAATTCAAACTTTTCCCAGGAAGCAAGATATTCATATTTCTGTCTTCACTCATTCCTCCTCATCTTGAATCCTCCTCAGAGCAAGATTCAGATATTTCCGTGGTGACCAGAGGAAGCTCTCACTTGTTTGGGCAAATCATCAGACCTGAGGAATTTGTGGGCATAGATTTAATTTTGCCCACCATATATCACTAATAGTTAGTCTGCCATTAAGATATGTATAAAAAATTACTTTATTGGGTTGCCAGATTATAGAGTATACTCTCCCAGCCTGACACGTTTTGCTTGTCTGTTTATCACATATTTTAAATTAATTAGGGTGACTTCTTCATTGGATGTTTGACAACTTATGGGAAAGAAAATCTGCAAAAGTAAATTTATTAACAGCTGCAAACCTAATGTTCTGCAGAACATTTATAAAACAATATATCAACACTTTTAATTTCAGGTGACCAAAGTTTGCTTTGGCTCGTTAGAAACTTGAAACTAACATTTATAATTGCAAACCTGACGACTTGTTAGAAGAGTGAAACCCTAAGTTCTTATTAATGGTTAACTGACATGTATAACTACATCATACAATGTGCCATAGCTGATCCAGAAAGGGATGTCGCCTCCCCAGGGTCTTGATGGCAGGAAGCCACAGGGAAACATCTGGACCCAGATGTGCAGGTGGTTTTCTAGTATGTATCTGTTAGTTCAGTCTCCAGCATCAAACTGAAAAAGGGCAGAAGTGGACAGAGAAGCTGTTTCGCTGTGATGTTTTCCATTTAAATCAAGCGACAGGTGCGTCAGAGAGCTGAACCCAGCTCCTCCAAGAAGCACTGGTTTCACTGGTACCAACCAAACATCGCTATTCTGTAGGAGAATCTCCACCTGTCCACACTGTCAAGTGAGCTGCTGAAGTTTAATCCATTGCTTGTAAACTATAAAGACCATATGTGTGTGTTTACAGTAGTAATAGTGACACTACATGTCCACTCATGTTGGTTTCAGTCTATATCTGATGACCTAGGACAACACGGTGACTTCATTTATTTGATTCCACCTCCTGTGTAGTTTTAAACGTCCCCTTCTTTTTAATGAGTCAGTATTTAGGGACAAGTAAAGCCTCATTTTCACTCTAACACTATAAAACAACAACCAGAGACTCTCTCTCCCCCTTTCTCCTAAAGAAACTCACTTTAAGATCATAAATGATACCAATGAAATATATTTATTAAACAAATATTTCATGTTTATAAAAAAATAACAACACATCCTGTAACTCAGAAATTAAACTCTCTGATATATATATTTTTTGTTATATTGGGTTACTTTTCAAAATGTTTAAATGTTCTATAAAAGTACAATAGTTGTAGCTATTCATTTATTCACAGATGCAGATTTATGAATACAAGACCATTGATTCATTTTTTTATGAATGAGTTTGAAAAAAAATGATAAAAAGCAGTAATATATGTCAAAATGATTTTTTTGTCCTTTCTTATTGTTTTCTATCTTCATGATCAGACTGGTCTTATTGCATTAACAACTTGAAATCTCTTTTATTCTATAAGTCTAATAACACAATAAAAACAACACACTAGCCCGAGTTGGATAATAAAAACACATCTGATTACATTCGCTTATTTATGGATCTAAATAATAAGTAAAGTCACTTTATTCTTATAGTTCACACGTATAATTTCCCTGATTACACAGATGGTGCTGCGTCTTTAAAGGAACAGTTCACCAAAAAAACGAAAGTTCACCACTATGTCGATGGAGGTGGGGGGGGGTGAAGTGTCAGAGTCCACAAAACACGTCTGGAGTCTCAGGGGTTAAACAGCGTTGCAGCCAAATCCAATACAAGTGAAGTAAATGGTGACCATTTCTTCAAACGTAAACAAAAAACAACATAAGAAAACCTAAAATGCCTCCGTTCTGCTCGTGTGGTGTCGCCCCGGTGTCCGTAAGCCCCGGTATTCAGATTACTTGTTACTATGCTGTTTACCCCTGAGACTCATAAAGTGTTTAGTGGACTCAAACACTTCACCCCCCCCCCCCCCCCCCCCCCCTCCATCATAGTGGTGAGTAGAGAATGAGTGAATTTTCAGTTTTGGGTGAACTATCCCTTTAAGAGGTGCTGCTGTCCATGGTGCTGAAACCTCAGCTCTAGGATCCTATGAAGGACACTAGCTGGAACAGCACGTGTCCTCTTTCCTGTTTATAAAAGGAACCGACATCATACACACTGTTAAAGATTCAATAATCATGTGCTTGTGTTTAATTTTAAAAAAGAAACGGCAGCAAAGATGCAACGAAGAGAACAAATTATTTTGTACCTATCAAGATATATTTAAAATAGCTTTATAGAACAAGTTTGTGAATAGAAGGAGGTCACGGAGGGTTTACACAGCTTTTTATTTAACCACCCACGTTGCTGCTCATACATCCACATCAGTCACCGGCTCTCAATGATTTCAAATCACATGGTTCCACTGACAAACCATATAGTCCTCCCTAAAGCCACGATGCTGTCAATGATTAGTGCGGATGTGTTGGCACAGGGCAGGTAGAGAGAGAGAGAGAGAGAGAGGAGAGAGGGAACAAGCGAGGGAGTGATTTGAAGAGAGAGAGAGGAGGGAGGGAGGGAGGGAGGGAGGGAGAGAGAGAGAGAGAGAGAGAGGGAGAGAGAGAGAGGGAGGATGCTGCCAGCGGAAAATGGCTGCTGCAACCTCAAGCCTATCCTGATACACCGAAACGACATCAAGGTGGAGAGAGAGGGGAAGATTAGGGAAAATGAGAGGAGATAGAGAGAGAATGTGAGCGAGTGTTTCCTGAAAGGAGGATAAAAAAGAGAGAGAGAGGGAGACAGAGAGAGAGAGAGAGAGAGAGAGAGGAGACCCTGGGGTGGGCTGCTGCAAGCGGCGGGCAACACCGAGCCATGGAGGGCGAGTAAGTCCTTACATTTTCATTTTTAACATTGCACCTACATGTATATACATATAAATATATATATGTATGTATATATATATATATTATTTATATATATATATATTTATATATATATATATATATATATGTTTACACACACTCACACCATCCGCCAGGAAATGGATAAGACAGAAGAGCAGCGCCATCAGTGTGACACCAAACCAGCATCATGCACTTTATTCTCACAGCAGTGGAGCAGGAATAAAAACACCATCACGTCGCCTCGAATCAACACCATCCTCCCGTCATGTGTGAATCAGACGCGAATCCGTTCCGTGCCAAAGCGGGATAAATGTGGCTCCTGCATGTGGAGGGGAGGCAGCCCGCACGCGCACCGGAGGACACGCGAGCCGACGGGACGCGGTCCGGAGCCTCCGCGACGAGCCGGAGACTCAATGTAGAGATTTGTATCTAAAGATGAAAAGAGTCGGTGCGTAAACAAAAACAACAAAAAACATGTTTGAGGAGGAAAAAAGAAACATGGCGAGTTTCTTTCTTTTATTATTTTTTTAATCTGGAGGCAGCGTCGCGTCATTCAAGACATGGCTGCGGAGAGACGAGGGAGGGATGGAGGCGTTGAGATTTTCATCAACGTGTCTCGGGGTTTCATTATGATTTTTTTAAAGCCAAACTTTATGAATGAAATGTGATTTTTCTCTCTCTCTCTCTCTCTCCCTCTCCGTCGCTCTCCCTCATCCTCACCCCTCCTCTCCTCCTTCCCTTTTCCAATCGGGCCCCCTCCCCCCATCCCCCGTTTCCTCTCCATCCTCTCACCCACTCGTTCATTCTTCCCTTTCTCTCTCTCTCTCTCTCTCTCTCTCTCTCTCTCTCTCTCTCTCTCTCTCTCCTCTCTGTCTCCACATTTTATTATAGGCCTTATAATAAAATGTGCGCTGAGGTTATGAAGCAGCAGCAGCGGCGGCAGCGGCGGCGGCGGCGGCGTCGATCCTCTTCCTCCTCTTGTCCCATTCATAAAAAAACCACCTAACATGATATCGGGGTGTGTTTAATGAGCGCGTGCAGCAGGGGCGGAATGGAGAGAACGAGCGTGCGCGTGGAGGAGAAATAACAATGATCAGGCAACAATTTTTTTTAAAACTGTAAAGGCCCTGATTTGAAAAACAGCAGAAAGGAGACGCAGCTGAATGTGCGCACATTTCATGCACATGTCGAGCTGGTGCCGGGGCCTCTGATGGCGAATGGGTGCGTTCATTGATACATCTATCTGGGAAACACTCATTCTTCCTCCCTCCCTCCTTCCCTCCCTCCCTCCATCCTCCCTCTCTCACTCCCTCCATCCTCCCATTTGACCATTTCTCTCCCCCTACAACAACACTGGATTTCTCTCTCTCCTTATTCTCATCATCCCAGCTTTGATTCTCATATGGCAGCAGACATGTTGGGTTTATATGTTGTCTCATTTGTTGGCATGCCAATGCAAAGCAGATTTCTCTCAGTCATGTGCATGCATTGTGTTTTTTCTATACTAATCCATTGCTGTTACTGTCTGATGCACTCGATCTGTCACGTTGCAACAGGCCGAGCTGCCACTTCAACTCGTCTTCGTCGTGTTATCTCAGTTCAACGAAGATGAAAACTGTCATCGCTCTGAGAGTTACTCTGCGTCTTCCTCGTCCTATTGGCTGTGGGAGTTGAAAACATGCATGTATGCCAAGCGTGTGCACCTACATGTGTGTGTGTGTGTGTTTAATCTGCTCCCTCTCCTTGGCTTCCCTGACAGTGTGCGTGTTCGTGCAGTGGTGATGACACGTGACGACTCCAGTGGCGGTTGGGTGCCCCTTGGAGGTGGCGGCCTCAGTCATGTGGTCATATGTAGGGGGCGGACACGTGACGACCGGGGGCGGCGAGAATACATCATACGTGGAGAGCGGCTGCGAGACCGAGCAGTGAGTGTGTGCGTGTGTGTTATGGCTGTCTTGGTACCTCCTGGAGACTGTACATGCATGTGGTGTTGTTGGATTGTGCACGTCCTGGTGGGGTCGACTAACTGCACGTGTTCCTGGGGTTGTGTGTCCAGCCGGTGTTGGAGTGTGCAGTGCAGAGGGGGCTAGTGTACAACAAGGTGAACCCCATCTTCCATCACTGGCGAGTGGAGGAGCGAAAGTTTGGCCTCACGTTCCAGAGTCCGGCCGACGCCATCTCCTTTGAGAAGGGGCTGCAGGCCGTCATAGACAAGCTCGACAGAGGTACAGATGCTCGAGCCTCAGTTAGGAACCATTTGTCTTTGAATCAGCTTTAAAACTAAATCATCTCTTCTTATGTATCACCTTCAAGGCTCGGACTCGCCCTCGTCCTCCACGCCGGAAGAGGCCGACACCGAGGATGACGGCCAAGCTGTGAGTATCTGAGCGGTTCCTGTCTGAAACACACAGGGTTCCTCTTCTCTTCCATGTGGGCCTCAGTGCGGCCATTGGTGTTTTTTGACTTCCTGGATGACATGCGGCCTCTGCCAGTCCCATACAGGAAGTGAGTCGTCATCCAACAGCAGAAAGGAGATGCTTCCCAAGCCCGTCACCATAGTGACGAGCGAGTCGTCGTCCACCTGCTTCGTGCTGTCGGAGGAGTTTAGCTTTGCGTCCAGCCACGCTGGCACCACGCAGACACCTGCTCAGGTAACTCATTGGTCAGTGTGATAATATGAAGCTCAAAGTTTCTCTGCCCAAACTCTTGTCCCTCCCACGATGATCCCATTAAAGGAGAGTTCTTTAAAGAGGGTTCTGGGACCCAGTTTGTTTCTATAATGGGGATCATAACTAAATGATCCCCATTTTAAAGTTAGTGTTATGACTTGAAAAGGTTTACATGCTCTTATGCTATCCATTGCTGCAGCTCCTCTCTTCAGCCTCTGTCAGAAACACTTGGTTTTAGCTGCTCTGATTGGCCAGCTGGTCCTCTCTGTTGTGATTGGTCAACCTCTTCCAGCGCATGTAGGGAATGTCGGCCTCCGCTCCAGCTCTACCTGGCTTTGATTAGGGGGCGTGCATTATGCAAATGTGGGGGTAATGTGTGATGTCACGTTACGTCACCATTACCAGGAAGTATCTGCCGGATTAGTGACGCGGTGTTTCACACAGAAACACTGAAGCTTGACCTCCTGGTTTCTCCGTCTCCGTCTTGAACTCGGCTCTTCGGACCTGCTGACGTCCCACAGAAGTACATTTCATCCAGGTTCTGACCCTACAGGTGAAAAGCTGTAATCGCACTGTTCCTGACTCATCCTGTAATTCTACACCCTGTCCACAGATCCACTCCAGGCCGGGACAGCACCAGCTCTCACAAATGACGTCTGTGTTGAATCCCCCTTCACCCCCACCACCACCTCCTGCTCCACCGACTCCTCCTTTGGGTCCTCCAGCCTCATCCCCCCTCTCACCCACCATTTCTCTGCTGGAGGAGGGGGACCTTCGCAGTGTGGACCCATGCAAAGACCTGTGGGGTTCTAGAGGTTATGAGGACTACCGACGGGCGGGGGCCACCAGGACTATGGTCGGGGGGCTGACTGGGGGCGTGGTGGTCAGTGCTGCAGGGAGCCTGCAGGACAAGTCGGAGCTGTGCGTGGTTCGCTTTGAGAAGGACCTGGCCGGAGTGGGGACGGCCGTCTGCGACGTGACAGTGAGCTTGGACAGTAAAGCGTCACAGCGTCTGTCCTCGTCCTCACCTACCTGTATGTCCATGCCCAACGCTGTGTCAGGCGTGTCCTCAGGTGCCGGCTCACCCCAGGAGACGTGCAAAGGCTCGCCCTCTCCGTGCTGCATCCACGCCTCTCTGGCCACGCCCCGGTCGCGGACTCGTAAGAGAGGAGGAGGGGCAAGCAGCGGCGACCAGGGGGCTATATCCCCTGATGACGACAGCCCCTGTCCTCAGGGGTCATCGTCGTGCTCAACCCGATGTGTGTACTGCCGCTCGGTTTTCAGCGCTTCGGAGAACGGGCGGGGCCGCTGCAGAGATGCCCCCGACCCGGCGATGCACTGCCTACGCCAGTGGACCTGTGTGTGGTGCGCAGAGAGTCTGCTCTACCACTGCATGTCGGACTCTGAGGGAGAATTCTGGGAGCCTTGCTCGTGTGAAGAGTCGATGGGGGGCCACCCGCACCCCCTCTGCTGTGCCCGCTGGTTGGCCCTCCTGGCCCTGTCGCTCTTCGTGCCCTGCATGTGCTGCTACCTGCCTTTGCGCGCCTGCCTGCGGTGTGGCGAGAGGTGTGGCTGCTGCGGGGGGAAGCACAAGGCGGTCCGATGAGGCCAGGCTCTGGGGTGGGAGGGGTTCCCTGGACCAAAGGGGGGGTTGGGTGTTGGGAGAAGAGAGCATCGATAGGGACAGAGGGGGTGGAGCTCAGCTGGTGGAACAGCGCTCTCAGTCGACCCAGACCTTTAACGTGGCCCTCCGAAGCCCCACGGCCTTCCACTGCATTCCGCTCTTTCTCTTTTCAACCTGGGGCCTTCCTCACTGGTCCATGCCTGCTGAAGGTGCGCTGCACTCAGACCAGGCTCTGTGGGAGTCATCTGGAGCCTTCATGGTGGATGTACCGCGGGTTGGCTGATCTCCAGTCAGCAGTCAGAGACTTTCATCGCAGGTAGAGGGGCAGAGGCAAAGATGATGTGTACACTGTTTCCAATGTCCGTTTTTTTTTTATTTAGAAAGAAAAACACAAAAAACAAAAGATGTTTATATATATGATTGTGATAATTTTAATTGGTATATTTTATTAAATGTAAAACCTATTGACAGAACCCCCAGTGGCGCACACTATCACGTATTCACAGACACGAGATCTTGGGGGCGTTACTTGTTTCACGTCGGCCTGTTGATGATGAGATATCACCCTTTACCTCTAAGTTTACCTCAGATGTTTCTCAGACCCTGGTCCAGGAGAGAGTTCTGGAAAGAGAATCAGCATCTGAGACCAGCGCCGCTGCGTGTCGGTCCGTGAAGTCGACCACGTGGAGGAAAACGTTATCGGACGCAAAGGGAACAATTACAGTGAAGGGAAAGTTGCAATGACAACCACAAAAGACTTTAAAAGTCCTAATGTGATTCATTTTATAACCAAAACACAAGAATAGTTTTGTTTTCTGAAAAGAAAAAAGAAATCACAAATGTGCGTCGAACTTTAAACTGAACATATTATTTCATCTCTACGTGTTTTTTTCAATATTAATCACAGGAAACATCCCATTCGACGGCTGGACGTGTTGAATCAGTCATGGTGCTTTCAACTGAGGCCTCTGAGCGAGTTTATTCCCCCCCCCCCCCTAAAAAGGACCCCATGCTGACTAATCTGTAGATGTGTCCAGGCCACCAAAAAAAAAAACAAGTGCAATGAACAACGTATTGAGAGTATTTTTGTACCAGTCGCTCTAAAAAACTAGCGTAGAATTTGAAAACAGTGTTGGAAATGAAAAGTGTGGTTGTCTTGATGTGTTTTCGATATCGCGCAAGAAAAGAGAAACGGGAACGCGCTCGTCTTTGAGCAGCCGCACGAAGATCACACGTGTTAAACATGAGCGCTGCAGACTGTTCTGAGATCAGGAAACAACTTGAAAAAGACGACAGGCGGACGTTTCTTTGTTTCGGGAACAGTGTTTTGCTAATGTTGCTTTAAGTATGAAGTCAAAAATAAAAGCTGCTAGTTGAAGTCCTGCCCAAACCCCCCTTTTTTTCAAACTGTCCCCGAGGTTGGAAACAAACCCAAAGTTCTGAGGGAACTAAAGATTATGTTATTTGTTAAGTTTACAGTTAAAGACAAATTCACCCCCAGGCAATTAAAAAAAAATGCTTCTGGTGACGTACGCTGCATTTCTGTGTGTATTTTGCAGATTGATGGATTATTTTTTTCTACTTCTGGCCGCGGGAAGATGAGGGCAGATTAGCTCGTCAACAGAATCTTAATAATTCTCCTCAGTCATATCGGGTTTGTTGTGTAAACTCCTCAGAATCAAAGAGCAGGGGCCTCGTGTGCAGCCTCAAGAGGACCACGAGAGGTCAACTGAAGATGTTGATGTTGTTCTCGCAGACGAAGAATCGAGATCCAAACGCATCGAGCGTCGTGTAGAGACAACGTCTTCTGAAGAGAAGCTTTGGGGGAATTTCTCTTTTAAATCCAGAGACTTTCTCCTTGAATTCAATCCGGCTGCACCCGACTCCGCACACTCGTGGATATCGGTTCCCTTAACGTGCCTGATTCAGTTTCACCAAGATCCTGTTATTACTCCCTGTTCCCCCGTTCTCTCAATGTTAAAGAAAGAGATCGACACCATCGGCTGTTTTTGTGTGATCTCGCTCGAAATGCACGGAGCATCCCAGAATGACCTCAATCGAGAACCCATGGGGTCTTTTCCATCCAGAGGGATTCTCCTTTAGAAAGTAAAGATTGATCTGTCCTGTGTCGGGGAACCAGTGTTGATGAGTTACACTACAAATGGAAGGAATCAGCTGATTACGGCCGAATGAACCTTTCAGAAGCTTCACCTGATTATTTACATTTTAAGGTTTCGCCAAGAACTTTTATCCAAAGTGACTTAAAGTGAGTGAAGTGAACAGACGGGGGGGAGGGGGGGGGGGGGGGGTTGGAGTTAGGACACTCGACCGCTGATGAACACGACCCTTGACCTCTCAGATATGGGACTCAAACTCAGCCCCCCCTCCTCCCTCCCTCACACACACACACAATCCCCACAACTCTGCAATGCATAGACACACACACACACACACACACACACACACACACACACACACACACTAAATGGTGCAGACATACAGAACTAGTAAAGCCATTGCACACAGTTTGCTACTTCTGGTCCAGAACCGGTGTTGGAGCACTGACAGTCATGCGATCACAACTGCAGGCCCCATTCTTACATCTTAATAAATGTGCCTTTTGATTTGAGTAATCAATAACTTATGACTTCTAAGTAACTCTGTATTAAGTACTACTTCTTTTTATTTTATTTTTTTCCCGGGGTTATTGATTTCTGCCAATGTGCATATTTTTTTCAAATGTACGTATTTATTAGTTTTCAAAGTAATTAATGAGATATTACCTGTTTATTTATTTATTGAGATATTTATTCTGATTCTTTATTTTTTTGAGACAGGTTTTTATCTTCCGTGCTGTCTTACTTCTGACTTTGTGCCAATGTGCTGCTTTGAGGTGTTACATATCGTGGGTTGGTATCATTATTAAACCCTCACTCTATATTTTAAAATCAGCGTCTTCTTCTCTCTCTCTCTCTGCTCTTTTGAGAAAGTGGATTATTCCAAAAAGGATCCACTCTTTTGTTTAGTCTACATTTGGAATAACAACATAATCTGTGCATGTTTTGGAACATTCATTTGGGATAGATACTCCTATTGGAACAGAGCTGTGCACAACGCTACACAAAATATACCCAGTGACCCTCAGAGGGAAGTAGTAACACTTTAATTTAAAGTTTCACACGTACAAAAGGACGGAAAAGAAGGATGTCAAACGTCTTATGAATGATAAGTGATTAGAACACAACAGACACGAGTTGTGTTGAGTTGTTGTGGTTTTATTTTAGTCGCCTGCTACTTGGTGGAGTACATGTGCTGGCGCTTGTGTTTGAGGATCTCAGTGGAGGTGAGGGTCAAGTCTTCATCGCACACGTCACAGTGGTAAACTCGATTGAGACTGGACATCGACGAAGGACCTGGTTTTTTATCTTCTGGTTCTGAAAAATCACAATCACTCAGTTAATGTGTGCACGTGCATAAAATAATATAATACCGAAAAAATATTTTATTTAAATGACAAATTCCTCACCTTCCTCCTCCGTCGGCTGCTGTTCTCCTGCCGGCCTGCAGGAGGCCTCGTGCTGCATGCGTTCCAGTGGAGTCAGCGGCATGTAGAGGTCACAGTTAGGACAAGTCCAGAAAGTCCGTAAACACTCGCTGTACAGATCCCGAGAGTCCTGCACATACACAGCGGTTTATTCAACAACACTTCACTTCTCATCTAAAGACTTATTTAGAGGATTTAAATGTTTGAGACATGAAATCCATTCACAGCTCGAACCAGCCATCAGACCTTTTTAATAACCTCCTCCGCCTTTTGTTGAGGAAAGTGAGTTCAGGGATTTTAAGGACCAACAGAAACCCAGCAGCTCCTTTCAGATGTTAACAAGTTCTAACTTTACACCAGCGAGTACAGTTCATCCCGAGATCCACAGAACAAACATATCAGGTGATGGAATAATTTAGAAAACAGCTGAAACATCTATTTTCCGTGTCTGTGTAACTCAGAGATCTGGATGTTTCTGTGAATTTGCCACCGACGCACTTACAGCCAGACAGTTGTAGGTGAAGAAGCTGGAGACACGCAGGCCTCCTTTAATCGGGTGCGGCTTGGACTCGGCTCCCGGGAACAGCGGGTTCTGACCCGGAGCTTTGCCGTGAGAGAACTCGGACTCAGGCTGAGGGCCGACGTACAGGTTCTGGATCTGGAAAGCTGCGAGTCGCCGTAGACTGTAAGTGATCTGGGGGGGGGGGAGGTGAAGACATTAAATGAGACCGAGGAACGATTGACGAGAATCTGAGTCACTGAGAATATCTGGAGAGTAGAAATGAACAATTCAGACACAAACAAAACATATTCAGTTGTTTTATTACTTATTTGACCTTTAATGAAGTCATTAATATTTGGATCAAGATGTGTAAGAGCTACATTAGACTGTAGCATCCCGGTCAGTGCTGCCTCAGTACCTCAGTGTAGAGCAGGAAGCGGACCAGGCCTTCGCTCAGCTTCTCCAGGACTCTGCGGGACACCCCCTGGCCGAGTGCTCCCTCTACCGAGTTCTGCTCCAGCTTGACCTGCAGGAGGCGCTCCCACTCAGCCCTGTGAGTAAGAGCCGTGGACAGCACCTTCAGCGCCTCCTCTGCCTCCCTCAGCTCCACCTCCAGCCAGCCGTCCACCACCAGGCGCGTACAGTCAGCGTTACTGTCCACAGAGTTCGCAACCAGCAGCAAGGCCTGGTGAGCAACATGCAAACACACAATATTGATACTAGAGCATCATGTGGGTAGGAATGGAATAGACCATAATAAAAGAAGCTTCTACCAATAATGATGGTACATTATACAGATAATATTTTAAAAAATGGATCCAGGACGATTAAAGAAAAACATAAAACAATGAAAAGATTGGTGGTGGGAGCCGGAGCATTCCTCTGGTACTGACTTGCAGAGCAGGAACCCGCACGCAGTTGGACAGATACGGCCGGTTGGTCTCCAGCAGAGTGACGAAGGACAGCAGCTGGTGTCGGCTGCTGTCGTTACGCTCCGGTCCTGCCGGCGGGAGGCAGAGGCAAAGAGTTAATCCTGAACATCGGCTCATTGGGACGGTTATTACACCAAGGAGGTTATTTCTGTGTGTGCGTGTTTGGGTTTGAATCCGGTTCAATGTGGTGCAGATCCAAATAATAATAAATAATATACAAAACTGGATCTAGTGAATTCAGATGTGGTTTCACGAGGGGACTGTTTGGCCGTGGCGGAGGTTTGAGCTCTCAGAGTGATTCTAGTTTATTGTGATTAAATATTCCACATGTCGAACCTTCTCTGCTCTCGTCCTCGGGAACATGTAGGACCTCTGGGTCGATGGCAAACACGCTGGTCGGGTGGATCACCACTCCCTGCTTGTTCTTCGTGTGAAACACCTACAAAATGAAAAATCATGGAGTGGAATCATTATTTTTTAAATCGGTGAAACAACTGCATTACTAACACGAGTCCTCCCACTTGTTGTATGGTTAAAGCCGTGGCAGGAGGGAGGCGCAGCAGGAGGTCTGACCTGCTCGGAGTCCTTGCGGGTGGAGTTGTGTTCGTCGGGCAGCGCCAGCTGAGGGTAGAGGCCTCGGCAGAGCAGCAGCTTGAGTAGAGCCTGCTGGCGGGAGGACATGTCCTGACTGACCGTGACGGCGTCCTGCAGCTCGGTTATGTTGTGACGCAACTTGAACTTCACTTCCTGTTGCAGGAGAACAACAGACACAGTTGAAGACAACACACATACAACCAGTTCTGCAATGTGATATAATGAATCCTTCAAGGTCTTTCTCCAAACTGCAGCAGTGAGGTTGTAAAGTCTGACAAACAAAGATGCTTATCTCTGAAAAGATAAATAACCTTTAATATTTGCAGGGAGAAGATTAACTTTTGCTTGGTTTAAAATTCTAAGAATGTGTGCATACAGTTTTATCCAGCAGTGGCTGAAGTTATACATTATAACTAGTTGTAATTAGTATTACAACATAGAGTTTATATAGACATCTGTAAGTATCACATGTTGCAGGTGAGGGTTTCACTGCATTCGGAGTTCACCTGAATGTCCACGTTCTGTCCTGGTCCCTCCTTGTCCTTCTTGCCTCTGCCTTTTTCCTCTGTGTCCGATCCCGAGGACATGTCTCCGTCCTGGCCCTCCTCCAGCCTCAAGACTTTACGTTTGCCGTTCTCCTGCTTCTCGTGATCTCTCTTCATCTGGTGCAGCTTCCTCCTCTCGGTCAGCCGCTCCCTGCGCTGCCCACGGTCCCCAGCAGGGGGCTCTCTGTTCTGCGATTCCAGGAGGCCGTGGCTCCTCAGCAACTCCTGTTATCCAGAGAGGAAACTCGTAATGAGAAACAATGTCAACACATTTAAACCTTGTGTGAGCCACTGTGTGAACATCCTGCCTTGAACTGCCTGCGCAGGTTGACCATCTCATACAGCCGCTGCTCCTCCAGGCCTCTCCTCCTGCACCACTTCCTCGAGCCGCCTCCTCTCTCCTTCTTCACCTGTCGATTCCAAATAAGAACGGCTTCAACTACAATAAAGACCTTATATTTCAACCAATCTGTTTATATTGAAAAGTCACTGTAACATGATGTTTTTCCATTGCTGACCTCCACCCACGCATTGAAGGTACTGAGCAGAGTGAAGGGGTCTCCCTGGTTGCTGTGCAGGGGCTGGCGGGCAGTGGCGCAGTCTGGATTGTGCTGTGAGCTGCGCAGGAACGGGGACTGAACGCTGAGGGCGGCTGCTACTGTCAACACGGGCTCCACGAGGTTAAACAAAGAGCCCAGGACCAGCATCTTCCCTGAACGAACACAAACACACGAGTAGAATATGAAGCTGCAACTGTACGTACAGTAATAAGCTGAAAGAGACCAAGCTGATTAATGAACTTGTTGTTTTATGAACTATATTTAACCACTGATTAACAGAAGCAAGCTACAATATGGTTTTGGTTGTAGGGAATCGTACCTATCACCACATCCACAGGAAGCTGTGCCAGCAACTTCCCAATAGAGGTCAATTCCCCAGGAGCGTCTAGCGCCCCCTGCTCTTTCAAATAAGTTACTGCAGTCTGGATGCTCGCAGCCGGAGGCGGATCAATGAAGACAAAAGAAAGTGGATCTCCAAGAGACATGCTCTTCATCTGCAAGACATAAAAAAAAAAAAAAAACATAAATAAATAAAGCTGGAATTGAACATTGGAAGGTGAAGAGTTGGATTGCTGTCCTGGATACCTGGAGAATGAGGGAGTCCAGAGCCACCCTGTGGATTTCAGGCACAGGATAAGGTGCAAAGGCGTCGTAGTCGGACTCGGCGTACAGGCGGTAACACACTCCTGGACCCGTGCGACCGGCTCGACCTTTCCTCTGCTCAGAACTGGCTCGGCTGATCCAGAACTCCTGCAGACGCTGCATCTTGGCCTTCGGATCAAAACTCATTTCTTTTACCTTTCCTGTAAAAGAACAAACCAAAAATACTTTAAGTTGTTGTTGTGATTCTGGGACAGGTTCATTTCCAGCTACGAATGAAACAGTTACACACCCGAGTCGACCACGAAGCGAACCCCATCGATTGTTACTGATGTCTCAGCGATATTGGTCGAGATGATGCACTTCCTCACCCCAGGAGGAGAAATGTCAAACACCTGAGTGACGACATAACAACACAGAGTTAAAAGTGATAAACTACAGACTTCAAACACTACATGTTCATTCCAATCCAAACAAAGCTGACTGTGCCTTATCCTGCTGGGCCAGGGAGAGCGTGCTGTGCAGCGGTAAGACGATCCAGCGACTCGTGTGCGTGGCGTAGACCTGACAGGCCTCCTGGATGGTGGAGATCTCCGCCACGCCGCTGAGGAAGAGGAGCAGGTCGCCGCGCTCCTCTGGCGGGTAACGCTGATCGATGCCCTGCAGGATGCGCAGGTACGGCCGGGGATCCAGTTTCTCCGTGCGGGCGCTGCTCCTCGGACGGAATGGGCTGGTATATCACCTTTGTACAGGAAACAGAGAAGGAAATGTTAATGATTAAATAATTTCCTAATCGATCTCAATGTACAAGGTCTTTAAAATACGTTCTAATTTCAGTCAACAACTAGACTAGATGTTTATTTCCTCCTGTCCTTCACCACCTCTGCTCACCTGGATAGGAAACAGCCGGCCCGGCACCTGCAGCACAGGAGCGCTACTGAAATAGTCCGAGAAGAGTTGATGTTGATGGTGGCCGACATGAGGATGAGACGCAGGTCCGGCCGCTCGGCCACCAGAGTGCGCAGGACCCCGAGCAGGAAGTCACAGTGGAGGTGCCTCTCGTGGACCTCGTCCACGATCACCACCTGGTGCTGAGAGAGCGTCAGGTCCTGCTGGATCTGCCGGAGCAGCAGCCCCTCGGTCAGGAACAGCAGTTGGTGGCCGGGGTACGGGTGGTCTCGAAGCGGATTTGGTACCCCACCTAAAAATGAGGTTCACAGTTAAAGCAGTGCTGCAGATAATAATTGTAATTTTCTATTTCTGTCGTATATATGTTGTCTATTTGATTTTTCAGTAAACATGGTGCTAGTCTCCCTCTGTGATGTGTTTAGTGTCCATTGGTTGGTTTTTCTGCAGGATTACACGAAAACTACTGAGCAGATTTCCATGACTCTTGGTGGAAGGATGTGATGCGGTTTAGGGAAGAGCCGATCACATTTTGGTGCAGATTCACTGCATTTATCAACATTTTGATGATAAACTCTGGCATATAAAAGGAGATATACTGATATTTCTTAGTGTGTGAAATGTGGTGCAGCTTGATTGGACTCAAGGGGACTGCCGGGCCTCGGTGGACGTGTGTGCTCTCCTGAGGGACATTCTAGTTTTTCCTATGTGTCGGATGAATGTTAAATCGTTATTGAATTATTATTATTATCGTCATTAAATGTGTCCATGGTCTGTTTGGTGCCAGACCTTGGAGCCGTACTGGTTGAGGCTCTCGAAGCTGACTCTCTTGGCCAGGGAGATGCAGGCGATCCTCCGGGGCTGCGTGCAGGCGATGTGGGTGAATCCCGCCGAGAGGAGGTACTGGGGCACTTGGGTGGATTTCCCGCAGCCGGTGTCTCCGGCCACCACGACCACCGGGTGTCTCCGCACCAGCTCCACGATCCGGTCCCGGTACTGGAAGATGGGCAGGTTCTTCTGCTCCCGCCGCAGCTTGGCCAGTTTCCCGAAGCTCTGCCTCTGGGTGAAGTCCAGGAAGTGGAGCAGAGCCAGGCGGAGGTCGGAGATCTCCTGCTCCCCCGGGCCCGACGAGCTCTGCCGGCTCCGGTGCTCCGACTTCCCCAGGCGCTCCTCGACGTCCCTGGTGCAAACGGACACATTGATCCGGTACCGGGCATCGTATTCCTTAGGAAGCCCCAGATCTACCTTCACGGTGCTCCCCTGGCCCCCGTCGTCCTCCCGTCGCCCCCCGGCCATCTCCCGCTTCGTCTTGAACCTCTGGAAGCGGTCGAAGAAGCTCCAGAAGTCCCGGTGCTCCTGGCTGCCGGCCTGGATGTAGTCGTGCCTGCGGAAGAACACCTCGTCCAGCTGGGCTCGGCACTGCGGGCTGTCCCAGTCCCAGCTCCGGCGGTCCCTCCTGCGGTCCCGATCCATTTTGAATCTCAAGTCACTAAACAGGGATTAAAGTTTACTCGCTGGTTCATGAACTGTTTCCTCTGAATTAAATCAACTGCAGACTCCATTTCTCCTCACGGGTCTGAAACAAGCAGCGGGTAAAACTTCTTTATAAAGTTTCAGGCTCAAACATCTTTAAACTAAAACGCACGAGGACAAAAATACAAATAAAACTAAAGACAAATCCAGCTGCAGCTTCCGAGGAGAACAGGGGACCAATAACACGGTGGGACCGTTTCCGCTCCGTTCTCTAAAGTCGTCCGGACTGTTTGTGAACTCATGATGGTTCCGGTGTGAAGTTTCTCTCCCTAATAAACGAATACATTAGTAAATTAATAAATAAATACAAATTAATATAATGAATCATATAAATGTAAAATATAGGCTGATAATTATGTGTTTTATTTAAGTGTCACGCAAACACAGTGTTCAATATTCACGGGTTTACTAAAAGGTAGATTTGGTGTTTTTATCAAGTTTAGCAAATAAAATCATCTTACTGAAGCAAATCTCAAGTTTTTATTATTACGATTACAACATATTATTACATTATACAGCTCATTAATTCACATGATAGTCGGGTCTGGACGCCCGTTTAAAAATCCGCCCCTGGCATGAAAATAGAAACGTGAAGGAGGCTGGAGGTTATAATAGAAATATTTTTTATTTAAAAACATCTGATTTGCACATTTACACAGATTAAAAAGGGCACATTGTTCCACTACTGTGTCGAATGGAAGAAAGGTCACATTAGCAGATGAAGCACGAAAGATTTAAACAAAAATAAAACCCGATATGTTTTAACACGCGGTTAAAATGTTAAAATGCCAATCCATGATGAGGAGGTGGCTTCAAGAGAGAACAATCACATCTCTAATGTTTTCTGCTGGACTAAAACTCAATGATAAAAAATGCATACTATACCAAGCCATAGGAGGTAAGCTGGAAGGAGCTTGCTGTCCATTTTGTTTTTAATTTATAAAATTGAGAACAGAGGCAACTTGAAAAAGGTGGCGGGACGTTTATACGATGGCTTCTGACAGAGCGCAGGACGACAGAGTACGAGGACGTGCCCTTCCTACGTGTACATGTGTAACAATCACACCTGGAATCTACAAATAACATTGTTCTCCATTAAACTAAACTAAAATAACAATAAAAACAAAAAACACACAAAAAAAAAGACTTATTATTTACATTTAAAAACATTTCATCAACCCTGAACGTCAAAAATTTAAAATGCCAGTGGACGTGTTGCGATTGCTCTTCCAAGCATTTTTCTCTGCAGCTCGACGGAGCGTCGTGCGGCAGCTGGAAAGTCAGACTGGTGTTTTTAAATCGGAGCAACAATCTGTGCTGAGGAACCTCTCATCAGCACATGTTCACGTCCATATCTCTGGTCCACTTCGACCGCTTCACAGTGGTTTTAGACTCCGGTCTTTTCTTTGATCCAGCCGCGGAACTTAGTGACCGTTGTGTAGATGCCAGGCTTGTTTCTGCGGGCGCAGCCGTCACCCCAACTGACCACGCCTGCCAGGAACATGCGGGAGCCGGACGGACTGGACAGAGGGCCGCCAGAGTCCCCCTGGAAACACACAGAACACATAGAGATGCTCATATTAGCACGTGTGCTAACATAGAGCTACAACATGGGGGCAGTGTGGGACACAGTTTCTATTTTCCCTCTTATTTTCTTGTTTCCCCTCTTTTCATTTTTACAAATCAGAAAGTAAAGACAAAGTGGACAAATTGTTGTCAAGTATTGTTTTAAGAAAATGCAAAGAAGCGAGAGAGAAACCGAGAGAAACCAAAAGAAAGACAGTCGGTCAGCGTGTGGGTCCAAAGTCTTTTTATTACCTGACAAGCGTCGACTCCTCCCGTCAGGACTCCAGCGCACAACATCCGAGAGGTGAGCTGCCCGCCCATCAACTGATCACACACGGTGTGGTTGATGGTTCGGACCTGGGCCTTCTGCAGCACCGAGGCAGCAAACCCTGCATCACAGACACACAGAGGACGATGTTTAGGATCTAAACGTCATGTTATCAGATTAGGGCCTCGAAGAGTCATTAAACATTCAATAACGGTTAGAGTTAATTAAAGAAAAGTTATTGATTTCATTGGTTATGTTACGTTTTAAGCTGCGATTGTTTGCTAAGTATATATTTGGCTAATATGTATATATAATAACTAATTTATATAAGGTGTAGATCCAGTAATTGTTTAACATTTTAAGAAAGGGTGTCTTTGGACGTTTACACCAATTTCTCAGGGAATAATAATAATAAATAAGGCATCACTATATAAAACCTCAAACTCATCACCAAACCATAATATAATCACTTTTAAACCACAGGCACATTTGACTACACAACAAATTATAATGTTTATCACAACACACAGATATGCAGAGCAAAGCTTAAAAAGTAATTTGATGATTTTTCTCTATTTAGGAATGAATTATTCTATCTGACCTGCAGGGGAGGCAATTGCACATCTGTTAAAAAAAAAATCAGCAATGACGACTGCTACTAAATCAAAAACACCACCAAGGAGAAACTCTGACGGAGGAGTGGGACTCGCCTCCTTCTCGAGTGGCACCCCACCCGGTGATCCACACGGTGTTACCGGGTGGAAACTGGTGCGACGGAGCCGGCAAGCAGATGGGCCTGATGTAGTCGGAGTAGGTGATCGGACTGTCCAGCTCCATCAGGGCGATGTCGTTGTCGAAGGTGTGCGCGTTGTAGTTGGGGTTCGAGATGACCTGCTTCAGGTTCCTCTTCACCGCGGGACTTCCGGTCTTCGACTGCAGGTGGAGGCCCATGTACGCCTCCCACGTGCCGGGCTGAGAGTATCTGAGGACACACACAAATCACAAAGATCAGTTTTAAAAAAACCAGTCATCTAGGAGGCACAGCATGTGGCGCAATCACATTCGGACTTGTGTGTGAAAGAGGTGTGGCCTCGTTCGAGGTTACAGTTTGAATTGCACAAAGTCAACAACAATTTCAGATAAATAACGATTGTTCTGACGGTAGAAATCACCGTGGAGTCATTTTAGAGAAAACAATATGAATAATACTTAAAACATCCAGACGTGACCGAGCTTTACATTTTGTCGACAGTGATGAGAGAGCGGACACGGACTAAAACAACACGTCCAACTTGGCAGCCTGGAAGAGTTCATGCGTGTGGAAATTAGTCACGCACACGCAGCATTGTGTTGTCAGTAAAAACACACACGACTAAAGTTTCACTTTGACAAAACGTTTAGAGCCAGTTCAGCAGCCAACTGGTTTGTTTTGTCCTCATGACTCAAAGGACTGAAGAATGTTTGGGACTTTTTACATCGGCTGCAAAGACAAAACTAAGTTTCCATTGTGACGGGAACGTTTTTGTTGCGTTTGTGTTATGACAATTATCTATAAATCCAAGGCCTTGAAAAATGTAACAGTAGGAGACACACGAGTATCTATTAGGTTTATTTGTCTGGGAAAGTCCCATTGAAATACAAGATCTATGCATATATGCAAACCTCTGGGGACATTTAAAATAACCTGATAACACATGTAAAGATAGAGTTGCTGGTATGAAAGAATAAAAAGCGTAGAAACACACGTAGGTAGTTCACCAACCAAAAAACGTTTCAAATGGCAAACAGTAATGTAAAATGAAAGCAGAGTGAATCCAGTTTCACGTCACATCTTTGATCTAATACCAGTATTAATGAGGTTTGGAGTTTTTGTTTCGCTTCACACAATAAAAGTCAACTTGTCATCGAGGCGCGTGCCTCAGTGTCCGTAGGATGCAACTCTGTAGAACGAGCTCCTTCAGATCGAGAGGAAGGAGCTATTATCATTAATTCTATTAGGATTTAGGACCAATGTTATTTTTAGCAGATGTACTGAAGAGAAATTATCCAGTGAGAGCGACAAGGTTTGATTCCAGGAGGTTGCCAAAAAATAAAATGAGATTAGGGTCTAAAATAGATCCTTCAGGGACAGTGTTCAGTTTTCTACCTTTATGATGCGACTTATTCAAACTGATCGTGGTTGAACTGATTCACAGATTTTCACTAAAAGAATTTACAACAGCGGTTCAAGATTTAGAAGCAAAAAGAGTTGCACGGTGCGGTTTACTTTCCAAAGAGTTAATTTGATCATTTGGAACAAGCAGAGCTGCTGATCTGAAGCCTCATTGAAATTCACTGGGAATGTTCAAGTGAGATAGAAAAATATTTGAGCTGCTCATCAAACCATTTTCATACTTTGGCCATGCCCGACCGTCTGGATGTTACAGAGCTGCCGAAGGACGATTAGTTCTCAGTTCCCTCGCAATACGTTTTCCATTCTCTCGCAAAACTCTTGAATTACCTCCCAATACTCGTCCTCTTCATTTTTCTGTCTGAATCTAAACCCGAGAGAAAAACGAACCGAGCCCCGACCTGAACCTCACAGCAATTTGAGGTTTTAGGCACAACAGCAGGACTCTGAAACTGAAGCAGCTCAATGGAATTCAGCCATCATGCGTTATTTTATTATTTACATTATTTGCCTACTCTCACAAAAAGGCCTCTTAATTTATGTACTTTTTCAGAATTTGCAGACGACTCTAATGCATTTTAAGATTCTCTAAAAACAATGTGACAAGGAGTCAGACATCATTATAGTGTTGTAGCCATGGTGATTCCCTCTGGATTAGAGCATCTGCTAAATTACCAGCAGATGAAACTTGAATCACCACCACACCTCTGAGCAGTGGGTGAGAGACGCCTCCAGATTTCACACCCCTTCACTTATTCTGACAAGAAACGATTTGTGTCGTTTCCCGGTGAGTTCATAAAGCCGAAGGCGGGATTCTACCTCCTGCTGGCGTCGTCCTGCACACAGTGAGCGGCGGTGACCAGCCAGCGTGGACTGATGAGGGACGCTCCGCACACGTGGCCGTACTTCTTCACATGGAGGCTGATCTGCCAGGGGAACTCCCCGGCCTCGGCGTCCTGGCCGCCCACGATACGGGACGTCTTGAACATGCTCCTCCCGCAGTCTGAGGAGCGAAAACAGTCAATCACTCACACAGCGCAGGCTTGTTGCAGCTTGCCACAGTTTCAAGTAGGCGGCGGTTCTCATTTGTTTTGTCACGCAGGCTAAACAATGCCGACGGAGATAATAGCCCCGCTTTAATCCGACACAGAGCACATCTCCGATTGGGACATACCGCAGTCCTCCTCGTCGGAGCCGTCCTCGCAGTCGGGTGTGCCGTCGCACTCTGGGTTCACTTTGCGGAGGCACTTCTTGTTTTTGCATTTATAGGTGAGGTCAGTGCACAGGATGCCAGAGGCTGCTGAGACCGAGGAGGGAAGAAGAAGCAAACATTACATTCTGTGGTCACTTAATTCTCAATATCTTATTAAAGTTTTACTGAAGAACAAAACAAGACGGTAAAAGTGTCCAAAGAGAAAAACAGAGCAGGTGGATGAGGTCACTTTAGACGTGTTTAACCTGAAGAGATCATTTTACATTGTTTAAGTGGTTTGAAAAAGTATTGTGGGCTAAACAACTCCACAACAAACTACCAACCCCACCTCTGACCCCCTGTTTTACCGTATTATGGCTATTTACAGTGTTTGTGTCCACTTGACAAATGTAATAAACCTTCTAATCCTCTGAGCTTTGTTAAAACACTAGAGGTTTTTCCACCTGCTGCTTCAGGGAACCAGGGTCAACAAGTGTTTTGAGATTGAACCGAATCATTAAATAATATTTCCCCCGAAACAAATACCTAAAAGATGCTAAGAGAACTTTGGAACTTTGAGAAAGGAGCTGAAAGAAGTTTCTTACTCTTGCCACAGTCGAGCTCGTCGGTCCCGTCCCCGCAGTCGTTCCTCCCGTCGCAGCGACTCTTCTCAGAGACGCACTTGTTATTCTTACAGACCAATTGTCCAGATTTGCATCCACCTTGAAAAGCAAAGAATCAAATCGTAAGAAAAACGTATTTAAAGGAACAACGCTGACGTGAAGAAGGTCGGCGCGACGGCTCTTACCACAGTTCAGCTCGTCCGTCCCGTCTCCGCAGTCGTCGACTCCGTCACACTTCCAGAACATGGGCTTGCACAGTCCATTCTTACAGTTGATACTATCTTTTTTGCACGCTGGAGGAAAAACACGGTTAAAAAATGATTGCACGTCTAACTCGATGTGTTTGTCGGCATTAGTTTATTGCACTTACTGCATTTCAACTCATCGCTCATGTCCCCGCAGTCGTTCCAGCCGTCGCACCTGAGATCGGACTTAATGCAGCGCTGGTTGCTGCACTGGAACTGCTTCGGACAGGCTGGTAGGGAGGGGGGGGGGGTGGTGGGGGGGGGGGGGGGGGTGAAAGGGTCAGATCACACGTCTCACCACGTTCAGAAATCATCTCTGCCTGTGGGAAACTTACGATCTTTGGAGTCGATGACCTCGTACGTTGCGTTGAAGCCTCGGTCCACGTAGGAGGCGTCGGAGACAAACGTCACGGTCAACTTGTTGGTTTTGCTGGTTTCCGTTAACGTCCCGTCGGGATGTTCTCCGCACAGTCTGAGGAGGAGACGAGGAAGAGGTGACACGTCTGCTCTGTAGTGCAAAACCTCAACAGGGTTTCTAAAAGGAAACGCACAAAGGCGCCGACTACTCACTTCTTTCCGTTGACCTCCACGTAGTCTTTCCGACAGTCTTTGCTCTTTTCCTGCCCGGGCTCGGACAAGAGGAACTTCTTGAACGTCACCTTCACTGCCTTTCCAACCGGGACCTAAAGGATCGAGAGAGTTCAGACGTCAGGACACGTGAACCTTCCGAGGAGACGCTCAGGAGGAGACGTATGAAAAACGACATCTCACCTCAATCGACCACTGGCACGACTTCCGGGGAGGATAGTAATTTGGGAAGTTGGGAGAAGTGAAGCTGCCCTTGTCTCCTCTCAGCTGGCCGCCACACGTCGTGCCTGTCACACAACGGGACTCGTGTAAGTATTGCACATATAAATCAGACACGCACGATGTCGCTTGTTACAAAAGACAAACATCAGTTCCAACCTTTGCTTCCGCGCTTCGTTTGTGAGACTTGTGCTCGGAACCCCGGGTAGTTGGCTCTCTCGTTCGTGGCCATGGTCACCAGCATGACGTTCCCCGAGGACAGGAAGGTGAGAGGTTCGCTGGGGGAATAGTAACCACACATCCTGTGGAATGAAAAAACAAACACACAAACATCAATAATCTAAATTCACTGATTGACACGACAGGGTCTTTTCTCAAAGATTCTACTGTGATGCTGTTCTGGGCCTCGAAGCGAAAACCTCCGTGGTGGAAACTGTCTTTATCCTCGTCGATCGTTTTCTTCATCTCACCTTTGACTCCATGTTACAAGATTTATTTTTACGTTCGGCCTGTGCAACAAACTTTATTGTCTCTCTCCACACTCAGTGTAAACCAGCACTGACTGACCTACTTTTCAGTGAATACACATCCTTGACAATATGTTAAACTGCATGTTCACATTCAGACGGTGGAAGGACATTGTTTTTTGAGGAACTATTGGCTCAAACACAAACACCAGTTTATCTTTCTTATTTATCACTGAAGCAAACGTGATCTTCCTGTTGAGGTCCAGTTTGCTCTCTGACTACATGTATATCTTCTTTTAGCTGAGATGCTCCAAGATTCAGACTAAACTGTTACTTTGCAAGAATTATGATTCTGGCTTGAGGCTCGACCTCGACAATTGTAGTCCAGTAAAATGTGTCACCACATAGAAGCACAACATCTGACCAGCAGAGGGCCGTACATGCCAAACAGGATGAAGTCTAAAATCTTAAAGCCTGGACAGTGTGTGTATGAAAATAAAAAGGAGGAGGAGAGTTGAAGCTGCGGAACTCACTCCTCCATGACGCGGCTCTCGATGGCCACCAGGGAGTCGTAGATTTTGACGAAGTCGTTACTGCAGTTCTCCTCCAGGTTCATGGTGTCGAACTCCAGCTTGATGACGTAGTTGGCGTCCGCTCTGAGCTGCCACTGGATGAAGGTGTTGGGGGGATAAGGACTGTCGGGGAAGCCCGGGGACTCGATCTGTCCGATGTGATGGTCTTCGCGTGTTCGGAATAACTGAAAAACCCTTTTGAGACGGAAACAAGAGACGGTCGGAGGAGTTAACGCTGTCGCAGCTCTGCAGTGGAGCACGTACCAATCGTAAGCAACAGGTTGTGAGCACTTACTGCTGAATGACGTCGAAACGAAGCGAGAATCAAGTGCTGCGAGAGGACAAAAGAAAAACAGGACACACACGTAATTCATACGGAGGAGATGGACACAACAACAACAACAACAACAACAACCGGACTGAACCCCTGACGACGGCAGTTTGACTCTACCTGACGACACCACATCGTCGAGGACCAGGGAATTGCCGGGTCTGGACCGGGTGCGCTGCTCTTTGTCCACCAGCTTCTCCACCGAGGACATGGCGCTGTCCACCGCGGCCTCTTGGCCCGACGGGACGGAGAACTCCGACAGGTAGTAGGCGATGACGCTTCCTTCACTGGGAGCAACGACACCAGGAACAAACCGTTAAAACGGGTCAGACTCGTGAATCTGGGCCGATACATCAAGGGTTTTATTTGTCTTGTATTAAAATGATGTGATCTGGTGATTGGTCAGTGATGTCGTTGATAGAATCCTCAACAACCGTGTTTTTAAAAAATGGTCTCGTCAGTTTTTAATCCAGCTACAGGGATTGAACTTTTATCTCAGTGACACATGACAGAGACTTAAACATTTCAAGATATGGCTTCAAGAAATAAAAACATTTCACCAATTTCCCAGTGAATAATTCATGAATCTTGAGGAAAGAAATTTGACATATTTCGGGGGACTGATATTTATTAATCAGAACTGATATTTACGAGTGTTACTAGATCCAGATCTAGGGAATTTAAATGTGGTTTCATAAAGAGACTGTTGGGCCTTAGCGGAAGTTAAGTTAATTATGGTTTGATTATCTTTACTCTACTGTTGCTTTAAACGTATCTTTTGGGTTTTGTATTATTACAGACTGATATAATTTGAGCTCAAACAACAACAACAATCATTTGAACTTGAAAGTTGAATGTGTTTTGAATGTTTGGTGCTTTTTGTTCTGCATGAATCCACAACTACAAACAGCCACTTGTGTTTGAGATCCTGCTCACCAACACAAACAGACAAGCAGGAAGGGAAACATGACTCTTTACAAGCAGAGAACAAACAACAACAACAACAACACATGCAAGTTGATCTGAAAACAGATTTACTTCTTTACCTGAAAGCTTGAACTGTAGAACTAACATAGTACTTGGCGAGCTGCGGACTCCTGGAGTAGATGGCTTTAAGCTGAAAGAGACGACAGCAGAGCGTGAATGCAAAGTTCCGCCGCCACATTTTAAAGTTGTCGGGACGAGGCGGGGGGGGGGGGGGGGATGAGCTCTCACCTGGGACGTCACCTGCTTCGCCAGCGCCTTGAACTCGGAGCTGTTTGAGTTCTCGTATTTGTCGTCAAACACCTGGTTGGTGATCCGCATGGAGCCGGTGTACATCTTCTTGACCCGCACATTTTTGCGGACTGCAACGTCAAACACACACAATGTAATAAGTGTTGTAGTCGTCAGTTCACATCGAGATTATTTTATATTATATGTTTGTGTCGCTACGATTCTTTTCTTTGTCGTTTGTGTTGTGATGTTTATTCCCTCTGGTGTATTTACTTCGACTGAGCGTCGCCTCACAGGTTCCAATCATTTGCATGTGCAAGTAAACAAAAGTGAGCTGGACTTTTAACCATTGAACATTATCGTTTAACTTTCTATTCAACTACTGGACAACTAGAATCTGGTCAAATCCTTAGAGATATAAAGATACACATCTGACAACAATAAAAACAATTTACTTAACAATTTTAATTTACTTACAGTGGAAATGCCAGACCAGCAGTCCGGTCATAAGAGCAACGACGGCAGCGAAGATGATCACACCGATCACAGCCCCGATTTTACCAGGCCCCTTCTTCTTCTCGAGCTTCTTGTTATCGGTCGCAGGCAGGAACTGGACGGACGTGTCCCAGTCTTTGTCCTGGAGGACAAACACCGAGGATGAAAACAAAGACAACAAAACATTTGATATTTCTTAAAGACAAGATGAAAAACGCTGCGTCTCTGCACCAGAGGAGATAATAACCTGAAGTAAGTGACGGCTGCAGACAGCAAGTAGGTACTTGTGTATTTTAGGAATGCGTCCAGCCTGTGGTCAAATGCACAGGTAGATTCTCAAACAGGGGACAAACTACCGTCCTGTTGCCAAACACAGGACTGAAACCTCTCAACGGTTTACTGGAGCAGGTCGTAAAAGGACAGAAAGGAGAGTTTCAGCGTCTGTTACTGTTAATGAACAAGAGGGAGACGTCAGGCGTGAGTCACGGCTACGTGGTTACCTCGAGGAGGTGAGACGCAGGAGGCGGGGGGGGAGGGGGGAGGGAGAGCAAAGGTTTCACAATGTAGAATCCTGTCAAACCTGCTGGGAGCAAACCACTCACACAGCTGAAGTGGAAGACAACAAGTTTCTGAGCTGAACTGGGGCATGAAAGTAAAGTCTGCTGAAAAACAGAATCACTTCACGGCCCATTGAAATAGATAATAAATATTTTTAAGATAGATAAAATGTTGTGGTGTCTGTAGAAAAAGAAATCCTCCCTAAGACCTTGATTTTGTGCCTGGAAATGTGATAAATCACATTTGCTTTACAGGAAGATCTGCAGGGGACCTTTGACCCAATTATCAAAATGCGTTGCCTTCACACGGAGCGGTTACTTTTTAACTTTTATTCGTCGTATTCAATTCTCAGTTTCAAGCCTCGCTACCGAAACCGTGCAACACGAAAACCACACGACCTCCGTCTGTGCTGCTCCGGCTCGTCGTTACACGCACCAGGAACTCACTGCCTGAGATGTTAAAGGTCAGAAGCTACGATTATCGAATTAGACTCGACGTTAGGAGACAAATAGAAAATGTGTCAAAACACAACATCTCCTCATAAACAAGATGAATTAGTCTCGACTGTGAATGGTTTATTAAATAAGCAGAACTGTAAAAACTGTCATAAATCTCCACATGAAACATTTCATGAAGTGTAGATAATTAGTGGGTGTGTAAAGAAGCGCGTTTCAATCATTGTCATAACGAAACTCGACTCATTGGATCCAACACACTTTGCACAAACTCATAAATATCTGTCCCCTAAATATGCCAGATTTTTCCCATCATGATCAATGAATTTAGAAATAAACTGTATTTGTCCCTGTGGACGTGAATGACTGTTAGTCAACATGTCAGAAGGACTCGAGCGAACAAGTCACAACAGGGCGGAGCAACCCGGAGGAATTCAGCTCGGAGATGACTGCACACTTTCCCAAAGCTTCCACAGATACAAACATTTCAAAGTTTGCAGTTTTGGGTTTCAAGGTTGTTTGACATGTTTTCTGCAGCTTGTGCGTTTCCAGGATCTTTCAAAAACCTGTTACAGGTACAGGTCCATTTGATGGGAGGTTTTTTATGAAGAAGAAGAAGAAGCAGAAGAAAGAAGAAGAAGAAGAAGAAGAAGAAGAAGAAGAAGAAGAGTTTAAAACCACAACCCTCAAATCGGGAGACAAATCAGTCTTTGAACTTAAGAAAGAAGAATTTCAGACGATAATTATCAGACGACTGAAATGAAAACGTTTATCCTGATGTAGTTTTTGGCCGTATTGGGAACTACAAACCTTCAAATCAACTTTTACAGGAAATGCATGTGTCAAAAAAGTGATTGTGACACACAGACTACATCTTGTGACCGACTATTGTAAATTACACCTTCGACTTAAACCAGACCAATAAGAGAAATGAGATCAGAAGAGATGTTTAAACTGAATGAATCAAGAAGTGAAACTTGGCAAAGACGTGTTGCTTTAAAAGTTGGATTATTTGATCAACTCAGTAAGTGAATCAGGAAAAGACAGACAATAAAAAAGGGATGGGCATCATGGCATCATCGTTCATGGCAAAACTGCACAGTGACATGTAAAGTTTGGTTTGAGATTAAAACAAAACTTACACCTGAACCACGAGTGTGTGAGGACTGCTGAGTCGCACCTGTTTGCGTACACACACAGTCACGTCTTTCTAAGTTGTGTGTGTGTGTGTGTGTGGTGTTGCGCTTCATGTCTGACTGGTTCACTGAAGCTACGTCCTTTTACCTCGGAGACACATTTATCTACATCTACAGTGAAGCTGGTCTCTGCAGCAGCTTCTCGTCCGATTCTCCACAAAATCTGCACCGACCAGAATCTGTTCCCGGTGACACCCAAACTCCTGCTGTCATATCTGTGACTCGTAAACTAGTTAGCAGGATATATTTGTGTAGTTTCAGCAGATTATATTTGTATAGTTTTAGCAGTATATATGATATATATATATATATATATATATAGTTTCAGCAGGATATATGTGTAGTTTTAGCAGAATATGATATAAATGTATAGTTTCAGGTGGATATATGATATATATATATATATAGTTTTAGCAGGGTATATATGTATAGTTTCAGGAGGATGATATATATATAGTTTCAGGAGGTTATATGATATATATATATGTATAGTCTCATCAGGTTATATGATATATATAGTTTCATAGATATATATGAATAGTTTCATCAGGTTATATATGAATAGTTTCATCAGGTTATATATGAATAGTTTCATCAGGTTATATGATATATATATTTAAGCGGATAGTTTTAGAAGGGTATATGATATATGTGTATAGTTTCATCAGGATATGTATGAATAGTTTCAGGAGGTTATATATATAGTTTCATCAGGTTATGAATAGTTTCAGGAGGTTATATATGAATAGTTTCAGGAGGTTATATGATATATATAGTTTCATCAGGTTATATGATATAGTTTCAGGAGGTTATATGATATATATAGTTTCAGGAGGTTATATGATATATATGTATAGTTCCAGGAGGTTATATGAATAGTTTCATCAGGTTATATGAATAGTGTCAGTAGGATATATGATATATATATATATATATATTTATATAGTTTCAGGAGGTTCTATAGTCCGAGCAGGGCCTCACCTTGTTGGGGGTGTATCTCAGCCCACTGTCCATGTAGTCCATCGGGGCCCCGCACCAGCACTGAACTGGTGAACCTCAAAGGAAGAGCCCTGGTCTCGTTGACCTCTGCTGGTTCGGCTGTTCCCTCTGCTCAGCCTGTGTTTCCCTCCGAGCGGAAGCTGCGGCCTCCTTCCTTCAGGGTGAGGGTTTGAATCCCTCCCGGAGTCAAACCTGCGAGCGAATCGAGACTTGAGCAAAACACACCTGCACCGGAAGCCACCGAAGGGAACTGACCCGAGACCAGAACCGAACGAGCAGACGGATCCTCTTCAGTCGACGGGTCTCCTGCTGTGTGACGCTGCTTCCATCGAGGGGGGGAACCAGCAGAGAAATGGTTTTCCGGGAGCTTCAGGTTTCTGAGGGCGTGTCCCACCTGGAGCCACTTCCTGTTTACCTGTCTCAGGTGAGAACTCTGCTATTCATATATATATATACATACATAACAATATATATACTTCCCTGTTTGAAATGTTGTTTAGATCCACAACGACTCAGAAAAGCTCCTGAAATCAATAAAAATCAACATTGATGATTTAAAAAAATTGTCAGTTATAGTTTGTTGTATTGTTTTGAATCAGTTTGAGTTTGGACCGAATTAAAAACACAACAACAGGTTTTATTTGGTTTAAGAGTTGATATAATAATAATATAATAAAGGTTTCATTCATTTCTATTTTTGGTATCAGTCACGTGACGGTATCTGGTCTGGATCTTATTTTGTAGTGATGAGTCACTCGCCTCCATGTTGTTTACACCCACGATGACGAGATGATGATGATGATGATGATGATGAGATGTTGGACAGTTTCAGTTTAACCTCCTCCCACGTAGAGGAAATTTACCCAGACTCAAGAAATTAAATTAATTCACAGAACTCTTGTATGTAAGATTAATATTAAATATCTAAAAATAATTTTTTTTTGTATTTGACCAAAATGTTTTATTTTAAAATCTAATTTCATAAACAATCTATTGGTGAAGCACTTTAAACTTAAAGTGTTAAAGAATAAAGTTTCTCTTTCTTCTGACCATCATTACATTAATGTGATAAAAAATTAGTTTGTAGTTTTTAAAACGAGAATATATTTGTAAATCTTTGTTTTCTGTAAAACATCATAGAAGATAATATATTTTAAATTATTGCATCAAATATTATTTTGTACCCAATAATCAATAGCTTATATATATATACTATTTGATAAAATATTAATTTTATTATATGTTTATTTAATTTATCGACCAAACAAAAGAATTTAAATGCAAACACAAAATCCATCAATTTACAAAGCAAATAACTCATAATATATTTCAGGGACACAACAAATATATAAAGTCTGTAATTCACTGACATGTTGCGTATGTATAGAGTAAATTTATATTGCATTGTATATGTTGATTGTATGTAATATTTATATTTACTAATTTCTCTTATGTGGGATCAATAAAGGGGATCTGATATTAATGGAAAGAAAACCATACAACATATTAATCAATAATGATAATAGTTGTAGTCCTAAAATAATTGTCCTTTAAATGTTTCAATTTAATCCATATTTATATATATAAAAACAGAATCCTAATTTTAATGTTCCCTTTCTTACTTTTGGAATAAAAATCATTTTTGTATCACTACCCAAGTCAAAACTGGTTTCTTTGCTATATCTTTGAAGTAAATGTATTTAATCATTTAATATTCCAGGTATTCATTAAATATCTTGTTTTTGATGACCACAAATCATTATTTTTCTCTTAAAATTCCTTACTTTATGAACAAACATAAATGTACAATCTCTTGAGTCCACGATAGTCTGTCCATGAAAAGACGACACGTCCATCTGGAAGTTGTGAGTTTATTGATGTGTATCCCCCTGTAACCATGAATCTCCATTGGTGTCAATCAATTTAAAATTTTTTCTTTCATTTTTTTATTTAAAAATCACTAGTATTTATATCATATTAGTCCCCGGTCCCCTCCCACAATCAAGCAGGCAGTTACAAGATCGAAGCCAGTTTGGGTGCATAGTGAGACAGTCACATACAGAGATACTGTCACAGGAAGAGAAAAAAATAGAAAACAAGAAAACAAACTTAAAAATATAGATCATATCATTTCATATAAGAACAATGCACACCACAGGTAATCCTCCAGAAAAAAGCCATGATTGCAACATCAACTATACAGGCATACGAAGACAATACTAAGAGAGAGAGAGAGAGAGAAGAGGACGCTAGGATTCACTTTACTCGTCGGTGTCATTCTCTACCTTTAAATATACCCAAGTTATACTCTTTCTTTTTTTGTATTCTTAGAAACCAGCTCTCCACCAGGCCTTTGTCTGTCTGTCTCTGTTCGCCTGCACAGCCCTCCAGCTCCAGGATGTCTACAGGGGCCTCCGGTCCAGGGCCCCCCCCAACCCCCAAAAAAACCCTGGATTGCAAATGTTCACTCCCACGAATCCCCCAGATTTGGTAAATTAAAGTTTTCTGTCCGGTCACAATTGGATTTTCATAACATCTGGGGGGTTTCATCTTGTTCATAACTCTGGGGCCGACCCTGCGTCGGTGACTGTTCTCCTGCTTTATGACCAGCGAAGCGAACAGCTGCTCCAATAATGTGTGTGCATCATCCCCAGATGTGTTTTCAACAGCTGTTCTAGTAATTGGTTTTTCGCTTTGGACGATTTGTACAAAAAAAAAACATCATTAGCCGTTTCACGTCACTGTCACGATGTGTGACACGATCCGCGATGGAGCCCGTCAGCTACATAGAATTGGAAAAAAAAGGAATTCCACAATACATTCAACTATGTAACACCGTGTCAATCTGCATTTCTGAATTTACTGATTTAAACCGTCCCCCTGTTAATGAGGGTTGTGTTTGTGATGGGGGGGGGGGATTTACTGTCACGTTCACTTCTGAACGGTTCAGAGGAGGTTCTGTGGGATGTGTGCGAGCTGGGGGCCTGTGCACGGCTCCGCCTCCTCGCCGTGTGTGAGCTGGGGGCCTGTGCACGGCTCCGCCTCCTCGCCGTGTGTGAGCTGGGGGCCTGTGCACGGCTCCGCCTCCTCGCCGTGTGACCACCAAGCCGAGAACCCTAAACAAACTCACGTCCCTCTTCCCCCTGGGAACAGAAAAGGTGGAATAAAAACATCTACTCTCGTATATTTATATATATATATTTAAACTGTATTATGTATATTTTTGTCTGTTATCGTAAACAAAGAACAGAAAGTAAATAATTCATGATTTCATTTTTTTTCTCATTTGTGGTTTCACTATACATTTTAATTGGTACAAAGAACCTTCATATACAAGCAATCTATTGAGAGGAGAGAAAAAAAAAAAAAAGAACAAAATAAAACACCAATTTCTTTTTTTTGTTTTTTTAAAAGGAACCATCAGAAACTGCTCGGGTGATACTCGCACGACGGAGAATTAAAGTGAAGCGTCCGTCGGGCGCTTCAGTGACGGCTACTCCGAAAAAAAACAAAAAACAACGCTTAGATTTCGCTTGATTTTTGCCTCACGTTAAAAAAAAATAAAGAAAAACATCTGAAGAAATGTTATACATCTTGATCTGAGAGAGAGTCGTCTTGATAATTACAGAGAAATCTGCAGGATCACATTTTTCCTGAAATGCAAAAAATGGCAGAAACGTCACCTCTTCGAAAGAAACACGATCAAAAAGGAGCTCTATGGTACAATGGTAGCAGTAGTAGAAGTAGTAGCATTATTTAAGGATTGTTTTCAACAAACCAGTAAAATGGAGTTTGGATGTTTGAAAATAATTGTAACAATAGCATCATGTGTTATTGGTCAGTAGTATGTTCCCCCTAAGGTTGCCGTCCTCCGTCAAGACTCCACAGCGCCACCTTTAGGCTCCGGGTTAGATCTGCATCTGCTCCAGATATTTGTAGGTGGGGTTCTCGTAGCCGTGGTTCTGCATCTTGCTGAGGTGGCGCTCCTCCGGTGTCAGCATGGGGTCGACCTGCGAGACAGACACACGACGGTTTGACCTCGACAGGAGGAGAAGACGCTGACAGCTCGGCACAACATGCTGCGTGTGCCGTATGCAAATGCCGCCGGGACGATAATCTAATTAATCCTGCGTTACCCAGGCCCTGTTTGCACGAGACGTGATCGTTTAATGTAAATCAGACACTTAATAAGATGGATGGCGGTTCACTGTGTGTGTGGTAAACACCCTCGAGCCCAAATCTCCACGCTGTGATGCTAATAACGGGCGGCTCTCACCTCCACGATGCCGTGACTGATGGTGCCGTACTGCCTCTTCCTCAAAAGCACCAGGCTGATCACAATCACAGTTGCTATGGCCACGGCAATCACCAGCAGGCCAATCAGTGCGCTGCTGCCGAAGCTGAAGTCCTCTCCCAGGGGGCGGTAGGACTCCTGACAGGTAGAGCGGGGGGGGGGGGGGGCGACACAGAGAGGGAGCGGTGAGGAGACAATACATGCAAACACAGGCGAGCTGTTGATTTCATATTTTCCTTACACGGAATAAACATTGAAATAGTTGTTTCATGATCAAATGAACCATTTTTTAAAAAAGGTGCAGAAAACTTTAAATTAATAACTACATCTAAATTTGACGTCGTCTTGTGTTTGCTGCTACTTCTCTGAAGCCGAAGCTAAATCGAGCGCGAGCCGCACATTAATATGAATAAGTCAGCGTCTGCACACAAATAGAGCCGATATCAAGTTGGTCTGGAAGTGGATCTGCTCAACGATCCGTGTTTACTTCCAGTCAGAGGAACTGTTCAAAACTATTTATGAGGATTTGAAAGTTTGTTTGTCTTGAAGTAATTCTCCTCATCGATGTTATTATTATCACAGAAATGATCTATACCAGAGTAAATTATTATCCTGATCAATAATCACAATGAAAAGGTTTGAAAATCAGAACCCAGACGGACACATCCAATACTTTCTAGACCCCGACCAAATATTGTTTTTGGGATTTAAAATTTCTGATAGCGATATATATTGGCCAGTAGACATATTTTTAAAAACCCATATTACAAAAATAGAATTTGATATTTTACGGTTTAACCATAAACTTTGTTACATATAATAACTATGAATAAAACTAAAAGACAGATACAACCAAACTTAAAGAACTTAAATACTGGCGCATATAAGCAAACAAATGCTAATACCAATATTTATATGGCAAATTATCAGTCAAGCTTTCATAACTTCCCTTTAAATTATGAGCCACCCTATTATTTTATTTCCCAGGAAATTAAAAACAGTTGGAATTGAATTGTTCTGTATTTCACTTTTGTAGATTAATATTCCTTGAAGTGACATTTAAATGAGGACATCAATGAACAGGAGGAGAATCTCTTAATCTCTTAATCTCCGACTCTTGATTATTATGTCATAAAACCAGGGACAACATCCTTTCGACGGAGGATCTGTAAGAGCCGGTCGACTTGTGAACACGTGCGTACACATGCATGAAACGTGTCTTCGTGAAAAGATGGTTTAAATCGGGTATAAACACACATACGCCCGACCGCACGATGTCATCTGGCACATATGACACAAACTAATCATATGCAGACAGCCATTATATATTTTTTTACTGCTCATTCTCACACATAAACCGAGCACGGCCGGTTTGTGTGGATTTCCAATGTGTACATTCTCATAACAAACATGCGTCCATGCAGAAATAACCAAAACATATAACCCTGAACACAAAACATCCTTTTAAACAGGAGAGGGGGGGATTATGGGTATGTTCCAACGTTGTGTTTTTTTCAGTTCTCAGCTACAGAGCTGGTTCTTTACACACTCCTCCTCCTCCTTTCACCTCCTCCCCCCACTACAGATAACTACCGTCCCCCCCCCCCCCCCGCCCCCAGAGAGCCCTGTGGAGGTCGCCGCTATACTCACCAGCTCATCATCATGCATAACGCTGCCTCTCTCTGCACTGTAAACCACTTCTTTAACATCCAGACTGTCAACAATCACCTGTCAACACAGACAGGGGAGCCCAGGTTACACTCACCACAATGTGAGCGTCTCTGTGTGTGTGTGTGTGTGTGTGTGTGTGTGGTGTGGTGTGTGTGTGTGGACTGTGTGTCTGTAATGTGTGAGACTGATGGAGAGACAGAGGGAGAGAGAGAGAGAGAGAGAGAGGCAGGCGGAGAGAGCGAGAGGCTGTGAAAGTTGCAACCAAGTAAACTGTTAAGAATCGTCTGTTTGGGTGATGAGCCGCTTGTCTGGAAGGAGAGAGGGGGGGGGGGGTGGTGGTGGTTTGCAAGCATCAACAACAGCATCGACTCTCTGCTACAGTCAGCAGGCCTGTCAGCCGCTCGTTAGATTTAATCTGGAGTCCGGTGAGTGGACGTGTGCGTGTGCGTGTGTGTGTGTGGTGTGTGCGTGTGTGTGTGCGTGTGTGTTCAGGAGGCAGAAACTAAAATCTGCTGTAGAGACAGAGCAGTCCGGAGTCTGTTTCTCAGGGGAAATGAAAGAGTAGAATAATAATAATAATCATCACGTGAGACATAACAGGTGTCGCCACAATTTGTCATTTTTTTTTAACCCCAGATTGCTCCGTCGTAGAAAAACTGGCATTTCCAAAAAAGAAACACATGCATATGAAAACACACACGGATACACACGCACAATTTTTTACACGGTTGGATCAGCATGCGACTCGCATTCAGCAGCCGAGCGTGGTCCGACGAGCAGTGAGGAAGAATGGTGCAGAGGGAAGTGGCGTGCGATGAAATGAGTGAACGCTGCTCGGCACAGACGTGGAAACAGCCTCGTGTGAGATTGCTGTAACTATGACAACATAGTTACGGGAATAGTCCCGAGTCATTAATAGCCGAACTTAAGAGAGCAAAACTGTGAAAGCGCTGCTGTACTGTCTGTACTGTCTGTGCTGTCTGTACTGTCTGTTCTCTCACCTCAGACTGAGGTTGTGCTGATGAAATTTCAAAATCAGAACAATTGTCTGCTGTAGAAAACAGGATTAAACTCAGAGGGTGAAACAGGGTTTCTGCAGGTTTACATCTAAAACTTTTTATTACCATAATGAATGAAAGTTAAGATCCATGAAGACGTTTATCTTTAGTTCCCCATCATTTAAGATAAGGTGAAGTTGCCTCATAGAGAATAACCGTTCTCTTAATAAGTTATACTGTAGTTTTTACATATTCTTATTTGGCTTCTTCATATATTGTATTATAATGCACATATTTTACATAAACTGTACTTAGGGCTATAATCTTTCCGGTATTTTTTTATTTCTATTTATTGTTATTGCCTCGGTCTGCGTATAATTCTAGTTTCTTCTTGGCAGGAGAGACTGTAATGAAAACACATTTCCCCCCCAGGCATCAATACAAAATTTCTGATTTTGAATAATACAAATAAAACTATATATTTCTATAGCAGTTATCTAAATAAGGTAACGATGTACTTTACAAAAAACATTGAATTATAACAAAACAGAACACAACAGAAAGATTACCTGAAGAGAATAACGTCCATTAGATTAATATCCATTAGAACCAGTTTAAAACATAATAATAATTGAGTTGGAAGATCTTCGATCATGACTGGGAGCACGGGGAGTTAGTGTCTCTGTAATATAACTGCCTCTGCTGCGCTTTATAGGTGATTTAAGGATCTTAAAATCAATCCTACATTTATCCAATCTGCTCTAGCATTTTATATTTTAATATATTTATGACTTTTCAAGGCCTAAAATCCAGATAATTGAATTTCAGACTTTTTAAAAAGACACTGCAGAAACCCTGCACCGTCCAATCTCCTCACACAGTTTCTCGGTGGTCGTGCTTTGACGACGCTGCTCTCAGTTCACGTGTTGAGACGTTCAGAAACAGAAGGACAAACCAACAGCGGCGATGCTCTTACCACCTTCTCGCTGATCTTGGGTTTGCTGTTGATGATTCTCTCCTCGGCGCCGATCAGACCGTCCAGACCAGACATGGCGGAGCCTGCGGGAGGCGAAGGGAGCACGGTGAACAACGGCAGAGCAGCACAGAGCCACAAACAAACAAACAGGGGTGGTGGTATTGATGGTGGGCAGCTGCGACACAGATATATTCAGCTTCTCCTCCTGACAACTGTCGCCTCAGTCTCCTGGTGACAACAAAGCCCTTTCTTCCATCCAGCACAGTGTGAGCAGTGTGAGGACCAACATGACACTGACCTTCCATCTCCTACAAAAGGCCCTCTCAAAACAGGCACTTTGCATTAAGCTCAGATTTCTCTGTAAACATCCAGGACGTGTGTTGACTCATTAAAAGAAGCCTCTTTGGGCAATTATGAGTCATCCTCCTCTCGAAGATCCTCCGTCGTCCCCTTGAGGTTTTAACAGATTATATTTTTGAATAATAAAAAAAACGTGTGGGTTTCACCGAGCGGGCGACACTAAGGAAATTAAAAAAAAACTGGGCCAGAGAGTCAAATATGCATGTTAGACTGATGGGTCTGAAATAAGCATAGGGTCTATTTATACACACACACACCAGATATGCCATGAATAAACCAAGAGCCGTGAGGAGAGCGGAGAGCGAGCGAGGCAGCGAGGGAGCGAGGGAGCGAGGGAGCGAGGGAGCGAGGGAGGGCAGGGTCATGAACAATGTAAAGCAGAGTCTGGTGTCGGCTTATTGTCTGCTGCCGCTGCTGCCAGTCAGCCGCTGCCAAACGCTTAAAGATTAGTACAATTGCCTTTGGATTAAGCGAGGAACAATGACGCGTGTTTACGAGCCTCACTCAGCAGCAGCGCTCACATGGTACAGCCGGGTACACACAGCGCCACAATGGGAGTGACCTCTGAGTGCGATCAATGTGACCTCTCATCGGCATCGATTTGAAAAAGTGCTCAAGTTGTTGTTTGACTGAGTCAATCGTCGGGAAATAAATGGAAAGATTCATCATTTGAGTCGTTTATCCAGTGTCGAATATTGTCTGGGTGACAATGATGTTTTCGATGAGAGGAAATTGATTTTTCTTTCTCTGGAGCGACGGGTTGATAATCGAGGGGTTTGGAAAACATCTGGAAAATCACGATGGACATTCCTTTGACAAAGTTTTGAAATTAATGGAGAAAATAATAGACCGACGAGTCTACGGGGGATATTCATAGCTGCAGCACGAATGCCGTTTCGACTGGTGAGATGCAAATGCAGAGGTGGGGCGGGTCGCAATATTCCGGAAAAAAAAAATCAATCAATCAATATATAATTTAGATTCAACCGTCGGCGGGAGGTGTCGCCATCTCCTGAGTGGGATCGCAAGGTTAAGCTCAGATCAGACAAAAGAGATGACCTCGTCCACGCGTCAGGTGGAAGAGGACAAATGGGCCAATTTAATCTGGACAGCGGCTCAGCGGTGGAAACACTGAGCCTCAGACAGGATCACTAAATCACACCGGGCCCATCAGGAAGAGGGAGACTGATGAGGGCTGGGTGTGTGTGTGTGTGTGTGTGTGGTGGGGGGGGGGGGGGGGGGGGGAGTTTCTGAGGACGAGACGACAGCGACCGAACGACCGGAGACTCTCAGAGAGAAAATCTTCCCTGTGACACGTCGCTACCGCTGCAAGAAGAAGCCACTGAACTTCGCTATTCAGCCTGAGGTGATAATCCGAGTGGGATGAAAAGCATAAGTAGAACTGACACCCAAGCACACACCGTCAATGTGAGTCATCCAAAAAAATAAAGTCGAAAATTAACCACCAGAAGGCGTCTGATAAAACAGAAATGGTGGGAGAGAGCTAGAGATAGAGAGAGGGAGAGAGAGGATCCCAAACTGCACCAGGAGGAAAGGAAAAGGAGAACATGGAACAAATCAGTCGATGGAAATGGCTCAGGGGATGAGAGGTGGAGCGGGGGGGGGGGGGGGGCGGGAGGCAGAAAAACAAGATGCAACAGAGGCACCAACCTTTCTTGAAGGCACGTGGGGAGTCTGATAGATCGCCTTGGCATTAGAAATGAGCAACAGAATAAAAAACAGAAACAGAAAAGGGGAAGGGAAGAAGAGAGAAAACTTAAGTGAGAAGAGAAAGGCAGGATTATCAAGCTGTGTTAATTGATTAGGAAAAAAAAAAGAGTCCAGCAGGGAGGAGTCCGAAAATAAATGTAGAGAGATAAGCGAACTGAAAACAAGGAGCCATTTCCCGAATTGGCCGGCTGCGTCTGAGCCCTCCGGGGAGTTGGCTTGTATATCAAATGCTCCACTGGGATCTACTGGTAATTTTCCTTCAATCAAGCTGGAAACGTTCCACCCGTCACTCCCCCCCCTTTTCTTGAGGATTCAATCTTTTGTTCGGCACAAATGTGACAAAGAAGAGAACCATGACTGCTCATTTCTCCCCCCCCCCCCCACCCCCCCCCTAAGCTATTGGCTCCAACTCTGCACAGAGCCGGAGGCTTTGTGCATTTATCTGAACTTCCCTGGCGCCGTGTTGAAGGCCGGGCCGGAGGGAAACTGTGCAGCCACAGATAAGTTCCAAACCAACGGCCCCGCAGCACATTTCCACTGGCATGAGACGCTCTGTAAACCTATTCTTCCTCAATGTGCAACACTTCTGCTGCGCTTTGTCACCGGCGTCCTTCAGAAAGACGTGCGCGCGAGGCTCTCTGTTCCCCACGCAGCCTCAGTGACGCTCACGCGCTGCTCGTATCGGTGTCGGAGGCTGCGTCTGCTCACCCTCGGGCTCCGAGCGGGATCCCAACGATGTGACCTGGAAGGGCCGGTAGGGTTTGCCTCGGACACGGGCACTTCCACGCTCTCCTCCGACGACACGGTGACGTCCGGCTGCGATTCAGAGATGGACGACAGGAACTGGTCCATGTCGGCTTTCTGCTCCTGGAGAAGCTCGTCTGAGGGAGAACGACAGAGAAAAGCAGCTTTTAGACAAAGATCCCACAATGATGCGATCAAGACGACCCCTCGTTATCCCGTTCTTTATACTAAACCCAAATAACGGCATATTGACGAACCACTGTGTGACGTACAAAATAGAATATCACACAGACATCACTCCAGCTCCGTGACCCTGTTCAGACCTGGTGTTAACATCTGAGTGATCACTAAAGGTCAGCTTTAAGTTCTGAATGCACCTTATTGCATTTGGAGGTGGTCTGGGACTCGTGTGTTTCATCGCCTCCACAACATCGACACTGATCACCACAGAACGAGTTATACTTTTTGTTAAATTGGGTCAAATCTTTCCTCTTTAATCCAGATGCATGAGATTCACTGACTCCCTCCCGGCTCATCTCTCACACGCACAAATACACACAAACACAGGGACGTCGGACACATCTGTAAACTCAAGCTGTGATAAACCAACATCATTTGGTCTTTGTGGAAACAGATGACATACATATTCATATGCATACGGGGCGGGGAAGTGGAAGACACCACTCACGACTCATTTCTTTTGACAGGTGTGAACAGACGCACTCTCTCAGGACGGATGTTGACACCACGTCTGAACAGGGACAAACTCCACAGCCGACAGAAAGACAAAACCTTGCCCGGCACATTCCATGTTCGTGCCGTTCACGGAGAACGGCAAGGGTGAACAGAAGTGCAACATTCCCACGTTGAACTGTGGAAAAAGGGGGCTTTCTAAAACTGGCACATGCTAACACCACTCATCCTGAGATGTGGCAGCGCTGTGCTTAATGAGAGTTTCACCAAATAGAACCAACACTCTTTCTTTCCAACAGCCAGGAGAGGATGCTGCTGCTGGAAGAGACCCCCGCTCCCATTCCTGCTAACTACCAATTAGTATTTTTTTCTGAGAGCTATTTCCATGTAAATCTGCACATCTCCCAACAGGATGCTCGCATGGTGAAAGCTGTGACCCAGTTCTGTCACTGCAGCCACTTTAATCTGTGCTGCACCACCACCATGCTGTGGTTCCTTTAATGAACAAAAGGAGACAAAGGGAAATAATAAAAAATGTGCCAGACGTTGAAGGTGTTAAATGGAGCCACTGGAGACGAACACATCCCCGACTTTAGATCCAACATTAAAAAATGAAAGCTGTTGAGACCCTCAAAAGGAGACAATGGTGGCTGTATTAAAATCCCCCTCCTCCTCCTCCTCCTCCTCCTCCTCCTCCTCCTCCTCCTCCTCCTCCTCCTCCTCCTCCTCCTCCTCCTCCTCCTCCTCCTCCTCCTCCTCCTCCTCCTCCTCCTCCTCTCGAATGAACACGACTCACCGATTTCATCCTGAATCTCCTCGGCCACATAAGGTACTTTGTAGACCAGAGACAGACTCTGATTCATCCGCTCCTCAATCACACGCAGATGGGTCATCACCTGTCGGATGGAAAAAGCAAAAAGTCAAACCTCCTGGCTGCACGGAGACGATGCCTTTTATTCCCGAGGACAATTCAGAACAGAATCATCTTCTATTTGCTAATAACTGCTGGTGAACAGTGATATCTGCTGGTGGTTGGCCACTTGACATCAGGCTAGTGGGGAAGACAAAAGATAATAACATATATATGACAAGCGATTTGTTGAATTGATCGTAAAGGTGATTTCATATTACACCTTTCTCAAACCAAAGGGCTTCACATAAGTAAAATAACAAAGGAAAGTAGTTATACACAATAAACAACAATAGAAATGTATGAATTCAAACGCATAGTGGGAATAAATGGGTTTTAAAGGCTTCAACAGATGAGAGGCAGGAGTCTTTTGGGATGAATTACTTGAAATGATGAATCATTCATTCCAATTTTCCATTAACTGAAAAAATCATTTCAAGTCTAATCCAGTGCCGACGACTAGTAGAACAAAAATCTTCATCCCAAGAGTATTTATATGAAAACTCACATTTAACCGACCAGAAAATATTCCTTTATCCCAGGAAATCCCTGCGTAAACTCCATTCTCGTGCTCGTTGTCATTCAGGGAGGTTACAAGTTGTGTCACCTAATCACAGATTACAGACTTGGCTCTCCTCTTTTTACGGGAATCACACAGAGAGGCAGGGAAAGACATGGCAGCGCAGTGAGGAGGAGATTAAGATTCATCCTCAGAAACTGGTATTAGCACGAAGAGAAGATTCAATCCCTCTGAAAAGACGACGACAAAAGGCAAAAGAAAAGGGACAAAAGATGAAGAAGACGACTGGAATGTCTCCCAGTAGAACGCAGACCAGTGCCAGGGCCCAGCAGTCCCATCAGATTCAATCTAGCTGCACCAAATTTAGATAGATATCAGGAAGTAGCCTGCCCATTTAACCGGATCCGCATTCCTCTATCAAATTTCATGGTAATCTATTGTGTAGTTTTTGCGTAACTTTGCATACAACCACACAAATGAACAGTGGTGAACACATAAACTCCAACACAATAAGGTAACAACACAATGAGAAGTAAAGTTCAGTAACAACTGCCCCGAGCGATAGATTCAGCTGCAATTAACTGTAGAAGACACAGGAAGAGCTGGCACCACATGCACTGAGGCATCGACAGCAGCCGGAGGTTCGATTCCGGCTTGCTGCCCTTTGCCGTGTGTCACCCCATCTCTCTCTTTGTGTCACACTTAATCTGGCCTATCGAATAAAGACAAAACATATAATAAACGTCAATCCATTACAAATCCGTGGACAGACAGCAGACGGTTCTCTGCTCTGAATGTGAATCGTACAAAGGGAGCGAGTTGCTCGTGTTTACAAATTTAAACTTGTCACAGAAGCGGCAGAAATCCTCCCGATGAAGCGAGACTCGCTCACAGCCAGTCAACCCACAGACATGAAACAAGTTGCTGCATGTAATATTCAAATCAGAAGCCGAAGCTCTGAACCGACTCGACAGGATCGACTGCCTGTCAGTCCCAATGATCACTGCTGTTTCACAGTGTGGGTACGAAAACACACACTCTCGCTTTTGATCCAATGGATTTGTGTATTGTCAAAGTTCTCTCGTCAGTTTCGCCGTGTCGAGCAGCGACGTGCCGCTGAGCGAGGAGAAACATTTCCACATTTCTGTTGCCAAAGTGTTTGGCAGAATATGAAAAGCTACCAGCCACTGACCGGCTCTTGGCAGGTAACTGGTGTTTATTTCCCACAGTGATGGTTGACTTTTTTTAATCCTCGGACACATGGCTGCAGTGCACCGGAGCCAGCGACAGATGGCAGTAATGCACCTTTGCCCATTGAGAGGCGGGCTGCAGCCTCTGTGGCACCTTCCTGTGCACGGTAGACAAACAACCCTGCAAAGATTATATACGTCCCACTGCTGGAATCTCGATTTCCCTGCATCAAGGTGAAGCCTTTTTACGAAAACAGAATAATCTCAATCCCAGAAAGTCCCAGTTATATTAAGAACAAAACGTCAGAGGACGGTTTTCACAAGCAAGCGGCACCAAACTGAACAGACGTTGCTGCAGGATTGAGTGAAGGAACGAGCAGGGACTCGGCTCGACACGTAAACACAGTGAAAGCACCACAACACAGATTCTCTTCTCATGGCTCCACACGGGGGCTCACCAGCTCCCAAATCAGCCACAATTCATCTCAACAGCAACCCTCCGGTGCCCGTCACCCTCCTCTACCTCCTCCACCTCCTTCACCTCCTTCACCTCCTCCACCTCCTCCCTGTGTTGTTGTGCTGTGTTTTCTGTGACGGTGGAGAACAACTGTAAATGGTGTCAAAGGGCACTGACACACACGGGCGGGTACATCTAACGAAGGAGCTTCTTCCAGCCAAACCCCCGTGCAGCGGCTCAGAGTCCAGCGTTACACAAGACCTGCGCAATTTTAATCTTCGTGGCTGAGGCTTAAGTGAATGAAACGCCCTCCCTCCCTTCCCCTCGCTCCCCCTCCGTCAGACAAGCCTACTCTCTCCTCCCGGGCTTCAACTCAGAGAAACACACGCTCTCTCCACCTCCTACGCACTTAGAAAACAGGACCGAGAGGCTGAGACATCATTATCCTTCCCCTGCCAGAGCAGGAATAGGAGGAGTGTGAGATCTTGGAGTGGCTCAGCACGAGGTTTCAGATTCTATGCCTCTCATACAGAACATCTTTATTGTCACAACTAGGCTGGGAAAGGAGGCGCCAATTAACAAAAGAAATGAAATGTACAGACCCGAAGGACGACACAGTTGGTTCACGATTAACTGTACAAATCTAAGATAAGTGTTTCCAACCAAACTGCAAAAGTATTTGCTGGTTCCAGTTTCTCCAATGGGAGGATTTGATGCTTTCTTACATCTCTGTTAAATGAGCACGAGTAGTGGATTGTGATTGTTGATCAGTCGATGACACTGACCTGTGACTTCATCTGAGCGGCCTTCTCAGGATCCACAGCCAGGACGTGCTGGTAGTGTCGGATCGTGTGCTGGCGGTCCTTGTTCTCCGCACGGACGTAGCGTCTCAGGGCCTGCAGGATGCGATGGGGCTAAAGGGGGGGGAGGAGAGACAGAACATGTGATATCTGCAGAAGAATATACGTCGTGCCCCGTCTGCTGCTGCCGCTCTGCTCAGACGCCACCCTTCGCCTGAATGCTCTGGAAATGTTCCTATTGTCGAGAACACGTCTGACTGGGACAATCTCCTGCTGCGATCATTAAATGTGAAAAGGCAAAGTCTGGAGAACGTTCAGAACTCGATTGTCCGGACGTTTTTCATTTCTAAAGTCGAGAGGTAACACAGAAGTGATCTCAGCCTCATCATCTTCTGCAGCACCTCGTGAAATACCGTCATACTACAGATGATGCAATCAACAATTAAGAGCTGGAGATATAAACAGAGGGAACATGGATTCAAAATAAATGTATGAAAGTTGTTCCCTCTGGGTAGCAAGTCCAAAACTAGGACTTTGAGTCAGGACCATCACTTTGCATCAGAGAAGCAAACGTGTGCAGACTATAGGATCAAAAGATAATTTAAAAAAAGGAATTATATAAAAAAAGGAACATGTCCCAGGGGGATTATATCTGAGGGTTCAAATGTGATTGACTTTGTGCTCATGCAGGATTGTGGTTCGTGTGTTTTTCTGGCTGCAGTAATCACCTCCTGGTGAACTGCGAGCTGGCAGAGGGTCTTTTTACAGGATATGAGATTAGCCACAGGCCATAAGTAGTGTGAGGCCGAGCGAGGTGTGACAGACACGTGTGCGTGTGTGTTAATGTGTTTGCACATGGACTGAGGAGAGAGGGAGAACACAACAGACAGACGGAGCGAGGTGAGGGGAGGATAAAAGATGCACTGCTGCGTGGTGTTTACCCTGGGGGGGTCGGCCTGCAGGCCGGCCAGGTAGTTCTCCAGGGCCAGACGGCGCCGGTCATTCAGCATGGCCTCCACCCGGGCGAGGTGAGTCTCCACCAGCTGCTGCTTCTCACTGGCTGCCTCCTCCTCCAGGGACTCCACCATGGCTTGGAAGTGCTGCAAACAAAATCAAACGCAAATATAAATATGTACATGCACTTTAAACAGAGTGAGACAACAGAGCTCCTTCAGCGCCTCCTTAACCAAACAGAGGAAAACAGGTCTCGATTTCAGTGCTGTCGCCTCGAAGGCTCGTCCGGGGAGTTGGGGACTCATTTAGAAGTCTCCCCATTCAGACTTTGCCCTAATTTAGCCTCAGAGCGATAAAGATAGAGCAGCCGGGGAAGAGAGATGTTTAATGTAGGGAGTGAGGGATCCAGTGTCTGGAAGCCGTCACATCTCACACCCAAACAACGGGGACAAAGGAGGGGGGACTCCCAGGGGGACAGATCAGTGTCTCACCTGGATCAGTGTCTGTCTCTCAGACTTGGGCAGGTTCTTAGCCTGGCGATCAGCCTCTTCCCATTCCTTTCGTACCTGGAGTGTGTGAGACAGAGAGAGGGAGACAAAATGAAGCGAGGTACAAAGAGGCTTGAGAGCCCTTAATGAAAAGTGGACAGTTTCTTTGCTTTTTGTGAATGAGCATTGATTTGTAGTTTCTGGATCAAAAGCCTTTTGCTGTAGGTTTCGGTGAAATGTCTTTTTTGCAGAAACTAAGCACAATCCTCTTTGATTTTCTGGATTTAACGCCCACGTCATCATTTTGCAGCAGGAGACTTACTTATTGCCTCTTTAATCAGGTAAGTAGCGTCCTGAATCGACCTGCGCACTCACCCTCTCCATGCGATTGCGGTGCCTAATCTCCAGCTGCTCCTTGGCCCTCTGGAAGCGACTGTGCTCCTTGTCATCGGCCGGCGTCTCAAAGTAGATGTCCACATCATCGGTGGGCTGAGGAGTCGGGGGCACGGCTGCAGAATCAGAGGCAGATGGTGAGCGCGCGCGGCTGCAAACTGACAACCGGGCGGACTGACAAGCACGGAAAGAGACAGACGGGCTCATCCAGTCCACTCACCACAGTTAGGCGGAGAGACGGAGACAGACACACAACAGGGCACAGAGAGAGGAGCAGTAGAAAGTGGAATGCAGATTGAAGTTAGACATAAATCCTCACAGAAGCACTCCTCTCAGTGGCGTTCTTCCAACCTCCTGAACTCTGATAAATTTAAGGGAATCTGACAGTCCTTCCTTTTGAATTCTTTTCATCTTCCCGTCGGCTTTCTGCTGACAGGCCGCGTTTCCAACACTAATGGAAATATCTCCGTGTTTGACGGCTGGGTCATCCGAGGCGAGGCCACAGGGCTCAGTTCTGGCTTCCTTGCTATACAGTCACGCAGGACTCGCTCCCTGCGTCGCTGAAACTCGCAAAAACAACAATGCTCCCGGCTGGCGAACGGAAAGAGACCTCATCGCTTCACCCCCCCCCGTCAACAACAGGACGGCAGCACGGGCGGATCAACGGATAAAGATATATATCCTCCTCTAAACTTTACTGCTTCAGCCCCGAAAATCATACAATTTTTTGAAGTAAAATCAAAAGAAAAAATCCAATTGGTTATGGCCATGAACTGAGTTTGAACTGAGGGAAGAGAGGCGCCTGTTGACGTGTGCTGGTGGGGTTCTAGCAAACGCAGTGGCAGTGCAGTGCTCACAGACAGACACACGGACAGGCTGGTGACAGGCTCACAGACACAGTGGAAGCGGAAAACACTGACGGGCAAACAAACATGACAGAAAACTGTGTTTGAAGTTAGCATGCATATTAATGAACAACAGGAAGGAAAAGGATGAAACGGAAAATTAATCTGATTGAATTTCTATCAAGTAACTTAAAATGTACATGTGTGTCACAAATGGAGAAGATGGAGGGTCTTGGAATAAGTGTAGCAGGACTGGGCATTGATTTATTATTCTACTACTTCTTTTGTTAAAACCATACTTTACTTAAAAAGTTGTAATAGTAATGACCTTTAATAAAATAAAAGGCAAATTTCTCAAATGTCCAGTGATATGTAAACATAGTAGAAATGATTGATAAAAGAATAAGTACAATTTGATGAAAGATTCAATATCATCTTTCCATATTTTACACTTTTCAATATTTTGTCTAGAGACAAACTGGTTGGTACCAAAGAAACTCTCAAATACAGAATTTTCTCTAGGTTTCAACAGTATCCAATATTTTATTTTATTCAATATATATTTAAGTATTTTTTTACCCTAGGGTTAAACCATAATATAAGTTTAAATTATTTCAATATGATAGTTAATATATACGATACAGGTCCAATCCAGTGGAACATTAATTCAAACTAATGAACCCATGCTCAATAATGATATAAATGAACAAACATATATTTGGATTGTAATCTGTCATTGTTACTGAATATAAATGTGTTTTTCATCTTTGGCTCTAGGAGATTTTGATTAATAATTGAGATTTAAGTTAATGAGGAAAATAATAAACACGTTACAATAATGAAAATAATCAATAATCGTTGCCGCAGCCCTTCAGCATTTCAGTGGGATAATAAAATAATATAAAAATGATGTTGTGGAGTGAGCTCAGTCGTGAATGTTGTGGTGATGGTGACGTCATGTGATCTGTTCACGAGTCAGCAACAGACCGAACCTTTATTATCTACCTATCGTCTACTAGAGTTTTCAGGGTCGGCAGGAAAGAGACAAACAGAGAGAGAGGGGGGGGGGGGGGGTGTGTTGTCAGACCGGTCCTCGGCCACGTGAGACTTACTCAGGCGCTTGCACACGGCCATGCAGTACTCCTCTGAGTCGAAATTGTTGCGGTTGCCGGCGCAGCCCCCGTATATGAAGCGCACACACTTCCCCTGGCTCATGTCGAAGTGCCAGCGGGGCATGGAGGCACGGCAGGGGCCGACCTCAGCCTCCAGGGTGCACACCGCTGCCAGGGGACAGCTCGTTAGATCATCTGGCCACTAGGGGCAGCACTTAAATTCCACTCTAACACCGCTACGTCTGAGATCAGGATATAAACATGTCGGTGCTACTGCTTTGTGAATGTGATGAGCAGGATTTAGCGTCAACAAACAAGGCAGCGAGATTTGTCCTTGCACCCTGATACAGAAGAACAGTACATCAAAGCATCTGCTGTGAGACGAGGGAAGAGGGTAAATGTTAATGCACACACTCATCTTATTACAGTCTGGCTGAGATGTGAAGGTAAGTGACTACAGTTTAAGAGTTGAAAAGGTTTGATCATATTTAAGTGGTAGGCAAAGTGCCAATAAGGAAGGGGTGAGAGGGGTGAGGGCAGGGAGGATAGAGAGAGATGGAGAGAGAGAGAGAGGAGGGGGGGGGGGGGGGGTGGTATATTATAATTTAAAACAGCTCATTACAAACCTTTCACTTCCTGCAGAGTCTTGTCCTCGTCTTGGCTCTCTGACATTTTGCTCTTCCTCTCATCCTCGTCTTCCTTCTCCACTTCCTCGTCCTCGTAGACGTAGTGGTACTCCTCCTCGTCTTCCTCCTCGTCCTCGTCCTCCTCGTCCTCGTCCAGCGGCTCCACCTTCTGTGTGGGCTGCTCGTCCGGTACCGTCTCACTGAGGAGGAGGAGAGGAGGAGAGGAGGCGGAGATGAATGAGTGAAGGGGTGGACGCCAGGAAGAGGAATGATTTATCAAACGAGGCAGAGCAGCTGCCATGGGTCAATGTCACAGTGCTTTATTTCATCCAGATGGCTGGTTATACCTGCCCTTCGCAAGAGAGCGCATGTTAAGCTTGCAATATCTCAAAGACACACACCACCGTCATGACCACAACCCCACACAACCTGCAGACCCTCCCCCCCCCCCTCTTTCACAGCTGCCCACCTGTCCTCTACGGCATCCTCCTCGTCCAGGTCGGCCTCGTCGATCTCCTCAGTCCTCTACCTCCTCCTCTTCGTCGTCGTCCTCCTGCGAGGACAGGGAAGCCGGGGCGGTCTCCACGATGCGAGAGGAGGGGCAGCACACGAACTCGGTGCCGTGGAACTTGTCGATGCCGCAGGGCAGCAGCATGCCGTAGCTGTGCAGCACCATGGTGGTCTTGCCACAGGCCTGACGGGGGGAAGAGGGAGAGAGACACAGGTGAAATCTACCGAACACGGCGAGACGGGGCTTCACTGCTCTGAGGCATCGAGCTTCATTTATTCATCAACAGTTCATGGAGCCGGATGGAGGAGCATGTGAAGTTAAATCAATTCAGTTTCATCCTTTATAAGAACAACACCCTAGATGTTTCAAACCAATAGTTTCCCTAGAATTTATTGCTTCAGGAATCCAGAAGTTGTGGTGTTTGTCTGCAGCAAGGAAACACTATGTACAGCAGAATGAATATGTCAGTATCGATTTGTTGCCCTGATTAACCAGGTGAGCTATCAATGCCCCACAAAAGCCCTTTCCCTTTCCCCCCCGCCCCCCATCTGGCCATGTTTGTTTGTTAGTTTGCAGGATTACACAAAAACTACAGAAGGGAGAACCATGAAGCTTTGATGGAAGGATGGGACATGGAAGGACTCTCGATATGGATTTGGGGCGAAGGGGCTTGTTTACTTTGTGAGATGTGAGGTGTTTTTAGATGTTTTTCACAAATTTGACATATCAAGGGGACGAGGCAGATGACTGTGCTCTAAATGTTGTTTTTTAACTTTATGACTTATCGTTATGACAGATCTGTCCAGCGGCAGAACACAGACCCACTGATTTTTATAGCTCGTTCTTTTGTCACACGCTGACTGGAGTGATTAATGGGTCACACTTCCAAAAAAGTCTGGCAGTCCTTTAACTGACGTGCTATTTTTCAACACCGCTGCAGCTTCGGTCTAAATCACCGCCGCTGAGAAACCCAGCAGGAGGAGTTGAGGATTAGTCGCTCTGTTGCTTAGGGACGTCACAGAGGCAGTTGGAGAAGAACAAATATTGTTTATGAATCTTCTTCTCACAGGGAAGATGTATTACTACTCAGATCTAACACATTTCTTTGTCAACTACAGGTCAAACGTGCCTTTTATACCATCTTCAGGCTGCAGATGCATTTGTAATAAATGTTGGGGAAGAGTAAAGCCCCCTTTTAAACTGGCTTTTTGTTTGCAATGGGAACGGATTCAATCGACACTCACTCCTGGGTCGAAAGACTCACAGGATTTAATCAGCTCCGGCTCAGATCAGCAGTAATGGAAGCGTGACACCCGTCTGAACGCGCTAATTTGGCAAGACACCGAGGTGAGAGAGCGCCTCAGTTGACGGCGTGTGTGCGACATGGAACATGACTCGCCGGGGGAGAAAAACAGAAAGGTAAACACTCCTTCTGGCTCCGGGAAATGGGTCAAGTGCCTTTTTTAGTGGGTTTAAAAACGTTTAAAAAAAACCTCCATGTACCAATGTTGGTGTAAAAAGAGATGTAAGACTCAGGAAGAGGCTTGGCGGGCTCAATGAGCTGCTGCTCTCACTGTCATGGTTAGAGTGGCCCCCAGGGGCCGGCTCTGTTGCTGCCCGGGGGAATTAGTAGCATTACAGGAACAACACTAATCTGATTAGGAGCTGAAATGTGAGTGTTCCCAGTCGGCCTGTGATCACAAGGCCTGGGAGACTCACAGAGACAGGTGGAAAGATGTTAGGGAGGGAAGGGGAGAGAGCAGAGCGTGTGATGAAGGGGAGAAGGGAATCAAAATTGAGTTATTTAATTTTCCTAAAGTTAAGCTGATGCTTTAGCCCCCCCCCCCCCCGCCACAGGAGTGTTATTTTCCCATTGCCCTGCTATCTCGGAGATTCAGCCTCCCACTGTTTCCGATGAAGTCACTCCTGCCTTACCTCTTTGGCCACGCCGTGCCACTGCTGGTGGCTGATGCACATGTCCGTCCGCTCCTTGTGGAAGAACTTGCACTTCTCTGGAACCAGAAGCACGTCACTCACGAACTCGCCCACTGTAAAAGCAAATCACACGGACCATTCCGTGCACACACACACACCACACACACCACACACAAAACACACACACCACACACACACACAACACACACACACAACACACACACACACACACACACACACCACACACACACACACACACACACACACACACACACACACACACACACACACAAATCCCCCCTGCGCCTGATCGCTGGTCTACAACCCTGCCTGGGTCCAAAACAATAAATCACCTACTGGGACTAAAAAATGAATAGCAGATGAGGTGAATGGAAAAAAGGGCCTGATTCAATAATTCATAGCTCCCTGGTCTTTTCAATGTCACTGTAATTTCACTACAGTATCTGACACCTGAATTCATCCATTCTCTGCAGCCACATCTGTCAATCTGCTGTCAAAACAGTACAGGAGGAAAATCAGGTTTCATACACGTGGCCCAGACTTCTCCAGTGAGTCAGTGATATCATGTGCTTGATGAATTCCATTCGATATGTTTTATTCGTGGAAAATCGCTGACGAGGAGCCAGATCGGCAGAATTAAAAAAGATTTGAAAGGCATCTTGAATGTCTCTGCTTCATGTTGAAAACCAATGCGTGTGCAAGCATATGGTGCCGGGGGTCAAGAGACAGATTAGAAAGGACAGCGACTGCTGATGGGCTGGAAGTGTGACGAGGCCATCAGGTGGAAACACCGCCAGCAGAAAAGCAGGGAGAGTCGGGCGGACAGAGCGAAAGGAAGAAAGGGGGGGGGGGGGGGGGGTGTGTTAGAAGGTTTAGGGCAAAGTCCAGGCTGAGATCAGCAGGGCTGAGGAATGAGCGGATTGAAAAACACACAAATGAGGGTCTGGAGGTTTCAGGACAAGGCTGGGATCTGTCCTGTCACTGCTCGCTCAGTGGTTCCCCGTGACCCCGGCCTGAGGGAGCGCTGCCGGGGACTTCACGTGACCCCGGCCTGAGGGAGCGCTGCCGGAGGACTTCACGTGAGCCGGGCGGAGGGGAAGGCAGTGTTTTGGGAAATGAGAGGGTAGGAGAGGAAGAGGAGAGAGCTGGAAATAGCAAGAGGACTCAGCAGCTGCTTCTCATCTCCGCCCAGGAGACACCCCCCCCCCCCTCACACAAACTCGCCTTTACTCTCCGCAACCCCCCCCCTTAGTTACTCAGGAGGAGAGTAACTAAAAATATTTACTCAAGTACAGTACTAAGATACAGTTTCTCAGGTCATTAGTTCTGAAACAGTTCATTAATAAGTTTCATGGGTAACATAAAACTACTCAACAATTCTGACTGTTAATTGTAAAATGTACAGTTAGGTATTTTATTAGAGTGCTCTTAAGTTGGGATGCATGTAAATATAGAAATATCCACCATAAATCAAAGGTTCTCTCTGTTTAAATAATTAAATTGGATCATGGCATGATAATAAAGGTATTTTAATTGAATTTAATCCATAATTTGTTAATTATTTAGGTGGAAATGCTAAACATCATTTGATTTCAGCTTCTCAAATAAGAAAATGTTGCTCTGTTTTTGACTACAACACAAAAACCTGAAAGTGTCACCTCTAAAATCCTTTCTGACATTTTAAAGACTAAACACTAAATTCCTGCTGATTCTACTACTTCCACTTCAATACATTTTTAAGGAGGTAACATTTGATTTTTATTTCATTTAGGTGACAGATATATATTCGCTTTGCAGATTGAGATTCATGGCTGACATTGGGGCGAGAGGCTTTCTAACATAAAATAACCTAAAGTCATATGCATAAGGAATAGTGTTTATATTCTAGTGGAATGTTTTGATAATAACCCTGTACTTTTACATGAGTCAAATTTGGAACTAAATGACCTGATTGACTTTGTCATACAATCCTTTTACATTGTTTTGCTGCTATTGCACCTGGACTCGTAAAAGGATCCGAGTGCGACTTCTCTCCCTTTAACTTCCCCCTCACTTAACGTCACGGGGTGAAACCGAGGGAGAGGAAATGAGAGATCGGCTCCATTTCCGTCTCACCGGAAGCAAACTGATTCATTTACTCACACTCTCCCATTTCATATCTCTCTCTCTCTCTCTCTCTCTTGTCTCATTGTCGCTCTCTCACGGGCGGCTCCGGTTGTGAGGTGGTTCCAAGCGGACGCCGAGCACAGTCGCAATGCAGAGGGTGATGGATGGTGGTGTTTGGAGACCAGCTGTTTGTGCTCTGCGTGTTTCTCTGTGTGTGTGTGTGTGAGAGAGGGAGCATGTACATGTCTTTCTCTGTGACCTCCTCTCCACCTCCTCTATTCATCCACCTTTCCTTTAACCTTCGGTCTATCACTGACACACTCCAGCACCCACGCCGGCTGCACTACAGGCGTCCGGGGGGGGGGGGGGGGCTTGGTGGTATCGTGCGGTACACAATGAACCAGAGACGCCTTCAGTACAGAGAGGTGGTGGATTCGATTAAACTGAGATCTGCTGGCGGACAACACGGCTATTGTGTTTCAAGGGGCTTTCCAGAGGAAGCGGGCTGTAATGACATTTAGCGCAATCAAAATGAGATCTAAAAAGAAATGCAAATAACAGAGGGAGAGTGCACTTGATGGTTCGATCTGTTAAATGTTTGACCACTTTAAAAAATGACTTATTAACATGCACGAGTGAATAAACCCCCAAAATATTGAGTTTTTGAAGCCAATGACGAATATCAACGATCTTTAAAAGCATCATAAAATATTAATCAAATACAAATGAACTTCGATGCAGTTATTATCTAGTGTTTGCTTTTGGCAATCAGTCAAAGTTGATATCAGGTTCCAGTGCGCTGCTTTGATTTCTTGCCTCCATTTGCAAGTGGGAGAAACCTGATCCGCCAACATGAAGGGATCCACGCAGCAGACGTGACTACAACCAGGAGGTAGCTGTCGACTAGGAAGCTTTACCTGTCCCTGTAATTTCAATTTGTGATTCACAAATAAATCATGAAGTCAGAAGCGTTTGAGTCCAACACCTCCGTGATTCATTCACTCAGGCTCATTTCGAAACACGTCCAGGGGTGAAGGAGGACAAACAGCCAGAGGTGTGGCCCCTTATCAACGTGTTCACACTCACAAGACTCGGCCCCTGCGATGATATCAGCAGCTGTCACCGTGCGCCCTGCCCTCTGTTGAATCAACAGGCTTAGTCAACAGGAACAGGAACGTGTGCGTCAGCTCTGTAAAAGTCACTGATTGAGTCCTACTTCTTACTTCCTTCAAAATAGAGATGGACGGAGCACGAGTTCAAGATGAGAGCGAAGAAGAAAGCACAAATACAACCATATAACAACTATTTAGAGAATAACCATGCATCTCCATCTGTGTGTTTGTCTGTCTGTTTATTTAGCAGCATCACAGAAAAACTAAATTTTGGTTCAGATCCGGTTGAGGGGCTGATTCTGGAAGAAATTTCCACTTTCTCTAACATAGCGAAAAGCAGTTTCACAATTTTTGTGAATTTCTCAAGAAACATTGCAGAGATCTTTATGAATAAATGTGTGATAATATCTAAGAACAGGTGGAATTTTGTGAGGATCAGATTTGGATTTTGAATTCTCATATCGGCCATCAACAAAGCGATAAATCAGTTGTTTACCCAGAAAGCACTTTGCTCACAGGGCGAACCAACACGCCAGTTGCACAACAGCCCCGTACTGTTCCCACCGTTCCAGACATAACAATAAAAAAAAAAAAAGAATAATCCTCTGCTGTTTGACAAAGACATCATGCTGCAGGGATTAGAGTGCCATGGAACAAAAATCACATTCATTTGCGGAGCCATTGTTTGGGGACAGGAAACACGCAAAAGGTCTGTAGCTCTGTGTCTGAGCCATGTGAAGATGGGACACAGCAAACCCCGTCTCCCTCTCTCCAGCGTCTTTCCCTGCTTTTGCATTATTCATACAACCTATTAACTTGACGTGGCTGCCGCTCGGCTCCTTTTAATCATATCCTTCAAGCTATAGCTCACCTCCCTTTGCTCTATTTCCTTTTCTTTTTGATTCTGCTGTAATTAATGTAGGGTGATGAATATAAGGTACAAATAATGAATCATTTAGCGGCTCGCATCATTGCCGGATGGGCCTGACAAATTACACACACCGGCGAGGTGAGACGCAGCGAGGTGGCAGAGACATGCCGTGTCTCGTGGTGTGTGATCAGAGCCCTCCAATTAAGCCCCTAACACGCTCCATTACATCATTAAGCTGCAACCCTCGCGATAGCTTCCTCTTCGCCAACACCTTATGTTTATCCTTCTTGCGCCATCTGTGTCTGTTCCCTCGGCTCCGGCTCCTCATTTGCAACGCGACAGAGCAGCGGAGACGCGGCCTTTTGGCGTTCGATGGGGCTGGAGTTCACGGACCCTTAACGACGATGACAGAAATGTGCAAAAATCGAGCGATGAAGCCATTTAATCGCTCTAGAAACGGTAATGGGATTGTTTTCATTTAAATGGTAGTCAAGTCACTGTTGCTGAGTCATTATTAGAGGTCTTGGGTTGTTGATTGATGCAACATGGCTACTGTAAAGACAAGGGGGGGGGCGAGGGTATCAGGTGTGGCAGGTACACAGACAGACACGGCTTCGGATGTAAGATGAGAGCACACTGGGGGGAACTTTGGGAGTCAGAATTCGGGCCTGAGCCTCTCTCATCTGTATTCCTGTCCCGGCCAGCGGGCGGACACTCCAGTTGTGGTGTTTGCTGTCCCATGAATTTCCCAAAAGCCTTCTCTCCGCCTTTGCCAAAAATGCTCTTGAACGGTAGCCCATTTCACAGTCCAGCGCAACTGCTAATGGCTTTTTCATCTCGGAGAGCGGCACAACTCAATCAGCCAGAGGCGTGTGGACAGAGGAAGAGTGCTGGGGAAACGGTTTGCAGTGACAGGGAAGATGTTTCCATTTCCTTCCTGATATAAGTGGACAATTGCATTGACAATCCCTCGTTTCACAAATCTATTTCTCTGTTATTGCCGCCGTCAGAGGCAGCGGGAGAATTCTGTCTTTTTTTGTAAATCCGAGGCTCTGCAAAGTTTGAGCCTCTGCAGAGTATAACTACGTTGCCACTGCTGATCACAGTCATCCTGCAGGAGACAGAGCAGGTGGAGAGCTGTGTGTGATCGGCTCAGGCGATGGGAGGAATGGGGAGTAATAAAGCCGGCCTCCTCTCAGACCCCCCCCCCCCTCTCGCTGACCTTGTGTGTCTGTGTGGGTTTATGGCCACTGTCTTAGGGGGGAAATAAGATTGTGCTTTATTGCTCAACAAGCCTCTGCAGCAATAATAGCTGTCTGGCCCGTAGCTATCTGCTCTCAGAGACATTAGCCCCCATCCAGCCGGGATCTGCTCCATCTACAGCTCAAGGTCTGGAGTAGTCGACTGAATCAGACTCGAATATTGCTCCATTTCACCTCTGCTTGTGGTTAAGATGCATCGTAATCTCTCCTTCGTTATATTGAATGAATGTGGGGTGTGCACTGGGGGAACACCGGATGCAAAGGCCCATTTACAGTCTTTTTAAGTGGTTTCCTTGATTTACTTATTAGTGTGCGAAAGCTTACCTAAGCATTTGTAAGGCACCACATATGGGCGTGGCCTTTGCACACCTTCTTCTCACTCTTGCACCAGTTCTCAATGCGAATGGGCTGGTTGGCTTCCACCACGTTCGTTATCTGGAGCTCGGGATACATCTGTTGAGAGGAGGAGAAGAAAAGGCAGAAAGTGTGTATCAAATAATGAGAAAATGATTTTCTTTCTCAACGTGCTCGTGGGGAGAAGGTGCGATGAGCATGAGCATCAGAGGGATCCTTTAATCCGCGCTTTATACTCTCTAGATGCCATCTGCTCGACCGTGAAAGAGCACGCAATTTACTCCTTCCCCAAATGCCATTAAAATGTCATCAATAAATGCAACTGAAGCTTGAAGAGAGGCTGCTCGAAAATCCACAGCGGCGCTTTTCTTCTTGGACAGCTGCATAATAAAACACGACAGTAATACCAGCAGCCTCCTGGGTTGGGAGATACACTGGCAGGGACAAGTAAATAAGAGCGAGGATATCCATGTTGTGGTGAAACATGTCCTTAATTACAAAGACAGCTCAAAGAGAAGGGTCCGCGTATTGAACTGCCGCCCGCCCTGAAAATAATGTCCGTCTTTCAGGAGCAGCTCAATAGCCTCTCATGATAAATCACAGTGAAATGAAAACTGACTTTTTCCATCTCGCCAGTCGATTCCCCCTTTTGCCTATATAACACATACCTGTTAGATAATAAATGCCCACATGTTTTAGTTTTTCTATTTTTTTTTTACATCACTCCAGTTACTTGTGTGTCTTGTAAAATAATAAACATTTTACATTTTGTACACATTTTATCGTTTAAGTGATGAAATTAAAACACTGACGCAGCAAAGACAGATGCAGATATAATGTTATTACCTCCGCCAAGGACATTGTGTTTTCTTCCTGTCTGTTTGATGGTTGGTTTGTTGGCAGGATTACCAAACAACTTGGTGGAGGATATCAACAATTCAATTTAGGTGCGGATGTGGATCAGGGGGCTAATCACGGAATATCGCTTTCTTTTTAAAACAGAAATGGGTTGCATGGTAGGGGACTGATATTTATTGGGAGTGTGTTCCATTGGTTTGGGTGGATTTGGAGGTTAGAGGTGTGTCTGTGTCGCGGGGACTCACCTCCTGGCAGTACTGCAGCACGCCCTCTTTGGTTCCTACGCAGCTCTTGGTTCCGGATGGGTCGGGTTCCCAGCGGCCGGTCTGAATGTTGACGTGCATGTTGAGCCTTCCGCAGAACATCGCCACCTGCGGCTCAGCCACGGCAAAGCCTGTGCCCGCATTGGCTGCTAGTGCCTGCAGACAGAAAGAGAGAGAGAGAGAGACGGGGGGGTTAATGCAGTCAATCATTACAAAACCCATAAAAGCCCTGGAGTTTTCTGGCTGACAGACACGAGGCAGTATTTGTTCCACTCACTTCTTTCATAAACACTGTTAAGAGCCTGACACGGCAGCCTGAGTCTGAACATCTACAGCAGGTTCTGCTCACGCACTGCAACGGGTAACTATACAAGACGTGATGGAGAAACATCATCAGTCCTGCCTGTCAACACTTGGCTGCTACCGCAACTCAATGCTGCAGTGCTGAGAGAGCAGGAGGGGGGGGGGGCTCAGACACCAGACAAATGAAATGCACCTTGGGAATGTCTGGCTGAGTTGATGGTCAAACGAGGAGGGGTTTGATTGGATTTGTTTTTTTGCTCTGATGCCCATTGAGTGACTGAGAGGCTGCACACAGAGAAGCAGGAGAGATCGGGTCCGTCACGCCTCACAAACCACGACATTCCAGGCTGAGGGCAGAGCTTTGCTCCTGGGACTGAAAGCTCTCCACAACGGGTGGATCATTCACTCCTCAAGGTAAACACGGAGGGCTGTTGATCCACTATCCCCTCAGATGTACACAACAACATGTGTAACTTAATGAAAATGTGTGCTCTGCAACAGCGCAGGATTTGATTAAAAAAAACCTTCCGTGTCTTTCTGTGAGTTTCCCTTCTTTGTTTACCTCCCGGCCCTTTGAGCAGCAGAGGAAATGTGCTATCTCTCTCCCCCTGTTGTCCTTCCTATCATCATTTACTGAACCCAGGCAGCAGGAAGCAGCAACACCCAGTCGGCCCCATCCTTCCCCCGCCACTCTGCAGAGAGTGGACACCAACTGTCCAAAACTACTGTGTAATCAGCTTTCACATGATTGCCTTTCAAATGACTGTGTGCAGGGCGAGCATCATTCAACTCATCAGCTCCTCACTGAGACAGTAAATCGCGGCCCTGCTAATGCCTGCCTGATGCTAGGGGTGGTCACGGCACAGGGAACTCTGATGACTTAGCAAGACGAGGTTGCTTAGCATCCAAAACACACAGCAGGGAGCCTCCAGAGAGGAAGTGGAACGGAACCCATCCCCTCGTCATTGTCATAATGTCGTCAGGCTGAGTAAACAAGGCTCGAGCCCCGGGGAGATGAGGGGATGGAGCGATGAGTGCTGGACTCAAATGGCTGACTGTTTGCCGGGACCTACGCCCGCTGTGTCCTCTGCAGCGCCGAGCCACGGACAGAAAAACCGGCTGAAGCAGGAGACTTGAGTAGCAGCGTGTTAGACAAAGCTCTTCGTCTAATTCTGTGCAGGCTCGCAGGCTGATAATGGGGCGACAAACAGAGTAGAGCGAGGACAAAACAAGTGCTGTGTAATCACCAGTTGGCTGTGGCGTGTGATGAGCTGCAGAGCCGGCCAGAGCCCAGTCTGCACGCACACACACACACACACACACATTAACTGAATATCACACCGGGCAAAAACACACACATACATGCATGCATTCAGCCGCACACGCACTGGTGCCCGTGCACACACATATGATACACAATCATCAAACGGAACTCAGAAGAAACTGGCACACAGGCACATGTTCATCCACGCAGTGAAGCAAACGCACACTGGACTGTCTTGATTTGATCCTGGAGGCACAACAGCCTCAGATTCCACCTCATTTCCCCTCCTTCCTTTCCCTCTCTCCCTCCATCTCTGTGTTTTTGTCCCGCTGCACTCCTCTCCTCCTCTCTCTCTCTCTCTGCACCACCACAGGCTTGTTTGCTCTCCTCCCTCTCATTCCTTTGTCAGATTGGCTCGGGGTGTACGAGAGGAGCGGAGAGGTGGGGAGAGAATGAGGGATAAGGAGAGACGCACGTTCGGGAGGAAGACAAGGGAGGCAGTGACAGCCTGACCACAACGAGACTCGGCGGCTGTGGAAAAACAAGCGCTGGAGCTTTTCCCCCGACACCCATTCCACTAGAGTGGTTATGTCTCAGTGTGTCTTTAACTCGTCAAGTGTGACAATTGCAGGGGAAGCAGGGAGGAGGTGGTTAAATACCACTGCCTTAAATCTGCAGTCACATGCTTGTTTTGTACTTCAGAAAGAGCCGCTCAGGGCCAGACAAAGCAAAGTGCCATGGAGGCAGTGGAGAGCCTGAGAAAGGACTGAGGGCCCGAGGAGGAGCAGCAAGGCAGAAGAAGAATTCCCTCTCATCTGTGGCTCCTTTGTCATCGCTCCTGTTACCTGAGCCCGAAGGATAACTGGTCTCCAGGAAAACAGGCCGAGCAGTTAGTTCTGCTGAAAGAGCCGACTTCCTTTAACACAGACACACATGAGAAAGAACCAACTTAGTTCTTGAGACGTGTTCAGAGTTTCTGTCTGATCTTGAATCTGACAAAAGAATTACCTGGTTGTGACTCAGTCCTGGACAGTCATGACTCAGACGTGTATTCAAGACTTCACCCACTTCTCATTTATTCCATCAGCCGTTATGAAATTGACTCTGAGGGTTTATTTTAAACATCTAAATGCAAAGTGTAGAATGCACGGAGCTGTAACTCCATGTGGTAACAGGTGGACTAGAGAGTGGAAGGCAAGTTCTTGTTTGAGAAAGAGAACTGTGTTACATTCCACTTGAGGTCTGACTGTCTGCGTGGTTGGTAACACTTTATGGATGATAGTAGGAGCGAGCACACAGCAAATAGCGCCGCACACACAATGCAGCAATGGAGCAAAACGGCACATTGGAGATTTGTTGTTATTATAAGAAGTATAAGAGAACTGTGTTGGGACAAAGAAGAATATGGTGGACAGCCACAGACGAGATACTTGATGGACAGAGGTGTGCTTTGGGTGGAACATGGAATAAACCAATCAGAGTAAGAGTGGATTTGCAATCACCTGTAGCACATGTTACTATCTTGATAATGTTTCCCTAAAATAACAGTGAACTACTGAGCCACTGACTTCCTCACTTCCTGATTCCTCACGATAGCAAAGAGCAAACAATCCACCTGACCGCACCTCATTTTGAGATGAACAGGCTCCTGGACATTTGCATTTTAAACAATGTGGTCTATGTCAGCATGGAACTTGCTAAGATGCTGTGCGTTGACTGTAAAGCCAAATTTGAATGCGTAGACGTGTACCCTTCGCAGAACCCTCCGCCGTAACCTGACGTGCACCTTCCAAAAATGTAACTACGCGTCAAGGCGACTGTGCGTACCTACGGCGTAGCTTCGACGAAGAACCATGAATCTGCCTTATGGCCCTGAGACACAGAAGAAGCCGAGGATGAGCACAAACTGCAGATAACTGTGGGCCGCACACTGTTTTTTTGCCTTTTCACTCTGATCTGATGTGACTGAACTCCTTAAAGGTCACATGAGAGAAGCTGACAGTAATTTGCTTCTGCAGTTTGTCGAGTTTCCACATGAAACAGAGGTTCGGGGGGGGCAGGACTTCGTGCCAGCAGTGATTTTGTTTTAAAGTTCAGAAGTGGGTGAAACAAAGAACGCTAAATCGACACTGACAGCTGCACTTCAGGATCACTTGTCCTGCAGCGGCTTCGCCCGATCGCCCGATCGACTTCTAATGCAGAAATCTGTTGTTGATACTGACGATGCTGCTTCAGAAGACTCGTGTCGCTGTTAGTGTTGATTCAGCTTAATGGACCTGGAGGATTAACAAGACATTAAGTGTCGGCTGGATTTCCCCCAAAGTCTGTAATCACATGTTATTAACTGGGATTTATACAGGATGAGTGATCGACAACATTTTGAAAGGTGGAAAGAAGATGAAAGATGTAGATGTTAAAAGCATAAAGATTGATCTATTGAGTTTATTCATCATACAATATGGTACTAATAACATATTTTTTTATGTTTTCAACCACGTTTTACGAGGGTTTGAAGCTCTAGCTGATAAATTTGCTCTGGTTTCTAAAATGGGATTAGTTCTAATAGTTCAAATTCCGCCACACCTAACGAATGAAACTCATCCAGCATCGGGCTACTGACTCACTGCGGGGATGTTATATCATGAGTACGTGTGAGCACCTGCTTCTGTGCGGAGGCTTAGCGAGGAGGAGAGGGAGGAAGGCCGAGGAGGAGGAGGAGGAGGAGGAGGGAGTGGAAGTTGGGAGAAAAGGGAGCGGCAGGGAGCTCCGGCAGAGACGGTAAATAGACAACTGCGACGGGGGAAGGTGCGCTGATTGACTCGCATCGCAGTTTGACATGTTCTCAAATGAGCGCAGACTGTAATGTAATAAAGAATAGTGTGGCCTGCCACCACAGAGGCTCGTCAAAGGCCGTGTGGGCTGAGCATCATCTAGCTGGTTTCCAACGCACCGCCCGTCTGTCGCTGCCTCTAGCAGTGCACACAAACATGTTTTATTAGCCTGCTCTGTGCACCGAGCCAAGTTTCACATTAAACAAGCTGCGGCATGACGGCGCTTGCCGGGAAATAACGCGTTGAACATCCAATCCACACGCCAAACACTCCTTTTTCTTTTTTATTCTCTTAACAGATAAATATACCTTCTGAGTCTGGATCTCTAATGAGTAAACACACACACACACACACACACACACACACACACACACACACACACACACACACACACACACACACACACACACACACACACACACACACACACACACACACACACACACACACACACAAATCTGTACTCGTTTCCTTTTGATAACGTTACCCGGCAACACTTAAAGCAGAAGAGCTGCAGACATCTGAATCACACAACACCATCAATCATGCTGTGATTCATACTTAATATAGATTTACTTGTTATTCTTCTGAAGAAATACAACACAGTGTCGCATGAATCTAAATTTGAAATATATACGTGACTTTCATTTCTCGCTGTGGGTGATTGACGGCGAGCCGAGTGCAAATTAACGCAGTCACATGAAAAAATGCTGAGTGTTGCTGCAATAACTGCAAATCAAAGAAACTTCGACGAACCAAATTAGGAGTTTTACATTTACTGTGATGGACGGTTCAGCTCAGGCAGTTTTCTGAGTCTGTGCAAACAGTTTTTTTTATAAAAGAAAGAAAATAGTTTCCTCTAGATGTGAAAGGGAGGAAATGTCGATTGTATGTAGACACCAGCAGGTTTAATAGAAACAGGAAAGAGCAACTGAAGCCGTTTTCAGGACATTTCGATCTGGACTTTCACCTCTCACATATGAAGAACGCAGCAGGAGAGTCAGACAAGTTCAAAACAACAGGAAAATGTCTGTCTCTGCAGTGGAAATCATTTTTGTTTGCAGCCTTCGGCATCGGTGCTTCTACCAAGAAGCTTTAAAATCCTGTCTTAACAAGTTGACGTCTTCGCCAACATCTTCTACGTGCACGGCTCATTTTTTGCATTCTCACACTCTCAGGAGGATGTCCGGAGTTCAGTCTGAAATGTCTGAGAGCAGCATTAGACTAGTGGCACTAAGTAACACAAACAAACAAACACACCCCACACACAGACGTGGTATTAATCAATAAGGTTTTTTAAAAATTAACCTATACGGGTGACTTATTACATGACCTTCCACACGGTATCTGGGCAGGAAGCAAAGAAGCTAATCCGATCTGTACGTGTGTGTGTGTGTGTGTGTGTGTGGTCTTAGAACAACCACTAAGGGAAGCATGAACAGCAGTGTGTGTGTGTGTGTGTTTATAAGTGTTTGTGCATGTGTGTGGTCTCAGAACAACCACTAAGGGAAGCGCGAGCAGCAGTGTGTGTGTGTGTGCTAAGGACACACACCGAGAGGACAGTGGGAAAGGGAGAAATGAATAAATGAGGAGCAATAATTTTCATAACACTGGGGTTTTAAGTCGCGGTGATGATCCTCCATACAGACACGGAGACGGAAACTCTGGCACAGCCATAACAAACTGTAAACAACAAGTTCCAGACGGTGTAATGAACAGGTTCGCTCGTGGTTCCTGACATTTTCCCGACAAACACGCGGTAAACTGCCCGTGTTGGGAGACAGAAGCAGCTCCACTGCAATCAGCTCTGGTGTCAACATAAAAGCACGCAGGCCTCACAGAGCGGCATCTAATTCTGGCGGTGGTATGGTGAAGCCGTCTTTTTAAAAGCAGCTCCGGGAACGAGGCACCGGTCAGGACCCGTGGGTTCCCAGAATGCTTAGTGTCCATGTGACTCTGCGGAGAAATGCCCGGCGCTGTTAATCCACTAATCCTTCCCTGTGGGGACTTAATGCTTAAATAAGATGGACAGTGGTGAGAAAGCCACACACGCATGTGCAGGAAAACACGCACAATGTGTAGGCACATCAAATAAATACTGAATTCCATTTCTTATTGCTTGCGATTAAAAAGTGTTGATGTGTATATGAGGGAGCAGCGTTCACTGCAATTACGACGCTGTGCTAATAAGTGGAGCAAAGCAATTACAGCATTTTAATTTCTTTATTAGTGTCTATGATAGCTTTTATATAACAGCTTTTAGTAGAACATATGCTTGTTTATTGTATCTGGAGCTGAATTTCCCCGGAGGATCGTTACAGCAGGAGTTTAAGTCACTGATTAACGAGAACTTTGCTGAGATGCAGAGATTTCTGTCGGTCTCGAGACGCCATAAACACCTCAGTGGGTTTTACTTTTCACATTTTCAGCTGTTCAAAAAAAATAAAGGGCGGTGAAGAGACGACATTTTCAACTTCTTTAATGACATCATTACTGTGAGGCAGCCGGCAGGCGAATCTGAGCTCGGTGGGGACGGACGCTGGTGTTTACGGTTTTTCACATTAAAGTTTTAGCTGCTGCTGCTACGGAGAAAATTATAGTTTCCCCATCACTCGCTTCCACGCAGCTACTCTCCAAACACACAAATTATTATTCTCAGAGAAATCAACAATATTGAAAACGCCCAGAAAAAGGTAATTATCTGTCAATTCCAAGAGTTATTAAAAATATTGATGAGCTTTCAAGCTCTGATTGAATTTTGCTTATTCCGTCAATGAACACATTAAGCGCTGGGTAAGATGTTTACATGAGCTGGAAATCCCAGCACAAAGATATAGCATGACACAGTTCAAATACCATATCTTCAAATATCTAATTTTGTCATGAATTTTCAAAATTCAAAGATATTTAGAAAAGCAGATCCTCCTCATTACATGTGGCTCCAGAGGATATCGACAGAAATCATTCAGATGATAAAGTATGACTGAAATAACATGAGTTACATCACCAAGAATCCAATGTGCCACAGTATCTGCTCCCACACCAGTGCACTAATATTATATCAATACAGTTTATCACCCAGCTTTGCCTGGTCACTCAGTCATCAGGCTGAATCTATAGGATCTTTAGAGATAATCTGATTTCAAGCTTCTTCTAAAAAGGCGTCAGAGATTCCTCCCTGCTCAGTCTTTTTTATCAAAAGTCCTAAACGCTCCTTTAATTGTTCATCAAACTACCGTGGGAAGGCCGGCGCCTGAGCCTCCGACACCGTCACTACGCAAACAGCTCGCCAGCGGCAGATAGCCGCCGAGAAGTGGGAGGACGTTTCAGCGACAAAGGGACAGTGACATTTTCCCCTCTGGGCAAACACCTCCACCACCTCCCACCCTGAAAGAGGGCAGACAGTAAAACCAGAATAATAAAAAAGGGAGGAAGGTGTCATGTTCTTAAGACTCTGAATCAAAAGGGCAACCCATCACTGCAATGCAAATGAGACCCTGTGTCTGAATGAAATGGCCTTTTGTCTCTGCCATTTGAAGTGTCTCCAGACTGCATCGGATCGCTCTATGAGGCTGTGAAGCCACCGCGCCAAGAGCTGCCCCCACAGTTTCAGGAACAGACTCTCCAGTCAGCCCCGGCGTCATTTCCTCGAGACAATGACGTGAAGTTGTGAAATTTACAGTAAGTCGTAAACTCTTTGGGATTCTCCCACTTTAAAAAGAAAGGCCACGACTTCTCACTTCCTCTTATACGGACTTTATTCTCGGAGGCCAGGCGGATGAGTCTCACTCTGACATTTGCGTTCACACATGCAAATCGTCTAAAATAAATAAAGAGGATCTGTGTCTGAGTCTGAAAGCAGCAAATGAAAGTGACTGTTCAGAGTCTGTTACTTTCTTCTCCTTCAATATTTATCGTGACACAGTTGTGTTATTTTTGTGTTACAGTTTTTAGCGTACATCCTTGCTCACTGTAAAGTTCCAGGAAAATGTCAGGAGCAAATTACTCAGATGTTTGCGTTGGTATCTGCAGCCCCTCCAGAAGACTTCAGGAAATGTGCTGGAGTTCAGTGCCTGTCCTGAAGCAGCATTATGGAGTTGGAGGAAACACAGCGATTCTCCACAGAGAGCTGGATTATAAAGCCTCTGTTCACAAGCAGTCACCTCTGTGTGGCTCATTAAACTCCCATCATTCATACCCAGACGGGACCAGACAGGACAGTCTGCTGCTGCTGCTGCTGTGTCCCAGTGAGCAGAGCAACACTGTCACCGCACACCCTACGTCCACCAGGGGAGACATCGGTACCGGCCCTGACGCGCTGGTAGAAGCTCGCCTGTGCTTGATGGAACTCGCCTATGTTAACGAGACTGTACGGAGCGGCTCCACAGCGGAAATACACCAACGATGCAGCCACGTCCATTATTCCTTTCATGTCTCGATCCAAGAAACAAAATATTCAGGAGGGAAACGGCGTCGATGGAGCCGGGAGACTTCAAAGTGCTGACGGATTCGAGGGAGACTCGCTGAGGAAGCGTCTCCCTGTTACTGGAGACATTACTCATCCTCGGTGGCTGAAAGAGAATCAATTGATTGGATTTCAAAATGTATGTTTGCTCTCAAATACAAGTTTATCCGTCTGGATCTCGTTATCTCACTCGATGAGTTTCCCCCTGAAGAGATCAAACTGGGACCTAATGAGTTGGATGTCCCACTGTGACAAGAAGTGCCAATATTAAACAAAAGACTAGAAATGATTGATATAAGAGAATAACTTGGATTTACAGCACCAGTTGTTAAATTTGGATGGAACTTGAATACAGAAATATCAAAATGGTCAAAAGTAGAGCCTGACCGTCAGACATAGCAATATAGTGTTTATAATGCAAATATGAAAACTTTATTCTTTTATGACTGTGTTTTATTTGTTCGTGTGTTGTGCTACCAAATAATATTGTTATTATCTTATTTTATGTAGATTTATGTTCATATGTAACAGATTATTATTATATTTTAATTCATTCTTTGTTTTATTTCGATTTAGTTAATTTACTTGTACTACGTATTTTTATACATATTTCAGCCCATATTGTTATTGTAAATGTTCTACTTCCTGATATCAGTTTAATAACGAAATGGAAAAGGGTAAATGAAAACCCAGTAGAGTTATGTATTAACTGCAAAGTAAACTGGATCCTGTTCTGTTGGTAATTATTTACCGGTGTTAATATTCCACGTGTCCCACCTCACTAGCAGTTTCCCAGGAGAGTTATGATTGAGCCGCGGACTGATCTGGCCGAGGGTCGCCCTAACGTCGCTGCGCTCGCTGCTCGGAGATGAACGGCAGCGAGGCGCCTTCCTAATTAAGCTCCGGACAGAAGATGTGAAGCAGCTCGCTGTTTGCGAGGTAACCGTTGTTGGTGATTGAGTGGCGCAGGTCTGCCTGTGTGTCAGGCCGAGATAACATGGCCTCTCTCCCCGGCTTACAGCAAACGGACGTGAATGACGACTTGTTCAAATGGCCCGTCACTATGGAAACCCCTCCACAAAAGCATCCCAGCTATTCACACGCAGGAACATTGAGGCTGCAGAAGAAAGAGAGGCAGAGGGGGAAAGAGAGAGGAGGGAAAAGACGAGGGCAAGAGAGAGAGAGAGAGATTGAAGAAGTGGAGCAGGGGGGGGGGGGGGGGGAAGAAAGCAGGGAGATAGATCATCAGAAGCTCACAGCGACAGAGCGAAAAGACAGGAAGGAGGAAAAACGAAACGGCAGCGGAGGGGGGGATTCGAGAGAGAGAGAGAGAGAGAGAGAGAAGCAGAATGCAGAAAGAGGGAATGAGGCCACAGTTGTGAGAGACTGGCATATGAGACACAAGAGATGTGAGGCTGAGCGAATGGCACAGAGGACGACGCTCACAATAACAGCTGCTCTGCCCCATTTGGCGCGAAGCCGTGTCCTTGGGTGCACACGTGAGAATGACCCTCGGCTCCAGAGGTCCGCACACACATGTCCCGATGCAGAAACACACACACACAACACAAAGCTGTGTGTTCACTTCACAGCTAAACAGGAGGGGGGGGAAATGGCGCTCGTTTTCACAGCGGTGTTCAGCAAACGCTGCCCCATCTGCCCGCTGGTTTCTTTTGAAATATTTCCCAGACAGAAAGTCCCAGCACGAGTTCTGAGGGAAACCGTGATCAGAAGCTCAGTAATGGTAGTTAGCAGGAAGTGTCGCAGCAGGTTAGCGCCACACAGTGTCTGGGTGAAGTCGTAAATTATGAGTCAAATACACGGAAAAAGCACCGTATGCATTGGGGGCATGGATACCGTTTGATTGACATTCCCCCCCTCCCCATATATGGTTCATTCTGGTTTAAAAGATCCAAGATGGTGCCGGTAGCTCACAAACCAATGGGCGACATCCCAGTGGGCTGACAGGTCGAAGGCTTGGTGTACACAAGAGATATTCTAGACTTTAATACATATTGGTTCCAGTTGTGGTGCAGAATGTAAATAAAAAAGGAACAAATAATTATATTTTAGAAACAGATCTGGTTGGACCCACACAATGAGGTTAGTGCTGACATTTCTCTTGTTTCATCAGTGATGTGAGCCGAGGCGACATGAACACAGAGTCAATGACGCACAGGCACAAACACAGATCCACTTGATTTGAAGATGTTTGGACTCGAGAGAGAAAAACTCAGTGATCCTGTTTGTTTTCAGACTTGATGACAGGAGCCGGACTGACAGAGGAGTTCCTGGTAACGTCCGCACTGTCACACGGGGAGTTTGTCCGTGAGCTTCTGTAAACACAAGCCGCCCACTGCAAACTTCAGCTGCCAAAATAAGACGAAATTCCAGTTTCAGATTTGTATATGATGCAAACACAGCACGAGAGAGAGAAAACACTGTTCACACCCATTCGTCTGTGTTAGCAGACAGTTGTTAACGGTATTTCAGTCCATTCTTCAGCTCCTCAATACATTTGTCATCCGGTGAACACATGCCTCCATTAATCGTTATAATCCCAGTTGGAAGGTGCTTTATAAAATTAGAATTAGAAAGTGCCGCTGCCAAAGGGTGGCACAAGATAAGAAGTCTCCTTTATGTCGGTTGTAAAGCATCTGAAGCATGTTAACACAGAGAAAAGGTGGTTTTTGATTCATGTTGCTCTTGAAAGTCTTGATTTTTACACTTCACTTTGTCTTGAGGAAATGTTCAAGGACAACTTTTAAACCTATACCTGAGAACCACTTTATGGATTTGAACTAAACTTGAGCGCCTTTTACACTCACCAACATCTGGCTTTTGTCGCAATGAGAATATATTATCAGTCGGTAGACACACAGGTTTTTTATCGGCTCCTTCTCCTTTACACCCAGGTGAATGCATTATTTCTTATTATATATTTCCGCAGTCTAAACACTGACGCTGCAAGTTTTTCCCGGCACGACGATATGATGGGCACTGACTCTGGGCGTAAATAGCCACGAATGCTTATTGGTTTTCATATCTTGAGAACAACATGCAGCAGTGTTATTTTCCTTTGTACCAGGTAATACAACACTGGCAGGACAGTGAGGTTTCAGGACTTGTGTGTGTGTTTAATTAGATTGTGGGTTGATTGACTTTAAGGGGACTTGGTGGAGGTGTGCGTTCTACTGAGCGCCTTCTTCTGTCCCTCTCACCTCTGCACTCCAGCCTGTAGGTTGCTTGTAACTGTTGTGATCAGCAATTAGATTGTGTGTGTGTGTGTTCATTGAAAGTGGCAGTGGATGAGTGTCAACTAAGCGTCTGCCCTGTTAAGTAAAATGCAGAGAACGGGAAAGATGCTGGGCGACAGAGAAGAGAAGAAAACTCTTAATTAGAGCAAAGTGCTTTTTATTCCTCTCCCTGTGGTGCACTGGCTTTTCACTGGGGAGAAGGTGTGTCCAGTCTATTTATAAGCAGCTCCAGTTGGTGGGCCGGAGGGGTCTCGTCTTCCACGTCTGCCCGGTCTAATGTGCTTGTTCAGATAGATAAATAAACACTAGAAAACACGAGTCCAGCGGTGTAATGCTCATTAGAACCATAATTCATCTCGAGATATTTTGTAAATGAGAGCTCAGAGGGGATTTTTTGGGCAAAATAGATGCATGGTGGTAGACGCCATTTTCTCCTCTAGTGAAAGATTCTGTCAGAAGAATGATTAATAAAGATAATGACATTCTCGTGGGGCATTTAATTCAAGGGATTCAAAGTGACTCTGGTGTGAAGCTGTTCACTGGGTTCATGCTGTAAGTTTCCTGGTTTTACTGGAGGTAGAATAAGGTTAAAAACAGCCATTCAACAAGGTTTTGACCCAAAAATGCAATTAATGTTCTAATCATGGATATTTTCTAAGTTGCTGCATTGCCCGTTCATGCATGTTTGAAATGGGCTGTCTGACGGTCTGTGGTGATGCTGGTTGCAGCTTTCTTTCTGAAACTGTCTAACAGACCTACAGTTATTGAGTAAGTAAAGTCTGCAGAACTGCTGCTGCTGCACCTGTTTATTTAAAGTTAAGTGAAACTCGACTCAGTACACAGAACCCGACAATAGGGAATCAATCATTGCCGTAGTTTGAACAGGCTGCTGTCAACAACGTCACTTTGGTTGATGGGTCCCAGCCGGTGCTGCAACAGAGCGCTGGGTCACCTGTATATCAACTTTATTAATATTGATCTGATCCTGCTCCAAATGGCAGCAAATTTGACACTGCACTTCCTTGAGCCTTTGACAAGACACATGCCAAGATATGTGCGCAACATACAGATGGACAGAGAGTTCTGGAAACCATAACTATAATTTGTTTAAAGGGTGGAATCCTTCACCTGCCAGTGATGCACAATGACAGGAAGTCCACTTAATGACCCCGAAGTTCAAGTGTGTTCATAAAAAACACATGACCAGAGTTTCCTCGGTCACTGAGTTCTGACTAAAAGGAGAAACTGAAACTTGTCTTGTTTTGCTGGCGCCTGTTTTCTAATTTTCAGTTTGATTAAATCAGTGAATGTCTGTGGGGGGAGACTTCGTTCCTGGGATCGTCAGAGGAGAGGGTTTTACTGCACAAGAAGTTTTACAAGGAGACAAAGCTATTAACTGATGCAAAGTGGACCCTCGAGATTTATAATGTATGTCTGTGTGACCAAAGGGCAGCCAGTCACGGGGAGAGGGGGGGGTATCTGAAGTAAATAGCTGAACCACTCTCTGTCATCACAGAGCAAAGGTCATCCCTCCTCCACACTTTTAATCCCTTTTCCTCTCCCACACTTCACACTGTTTTTCACTCAGACACATTCTCTCAGACGCCCAGTGTTGTCGATGCTGTGTCTCCTCGCCATCTTTCTCTCAGCTGTTATCGGCGACACGTCAGACAGACACTCAGGACCGCTGCACCTTGTACTTCATTATTCTTTTATTCCGAGGGGAGGGGCTGCCAGTGAAGCAGAGTAAGGAGCCGTTTCCCCCCCCCCACCACGGCCCAAGTTGACATAGATTTCAAGCTGCACGCATCTCCCTGGAAAATTCCTCCTCGCCGTCCACCTCTCCAGCCGCATCACACACTGCCCAGAGGGTTATCCACAGACATCATAATATTGCTTTTGGGTTTCCCTACCTGACTACATCAGGTAGATGCAGAGCAGATTGGCTGGGGAGCAGGAGGTGGGTGAACCATTTGCAGTATCTGCTGCCGAAATTTCGGGAGAGACCTGTCGAGAGATTGCGAGAGCTTGACTACAGCTTCCTCGTTAGTCCAATCACTGTCAAGCGATTTCGGGAGAGACGCAAAGGGAGGCAGGAGGAGAGACGGGGTGAGGAGGAGAGAGGCAGGGCAGGAGAGTGCGAGCGGCAGCCAATAAGACATGGACTTGTATTGTTGAATTATCTCAATCATGACAAACAAATCTACTTCTCTCCTGCGTTAGACAACAATTAGCTGTCATCGTTAAAAAAAGAGAAATAAAGATAGAGCGAGAGGGTATAAATTATTGATCGGTAAGTAATAGATGCAATCCTGCCTGGGGGATTTATTCATTAGAGCACTAATTGAATTTCAACCTCCACCATCTGATTTTCTCCCATGCAAACACAAACAAAAGAGGCCAAAAAGAATATTCATAGCCGAAGTTGTGTGTCGCTGCTCGGGGAGAAAGATGGTATCCGCATTAAAGTCAGTCAACAGAGAAATAACGGATAAGTGTGTGCTGCAGCGATAAACAGATAATTACACCGAGGGTTTCACCCAGAGCTTGTTGCTTAGTTGCTAAGCTACGCAGGTGCACGATCGCATAAATAAGGCGCTGGAGTGTAAAAGCTATTTCTTGCCGGGTAATGATAATTGCTTCTCATTTGGCGTTAATGACTCGAGCACTGCGAAGATTCAGGCTCCTTCTCAGGTGAAATTTTTCTTGCGTGGCGCAGCGACGACGGGTTTGAGGTGAGTCGGCGCTCCTGCGGTGCGACCGGCCATTCTTCCCTCCTGGCCACTAAAAGCTCTCTGCATGAGCAACCCCCCTTCAAACCGCCATCTCCCTCCTTTCACGTCAAATCGCCGTGAGCACTCTGGGCAACTCTGTGTGCGTCCATCTCCTCTCGCCTCAATTATCTCTTTACCTCTCCACCTGCTCCTCCCTCACTTCCTCAGTCTCCCTCTCGCTCTCTGTGTCAGAGCCGTGTGAGCTGGCGACCCTCTCAGCCCTCTCTATCCAGGCTTATGTTCCACGTGCCCCAGAGCGGATTACATTCCTGACATCACTGGGCCAGATGTTTATGACTAAAATAAACACAACAACTAGCCTCACCTCCGTGTCAAACAATGTATTTAGCCTAAACCCGACACCCCCATTTCCAATTTATGCTCGAGCGGCGTAGAGATTTGCTTCTGTGTAATGATCGCCACTTTCCTCTTCAAGTGGAATCAGAGCTGCTCTCCTCATTTCCATGGTCAAGAGATTAAATTGAGTTGCTTTCTCGTGGTTTTCACTCCATTGCGCTGCCCTTAGGTTGCGTCCCCCCCCCCCCCCCCATTCTTCCTCCAGTAGCTTCTGCTTCTGGCCCTCTCCAGTGAGCAGGACTGGAGATCAAATAGCCGATAAGCTGACCCACTGTAACGTACACATTAGCATGATTAAATCGGCAATAGCCTGTGCATTTATTAAAAGCCTCTCTGTGCCGGGTGGGAGGTCTATCCATGGAGGAGTGGAGGAGGAGAAGCACGGGTCATGCATGTGTGCGGGTGCAGAGAGGGCATATCGCTGCCGTGTGTATGTCTAAGCCTGACATCACCAAAGGCAGAGGAGTTAATGAGGGTTGCCGGGTATTTCTGACACAGCGCTGGCTTTCTGTGGGGGGGGATTTCAGGTGATGAGCTGGAGAGAGAGAGAGAGAGAGAGCCTGTTGAGAAGCGATAGCTGGGCGGGAAAAAAAAAAGTCAGCGGCCGGCTGGGCTCTGGCAGTGGCTACACAGGAGATTTAGGGCTTAGGAGATTGTTAGACGGGGGCTCAGTTTGTGAACTATGGGCCTGTGTTTTTTCCGCGGGCAGCTTTGTGTGGACGCCGACTCTTTCCTCAATTTGAACTGCACTCTCAGCAGTTTCAAAGAGGAGGATTAGACACAGGAGTGTGCCTCTCTCTCGTCCGCTGGAGAGCACAAACTGCTTCATGAGGAGAGAGGATTTGGAAGAAATGACCTGTGTTCACTTCCCTTTCTCCTCTTCGTGACGGAAAACCCAGTGCTGCATCCTCCTTCCTTCCTTCTGTCACTCCCATTGCCGCCTTTTCATTTCCCTGCTGGATGACTCTGCGCTCATCAGCATGCAGCTCCACGCAGCTGCTCCTCAGGACCCGGCAGGCTGGCAGACAGGCAGGCAGACTTGTCAATAAAGGAACCACAGTAACGGGGCACCTTGCTAAGGCCTCCAGCTCCGTCACTGACGTCTCTCTCAGCGGCCTGGACTCCCTCGTTTAATGAGCACGTAATTGTTGAGCAAGCAGAAAGAGAAATTGGGGAACTGAGGAGGTAGAAAGCAGCCACGGGGTGAGAGGTGTAATAGAGAGATAGTAGAGCGAGGGGAAGGAGGTGAGGGAGGCACAGGGACGGATTGTTCCCGTGAACAAAGTAAGACACAAAACAGCCAATTTGTCCTAGAATGTGTGGTGTGGTACAGTCAGCTCCGAGCGAGGAGAGGGGAGGAAGAACACTGTGTCTGAACCAGAGGGACTGGGGGGGGGGGGGGGGGGGGGGGGGGGGTAATGCGGCTCAGTGGGAGCTGACATTGAGAACAGGCGGAAAAAAGCAGTTTCAAGGACAACATGGAAATATCACGTTCGGTCGCTACAAGGCAGCCGCGAGTTGTGGCGAGGCCACGCCGGAGCGGGGGGAGCAGCCAGAGAACGGCAGGAGAAGGAACGGGATCAAGGACACGTAGCGATGTTTCCAAAATATCTGACAACATGAAATGATAGCAGGTGACAGATGTACTGCGTGGGAATGCTGGAGGAGGAGAAGAGGTTGTTGACCTCGCTGGTGCTACCAGGGGTCGGACTTTGATGCTACGGCTACATTCAACATATCTGGATTCGATGCAACAAATCCACAGCAAACTAAAATTAGCAGCGTGTTGCCACATCTTAAATAATTCTGTGCACCATTAGTCATTAAAAAATATTCATTCATTCTGTTTATTTGGTTCACATATTCGATTTCTACATGAAAGGACAAAATCTATTACGCAGGAAGGAAAGTAGAGGAAAAACTAATATATATGTAGATAAAAAAGGTGAAGGGTGAAGAAAACAGAATACATTTCATTGTCTAACTTATTAGGGTATTAAAAACAATACAGATAAGAAGCCAATATACTCAGACTTGCTGCAAAGCCCAGTAAGTCTGAGTCGTTTCCACAGGAACATTTTTAAGCAGTCAACTGTGAGACGCCCTTCACATCCTGAATCCTTCACATATGCTATAAACCCTCTGGGGGGGAGATGTTAAAATTCCTTATTAGCTCAGGGACCATGTTTTTGAGATCATATAGAATAATGACGAAAGATGATTATATTGAACAAATGTTTCTAACGAGGGTCTACTAAAGTTGACGACGCTCAACTTTACCCTAATTACCATTTGGAAGCAGGCAGCAGTTTGACGCTGGTGCCCTGCGTGCGGTGCCGCTCTCCCATGACCGCCCGGGCTGATTCCAAATGAATCGCTGCCCTGATTGCGTCGCTCGCTGCTCGTTTCTCTCCCCTGCAGACACAGAGCAGTGGAGCACAGACACAACCCACACGTCTGCATTAGCTGCGATGCTGCAGGCGATGCGAGGGAGGCCCGGCTTTCACCGCGGGAAAATGATGGATGTAATGTAGATATGCTTATCTGTCATTAAGCCCGGCTCTGCCCTCCCTCAACCTCTCGGCGGGGGGAGGGGGGATTTCAATCAGACTGGTGAAGAATATAACACTGGTGAGACATTCTGAGGGCAACAGCTAATCAGTCATGTCTCTATGGGGAAGAAAGACTTCACAGCAGGAGCATCTATCTCTATGCTGTGCTTTTTCTCAAGCGCTTGACCTTGCTCTCCCACCTCCTGTGTCCTTTCATGCGGTGAACAACCTGAGTCGGAGCCTCCTCAGCTTCTTGTAACTCCTGCAGGAGATAAAAAAAAAAAAAACTAACCGGCACGATTACGGAGGCTACTGACAAATACCAGCGCCCCTTGCGTGACTAGGCCGCAATGTCGTCGTCTGTCTGTCAGCTCCCAGCGCCTCAATAATAGCACAGTGGCACTAAAGAGGCTCCTGAAACATAAGGACAGGATGCGATGAACACCGAAGGGAGCGGTTGGAGGGTAGGTGGGGAATGGAGGGGGTGGAGTCCAGAGGAGGCGGCCCGCCGCTCAGAAGGCTCTATAATTAGCCGCAGAAGATCAAATGACTTTTAATGGGTTTGTCTGAAAACAGCTATTTCAGATTTGTGCTCGGAGCAATATCATATCTCATCAAACTAATGGAATTCTCTGGAGGGCTTGATTGGTTTTTATCTCAGATCAAAATGGCTGATAGGGGTGATCAGCTGCAGCATTCATGAGCTGCAGTTTGTGAGGAATAAAGTGCACCATTATGCAAAATGGAGATGGTCGTAACAAAAGATTTACATATTTCAGCCAAATGACACGAGTCCTTCAACTTCAGAATCCGTGGTTGGGTGCACAATCGCTGTTTCCAGTCATTTCCCATGAATGTTTGAGTAAGAATGGGGTTATAATAACTTCTTGTGAGAGATAATGGAAACATCTACTGGCCATTAGTTAGAGGATAAATAAACGGGCACTGCAAGGATAACACCAGGGTCGTAGATCAGGCACAACGAGGGCTGGTGCAGAATGCTGTACTTGCCTCCTACTGTCCTTAAGAAGGCAGTAAAACACACAAGAACACACACAATGATATATGTATGTGTGTCCCATATTTCCCATGGCGCCCTGGTAGCATTGAAGCTACATTCATTTCCCCCGCCTCCGTCATCTGTGGTTTTCTATTTTGGACGGTGGAAACGATGTCCAATGAACTCCAGCCAGGTTGTGACTGTCATTTACTTAAATTATACAACACACAAGCCTCCTTCTTTTTATTGCCTCTGCGAAGCAGGGGGGGGGATGTGCAGGCTTCAGCTCTTCACCGTGCATGAACACCTCTCATTGAATTAATTACAGAGTTTGAAGGTAGGAGCTCAAACATAAGTATAGTGGGGGAAACTCGGAAGGAAATTTCCTGTATTACAGGAAAAAAAAAAACTGTCCTGCTCAAAGGACCGAGGTGGATTGTGGGCTTCTCTCCCTTCTGAGGTGAAATCTCGCCCTTGTTCTGTCTGGACCATCCTACGGAGCTGCGGTTCTGTCCTTGGCCACCTTCTCCTTGAGAAAGTGCTGTATCAGACAGGCTGCTAACAGGGCCATCGCACAGCTGCGGCAGCGGCAGCAGCAGCAGCAGCAGCAGCAGCAGCAGCAGCAGCAGCAGCAGCAGCACAGGCCTTTCTCTGGGGGTATACAGTTACACTGCACTGCTTCTATCTCTTACCGTACTGACATTTCCATTTTCCTCTTACCCCAGAGGAAAGAGAAAAGGGAGAAACAGGATGGAGTCCGTGGTGCCAGGGCGGAGGATACCATTTCCACTAAAAGCACCAGATACAGGGAGAAGAGATATGACAGAAGCTTGGGAAGCAGGAAGAAGGACGGGGGGGCAGGATCTAGTACGGTGTGTTGTGTTTGGCAGTGATGGAGTTACTCAGCGAAACAGAGCATTGTACACTCCAAAAATATTCAGACTAATATTTGAGATTTTTATAGGACATGTTTCCGTCCATCTGGATTACAGAGTTAACTAAATAATAATAAATAACGATATGATGCATATTTGACATGATAAACACAAATAGTTTAAAATGCTAATAACCGATTTGTGCAATAATCCAAATGATGGAAATCATCTAATTAGAGCACGACTGATTAATCAGTTAGCCGATAAAAATCTGCCGATTTGGGCCTTTCACAAATTGATGTCTGTGTTTATTGCCAATATAAAACTTATAGAATAAAAATGCAGAAAAGATTGTGTATTTACATTTGAAGTACAATGTTTATTTTATTAAATGAAGTTCTATGTAATTGGTATTTATATTAAAGTTTATAGTTAAAACTGTAAAATATCATGAATCAATTCAATTAGTGTTTGATAAAGACATCTTAGGAATCATTGCAATTTAAATTATCTATATATCGGTATAGGAAATGTTTTACTCCCTAATAATGTATCAGCATCGGCCCTAAAACTCAATGTTGGTCAGGCTATATTATATTATATTATAAATCTTAAGCATGGGCTGAATATTCTTTGAGTGTGGCAGCTGTCAGTCATTCAGCCATCGTATCAGAGCCAAGAGCACCAAGAGCCATGTGGCGATCAGTGTTCAGATGGGTCCTGCAGAGCAATCACCACAAAACAACTAACAACACAGACCGTCCTCATCGGGTCTTAAAACACGCAGAACGTTATGTCACAGAAAATAAGACATCCAGAGAACAGGACAGAGGCATACAATGCACTAAGAGATACAAGTATACACACAAACACAAAACAGACCCACACAAAATCAACAGAGCCCTAAGAAAAGACACATCAATTATAACTGAGGTTTGGGAAGCTGGGTCTGATTTGGCTCCTCTTTATTTTGACAAGAGAATCAAAATCCACACAGCGGGAAAAAACACACACAAAGAAAAATACAGCTCCTGAGTAATTTCTGCTCTTTTATTTCCTGGTGCAGCAAACAGTGGCTCTTTGATTCTTATCTGCCTGCCTCCATTTTATTCCAGGCTACAAGAAAAAGAGGAGACAAATCAATGCGTGTGTCTGCAAGCGACTCACTGATGTTACAAAAATTGGGGAGGCACACAAGTGAGGAAGACAAGGTGGGGACGGCAGGCTACGTCTTCATGCACGGGACCGACGGGGACGGAGGGAAAGACGGACGAGGCCATAGGCAGAGGTACGAGTGCACTATAACTCATAGATAGCACGCCAGATATTTTATTCATGGGAAGAAAAACCCAAGCAGCAAGAGTGACTCACAGAAGAGCTACAGGGACGAACACACACACACACACACAGTGAGGAGGGGGTGACAGGGTTTAACCCACCTACGTTCACGGCCTTCTCGATCTGAAACAGAAACTACATTAAACAATAAAGTCTGAAACAGCCAGGCTCCTTTCTGCGGGATTAGAGGGGATGTTTTTGTCTACTGAACTTGAGCGAATAGTCGCTCTCACTGCGATCACAGGAAGAGAGCCGCTCAAAGCACAATGCAGCGAGCCAGTTGCACTTCAGGCTATGCATTCCTGAGCTCTCTGGCATATAAACCGACAAAAGGAATTCTCACACAGCCGCGTTGAGCCCGGGCTATTGTCGTAAAAAGGAATAACACATTCTAAACTCTGGTCTGGTGGCGTTCACCTTTAGCTGCGTGACTTTGGGGAGGACGTGCAGATTGGCCTACATGTGGCGGGGAGGCTGATGTGCAGAGACGAGTGTGTCGATTCGATATCCCCGCCACCCAGGATCTCTCACGGACTAAATATGTGATGAGACGAGCTGTAACAGGATTGTGCACACACGCACACTTAGAACGCACATACACAAACATGCATTTCCAATTGCCAAAAATAACAAAAAAAGGAACGAGAGGAGGCAACAGCGCTCATTTGGGACAGCTCGAGCGCACGCAGAGCCTGGGAGACAAAGCCAGGCATCATGAGAACAAGTCTCGTCTGATGAGGCCTCTCTATTTAAATCCCCGGGATGAGCTGAGAGAGTGACTGTTTGTGGAATCGCTCCAGGAGATGTGCGCAGGCTCGGAGAGGAAGAAACAGCCGCTGCAGCGAAAGGGAAGACGGAGAGGCAGACGGAGGCTGAGAATCGTGGAGTGGCAGGAAGGAATCTTTGAGGAAATGAAAAAGGCAGAGAATAGGGGCTTGGATTCAATCAGACATCCCTTCCTTCTGTTAGTCACAGAGCACGGATCAGAGCTCAATGTCGAGCACACAACACTGATACTACACACAGGTGACTCACTGTGTGTGCTGTGCCACTTTGAAGTCAGTTTGCCTCTGCAGGGCGTGAAAACAAGGGTTTGACTGAGTTGGCGAGCGAGTGCGAGCAGCAGGAGAAGGGTAAGGCTCTGGGATTAGCACCTTTCCCTTCGCAGATCTACGAGCACCCAGTGTTTCTCGTCGCTAAGAGGATTCACAGGGATGCGAGGCTGTCCCTACAATTGAAAAGCAAGGTTTTAGGCGCTAATCCACGACTTCAAAGGGCGAGCGAGGCCGCCTCTCAGCTGATGGAGCACATGCTGCTGCCTTCATTTTGATTGACACGACCGAATGTGGAGGTCAAAGGGGCAATCTTCACAGCTTTGACGAGAGAGAGAAGAAACGGCCTGCAGAGAGGCTTTGGCTGTGCACCACCACCCACAACAATGAACTGAGAGATCATTATCAAACCCAAGTGCTACTGATTGTTGTTTTGGGTTTTATTTCAGGCGTGAATTGTTGCCAACAGTCTGCCATCGCCCCCGTCTCTGCTCCATATCTTGATCACCTCTGTATGGTAACAACACCCCGCGTTGTCCTGGCTATTCAGGACCACACAAAAGGCCCTCATAGGGAATCATTCACCCCTGCTAACAGTCGGCTCCACAGCACCCGCCCTGACAATCACAGCCAGCTATGGCCATTTGTTCCCAAGCAATTGTTCATTATCGCCTCATATCCAGAGCAGATACACACACACACACACACACACACACTGAAGCACATAGGAGCAGACTTTATTACCAGTGGCTGCCTACAAGTACGCACAGCCGAGCAGGCACAGACTTTGAATGATAAGAGGGAAAATGCTGCTGCAAGACGACTGCAACCGAAGAGCAATAAGCAATAAGCACAGCACCACAGACATTTCTCTGGGATACACTGAACACAATTTTCTCATACTTCTTCTTCTGTGGGTTGGATCGGCTTGTCCATTCCACTGGAGCCACTGGTACATGTGCAGACGCCATAAAACCAAAGTCACTCCTCCAGCACGAGTTCTTATTTAAATTTTTTTATTAACTTCCTCACAAGTTCAATCACATGATGTACTTGGCGTAAACAGCCAAGTGGAAGGAAAACACCAATATTTTGGAAATTGTATGACCTACACAAAGATCAGATGTTGAGTTGTGTAACACCGTGATTTCCACAGTGTGTCACGGCCGTGATAATCTCTGCTAGCTTAGGTCGGCAGAGAATAAAATGTTCCGAATGCATCAACTGTTCCGCATATTTGGTTTTTCCATTAATCCCACAGGGATTCTGTGGGCAAACCTGCTACATGGCTGGAGCCTGCACTCTTCTTCTACAGTCGCTCCAGAGAAGGATGCAGCCGCTCAGCTGGGAAGCGAGGGCACGAGAGGGTGAAAGAAAACCAGGTTACAAAAAGGGGGTACGGAATTAAAAGGGTGAGAATGAGAGTGCAAAGAGCTATAAAATCACCAGGGCAGAGCCTTTTCTGAAGCCAGTGCAGAGTGACTCAAAGATGCTGAGATGAGGAGGGGGGGGGGGGGACACAGCTGAAGAAACAAAAGGTCACAATCTGGCACTCTCACAGGTATCTGACAAAACAAAACCGTTTACACAGCTGAAGTAGCTGGCTAAGCCCAAACGCTCACAAAAGGAGGAACTGCGAAACAAGAGGGCCGCCCCCGGGTCCCGTGACACCTCGACCACCACACTGCACACAAAGAGACGAGGAGCGAGTGACAAGCCGGACAGGGGGAATAAACCATCCCCGAGAGGCAGTGAGAGAGAGCGTCTCCGTGGAGCTCAAACGCCGGATCGTAAATTCAAGCTCAAGGTCCAGGGGCAGTGAGTGCAGTGAGCGTGTCAGCGCAGCGCTCTCCACCTCGGCTGAGCGTCCACGGGCTCGTCAGCCGGGCCCGGACTGCACAGACCAACGGATTCACTGACAACAGCAGTCGACAGGAGCAGTTGTTTTGTGGCAGCGCAGGCCTGACATGGTCCAAACAAGAAAAAGGGCAGCGAGGCTTCAAGAGAGACGGATATTTTGATCCTACATTTGACTGTGGATTAGTAATATTTGATTTGGTTAACTCAGAATGTAACCTGAGGAGTCATGCATGATAAAATCTCTGGAGTTGTTCCTCTGTTCTCTCTCCAACTGAAAGGTGTTCAATGTTTGTTTTACCCACAGGTGAATGTTCAGTTTGTTTGTTATCGCTTCAGTAGTGAGTCTCGCGTTTCCTGTCAACAGTGGTGCCTTCGGGGGCCCAATGAGGCAGGCGTTCAAATCTGAAATCTGAAAATCCATATTCTATACACGTGGTGTTTTAGTGCAAATAACAACGCTGTATCAAACAACCCGTCCTTCAGGACAGCCATTGATTAAACCCCAGGAATCCTCGAAAGTAGCCACACGGTGAAGGCCCACGGCGGCCCGGCGTACACTTCTCCATTTAATCTGGGTGACTGATCAGAAAATGCATTGATTTCACCCATTAATCATCTCAGGAGAGTCCGTGCAGTATCGATCAGCGAGTCTGTGCGGCCAGGGAGGGCTGACTGAGGAGACAATCATCGCAGAGGGGACCGGCCTTTGTGGAGAGAGAGAGAGAGAGTGCAGCTGCATAGATTTCGTTGGGGACATAATAACCATATTCCCCCCCCACACACAATGTCAGCCAATACCGCCTCAAAATGGCCGAGGATTTTTTGTCGCAAAGGGGGGGACAGGGAGGAGCGGCCCCTGATAACCACTTTGGACAACACACAGTCGTGCCAGGAGATCTTCGTTAAAATGTTTTGTCGTGGGTCCTTTCAACAGTGAGCAAGAACGGCCGGTGTTTGCCCTCTGAGGGGCAGTGTGTGTGTGTGTGTGTGTGTGTGTGTGTGTGTGTGTGTGTGTGTGTGTGTGTGGTGGTGGGGGGTCTTCGCTGGGGCTGTTTGCTCTGAAATTGGGTGCATTGTCATCCGATGACACACACGTCTGACACTGCAGACGGTGGGTGTACTGGGGACAATGACTGGTGATCCAGTGGGAAAATAGGATACTCAGGAAGTGTGTGTGCACATGTGTGCAGTGGGTGTGTGTTTGCACAGGAGCAGCCACGTTCGGCCTGACAAACGGGACTCGTGCAGTGTGTCGGTGCTTTTAATAGCAAAGACAAGACAACAAACTGGTGAATGCAAGACATGTAGAGAGGCCTGCCAGTGTGATACCAGAGAGAGGAACCATCCCAGGGAGCCACGAAGCTGGAAACTGAATAAGAAAGTACACACATCTCCTCCTGCATGCACACACACATGATGGGACACAGGCGTGATGCATGTTGTTAGATGTCCATGTGTGACCCGCCCCCCCCCCACGGGCCTGACGAAGCACCAGTTGTCTTTCATTTGATCTCTGCTGCAAAAACACCCCCCCCACCAGCAGCCATAATCTTGTTCCAGAACCTTCCTGGGTCACAACATCAACATCAACCTGAAATCATGATGTAACAAGAACCAACTTCCAAGGCCTGGAAACTATGTGAAATAATCTCTAAATATGGATCAATACCGTTACTTGTGTGTGGATCATGTGTGTGTGTGTGTGTGGGGGGGGGGTGTAATCACAGTCACAGTAACACAACACAACACAACACACAACACAACACAACACAACACAGATGGGATTTAATAAGTGTTTTTCTGCAGAATGGAGCCACACACGCCTGCTGTGGAAAACGGGACAGATAAAGGCCCTTAAAGAGAATTGAGCAAACACCGGTTCATCCACTGAACCGACGATAAACCGGGAAACGACCGGATCACGTACCTCGATGTATCCGGCCAGCGCTGGAACCACGATGCCCAGAAAGAGGACCGATATCGCCGGGACTGAACCCATCTTCCAGGATGTGTGTGGCGGTGCTACGGTAAAGAACTCGTATCCTCTGAGTGCGCGTGTCCCGGGGAGGAAGGAGAGATCCCGGTCCTTGGTCGGTGAGTCCCGGGAAAGCGGGACGCGTCCTGCTCCACTTGTTTTGTTACCGGAGCTCGACAGAAAATGTTGGAGGTTGGACCGAGACTCGTCTCCTCTGGAAATGTGAAGCCACACTGAGCTGTGTGGCGGCGGGGCTGCTGAGTGTGTGCTGCCCCCTCCCTCTGGGTCTCTGCTGCCCCCTCCTCCCGGTTCTCTGCTGCCCCCTCCTCCCGGTTCTCTGCTGCCCCCTCCCGGTCTCTGCTGCCCCCTCCCTCTGGGTCTCTGCTGCCCCCTCCCTCTGGATCTCTGTTGCCCCCTCCTCCTGGTTCTATACTGCCCCCTCCTCCTGGTTCTACACTGCCCCCTCCTCCCGGTTCTATACTGCCCCCTCCCTCTGGGTCTCTGCTGCCCCCTCCTCCCGGTTCTATACTGCCCCCTCCCTCTGGGTCTCTGCTGCCCCCTCCTCCCGGTTCTCTGCTGCCCCCTCCCGGTCTCTACTGCCCCCCTCCCGGTCTCTGCTGCCCCCTCCCGGTCTCTACTGCCCCCTCCCGGTCTCTGCTGCCCCCTCCTCCCGGTCTCTACTGCCCCCCTCCCGGTCTCTGCTGCCCCCTCCTCCCGGTCTCTGCTGCCCCCTCCTCCCGGTCTCTACTGCCCCCCTCCCGGTCTCTGCTGCCCCCCCCTTCCGGTCTCTACTGCCCCCCTCCCGGTCTCTGCTGCCCCCTCCTCCCGGTTCTATACTGCCCCCTCCCGGTCTCTGCTGCCCCCCTCCCGGTCTCTGCTGCCCCCTCCTCCCGGTTCTATACTGCCCCCTCCCGGTCTCTGCTGCCCCCCTCCCGGTCTCTGCTGCCCCCCCCTCCCGGTCTCTACTGCCCCCCTCCCGGTCTCTGCTGCCCCCTCCTCCCGGTTCTATACTGCCCCCTCCCGGTCTCTACTGCCCCCCTCCCGGTCTCTGCTGCCCCCTCCTCCCGGTTCTATACTGCCCCCTCCCGGTCTCTGCTGCCCCCCTCCCGGTCTCTCCTGCCCCCTCCCGGTTCTATACTGCCCTCTACACCGGTTCTCTACTGCCCCCTCCCGGTCTATACTGCCCTCTACCACCGGTTCTCTACTGCCCCCTCCCGGTCTATACTGCCCTCTACCACCGGTTCTATACTGCCCCCTCCCGGTCTCTACTGCCCCCCTCCCGGTCTCTGCTGCCCCCTCCTCCCGGTTCTATACTGCCCCCTCCCGGTCTCTGCTGCCCCCTCCCGGTCTCTACTGCCCCCTCCCGGTCTCTGCTGCCCCCTCCTCCCGGTTCTATACTGCCCCCTCCCGGTCTCTGCTGCCCCCTCCCGGTCTCTCCTGCCCCCTCCCGGTTCTATACTGCCCTCTACCACCGGTTCTCTACTGCCCCCTCCCGGTCTATACTGCCCTCTACCACCGGTTCTCTACTGCCCCCTCCTTATCTCTACTGCCCCCTCCCGGTTTTCTGCTGCCCCCTCCTGCTCTATGCTGCCCCCTCCTGGTCTGTGCTGCCCAGGGATGGGCAGTATTTATGATTCATGTAATAATAATAATTTGTATTCACAGGTTTGATGAAAATGTATTAATATTTTGTATCTCAATACTTCAGCGTTTTTTGTTTGTTTTTGTTTCAAATACAGTAAAAAACTTTCTGTGGGACGTGTACATGATGATGTCATAAAAAGAAAGTCAAGCATTGATTGGTGTCGACTGTATCTGAGCTCTATTGCTGTTTCATCATCAAATAGCTTTTACTGATTTCTCGTTATTTGCTTTTAACCATTGCCTATTGTTTGCCCTTGTTAAACTTGTAAAGCACCATGTGATTTACAAGTTTATTATTATCATCCTAATAGAATTAGGGTTAGGGTTATTTTTATTGGCATTATGCGAAGTGAAACGAAAGTAATCAGCAATCCTGTCAGTTAAGGGTCAACCTATATCTGTGAAATGCATTATTACCGACAGCATTAAAGTAGCACAACTGAGAGAGAACAGGAATATCAACATGTGTCTTTGGAGCAGAAGAGTGAAGAATGAACTTGTTATGGGTGAGAGTGGAACAGTGTCTTTAAACAAAAGCCTCTAACAGGTCAATCGTGTCTCTTCTCTTATACAGAACACATATAACACATATAAACAGATCCTGGATGGAAGTAAACATTTCATGAGAAACACAAATGATCCAACATCAGGAATTTTCTGTGTTTTTCGAAAGTGTCTGACAAATAAAAATGTCTTCATTCAGTTGGTTATATTAAGAGAAAGACACAAACACACACACACACACACACACACACACACACACACACCCATTGGCCTTTCATGATTGGATTATTTTGCCCCCAACTAATTTTCCCTCCTCCTAGATTGTCATTAGTGTTTCTCTCTTGTGGCTTATTGAAAAAAGAAAGAAAAGAAACATCATGTAAATTGAATTCCTGCTGCAGGCAGGACATTGAGCGGTTATTAATTTCCAAAGCATCAGTCGACAGACGTGTTAGAATGAATGAATAGAATGAATTTGCACACGTTAAATTTAATCTTGGGACGCGTCAGTTTGATCCTCGGCACAGAAACGCCAGTGGGGAGAAAAAAAAAGTAATTTTCAGTTTTAGTTCCGCAGGTAACAGACGTGCAGGTGGAACAGGTCACACAGTGGAGCTCTGCCTATTTCTGGATTTAACAGCTCATCAGACACAATCTCTGTCTCTCTGACTGCATTTTTTATTTTCTATATGAAGTCTTTATTACCCACAACTGTCTAAAGAACAGATTTCCGTTAGTTTATAGGAGGAGAGTTGTTGACGGTTCTTGCAGATGTACAGACTATGTCAGTACTGGTGGAATCACTGACACTGGGACAGGTCAGGTATGTTCCTAATAAACATCCACTTGTTGTCTGCAGCTGTTTTTACTGATTGTGTGTATTTCTGAACTGTGTCATTTTAAATGTGGGTCATCCTCAAAGATTTCTCCGTCCATCCTCAATAGAGGTTTAAAGAAAAGGCTGCTCACACATTCTTATGTTCCTTAATTATTATTATTCTTTATTAAACAGACACAAAACATCTTTCTTAATGTCTCCTGTGTTTATTTACTTAAAAAAAAAAGTTCTTTATACAGTTGACTTTGCTGTATCATTTTAAAAAGTATTCACCGGAAGTGTGACTATGACATCACGTCGGCATTGACGCCCTTCGACCACTGGAGGCAGAAGAGAGTCTGGATCATAAGTAGTGTGTTCACTGCCTCCTAGTGGCCATATGGTGGCATTACATTAGATAAAGCAGACTTGACAACCTACTGCTTCACAATATCACTTCAAAATAAAAACATGAATCATGAATCACAAAATAATATTTATTTAGACAGATATTGCAACAATATCACATTTGTTGATTTATTCACTTAAGGTTTAATGTTAAATATTCAAGCTTTTCAAATATGATTAATTCTAGTTGAAGAATTTCATATAATAGTAAACTCAAATAGTTGCGCCTTAAATATGTTGTATATAAATTTAGTAAACTATATTAATTTTTAAAAAAAGAGATAGTGACGTTATCAACATCTTGAAATTATTATAAGAGGAATAAAACAAAAATGATTGGATGAGAGGTTTAATTCCATTGGACGACACCGACGAGGGATTTTTCTGATTGGCTGCAGCTGCAATGACATAAAGCTGCTCAGTAACTTGTGTTGGCGACATTTTTAACGTGTTTACGTTAAAAATATAACATTCAGACATTTTATGAAATGTCAACGTGCGCACGAGCTGTGTTGGATATTTAAAAAAAACAAATACAAATGAGAAGAAGCTATTTCCGCTCCCTCAAAGTCAACAAGCAACCAATCGGAGGCCACGCTCCTCCGTGTTGCCAGGCAGATTATGTTAATATATGCAATGCGGCCATCGCTGCAGCTACCAACTCTGAGGTAAGAACAACTTGTACGTTTCCCACTAAATGTAAGAACCGCGGGGATTCCTCCACCGCCGCCTCCGCCGCCCCGCTTCTCCGGCACATTTCTGCGGATACGCGTCAAATGTCCGCGGTGTTTTCGGCGGATTCTCGCCGGTTTCAAATCGCAATTTCCCCGTCGCGTCTCCTCGGATGCGGCTGTTGTTGGTAGTTCCACCCAAAATGGAGCCGGGTCTTCCTTGTTCTCGGCCGCTCCGGCGGGGCTGGGCTCAACTAGAAGCGGGGGACGGGTGGGTCCCTGCGAACACTAATCCGCCCGAACGCCACTCCAGTCGGGGATGACAGCCTCGGCTCCACGTCCCGGGGCCCGACGGGCTTCTAATGTCTGCGCGGTCGCCGGCACATCGGGACTATTTAGCCGCGGAGCTAACGTCGCGGTGCAGCGGATGCCCGGGTTTCTGCGGCGCTGCTTTTTGTGGTATGGTCCGGTTGGGACTGAGAACCTGCAGGGTTAAAATAGGGGGGGATCGGATTTGTTATTGATTATACCAAGTGGGTTTCTGAGCGGGTTCGGAGTCTCCCGGCTCTCCGCCGGAGCTCCGGTGGCGACATGCGGGTGTTTTTGAGGCACATTATCCCGTCTCACGCGGCCTCGGGACCCCGCGTCCCCCCGCGGAGGAGCTCCGTGTGGCCCGCTCTGCGTGCAGCGGTGACACGCTGCTTTATTTTGGCTCGTGGAGACTCGAACATCTGCCTCAGCTGACACACGGGTTTGAATCCCGGGGGTCTCTCAGCTCGGATCGACCCACTGCTGCGGCTTCTCCCCGAATACACACAAGTCCAGCTCGGGAATACTCTGATAACAGCTGTGACAATAAAGAAATCCACTGACATGTGCACATCTCCTGTACAGATACATCCATGACCCTGTCAGCCCCACTCACCCCTGTCATTCAATGCATTGTTATTAATCATAATCTGACCCCTACCTATTACCTCCTGATGCCTGTTTTGACTCTTGCTGCTGCAATATTGCAAACTTCCCCATTGTGGGACCAATAACACATTATTTATCTTATCCTTATCTTATCTCAATCACCCACACCCTCTTGTCCTTGTGCATTACAGGCCTCCCCCGGCTGTCCCAGGAGTGAAGTGAGCTGCCATGGAGACCAAGCAGGAGCCCTCCGCTGTGTGGAGTCAGGCTGCAAACAGCGATTCAGACAACGCCACACAGGTCTGCACGGCCTCCAGACTGACCCCCTTAAAGAGCTGTGGGATGTGGGGACGGGGTTGTTGCACATTTGCTGCATCAGAGGAGGATTTTCAGATTTATAATAATAATAATAATACGCTTTATTTATAGGAGCCTTTCACAGCACCCAAGGTCACCGTACGAGGCAGAGATACAAACAACAATCTATCAAAAAAGATCAATATGATAAACGGTGAATAAAACATTATGTAGGTTTGCCAAATGGAAAACAATCAGACTGACTATGCCAGCGGGGAGTAGAGCGGCTGAAGGTCAGGATTTACAAAACCCACTTCTTCATCTGCTGATCTGGTTTCTGCTGAATCCCAACATTCACCATCTACTTTTATAACTTCAGTTAATAGAATAGAGGGAGGTTTTCCATGTAGTGGTTCCTTACCCTCCAAACGGATTTGGACAGATTGTGTGGCCCCCACTAAGCCCTGATCTCCGTGTGATGGGAGTCCTCACGGGGTCATATGAAGAGACGGATACAGACTTAATCCGCTGTGGCAGGGTCTCCTAGCTACCTGCAGCAACCTACGTGTGTTTTTAGGAGAACTGCTGCCGGGCGGTGACACCTAATACTGAGATGATGTAGTTTTATCTGTTTTGCCCACTTTAATAATAAATGAAAAGTGTTCATGACTTTATTTTCAAAAAGCTTTACTTTTAGTGCCTAAAATGTTTGCACAAAACTCTACGTTTAGTACCTTTTAAATAATAACTAGCAGTGTATTCATGTGTGAGGGTGCACCAGTGCTGCAGGTGGTTCAAACCCTTTCCTGAGACTTGTTCACGTGTGTTCCAGGTGCATTTCGAAGGCAGCACCGTGGCCCAGATAGTGTACAGCGGAGACCAGGCGGACCGGGGACAGCAGCAGGTGGTTTACACAGCAGACGGGAACTCCTTCGCCTCTGTGGAGTCGGCAGAACACACGCTGGTCTACATACACCCTGCAGACGGCACTCAGGTAGGACCGGGCTGGAGATGTTCTGCTGAAATAAAAAAAAAATCAGCTTTGTCCGTTGGAAGATTTACATTAAATAACATGAAAAAATGTATAACATGCGTGATTTGCTCTCACCGATGTCGTACCTTTTTGTTTCAGGCTGTATTTGCTGACCAGCCACAGGTGGCTTACATTCAGCAGGATGGTACGACCCAGCAGGTTGGTGTTTACCAGGCACCGTCACGTTGTCAGCTCGCTGTGTGACGCATTGTTTTTACAGAACCATAACGTAGCTGACTTCCATCTGTAGGTCACGGTTTTGCTGCCCAGCGGACAGAACATGAACACTGCCAATCTGCACGTCCTCAGTAATGTAGCAGACGCCCCACAAGCCATCCTGGAGCCTGTGACGCAGGTGAAAACACATTTTTATGCAGCTTTTGTTTTACCCGTTCAGAAGATTATAAATAATAAGTATATTTGTGTAAAACTGTCTAAGAATACATTTATACCTTTTATTTTTTGGCCAAATCTGAAGGGAACTTAGGTTACGTAGAACAACAGACTGACAATTATCTCTCTGACATGATCAAACACACAGGAGCAGCTGTCTGTGTCTAACTCGCTCACCTCCATGGCGGACATGGTGGAGCCCCCCTCCAGTCCCCTCGGGGCTACGGACTCCACAGATGATTCTGAAGAAGAAGAGGAAGAGGAGTCTGAGATTGATGAGTGGGAGCCTTGTCAGCCTCAATCATTCAACCCTCACAACCTCTGTGAGTGACGGTCTCCTCAGTGAAAACAGGCTCGTGTCGTCTCTGTCAAGACTCTCTGTCACTCAAGGAGATAAGACAGGAGGAAATAGCCTTTTAGCAATGAAATCACAGATATCATGTATTAATATTGCTGTCGACACCGTTTAGTTACAACAGTTAAACTAAGTAGGGCCTATAAATGACCATTCGGGCCTTTTATCTATATTTTAGGATGAAAACCTGAACAATTCTAACATTTTCTGCAGAGCTGTTGTTCTGGATCCTAAAGACATTTATATTCCATTCAGATTTTCAGGGTTCAACAGTTTTGTATTGTGGTGATTCTGACTTTCAAATTTCCGTGGCTTTTCAGGGTGCGAGGAGTGTAACAACGCCAACGTCTCCGTGTGTCTGAAACACGGTCCGCTGCACCCCATCCCCAGCCGGCCGGTGGTGTCCAAGGCCCGTGCCAGTCTGCCTCTGGTCCTCTACATGGATCGCTTCCTGGGCGGGGTGTTCTCCAAGAGACACATCCCAAAACGCACGCAGTTCGGCCCGGTGGAAGGACCCCTGGTTCCTCAGAGCGAACTGCAGGACCACTACATCCATCTGAAAGTAAATCAGTTGACAACAATTAGTTGTTTTTATTTTGGCTTTTAGCCGCACGGCGTTAAACGTTGAAATAAGAATATCCTATTTTGCCTTAAGTCTTTTTATTGGGTAGAGGAACCCTTTGGCCACAGGAAGTGAAAACCTGAACCTTTAAAATCTGAAGTGACTTCACATGAATCACTGGCCAGAAGCAAAGAGGGCAACATTTTATAGTGTCCTAGCAAAGGAACAAAAAAAGGAAATATGTTGAAATTAAATGTTTTATATGTTTATGGAAACCAGAACCTTTGTGTGTGCAATCATCTAATTCCTTTCTGCCTGTTGCAGCTGTGTGTGCTGGATGCAGACAAAGATGAACACAAGTCTAACGACATGTGGTTGGACCTGTCTGATGAGGACAGCTGTAACTGGATGATGTTCGTGAGACCTGCTCTGAACCACCTGGAGCAGAATCTGGTGGCGTATCAGTACGGCTCAGAGATATTTTACACGACCATCAAGAACATCCGGCCAAAACAAGAGCTCAAGGTCAGTCCTGCGTAAAGAGCTGTGCTGCTTTTCATTACTGGGTGCTCTGGTTACCACCATGTCCAGCTGCAGGGAGCTGTTTCCATAAAAAGTATAGATGCCTGACATTTTGCTGGTGGAGATAAACTAGAACTTAAAGAAGAATGACTCAGTTCTAATCACTGAAGTTTGTTTGTTATGCAATTTCCTTCTGCAGGTGTGGTACGCAGCATCATATGCAGAGTTTGTCCATCATAAGATCCACGACGTGACGGAAGAAGAGAGAAAGGGTCAGTCCACGCTTTGTTTCAGCTGCTTATGATCACACATGTCTCGTTACAAACTATTATAAGAGTCTGGTCCTCACTTTCTGTCGTTTCTTCAGTCCTGCACGAGCAAGAGAAGAACTGGCCGTGCTACGAATGTAACTGTCGCTTTGTGAGCTCTGAACAACTGCAGCAACATCTCAACATGCACGACGACAAGTTTAACTCTGCTACTAGGTAACTGACACTTTCTTATTCTCACGTTAGTTTTTATTGCACTACAACCCGTACGACTTCTTTACTGTCTTTGCTCTGTCAGATCCAAAGGCCGAGGTCGAGGAAGAAGCAGGAAGAGGTTTGGGACAGGAAGAAGACCGGGGCGGCCGCCGAAGTTTATACGCATGGATCCACCAGTAGACACTGGTGAGGACAAGACAACAGTAAGAGTCACATTATTGCTTCCTGTGTTGATTACTCGATTTATTAATTAGCTCAGAGAAGTTCTGATCAACATTTAAAGCTAACGTCGATCTGAAAAGTTCACCGACAGATTAATTCATTAAATGTTAACGGAAAAAGATGCTCACCAGGATTATCCCAAATATAGCATCGTAAATTAAATGAGCTTTAAAGCAACATTTTAAAAAAACAATCTAAATTTCCGATCTAATCAGGAGATGCTGGAACTGACGGAGAAGCAGCCGCTGGAGGAGCATGAGGACGGAGCTCAGAACGGGCTGAAGGTGGTGGAGATGGAGATGGAGCTGGAGACTGAGGCCGGGACGGAGCTGCTGGAGGATCAGCTCATACCTCCAGCAGGGGAACCGCTCACAGAATCCATCATCCCACCCTCCAACCCGGAGCTGCCTGTTTCACTGAAGGAGGACCCGGCACAGCACAGCCAATCAGACGGCCACCTCACATCTCAGGATATGCGCCGCGCCAAGAGGATACGGGTAAGATGGGAGACTCTGTGTTTTAGATGTAGTCTGTTCGAGTCAGCGTGGCTGTGATTTGCCTTTAAAACCATGTGTCTCTCTCCCTCAATGCGTGGCTCCTTCAAAGATGGATGTGCAGGTAGGTGGGACGGGGAGGATGCCAGAAAAACACCAAGTTCAAAGATTCCCTTTGTCATTTTCCATGGTGTCAATGTTCATGCGACATTTCAGGATATTCCCCCGTCCTGCACACTCCATCGCATCAATCCGCCTCCTCCCGCGTCTCTGCAGATCAATGACAGGAAACACAGTTGGAAGTTTCCTCTTAGTAGTTCCTCTCTCTCTCGTTTCTGTCTCAGAATGCAGCACTGCAGCACCTTTTCATCAGGAAAAGCTTCCGCCCTTTCAAATGCACACACTGTGGCAAGGCCTTCCGGGACAAAGACAAGCTGGATCAGCATCTGCGGGTCCACGGCCGCGACGCCTACACCTTCACCTGCCACATCTGCAGCAAGAGCTTCATGAGCGACTCGGCCCTGGAGGACCACCTGCTGGTGCACACGGAGAACCGCTCCTACGCCTGTCTCCTATGCCAGGATACCTTTGAAAAGCTGGACATGCTCAAAGACCACATAGGGGTGCATGCTGTGGACGGGTGCTTCACTTGTCCCTCCTGCAAGAAGAAGTTCACTGACTTCATCCAGGTTAGTAAATGTTTGTCTCCTGCATTTTTAGAACAGCTAAATTGTTTTGTGCCCGACTGATATATCATCATTAACCGATATATTCAATCTGATATCGGTGTTGGCATCAGCCCCCAAAATCCATATCGGTTAGGTTCTAGTTTTGTTAAATATGTCAAGAAGTGAATTGTGAATTGTTTGAGCTGTTAAAAAACATTAAATTGTCATTAAATTAAAAACCCATGTGTGTGTTCTCTTGACTGAAGCAACAGATCTCTTTAAAGTCTGATTTGAAGTTATACAAAATGTTCTGGTCCTCAGGTGAAGAAGCACATACGCTGCTTCCACTCAGAGAAGATCTTCCAGTGCCCTCACTGCGAAAAGGCCTTCTGCCGGCCGGACAAGCTGCGTCTGCACATGCTGCGCCACTCGGACCGCAAAGACTTCCTGTGCTCAACATGTGGCAAACAATTCAAGGTAAGATGAGTGTTGAAAACCCTGAGAGACGACGTCTTGTGGCGTAGATCTGTGACCTCTTACCCATAACCCTCCTGTGACCTTAAGAGGAAAGATAAGCTGCGGGAGCACATGCAGCGCATGCACAATCCGGACCGAGAGGCCAAGAAGGCGGATCGGATCCTCCGCTCCAAGACCCTCAAACTGAAGGTGCCCAACTCGGACTTTGAGAGCTTCATGTTCAAATGCCGAGTGTGCATGATGGGATTCAGACGCAGAGGAATGCTGGTGAGCAACAAGTCACAGAACGGCTCTTTTTGTTTTTATTAATTTTTATTGCACGTTTCACAGCTTTATCTTTCTGGTTTCAGGTTAATCATTTGTCCAAGCGTCATCCTGAGATGCGTATCGATGACGTGCCTGAGTTAACGCTGCCAATTATCAAACCCAACAGAGATTACTTCTGCCAGTATTGTGACAAGGTTTGTTTTTCCACTTCCAGTTATTTCAAACAAAGTTGTTAAGTATCTTCCATATCTGCTAGCATCTGCTTCACCTGAATCAGATCAGAGGAGACCAGTCTTCATTATGATATGCACAAGTCTCTGTAATGAGCTGATCTCTGTGCAGGTCTATAAGAGTGCCAGTAAGAGGAAAGCCCACATACTGAAGAACCACCCCGGGGCAGAGTTGCCTCCCAGTATCCGTAAGCTGCGACCAGCTGCTCCTGGGGAACCAGACCCGATGCTGAGCACACACACCCAGCTGACCGGCACCATCGCCACCGCACCCGTCTGCTGCCCACACTGCGCCAAACAGTACAGCAGCAAGGTTTGTAATGAAACTGAGTTAAAGACGTTTTATCTCAGTGAAAATCTTCAATGTACCAATTCAACTACAGACCTGACCGATGACTTTCTGTCCGTGTCTCAGACTAAGATGGTTCAGCACATCAGGAAGAAGCATCCAGAGTTTGCTCAGCTCGCCAACACCATCCAGGCTCCTCTGACAACAGCTGTCATCAGTAGTTCTCCTGCTGTCGTCAGTGCAGACGGACAAACAGCCGAGGCCGTAGTGGTAAGGAAGAGTTGGGAACACTCGATACAGAAGAAGAAAGACGAAAATAGAACAAATTATCAACTAATTAAATAATTCTATCCACAGACCACAGATCTGCTGACGCAGGCCATGACGGAGCTTTCACAGACACTCACAACAGACTACCGCACGGCGCAGGGCGACTACCAGAGGATCCAGTACATCCCCGTCTCTCAGACAGGAGGCAACCTGACGCAGCCACAGCACATTCAGCTGCAGGTGGTGCAGGTGGCTCCGGTAAGATCCAGAATCTGAGTATCCTTCCACACAATCACAGTCACAGTGGGAGCATCTAGTCGGTGTAGATCCACAGGAGTATATGAACCATAGTGGTTGAGGGTTGAGGGTTGAGGTGATTTTTATAAACCGTAACGTGTCCCTGTTGTTTTCTCTGTGTTCCACAGGCCTCCTCTCCACATTCACAGCACCCGACAGATGTGGGTCAGCTGCATGACCCTCACGGCTACAGTCAGCACTCCATCCAGGTTCAGCACATCCAGGTCACCGGGCCTTCAGGCACCGGACAAGGTGCCACCCAGGTAAACCCTCATCACACTCACTCTGGGATTCATTCCATGAGTACACATAAGTTATTGTTTTCAAATAATCTCAATATCCCGTTCACTGTTGCATTTTGTTATGGAAATTGGGTTAAACTTGATAACCACCACCTCTCCTCCCTCTCTCAGGTAACTGGTCAGCCACTAAGCCCCACCTCCCAGCAGCCCAGTCAGGAGATGAGCCCCACCCAGTTGACCCCCGTCACTTTAGCTCAGAGCCACACGCTGCAGACCAGCAGCGCCCAGTCGCAGCAGGGGACCGTCCAGCACGCCTACATACCCGGGAACTGGAACTACCGAGGTTACTGTAAGTCACATGTGCTTTATGGTGCGACGGCTCTATTCTGTTGGATTGCATGTTAGTTAATATGTTTACGTCTCTTCGCTCCAGCGTCGGAGATCCAGATGATGGCTCTACCTCACGCACAGTATGTGATCACTGAGGCGAGCCAACCTGGGTCCGGAGTCAACAACAACCAGGTGAAGACGGTGAGTGACGCAGACTCGTGTTGGGAGGAAAGTATTAAGTATTTAAGTATAAATCAGGATCCTGTACATCTGAAGCAGTTACATTTTTCTCTCTATACAGTGGAAACCAGATATTAGGGATCAGCTGTTTAAATGGATCAAAAAGCTAAGAACAGAATAGTTCCTACACAAATGCTGTTTAAATATTGCGGTTATCAAGTAATCTGCTTAAATTTTTTTGGCTTTTCATACATGTTTGGACCGTAAAAACTATATTTTAGAGTTTACACATGTGTGAGTGCGTGTGTCGGTTTGTGTGTCAGCGCAAAACAGACGAGCTGAATTATGAACGACTGCACGCGCAGCTATGAAGAAAGATTTGACTCATTAAAGAAAAGTATCGATCATTGTGTGATGATCAGTGTTCATACTGTGGCTGTAAAACAGATTTGAATGTTGCGACATCACGTGAAAACATAAACTGTTGTCTTTCCCGTCCCTGCAGACGCACTACGTGATCTCCGAGGGTCAGACCGAGCTGGAGCCCAAACAGCCGGTTCCCCAGAGCACGACGCAGGCCCACGCCGAGCAGCTGGAGCAGCAGCAGCCGCCCAACTCGCAAGGCCCCACGCAGTACATCATCACCACGACGACCAACAGCAGCGGCGCCAGCGAAGTTCACATCACAAAACCCTGACGTGCACAGTGACGAACTCTCGCAGAGACCGATCATGCATGTCGACCTCAGATGCTTGTACGCACACGAACGAACAAACAGAGTCATATGCAAACGGAAAAAACAGATTCATACAGAAGTGAAGAACGAGGGGATGAAGGTGACGAGCACAGTTTTATGTGTCTGTCAGTTTAACAGAAAGAAAAACAGAATATAGGAAAAAACAAAAGCTACACCTGTTTTGAAATCATGGACTTTTTCAGAGATATGTGCAGGGTTCCTGTGTGAACATTAAATATGACAGTAATCATTTTAAGCTCTGGAAAAGTTCCACAAGTTTTGTTTGCTTAGTTCTTACACACGTTTTTGTTGCCATTTTTACATATTTATAAAATTATTGAAGTATAGTATTTGTAAATGAAAGTCTGGAGAGAGGGTGGAAAAATATGGAGAACACTGTACAGGACGGCTCATCATGTTTGTGTGAGTGAACCACACACCCTCTGTTGTGTAGTGTGTGTGTGTGTGTGTGTGGTGTCGTTGTGGCTGATAATCTGGTGTGATTTAATTCTCCCTGAACTTCCTCCTTGAAATGAGTCACACGTTTGTTGTTTTAATTCACACACTGGTTGTTTTACTCATTTTCTTTCTCGTTGTCAACAACCACGACGTCTGTGCTTTTTGTAGTAAAACTTAGAAAAGCAAACACAATCAGTTCTACGTCGCCAAAAGTCATTGGATGATCTCAGTGATGGTCAGTTATTAAAAATCAAACATCACATTTGATTTTACAAGATAATGCAGAGTTACCATGGATACAATTGACCTTTTTTCATTTTTAAATATCTAAAAAGGTGGTCGTCATGGGAACACCGCTGTTCCACCTGTAACCACGCCCACCAGTGATGTCACAGGGTTGTGGAACAACACCTGTACACAAACAGGAAACCCTGAAATCAAGAAGAACATGTTTTTCAAATTCAAATTGTTATGTTTCTTTCATGGAGGTTATTTCTTTGACCCGGTGCAGGAACCCATCAGCTTGGAGCCAAATAAAAAAACAGATTTTCCTCCAGTGATTCACACGTACAAAGAAAATGACTTGAAAGTACAACATATCATTTTTAGAGCCTCAGGTGTTACCAGTGAAATATTTAGACGCAGCATCACAGGTTTATTATTTCCCCACAAAAACCTGTAAAGTGCAGCTTCGTGTTTTAGGGCAAACACCAGTAAAGTATATTTTCAACTCATCACATCTCATAGTTCCTTTTGCACTTAACTGAGAAATGAGACTATAATTCAGCAGGAAGAGTTCCAATAAAATATAATGAAAAATCCTCCTGAGTTACTGATGTGCTCACAAGCAAGGCATGTCTGTTGTTCATAGAAAAATAATGGTTCCTCGGAGTAAGGCTGGTGTTGCACACGTTGATGCAGGTCTATGACAGAAGAAACAATAATTTTAATAATAATCAATTCTATTGCACTTTGTTTTACAAAGTATTTGTGAATAAAACAATGAACAAGAAAATAAAACAAACAAAATCCATTAAGAACAGTTAAAATCAGGCATTTAAAGACTTGCTATAAAATATACTTTTGTAACATAAAATATTGCAGAGATGTTATAAGATTATTATTCCCTTTACTATAACTGCAATTATTATAAATAGTAATTATTACCATGTGTTGAACACTTTTATTGTTTTATATGTGCACATGTTATTCTGTTCACTTCAATATGACGACTATGGAACAAAAAATTATTTCAGCTTCTGTAAATGTACTCGTCTTCATCAGTCGGGGTCTAATTCATCAGCGACAGCAAAGTTCTTCAGCATCTTCAAACAATAGAAACAGTTTGAACCGATGAAGTTGAGAACTAGCACGACCCGTCTGTGGCTGTGATTCAGGCTGAAGTGACTGTTGATGGTGTTGGTTTCCTGGGTGGAGCAGGGCTTGTCAACAATTGACATCAGTGTGTTTGAAACATTCCTGCCTGGGTCAGAATGTGGGAAAGGGAAAGAGCCGCTGCCTAAATACAAACGAATCTTCCAGCAGAACCAGTCCAACCAGCTCGTCCTGTCACAGAAACCATCACATATCAACCAGGTGTGTGCTGCTCGAGTCATTTCAGTTTCCGGCAGCATGTCCGTGCCTGAGTCGCCCTCATGCCTCAGCTGACAGTCGTCCACGCCGCGGCTCAGAGGGCCGCCGGACGAGGAGACCGTAAATGGATGGAGGAGGTCAGAGAGGACGGAGGGGCTGCAGAGAGGAGAGGGAACCTGCAGAGGTATGTAGAGCTGTGGGTCAGGGTTTGAGTGGCAGGTCTCTGATTAGCTGCTGCTGCCGGGAGGAGACGTCTGAGTGCTGCTCAAAGAAAATTGCTATTCTGCTCCATTAGGCCGATGATCTGTCGGGGGATCTGTCGGCCGAGTTCACATCTAAACGCTTATTACACATGAGCTACAAGTTCTGAGCAAACTGTAAATGATCCTTCCCAGAGCTGGACTGGGGGATACCCATTGGTCCATCGTGATGAATAAATGCATTGATTAAAACCTCAAAGTCTTTTTAATATTTTATTTCCGAGTAGAAACTTATCGCTGAAACTCAATCATTTATTGCACCGACAAATGAAAACAATGTAGAAATAATAAGTGAGCTACAAGTTCTGAAGTGAAAGTAAATAATCATCAAATAATCATTTTGATATATGCATTGATTAAAACCCTCAAACTTCTCTTTTAAATATTCTAGTTTTCAAATGTGCAAAAACAGGCAGAATATATTATAAACTCAACAAACATAACACAGACGACCAGAAAACACAAGACACACTCATCTTATATCATAACCTTCGTGTCGCTGAGACACTTCCACCAATATCCCTGAATTAAACTATAAAATCGAAATCCTAAATTCTAATCCCGATGTGTGAAAGCCGAAGCACGAGATCTCTGCAACTTAACATCTCGTGTCCTGTGTTGCTATAAAAACAGATCTTCTCAGATTGAATTCTTCTTCTTCGTGAGTTGAAAATGTCCTAAATTCTAACTTCGGGGTCAGAAAATGTTCAAACGAATGTTTATTCAACTAATTCTTCAGTCAAATTACTTTCCCTCGTGTGTTTGAGTCTTAAATTCATATTTGCATCACAATTTATTCCGATTCTCTTCCCGTTTGGCACCAGATGTTGTTCCACTCCTCGCTCTCTTTCAACTGATCTCTTCCTATCACCGCTGCCACAGATCAAACCCGCCACCAGTTGACGCTCAGCCTCGTCCCACATCCTGGTCCCAGTTGGCGAGGACTCTGCGACCCTGGAGGAGCTACTGGTACTTTGCCCCAGTAGGTGTAGTGTGGTTAGTCTGCCAAGTGGAGGCGCCGCCAGATGTGTGCTGGAGGCTGCTGCTGGTGTGTTTCCTGTGGACGGTGCTGGGAGGCTGTGTTCAGGCCCTGAGGTGCCGCCTGCGGCCAGGACACGACCAGGTGAGCGTGGCCTCGTGAGCCGGATCTCACGTCATCCTGCATTTTAATGGTCTCATTGTTTATTCAGGAGCTTTGCTTTAATTCAAGGGGGGGCCGCCGCAGAGGAACCAGCAGGAGGAGGTGATGGAGAGCAGAAATATCCAGTGTTCATGGTGAGACGTGGTTATTTTCATAGTTACAACTTATTTATGCGATTAAGAAAAGTGTAATTTCAACGCATGCAGAGGAACCACTGGTGTCTTCATCTTCACACCTGTGTACACTTTTGTTTTTGCATGTATTGTTGTTTCAAAGCACACAAAGGAATTCATTCCTCCCGTGAAACCCCATTTTATTTGGATCTGCACCAAATCGCACACACTCATAGATTTCAGTCGCCTAAACATTAATTTCCATCAAGATCCGTGAATTATTCCCTGAGAAATTAACCAAAATGTTATGAGCTCCTTCCTGATCTCTCTCACATCTTTCTGCCAAGTTTTGTGGAAATCTGTCCAGTAATGTTTGCAGAATCTTGCTTATAAACAAACAAACAAACACACAAACACACAAACAAACAAACAAACAAACAAACAAACAAACAAACAAACACTCAGGGGTGAAAGCATAACCTCCTCTCCAGAGATAATCAATTAAAGGCCCTCGTACACCTACAACATATGTTTTAACCTGATTTGTCGTCTTCTCAGGATGATGTGTGATTGATTCACTTTCCTTTCACATTGTTTTTGTTGTTATTCTGCTAACGAACAAACTAACAGACAAACAAACAAATGCAGAAGGAAAGTGAATCTCCTTGGAGGAGGTGATAACGGGAATAGGATGGAAACAATGTGAAGAAATCAAGAAACACGACATTAAACAAAGTTTCCGTTCAGTAAGAGAAGTACTGAGAGCTAAATCTGAAGAGATCAGTTTAGGTCAGGATGTTGCCCAAGGACACTTCAGCATGCGTAATGGAGGAGTCAGGGAATCGAACTGCAGACTTTCTGGTCAGAAGTCGACACGCTCTACCTCCTGAGCCACTGCTGCATGCACCGCAGCTGCAAAATAAAACAATGGTCACCGTGTCTTTATTTCTGCAGGGCGTCCCCGTCCCGGAGCCCCGGCCTCCACGTCCCTCTGGCCCTCGCCCTGGCCAACAGCCTGCTGCTGTGTGTCCTCCAGGAGCCCGTCCCAGACCCCAGTGTCCCCCACATCCAGGCCCTGCTCTCCAGGCTGGAGGTAAGAGAGAGAGAAGGAACCTCCCTCTCTCACACACGGCCGCCTCCAGCCATCCCTGTCATCTCCTGTGCTTGTTCGAGTTTCTCTTTGCGTGTAGATCAGTGTTAAGACATTTTTTGGGTGGTATTACACATTACAGGAATCCGACGTGTCACTCAGGAATACACAGATATTCTAACCCCCGGGCGAAACACACAGCATCAGTGAGCGGCTGTCGTCTGCACTCTGAACTAACCAGACTGCCAGGGGAGGTTTATTTTCAGGTTTCTGTTCCGTCTGTCTTTCCTGTGTGAGCAACATTCTGTAAAGAGGCTGTGAGACCTCAGCCGGTTTGTCCCACACGTGGTGTTTTCACTTAATTCACCGCCAGGTCAAAATATCCAGATGTTCAACATCATTGTTTCTACAGTAGATTTACTTGCACCAGCCTCAGGCCAAACTTTCACTTGTTCTTTTTGCCTGACTAAAGAAAGTAAGATTTTCAGAAAATAAATTTCATCTTCATAAAAACCTCTCGCTGTAAACTTTTAAATCTAGTTTGAACGATATTCCTCCTTTTAATGTTAATGTAAATTAAAAATCAGATGAGTAGGGGACTGACATATTTATGAGTCTGTGCAATTTGGTGCAGATTCAAATAAAGATCTGGATCTAGTGAAGTTAATTGTGGTTTCATGAGGGGAATGAGTGTTGGGCCCTGGTGGAGGCGTGAGCTCTGCTGAGTGACATTCTGGTTAATGTGACGTGTTGGGTGAATGTCACATCAATCATTTCTTAAATCTCAATAGGAAAACAAATATTTTTTTATGTTTATTGGCATTTTAAACGGTATGAAATGTGTTGAACAGACGTGTTTGCGTATAGAATGGATATGAAATGCAACAGGTAGAATATTGCACTGTCTTCATCTGGCACCATGGTGCATGTATTTTATAAAGAAGTCCTTTAAATGGCCTGGTTCAACCAAACTAAACCCACTCCTCTCTTTGTCCCTGCAGTCAGTGTCTCTGGCCCTTGAGGAGGCTGACCCTGGATCAGAGGTGACGCTGGACGAGGTGGACGGAGGCTCCACGCTGAAACACAAAGTGAAGCTCCTCTGCACCTTCCTACAGCAGAGGTGAGGCTCAGCGTTAACACCATCTGCTTTTCCTTTTTGTTTTGAACATTACTTCAGTTTGATTAACGTCACGCGCTCGGCTCTGACAGGATGAGGTCGCTGCGTACGCTCGTCCAGGTGCAGGGGGACTTCGAGGCCAGCGTGAAGGACATGCTGGAGGGCGTGGACGGCCTCTGGGCTCAGCTGGAGGAGCTGCACACCGGGGTCACGCTCACCAAAGAGGGGGGTGAAGACCAGGGAGACGTGGCCCTGGCCCGACAGGACGCAGAGGTAAGCAGGTGTGGAAGTCTGTCTGCAGTTTGCTTGTATTATTAGACATAAGAAATATGCTTGAATCTTGGCATGCATCCACGTTTGCTTTGTCGCTGCCTTTGAGACCTAATTTCTCATTTTATTTGTCTGGCAAAGAATTTATTTTCCGTCCTGAGTCACTACAGGAGCAGACTTCAGTGCTGCCAGACTCATCTGAAGGACGCCATGCAGCAGCTGCAGGTGATCCTCTCCTCACGCAGGAAACATCCACCTCTGATATGTCCCTGCCGTCTTCACCCAGAAACCCCTGTTCTCCGTGTTTCACAGGAGTTAGCGTGGAGCCACACTCACATCAGCCACAGGGTGAGGAGCAGCAGCAGTGAGTCCGTCTGGCCCGAGCTGCTGCTTCAGTCCAACCTTGAGCAGGTACAGTACATTCTGCCCCTTAGACAAACAGCTCAATGTTGTCCCCCCCCCCCCCCCCCCAGGACCTAAAGAACCTGTCTCTCCCTGCAGTTTGACAAGGTGCAGGAGAGTTTCTTCTCCTTGGAGCAACAGACCTCTACATTCCAGGCCCACCTGGAGGGGCTTGGGAAGGGGAATCAGGAAGGACATGCAGGGGCCCTGGCTCGGGCCAACGGGGCCGGGTCAGGTCCAGCCTCACCGCAGGATTCCCCTCGGCTGGGACACGCAAGTGATTCATCACTGGAGCCTTGGTCCACCTCTGTCTCCTCGATGGAAACAGACCTGGAAGACGACTTTCCTCTCTCCCTGTGCGAGAGGTCGGCTCTGCACTTCTCCTCCACTATCGGACGCCTGCGTAGATCTGGAAAGAGGAAATGATTTTTAAATTTTTTTTTTATCAAAATGTGCTTGTATGTGTTGAACAAAAAGACTTCTCATTGTCAAATGTTGATCGTTTGCTGGTTTCCTCAAAAATAACTATTTATTGATGTGTCATTTTTCCTTTTGTCCAGAATTCTCTTAATATTTCATCTCGGGTTTAAACACAAGGGGGCGCACTCTCCCCAGTCATTACAGTTGAAGTGTCTCAGCAGCCATTCAACAAATGGTCCAACATTAATATATATGTTCAACTGAGATCTGTCTTCAATGACCGACCGTGGCTGAGACCCTTTCCCTCAGATCGACTCTAACGTTAAACACATGGGTCTTTCTTCAAGGTCGGGTCAGTCTCAACTTCAGTCTTATGAATCTTCCATGTGTCTAATAAATGGGTTCCAGACACATGTTTTTTTTACGTGTTTTCAGAATATTCATTTTCTGGTTCATCTCATCAAACATCCCAGTTTCATGTATTACTGGATATCATATATGTTTACATCATCCAGAGACTGTTTCATTGATTCGTCCACGAGAGGACGAGAGGTGCGTTCCTCTGATGTGCAGGAGGAACAACTCGCATGTGAAGAAATCCCAGATTTCCTTTCTTTTCCACAACAATTTTTCATTCTGTCTCACTCGATCAGACTGAGCCGTGACTCGAGCCCTTCAAAGCAGGGATTTCAGGTCGAGGGCAGAGGGGGGGGGGGGGGGGGGGGGGGGAGAGGAAGGTATACGGGGGCACTGGAGGTCAACGCCGGAAGCGTTTCTGTTATTACTAAAAAACCGAGCAGCCCTCTAGACCCGTTTGAAAGACGTGAATGTCTTTGATCCAAATTCAATTACCCTGCAGCTCCACACTGAAGGCAGGCGAGTTGACAGTTAGTGAACCGGGCTCGGACCCCTCCAACGGAGTTAATGAGAATCACTCAGGGTGCCGGTTCCTGGACTGGACTCGACTGTACAGTGTGCCATGGTGTGGATGTCGTTTGACCGTGGACTTGCTGACCATGTGCCAGATCCTGCATCTGTCTGATTCCCTCACACTGGGGCAGTGATTGGGAGAGGTGGGGCCCCGACCCCTGGGGTGGGGGGGGGGGATGAAAAGAATGCGAGCTGAATGCTGCAGGATCCGAGCTGTCACAACAGCACAGACACAAACACACCAGGTCTGGGTGGAGAGGGGGGGCGATGTAAAGCGTGTGGGAGGAGAGATGTTGTGTGTTTGGTTATTTAAAGTTTGTGACCAGAGGCATGAATACAAAAAAAAGATTGTGTTATGACACGCTGCATGAATGTGGAACGTTTTCCAGGAATCAGAAAACACAGAACGCAGCAGATCCTCTGCTCTCGGTTCCAAGAGCGTTAATATCAGTGGAGAGTTGATTTTATGAGATTTGTGAATTACAAAAACTGTGTTTAAAACCAAACAACCTCTGCTCCACGTTCTCATGAGGCCCGACTGGATGAACTCATGCCTCACATAGTTGGCATGTGATGTCACGGCCAGCAGAGGGACGGCGTCCGGGGGGGGGGGCACCGGCTATCTGCTCTGCTCTGCTCTGTAAGAGTGAGCCAATGAAATTACCAGTGGCTTTGTTTGGTTACACTGGAAAAGTTGATGACCGGCTTCCTCGCCATCCGTCCCCGTCCCCGTCCCGGAGCAGAGGCCATTTCAAAGCCAGCTCAAGTGTGTGTGTTGTTTCAGAAAATATGGTTCATGGCAGAGGTCAATCCTTCGCCTTATCCTGACAATTACTCAGGATCGGGTGTCACCGGCGTGCACACGGCGCACATTTGTGCTGATCCCTCCTGTGATGGCCCTGCAAGTCGGACGGACGGCCGCCAGCTGATACTGACAGACTTAAGACCTCGTCACAGAAGTGCAAAGTAAAATAAACTGTTTTAATTCCACTTCCCTGTAGGATTGTGTGTGTGTTTTCCTTCACGGTGTCAGGGTGCAAAGTATTATTATCAACAAAATGCTGCAGAGGAAGTTAAGAGTATGTATGTGGACAGATAAATACCAAGAGAAGAAGCAGTGCACGGACAGGTGTGTGTGTGTGTGTGTGTGTGTGTGTGTGTGTGTGTGTGTGTGTGTGTGTGTGTGTGTGTGTGGTCCTCTTCAAATAAGCCATGTGTCCAATGATCTGACTTCATGTCTAACAGCTTCTGTAACAAAGCAGCTTCCCAAGGTCCTCAAATCATATTTCACTCAACAATGTGAAAAACATAAACCTGGTTGAACTTGATTGGCAGTTGGTGTTTGTTAGGACATGATAATAAATAATAAAAGAGAGATAAAATAAGAAAATGTGTTTGTCATCTTTACTTGTCAGTCAAAAGGACATCTCATTTTAATAATATGAAGTGTTTACTCGATGTTTGTTTCATGGGACAAGGTTGGAAGTGGAGAATCTGAATTTCCCCCATCCGGGAATTTTTTATATAACTTTTCATAAAATAAGAACGGTTTCATTAGAACGAAGAACGAACAAAAAAACTAACTAACTAACTAACTAACTAACTAACCAACTGACCATGGACAAACGTACAAAGTAAGTAAGTTGTAGATCTATCAATCTCTAAATATAAACATGTATTTTCCAAAGTATAATACACGTACGTCCACCAGATCCTTTGCTATCAAATCGAATGTTTGTTTTAATGTTTAAAGGTCATTTGTGTTTATTCTTTCCACAAAGCGCAGGTGTCTGCTGGTCTGAACCAAACCAGTCATCGGCTGGACGCTTTAATGGGAAACTGTGATTACAGCCCAGAAACTCAGCTGTGCAAGTATGAAGTTCAGGAGAGAAGGAGGAAAGAGCCGAGGCCTCGCGGTGAATCACAAAGCGTCGCCGCATGGCTGCTATTAAAGGGCTGGACACAGATAACGCTGAGGCCTCGGCACTTCTCACCGGAGGCTGTCGGAAACACAACGTGTTGCAGCTGCACGCGGAGACAAAACATCAAAACACCAGCCACAGATGGACGCAATTAGCAACATGGTAGACATTTGGGGAGCAAAGGTCCATAAACGCGCGAGTTATTATGGTCGATCTAACGTGCGTCTGGAGGGAAGCCGAGACTCGACCACGTTAATGGGGTTTCAGTTCAGGTGGGAAGTTTCCACAAAGGAGAATTTAACGTCGGCGAAGGCCTCGCTACTCCAGCACAACATTTTAAATCAGTTTCTATTCACACACCAGGTTTGATCCCGTTCAGAGCGAGTTATGTGTGATTGAGAAGCTTTAAAACACACAAAGTTATTTATTATAAACAAGTGATGAATTCATAACTGTGAATGTAAAATATCTCATGAAAACAAAGCCTGATTTCTGTAAAATGTTAGAAAATAAAAAACAAACTGTGATCTACCTGTCCAGCCACTACTCGTGATGCCTGCAGTGTCCTGAAGGGGGAGCTCTGGGCCACGAGGCCTCATTCTCGGTGAAGACTGAGACCCGAGGAAGAATCAGGTCTTTGTTTACATTTCACCTGTTTCAGGTAAATTAGCTTTTGCACGTGTTCGTTATGTGGTTGTGTTTTGATATTATACTGAATGTTCAATGTTCTGAATCAGTATTTTTATTTGTTATTTGTTAAATGATAAGTTGTGAGTAAACTAGTTAAAAACGGAAATGGTGCTTGGAGCAGAAAATAAGACAAACGTTGAATTATAATAATTTAATAATACTTATTATGGTCGTTTGATTTGATTTCCACACCAAACATTAACAAGCATATGAAATGGAATATTAAATATATATAAATATGCTTTTAAAGAAAAGTAAAAGCAAAGTTTGCAGCTTTTTCAATTTCTTTTTATTTCCATAAATTGCTCATATAAAATATATATATTTAAAAATCTTTGAGAGGTGACACAGATATTTCACCTCACTCTTGTTCATGGTGACCCCCCCCCCCCCCCCCCATGTAAAAACTGTGAAGAACTGTAAAGAATACGTCGTCGGTGCCGCGACCACAGAGGACGCTTTGTGTCTGAGAGTCCTTATTTACATTTCCCCTTCTTCAGGCTGTAACATACACTCTTCCATCATGTGTGTGTGTCTGTGTGCGTGTGCGTGTGTGTGTGTGTGTGTGTGTGTGTGTGTGTGTGTGTGTGTGTGTGTGTGTGTGTGTGTGTCGAGTGGGGGGGCAGGGACTGAACGCTCAACCTGTTTCCACTCATTAGGAAACGCCGAGCTTCCTGTTTGTGTAAATATTTTCTTATTGTGTTTTTCCAAGAGAGAGGGGTAGAATAATCGAGCCTGACCTCCCTGCCCTCCTGTTTCCTACTCATCACGTGGCCGCTCACCTTCTGCGTCGACACCGCTGACCGGAGGTTGGGGCCTGTGCAGACCCGTCACTGCCTGGGGGGGGGGGGAGTCAAGACTGGATGGATTCTCCAGAGGTCACGAGCAGCAGCCATTGAAACCAATGGGTAACAGCTGTGGGGCCAGTTTAGAGGCTGTTTTTGAACATGCTTGAGACCCAAGTGCATTTTATATTCTTTTCAGATTAAAACTATCATTCCACGAATTGATAGTTGCAAAATATAATGTGCTTGAGAAAGAAGTTGCGCCACATTTGAAGGAGTAGAACCCACCGAGAGTTATTTGGGATAAAACGTACGATTCCAGATGTAACATTGAAATATCACATCTTAAATCTTTCACGCTGGTATTTTTTCCCTCTCTCCTTTGGACTGATACCCCGTAAAATCTTTTATCTCGTGTTGATGTTTTATCTGTGTTGCCAACGGGACCGACAGTTTGATTTCTCAGGATTCCTCCCTAAGAAATAGCTTTTGGAAATGTTCTGAGGCATCTGCGACCAGATGCTGTGCTGCTCTGGACTCCGTGGATTTCTAAATGTCCCCCTAATATTTTATTCAGGCAAACACTGAGCTCTGGAAATATGGAAACTTTTGCCTCGACAACGTGTCCTTCACCAAAGGAAGTGGTCAGCTGATTAGAAAATTCTGTAAACAAGCGTTTTAGCCACAAAATCACTTTAAAGCGGCACAATGCAAGATTAACTCCCGGTTATTTTAAGGTATAAAAGCTGCTTAATGTTGCTTTAATCAGGGGTAAAAACCAAAAGTTAATGCCCCTCAGATATTAGTAATAATCCCTTTTTTACAGTGTGCATTCACGATGTTTATCCTAAAACTAACAACACAAACAGACGTCAGCACACATCCTTTAAGTCACATTCAGGGTCCAGTGTCTGAAGCATTGTTTTTGGGGGCGTCTGATTGTTTGAGCTCATCCTCCCTGTCTCCTGTACGAGGCGTCAGCGTGTGAGGCAGCTCTCTGAGGAAAGGGCTAAACAAACAGGCCGGCCCCGGCACAAAGAGTCCGCCACTCAGGAGACATGTGGCAGCAAAACCCTCTCAATCCACGTCACCCGGACCCCGTCCACATCCCCTGGACGTGGAGCCAGGAGGAGGAGAAAGATGGAGGAGGGGGAGCAAATTCTGATTCCTATTCACTGGATGTCACCACCTCACAAAGGGGGACTGCATCACACTGCCACTAAATCAGAGTTAATGGACTCCTTTCTCAGTGCCGCGAACATGACAGGGGGCGTGTGTGTGAGAGTGAGGGGGTGTGGGAGAGGGACGGGGGCTGGTGAGGGTGCCTGGTTGCCCCATTGAAGGGGCACATGGGCCAATGAGCCTTGTGTGATATAGTGCGGGCAGATTGGCGAGAGAAGTGTGTTTTCCGGGGGCATTAACAGCTCAATGGAAAAGACCTGCAGCCCGGTCGACACTCATTTGTTCTAAGCGCCCCCATAACTCAGAGGATATACTGCGCTGCTGCGTTTTACTAGATTGTTAGTGATTTTTAAAAAAGGGGGGGGGGTGTTAATCACATGCTTTGTTTGACTTTTCCGTCCCGACTCTTTCAGCGCAACTGATTTGTGCGCAAGAGGCAAAATAACACAACGTCAATCAGCGACCTGTTTAACACTAAGTGCGACGCAAACCGTGTTGGTGTGCAGGCAATCAATCAAACTCCCGAGCTGAAGGTGCGGGAACTGGGGGGGGGGTTGATTTTTGATTTGCATGTGAACACTTATCACACAATGAGGAGCCAGGCTGGGGGACAGCAATTTCTGAGCCGTTTGTTATCTTCCCCTCCAGGCCGGGACCTGATACAAGTCGCCCCCCCCCCATCCCGCCCTCAAAGAGCACGGCTCCGAGGCGGCAGCGGGGATGAGTGAAGATGGCATTGGTGTCACTTGGCAGGCATTCATGGGCGCCACCACCCCCCCCCCCCACCCGCCTTTGACCGCACGGGGGATATGCAGAGAGACAGAGGCGGAGAGACAAGGAGCCCCAGGTACCGACCTCATTAGCAGATAAAAGCAACCTTTCCCCGCGACCCCTGACCCCCGGAGGTTGCCATGGAGCCTTCCAGTCGAGTCATAGATGGAGCATGCTGGGATTGCTCCCAGCAGGGCAGAGTGAATATGGGCTGCTGTGAGAGTTATTAAGACCCCCTCCCCACCACCACACACACACACACACACACACACACACACACACACACACACACACACACACACACACACTCACACACACCCTCCCCTCTCATACACAAATCCATATTCGTCCACTCTGTGCGCCTGTGAACCCGGTGGTGCCGCGGCTCATGTGCTGAGCGCCTCCTGCTTTGTTTCTGTGCAGTCAAACAGTTAAGCCCATTACGTCTCAGGGTTCAACTTTGATGTGCACGGAGGAGAAAGTGTGATCGTTTACATAAGGTGGAGATGAAAGGACCAAACCGCGACTTCTTTTTTTTTCCCTCTCCATCGACTTGGTCCTAATGGGCAAACTGGCCCCAGGGTGGTTTGAATGTGTGCATTAGCTGCGCTGCTGCTGGTTGCAACTAGTTTACATTTAAAATCTGCAAAAGGAGGATTGAGAATTCACTTCTGTTGGTTGGTTTGATGTTTGTTTGCAAGATTTCACACAAAACGCTTGGTGGAAAAGTCTGGGAAGAAGCCCATTGAATGTTGGTGTGGCTTTTTTTATCACTTTAACACTTTAACACAACTGTATTTATTTTAGCGCCACTGGAAACAAGGTTGTTATTATTTCCTCGGCCAAGACGATTGTTTTCATCTGCGTCTGTTTGTTAATCAGCCGGAGTTCGAAAAAAAAAAAACACTACTGGACGGATCATCAGGGGAGTCGGTGGATAACGATGTGGTGAGGCTCTGGTTTCTTTTGACACTTTTACTCATTTCCAAGGAAATAATTCCTGAATATAGATGAAAACAATCGGGTTTATTCAGGGAAGTGATATCTACGAGTCTGCGCTGCATCTTGATTTAATTTAAGGGGACTGGTGTTGCTTGGCGGAGGTTCGTGCTCCATTAAGTTCTAGTTACACATTTATTCCTTATATTGAAGTGGATTTTCTGCCAAAAATATTCCGCTCTTTTATGATTTTATTATGTGCCATAAAACCATATATACGGTTATTATTATAATTGTTGTTGTTGAAAGAAAATTAGAAGATGTATAAAAAACAGAAAGTCTTGTGTTGGGATCTGAATGAAGTGAAAGTGCATCAGTGTCAGGTTGTGTGTCCATGTCTACTGTATGTATGCATGTGTGTGTGTGTCCATGTCTGCGTGTGTGGTGGTTGGAGAATTGGGGGGGGGGTGTGTGTGTGTGGGGGGGGGTTATATCTTGGTCATGCTGACTGAGTTTTATAAGCTGTGGCTAACCCTACTCCCCACAGCTGACTGAATATTAAATAAACAGAGCCAAGTGGCTGAATCCAGTGGAGTGAGCGCTCGGGCTGGAGCAGCACTACTGCAGCGCGCCCCCCCCCCCCCCCCCCCATGGGGTCCCCACATCAGCCTGTCTTATTCTTGGCAGCTGCAGAGCAGAGGGGCAGACTATGGGGTGTGTTTTTTGGGGTAGTGTACAAGGGGGGAGGAAGGAGGAGTCGCGTACAGGGAAGGAGGGGGGGGGGCAGATGGAAGGGGAAAGTTGGAAGGAGAAAGTTGGATGTGGGCAAAAGAAAAATGGGCGCCGGTGTGTTTGCCGTGGGATGGAAATCCCGAACGAGCAGCAGAAGGAAACCGAGCTCCGAGCCGTCACTCGCTGAGTCCGTCTTGTGGTTTCCGAGGAGCGTTGGAGGAACCTCTGCTGCCGGAGCTCGTCCGTCACAGAGAAAGAGCGGCAGCGAGTCGGTGTCAGTCTGTCAGCCGCCGGACGAACCTGCTGCCAGGAACCGGGATGTTTCATATTTGGAGATTTCCACGATAGCACCTTAAATAAACAGTGATGCTTAAGAGATGCAAACAGAACAACAACCATTCTGATGATCGTTTCAAATACATTCTGTGTTAAAGAATGTTTAGCAATAAAAAGCAATAAAAAGCAATACTTTAATAATGGCTCTGTTACCATCATTCAGCTATATGAAAAGTCACGTGACAACAGTTTATAGGAGAAGACAGAAAATATTCCGATTGTTCGCGGGATTGCGTCAGAGCTACCGAGCAGATTTCCGTGACGAATGACGGATCAGACACGGATCAAGAGAGAACTAATTCAGTTTCGTGCGGATCCAGATTCACATTCGTCTTCTTTAACATTGTGAGAATTGTTTGACATCTTCATCATTTTCCCAGAGAACAGTTCGTTGATCTTGATGAAAAGAATCTGATGATATCTGTGAGTGTGTGAGTGCCGTGCTCTCTCCTGAGGGCCACTCGAGTATAAGTTACACCTCAGCTTACTGTACTTTGACAAATACAAAGTTTTGTTGTGAACCAGACCTTTTGATCACCAGCTCCTCCCGGTCAGAATTTCAAAGTGCCATTTACCATTATGAGGAACAGGTGTTCAAGTTATGACAAATCTCTCAGGAATAGATTTAGTTTTTTTTACACATCTTTTTGCTCGAATGTCAAGGTTTTAAAAGTAACAGCTTTTTTTTGAAAAAGAGAGTTTGAAAACACCAGAACTCTTTCACGTGTAAACATTCTGTGTTATGGAAAAAAATCGTACTCCCTTGATGATATCATGACAATGATATGACACACACCCTGCACACACACACACAGAGAGAGAGAGAGAGAACCACAAACACACACACACACACACAGAGAGAGAGAGAGAGAGAGAGAGCGAGAACCACAAACACACACACACACACACACACACACACTCCACACACTGCCCTTTCTGGAACCCCCTCCCATCCCACTTCACAAACATCACAGTCTCACACATTTCTCGAGGGTTTCCTGTCTTGTTATTTTTTCGCCGTCCCACAGTTAAAAGAAGATCTGCGGCTCAACCCCCACGTCACCCCTCCACCGCCGCCCTTACCACACACACACACACACACACACACACACACACACACACACACACACACACACACACACACACACACACTGTAATTGTCTTTTGAGAACCCAAAACCGCCCGTCCCAGACCGTGAGTTCACCCGTCGCAGACAGGGAATAAAAACCATTTGATATCAAGCTCCTGTTTGATTTACACGGCGCTCCCACATGAACGCTATCGAGTCACCGCGAGCATCTGGGGCAGGTCGTGGGAGCCATTTTCTGGATGGAGTGAATCCGCAGGGCTCCAGCCTCCCACACCCTGCTCTGTAAACACAGCTGTCAGTCTCGTGTCTCCTGTCGTTGCCAGCTCCCGTGTTTCCCTCTCACCTCCCGCCCGGGATGTGAAGCTGCGTATAGGGCCGAGCAGCCGTGAGAGAGCGTCCTGTCAGCATCCTCCTCTGCTGCCGGTTGGATGTGGGAGAGTTTCGCTCGCTCGCCGACTGAAGCGATGACACAGCGAGATGTGCGTTTGGGATGCGTTCCCTGTGTTTATCTTTTCCTGGAACGTGCAGTGCTGCAAACCGCTGGCCGTCTCTAATGACTCACCCCGAAAAACCAGTGGAGCCCAGAGTGAGAGTTCAGCTAATTGAAGCCAGTGTCTGTGCTTTTTTGATGAATCGTTGTCCTCTTCGTGTCCCTCCCCGAGCGTCCCCCCCCCACACTGTGCGTCAGACCCGCAGGAGACTCTTCACATACATTCATACGCACAGGCAGACACACACATACATGTACACACTGCACTCGGGGAAAGGCCGTTTCATCGTGACCCCCAGGAAAGCAGAGGCACGAGTGCAGCTCATTGGTTTTCAAAGGGTGAACGAAAAAAAGGAAACAGAAAGATGGAGGGCGGCAGACAAAGAGAGAAGGAGCCTCGTGTGTGTGCGACGGAGGAAGGAAGGAGGAAAACGGAGGGAAATGGCGAGAGGTAGAGGCGTTTGCTGAAAAACTCTCCCCGGCCTCTGCTTCCCTCTCCTGCCGCCCCACGCAGGTCGGCGTCCCCCCCCTCGCTCTCCCTGTGTGGTCCCGAGCTCCGAGTCGTTCCCAAACAATCGGCATTAATCCAGGGAGCGAGGGGCCTGGAGCACCGCGCTGCCAGACTGCCAAAGCACCCTCACCCTCACCCTGGCCTGCACTGATGCATGCTTCTCTACACCTCCTGTACACACACACACACACACACGCACACACGCACACACACACACACACACACACACACACACACACACACACACACACACACACACAGACTCATGCAGCCTTTAATCAGGCTCTGTAGTGTTGTGTAATGTACAGTGTGGTACAGCAGGAGCCACATCACAGACATCTGTCAATGGGCTGCTGTCAGACTCTGTAAATCTGTACCTCGGCTGAGTTGTTTCTACGTTTCTGTCGAGTCTTTCAAGTCTCTGAATCGTGACGACCTAAATGACACAACTTTTCCTGTGGGCTAAAATCTGGAGCAGGGTCAATATCAAAGAAAGTCTCGTGGGGGCTTTCCTACATTGTCTGGTCCGGAACCTTTGGCCTTTTTTAGTTTAGTCTGAATAAAAATAACAGGTGTGAAAAGTTCCTTGGACCAAAACTGAATCAGGGTTCGGTTCGTTTGCAGTGTGAACGACGAGGACCTCGATTTTGCTTGTCGTAAAAAAACCAGTGGCAACGAAATTGAGAGAACAGGTTCATTCATTTTCTCCTTTCAAACAGAAAGAGCACTTTATTCTGCTCACTTCATTTAAAACAAGACAGCGAATACAATCGCAGGAATGACAAGACTCTAATGTCAGGTGCTCGCCGTCCACATCACTCACTGGTCGTCCCTCCTGTTCCCTGCAGCTGTATTTTGGGCACTTTGCATCCAGCCAGTGGTTTTAAGGTTGGTTGTGCACTCAGCCCCACACTGACCAGTAACTGCACCGCTCCTGCCCCCCCCCCCCCCACCCCCCATGCAGGCCCGAGCATCTGGGATTACCCAGCATCGTGCGCTGTGGCCTGGAATGTATATTCCTGGCAGTGCTCAGGGTAAATTGCTGTAATCAGCCATTACTCTAATTCAGTCATTTACCTGACTTTACACATTCATCACTTTCATATAGTTCTCGGCACACAGATGATGAATTGGAGTGTTTGTGCCCCCCCCCCCCCCACACACACACACACCAGCCTACTCTGCTGTAACAGCCCTGTCTCGCCAGGGGACCACGCTGGACTCCCCCTGCAGCCTCTCACAGCCTAATCACCGGCTTTGACCAGCCATTAGTCAGTCGGTTCAGACACCACCTCCGGTACCCCAGCCCCGCCCCCCCCCCGCTCCCCAGCACACAGGCCAGAAGGTGGGTGTCCTGCTGGGAGGTTGGCTGCATGGAGCTATGGCGAGGAACCAGGTCACTTGCTCCCTTACGGCCATTACTGTAATTATAGTTGGCGTTGTTAATTGTTTTTGGTCGGGCCTAATGAGGTGTGTGTGTGTGGGGGGGGGGGGGACGGTGCAATTAAGGAGGACGAAGAAGGTGGAGGGAGGTGAGGAAGGTTTGAGTGAGACAGGGGCGGAGTGGGGGGGGGGGGGGGGTGGCACTGCAGGATTGAATTGTCAGTCTGGGTTATGATTAGGAGGCGCAGATGCGGCCATGTGAGAAATGAATTTCATGCCTGTTGATTCTGCGATTTCTCCTGGAATGTGAGAGAGAGAGAGAGAGAGAGAGAGAGAGAGAGAGAGAGAGAGAGAGAGAGAGAGAGAGAGAGAGAGAGAGACGAAGGCACAGAAGAAGAAGAAGAAGAAGACGAGTGTGAACAAGGACTCGTGATGTGGGAGAAGTGCTTTCATCTCCGCCTTTGAAAAATCCTTTGTCTTTTAGAAGCTGTGCACCAAAAAAATGTAAAGATTGTTTTTGTGTTATTTAAATATCAGTGTAAAATTCCATATATTGATTTATCATTTATTTAAAACACAAGATGGAATATAATCATCGTAGATATGCTCCACTGCCCAATCTCCCCCGTGTTTCTAAATCATTGAACTATAATGCGTACTTCACTCATGCATATTGCATTATTATGAATTTGAAGTGTAACGTACGCAGCGTGTCCTTCTGAATCGGACCGAGGTCGACCCGTCACAAAGCAGATTTGAATCCTCAGTCACTCCAGGTCACACCGCGGGCCTGAATATTAATTAAGGGAACGCCAAACAAATATTCCCTGGTGAAGCTTCACTTTCTGGATAAAAGGGCTGAGTCTGGAGAAAAGGTCTGGAGACGTTGTGTATCCTCCGCTGTGGGAACAACAGAGCCCTGTGTACGCTGCTCTCCCCTTCGACTCCCTACGTGAGCACATGTTTTCCATTTCTGTTCGGAGTGTCAGCGAATTGTGTGACACACGGGGGGGGGGGAGAGCCGGGTGTCTGGGGCGGGCGCATGTGCCGAGATGGGCTTCCAGGCAACTGTTTACTCTGGCCAGCTCTAGCTGTGGATACCAGGTCTGGAGCCAACTGCCCGACCTGCCATCTCACCAGCAGTGTCCCACCCGCATTACTCCCCCCCCCCCCCCCCCCCCCCCCCCCCCCCCCGCCCTGCTCACTCTCCAGGGCCAAGGTTTGGACGCTGCATCGCAGGATTTCTGGGAACGGCAGAGAGACGCTGGACTCCTCATTATGGGAATATCAGCATCAAGGTTCAGGTTTATTTGCCCCTAGAAGTGAGCAGTTATTATTTTTCCTGGATGAAAAGAACACAAACACCAAAAACAATCCAAACGGGGGGGGGGGGGGGGGGGGACACAGTTCATCACGGTTCAGTGGAAGCAATTAAGACAGTTACAGTTATATCGTCCTACGACCGGTTTTCCGGTTATAGCTCAGTGGTGTCGAGATAAATGAGGCTTGTAATTATTCGTCCTGGCCAGAGGAACCAGAGCGTGGAGGCTGGAATTAGCAGCGAGGGGTGAGAACACTTTTTTCTGCAACTCATAGGTTTACTGAACAAAGTCTCCGTGCAAAGTTAAAGTCAGGAGCTCAAAGTCAAACTGACGGAGGACAGTGGGGAGCACAGAGACATTTGCCCTCTCCGCAGTAATTTGGACGTTTTTCAAAGTAAACTTTTTCCATTTTTGGCCTCTCGTCAACATTTGGACCTCATAGTTCCAGCTGCAGCTGTACACGTACGTGCAAGCGGCAGAACTTGTCTCTCACTTTTAAATCGGTGTACCTGTCGCTTGTGATCGGTTGCAGTGAGCGTGCAGACGTAGATTGAACGGATTCTGTGGGGTTCACTGAAATGGGTTTTGGAACGAACGCCCTGCAGCTCTTTAAAAGAAATGTAACTGGTCAAACTGGAGACTATTCCACTTTGAAATTACAAGCCGACAAGTTAATGTGACGGAGGTGTTCCAGCAGCCAAATGCCTTTTTTCATCACCTTGCAACACATAAGCAATTACTTTTTACAGATGTATAAATCAACTTTTCTTCCCTTGTATTATTCACTGTTCTCTGGACGCTAACTTGAACCAACTCTGTGCTGCTCGCTCCTCGTCCAGACGGTCACAGGGTGGTGAGCCTGAGCAGCCGGTGCCTGAGCGGTGAGGTAGTGCACATGCTGTAATAGGGTGTCACAGTGAGAAACAGCGCTGTGTCTGTCCACTGGGGACATCGCATCATGGAAAACCCAGCACAGACCGAAGTTCTCAGCGGTCCTGTCGGAAACGGGTCAACAGACTCCCCGGGGAGAGTGTGTCGCGCCCTCTGTCCTGTCGTCACCGCACACGAGTGTGAGAACGCGCAGGTGTGGATCACAGCAGTCGTGCGTGTTCACGTGTGTGTGTGTGTGTGTGTGTGTTTGTGCATGTGGCCGTGCACTGGGCCCTGTTTGTGCCTCCCATGCCGGGTGTGTTAATGAAGGAGTCTAATTGGATTTCTTGGGCCGGTGCAGGGGCATTCAGGAGTGGGCGGGGCCGGTCCAGACCCCCCGAGGGGAGAGGAGATGAGGGGGACAGAGCTGCAGGCTGGATTACCACTGTGCCCCCTTCCTCTCCCGCTCGGTCTTCCCAAGGTCGGGGGGATTATGGTTGCATGTGCAGTGAGGCCGGCGAGGCAGCGTTTCATGAGTTCAGCCTGTTAAGATAAAGGACGGGTCACGCGAGGCTAAACAAATTCTGCTTTGAACACAAATGTTAACGGGATAATCTGGTGTAGGTCAGCTGTTGCTATTCAAACCGCCATTACATCCGTGATCTATGGAAACGTTGATGGTAGATCGTTGCCTGACTCTGCCGGCTGGCCTGTTTACTGCCTTTTCCCCTTTTCCTGTTCACTGAACTGACTGAATATAAAAAAATTGGAGGCTGAGCCCCTCAGATATGCCACGACAATGGTGAAGAGGAGAGGGAGGTTCTGCAGATTTTTTTTTTTCCCAACAACAAAAGCAGTGAAACCGAGGGAGACGTGCAGCGAGGGTGAATACAGGTCCTCGCTCCTTCCCACCCTCCCCTGCTCCCCCTCCCTCGGCTCAGCCATTGTCCGCTGTCCCCCGACCTCCTCGTCTTCCGGGCCGCGACCGGAGTGGGTCCCGATGGCCCCAAACAGGATTAGGAGCGGCCACGGCTCCGGTCATTCTCTGTGGATTTGGTAGAGTTACTGCGGCTTGGCTGGGCTATGGTACTTTAATTACCCTGCCACCAGGGGTCCTCAGAGTGGCCCGGCGGGTAGCAAGCGGGAAGTGGGGCAACGGCGTCTCGTTTTTTTTTTTTACGTGGGAATAATCCCCGAACTTGACAACAACTTTTAACCCTGATTGTTAAGCTTTAGTGCAACTGTACATTCGTGTGTTACCATCTAATAATGTTTACAAGATAAATTATATTTATTAATTGCAATTAACTGCAGCTTTTACTTTGTTACGTCCCTTTAAAAACAAAACAAGACGATATTTGATAGATTTTCTTTATATCCTTGCATCCATCATGTAGGGGGGGGGGGGAGCTGGAGCTTATCCCACATATAGCGTGACAACATTCACAATTATCCTCGGTAAATCACATTTATTTAATTACATTTATTCAATTTGGATTTATTTGTATTGAACACACACTGTCGCAATATGGTTCTGCAGCCAAGTGTGTCGGCCCGTAATTGTTTGGACCCTACGCTGCAACGCTGATGCATCACAATAACATCCGATCACTTATCACAATTACATTTAAATATGTCAAACACATTTAAATTGTTTTTTTCCCCTCAGCATCATGTGTTCTGCGTTAGATCAACAGTTACTGCAGCTAGTGGCCCCAAGAGAGCGGTGATTTTGCAATGTGAACTTTGTGTAGGCTTGTGATGTTTTATGTATGATGTGTTTATTTGTCTAAGTGACAAAATCGAGAAGATGCTGATTGGGAATCAAACATCTCCGTCTCTTTATTTTTTGGTGCCTAGGCTACATCAGTGTGTCTGTGGTCGTTGTACAGCTCCGACCTGCTGCACCTGCTAATGATCGACACACTTCACAGAAACAGGGAGAAGATTCTCACCTCTCGCAGCCAAGGATGATGTCACAGCCATGAAACGAGGGGGAAACTGATTTCATGCCTTTGACTTCATGCATTTCCATGTGATGACACGGAGAGACGACGACAGAGTTTCCTTGTTTGTGATTCAGAAGAGGCTGAAGTGTGATGTTGTTCAAATCTCCTTTTGAAGGCTCGAGGTCAAAATGACAAACAGTCAGATTGGTTCAGATGAAAAAAATGCCAACATCTGGCTTCATGTCAGAGTATATTTGTGAGTCTGTGTGTGTGGTGTGTGTGTGTGTGTGTGTGTGTGAGAGATGGCAGACACAGTGAGTGTGTGTGCTGGCGAGAGAGCAGGGTCTTCAGCGAAGGAGGCAGAGCGCGGGCACAGACAAAGGTAAGTCTGTGCGCCCCTTCCACTGACGACCTGTGGAAAATTCCCCGTCTGTGCTGTGCCAAGACGCCTTGCCCTGCGCTGTGGGACTCAGGAGGAATCCGAGAGGCAGACGTGACCGAGACGGGCCGGCATCTCACCAGAACTAGAGCGGGAGCATGTCCTGAGGAGGTGGACGGCTTGAGTACACGGATCTCTTTTCTATTTTCTGACAAAGAAATATATTTCTACTGAATATAAAGAAACGAAAACACACCTCACTTCGATCCGGTGCAGGTGATTTGCATCTAAGTCGATAAAAGTGAAGTAAAATTCAGCTCAGAAAACTTCTGTGAAATGAAAACATTAGTTCTCCACTTGACATAGGAGGTCAACTTCATTTCCATCTCGGACACTGGTTTATGACCAGAGATCCAAGATGTTCACTGTCACAGCGTTTATGTACAAACAAGTTTAAAACTTTCTCAGGGAAGCTCCATTAGCTAAAGTTTCGTGGTAATCTGTTTGGTAGTTTTTACATAATCCTGCAAATTCACAAAAAGACGTAGATAAAAATGTAGTTTAGAAGTGAAGGAGTAAGGTAAAGATAGACTGTAGTAAATTTAAGATAAATACAGTAATAATAAAATCAAAATTTGAATATATTAGGATTTACATGAAATGTGCAGTACAGAATGGTGCAGATATACGTAATATGTGGATAGCAGCAAAGGCTGAAATACTTAATACTGCAAAGATTTACAGTTGTTTAATTCTCTTATGGCCCAGAGGAAGAAGCTCTTCTGTTGTCTGGTGGTGTGAGTCTGTGGGGGTCACGTGTCTCCTCCCACAGGACAGGAGGCAGACGTGCTGGTGTGGGGGGGAATGCCCAGTTTAAGTTGCACAGCTTCCAGCCTGATGAAGAACTGAACTCCTCACTAGACTCAGTCCGACTGTTTCTGTTACACTCAGCATTAAATGGTTAAAACCAAAGGAAGAACAATAAAGTTAAGCAGTAACATCCAGTGTCCTGCAGCCTGAGTGTCTTGCACATCGACGGATCGTTCTCATGAGTCAGAACAGCTCATTACCGCGTCCTTGTTCAAGGCAGCTGTCCTCGGGCTCTTCACCTGGTTGCCTGGCCTTGAGGTGTCGATCTGGACCAGGTGTCCCTCTCTACCCTTCACCTCTCTGGTGTTCTGACCCACAGGAGGCGGCCAAAACATCCCACCTGCACGGGCGGCCTGCAACTCCTCTCACTTCCATCCTCTCGGCTGCCGACAGCTGGAAGATACGCTACAGTGACTGCGAACGTCAAAATGAGCAACTCTGCTAATGAATGCGAGCCGCTGCCTCGGATGGTGATTGAAGATGAGTTATGAGCAATTATTATGGCAGTGGGTTGGCATGGCGATTAGAGAGTGTGTCTCTCGGGCAGAAAGTCCTGAATTCAATCGTGTTTTACAGCTTTGATCCTCTTCTTCTAGTCTTTCATTTGTCCCGTTGTGACCTTCTGAGAGCTGCAGCGAATCATTCCCATTGTGATCAGGTGTTGTTGTGTTCATCGTGCTGAAATGGGCGCAGGGAGGAAATTGTCCCCGTCTGCCAAGCCTCCGTGGATCCCGTCGGAGGCTCCACTGGGGCTACTGAGCCTCCTTCAATCAGGCCCGGGAGCTGCCAGGACCCTTGCATCTGGTCCTGCTTAGGGCAGCCCCCCAGCCTCTCCCGCTGAGGAACGTAAGAATCTCTTTTTTCTTTCTTTTGGTGGATTTTTTTTTGCCCTTGCTCCAGTTTTCTGCCACCGCGAGGCCGCAGAGGAGCGTAGGACCAACCGCCGGGCGTGCTCCTCGGCTGGGCAACCGAAGCATGCGTGAAAACAGTCGGGGGTTCGGAGGAAACACATGCGCAAAAAATACATAAATAAACACCCATACGGGGAGTTCCATGCACAATAGAGAGAGACAAAGGTCAGCTCTGCCTTGCTCCCACCCTTGAAGACATTCCTGGAGCACCTGCACTCACTTAATATTTTGGCAGGAGTGAAAAAAAAAGGAAAAAAGTTTCTGTGCTTCAGCGCCTGTCATGTTTGTTCACTGAAGGAAACAAGTTTGGTTTTAATTAGAGCTCCTGCCAAGAGCTGAGGTAATTGCCACTCCGAACGTCTTGCTTTCTTTTTCTACATTTCTTTTTCTCCGTTGTTGCTTCATATACTTTAAACCAGCGCTGAGTCGTTGGCAGAGAAAAGGAAAACAGCCCTTGTTAAAGTGTGCGTTCAATGGGTGCATCCATCACGGAGAGCCAGACCCGAAGTGTCAGCAGTCACACAGGAACCTACAGTAAATGATTAGGGGTAATAATAATTTGGATAATTGCCGTGTTCGCCCCCCCCCCCCTCCTCCCTGTGTCTTTGTGTCATTCACTCTGGCTGCTTTTGGCCCCCCCCACCTGTAACCCAGCTGTGGCCATATGCAGCTCATGAAAATTCCCCACCAAATTATTCTGACATACACCAACATCTGCTGCAGGCAGTGTGTTTACGTGCAAACACCTATTTACATAAACAAGGTCGACTCTCTTCTGAGTCCCACATGTTTACGAATCCTCGACGGCCAAGAGAGCTTCGTCCATTTCAACAGACTGATGCAAACAGACCACAAGCAAACAGACCCACTGTGTGACACATGTCCTGGGGAAACTGGAACCCGATAAAATGAGTGAAAGGCTCAAACACTATTGCACAACCGTATCTTCTGATTCCAGAAGTCGTGGCTCGCATATCTCAAGAACCGTCCTTACTTGCTTCACACTTGGCGTGTTGGTTGTTCAAGGCCCGAGGAAGTGTGAAGTGTGAAGTCCAGTTCCAGGGTTCTGCTCACTGAGTCGAGCTTCACTGATCTTTGGATGCCCAGTGGAGCAGGTCTCTGTGTGCAGCGGCTCCGGTGCAGCCTCGGGGTTCTGCAGCCTCGGGGTTCTGCAGCCTCGGGGTTCTGCAGCCTCGGGGTTCTGCAGCCGCTCTTTTACTCGCAGGTCACAGTTTCAGCTTCATTCCAACTGTCATTTTTTAGAACAGGCCCAAATTGGAAACACAAGCCCCGTGTTGTTACAATATCTGGAGAATTCCAGCGACAAGAGGTGAACTTCATCAAATCACATTCATCTTCATCTTTAGTATCCCACTGGAGCTATGCAGTAATTCACCGGTTTGTTGGATGCAGCTTTTTTGCATGTTTCTGTATTGTCTTCCATTTCTTGTGCCGCAAGTTCTTCTGCCAAATATGTGTCCCCTTCATTCCTGCTGGTGATTTTGTAAGATGCAGTGCACTGAGCTCGGGTTTGATGGACGGATGTAAAACACATGAACGCATACAGGCCCGTCCCTCATCCTGGCTCTGCTGTGTTCCACCTCGTGTCCCGGCGTTGAGATACAGGTAGAGAGAGGGTGATGTGCTGGAGGCCGGAAGACAATCTTGATTTGTGAGTCTGTCGATAAGCAGATAAGAACCAGGGATGTATTTTTCTCGCCAGGGCCTCAAATGACTTGAGCACATGCTGAGCCTTTCAAAAAGGGGCTTTTATTTTGATTTGCACCGCGATGGAACGGTGCCTGCTTGGTCTCTCTCCATCTGAGCCCCCGCGGACCCATCAAAGCCAGCTCCAGTCCTGAGATGAGACGTAGCAGCTCTGATTTACTTTTCAGAGGTTTGTTTATTGCCTATGGACAAAAAAAAGACAATTGAATTATGCTGTCGGAAGAGTCGGGCTTGGCCACGGCTGCTCGGGACGGATGAGCTGTGTGATGGATCCTTCCGAATGCTGAAGGCGAATTCCTGTTCCTCTGATCAGTTCAATGTGCTGATGAAAAACAGACGGAGGAGAAGCTGTTTGGAGTCAAGGTCACGGTTACTCCCTGAGACGTCGACACAAAGCTCAGGGTTAAAGGTCACCCTGCAGGACCATCCGCTCAGGACGTGCATGGACACTATCATGGTCAGGGATACATATTTTGAGTTTTGAAAAGGGAATTGTTGATTAGAGTATTTCAAATACACCAACATTATCTATTTCCACTCATGTGCTCTATCAGAGGAAGCATGAAGGACATGTCCTGTAGTGATTTACTGGTAAAGTGATGATTGTTTGTTTAGGTGGTTTAATAAGTTTCTTCAGGCATTTGAACAATGTTAGTTGTTTGCTGTGATTCTGCGTCTCCACTGGAATTTATTGCGACGTCTGTGAACAAAGGAGCAAGTTAAGAAATATATATGGTTCACTTTCTACCATAAATCTTATTATTTATGCCTCTGCACTATAATGTTTTCAGGTCGTCCCATTCTCGTGCTCAATATCTAAAGAACGCCTTAAGGGAACTTCTTCAAATTTGGTATAAACGTTCAGGATGATGTGATTTGGTGGTATAACCCCACAAAGCACATATTTTGCCTTGTGAACACAATATCTCAAGATGGTCTCGAGGGAATTTCTTCAAATTTGGTACAAACATTCAGTTGGACTGAAGAATGAACTGATAAGAATTTGGTGGTTGAAGGTCCAAGGCCTCATGTTCTAAGGGGCAAAGGTCAAGGTCACAGTGGACTCATAAAACATGTTTTTGGCCTCAGGGAAGTAACTCTAGTTGAAACATGAAATACAGAAGCTCTATTTAAACTCCTGATGCTCCGTCAAACACTGTGCACACTGAACTGATCATCATGTGTAAGATGTCCAACATGTACACAACGCTGTGATGAAGCAACAATCATCAACCAGTGTTTCTTCTGTCGGGTCTGAAAACTCAAACACATGTTCCACACCCAGCGATACAGTTATTTCTTGGATGAACTGCTTCCTCCTCCTCACTGACATCATGCTGTTGGTGTTGATCCTCCATTAGTTAAACTAACTGCACAGCAACAGACAGATTAACCAATATTTGCTGCCACGTGTGGAATATTTAACTCTCACTCATGTCCCCGGGTGAAATAAACCATGAGAGATTCTCATTATGAAACGCTCCCCCCCCCAGAACTTGTGGCCACATTCCCTGTTTCCTTTAAGATCACTTTTTGATCACTGCTGCAGAGATGTCTATGGCAGATGCACCCAGGTGTTGGCAGGACATCCCTTGTTTTGGAAGAATGTTTTACCCATCTCCCATCTGGAATCCTTGATATTAAAAATCGAAAATACACGTTGAAATCCCAGGAAACACAGATTGCATGAATTTACCAGCATCGTCTCCAGCAGGGGAGTGCGTTGGGTGGCCTTTCCTTGGAGGGTGGCCCACCATGGCATCTTATGAGTGCTGATTGTGTACAACCTGAGTATCAATTGTAACACCCCCTCCTCTGTTCGCCAGCGGGAACATCGCTCCCCGCATCCCTCACCTCCCAGGACACAGAAGGTGAGCTGGACCCCGGCCCAGATAAATGTGCCGTCCGTTCCAGCTGGGGTTGGGTCAGGATCTCCCGGGCGGTGGGGACAGGCCCGTCTTTGTCCAACAGGAGCTGCGTGTGGTTTAGTATCTTAAGAGAGTCATAATCACATCCGTGATTGGGGTGTTAACAGGCCCCCACAGCTGTCGGAGAGCAATGCACCCTGGGAATGCATGACGAAGGAACCGCTGGCCCTTGGCGTGCGGGGGTGGCAATATGTGTTTATCCCTGTACACACACACAGCATGCATATATCCATCTCTGTGAGGGTAATATGGGCCGACGCCTCATTTCTTGTCCAAACACACCAACAGCTATGGCAGCACATTAGCAGCTTCACCCTGTGCAAGCTAAGTGCCTTATGAAAAGCATCTGTCTGGGACATCGTGTCCAACAATGCCGGGCGCTGTTGTGATATATGTCTGAACGAGTGCCGAAGCCACAGTAACTGACAGCAAAATCAAAAATAAACATAACTATGTGAAACAACAATATATTTTGAGAACTTTAAAAAAAAAACTCCCACAGAGCATCATCTGCTTGAAATCAACTGAGAAACATTCCCTCCTTTGCTGAAGAGCCGCTCGGAGGCCTGTCGATGCGTGAAGGGTGACCCAGGAATAGTCCAGTGATTAGCCGAGAGGACCCGTAGAGCACTGAAGGGATCTCCGTTCAAGTGCCTCCTGTCCAGGGGCTGATTCATGAGCAGGGGTCAGTGCTTCAGAGTATATATCAGGTTCTCAGTTTGTTGCTTTTAGCAGCTGTTATTGCATTCAAGAGACTGAGCCGGCCCCACTGAATCACAGGCATGAGCGGAGGGAGAGGACTTTGACCTCCGGGGCCACGGCAGGCAGGAGCTGTGGGCGGGGACCCTTCCACGATGACGCCGCGTGGTGCCACAGCCAGTCCCAGGCAGGGCTGTGGCAGCACCGGACCATGCCAGGCTGCGTCCGGCTGCGTCCAGGCTGGCAGGCGACGCAGCACAGGGTAGGTGGTCCGGCCTTGTTTACTCCTCCAGCCGCACGCACGGGCTTGTTTAAACAAAGTGGGTGCCTTCATAAGCTTCCCCTCGGCCCGTGGACGTCATCAGGCAGGCGCGTGTTGATGTGGCCTTTCCCTGGAGCGCCCGGGATTGTGTACTCCAGGAGGAGAGAGAGAGGGAGAGCGGCGTTGCCAGCTGCAGAATTCAGACCACAGTGCCCTGCTTTTCCCAGTTGTTTGACCAGATAACTTTGGGCCAGAACGATGTGGAACAGCATAAAAAATCTTGGCTCTCTCTCGGCCTGATTAACATTTGCATCCTCAAGTCGAACCCTCCCGCCAACAATTCGACATTCCTCCACAATGTGGAGTGGAAAGTGCTGCCAGCTCTCTCTGTGATCATCGTACACTCAGCCGTCACCTGCTGCCGCGCCCTACAGGTGATCCGTGAAAGTACAATTCACTAAAGAAGTATCCGGATCAAAGACACAGATGGGAAGCAGAGAAAAGTTTTGCTTTTTGATCACAGGTTACAACCCGGGCGCTGGCGTGCGTCCTAAAAGCATGATTCACAGGAATTATTAGAAACAAGCCAGTTCCAGTCTGCCTTTTATCTCCTCGGTTAAATGTCAAACACCTGCACTATTGTCTTAGTTTAATGACTGACCTCTGCAGGATGTGGAGAGAGAGATGGGGGATGTCACGCAACGGAGCTGGATGTTACAGAACCCGGTCGGTACCATCACCATCACCGAGGAGCCTCACGTGACAGGGAAGCGCAGATGTCAATCAATCACAGCCACATGACTCATCATAAAAACATACATGTACCAGCGCCTCTAATTAATTATCTCTGCCACGGAGTTATGTGTTCACAGCTGTTGGTTTGTTTGTTTGTTTCTAGGCAAGATTGCGCAAAAATTACTTGATGTGTTTCCACAAAACTTCATGGAAGTATGCGATATGGTTCAGGGAAGAACACATCAAAGTTTGATGCCGATCTGCACAGGGGGTCTAGGAATTATTTTCATTCTTTAACATTGTGAGATCGGGCATTTTTCTTTTTGGAAATCAGACATATTTGGAGCCCTGATATTTATGAATGTGAGCAATTCGTGCGGCCTGATTGAATTGAAGGGGACTGTTGTCTGAACCTGTGGTCTTTGTGAATCGTAAGCTTGAAAATGGTTTAATTAATGTTAACTAAACATTAGAAAGGCTCTGATTTACACAAACCATTGAAGGCAAATCTGTAAATACATCATTTATTAAGGGAACATGCCCTTTTAAAGGAGCTGGTTTATATCTCCAGAGAAATGCTCTAATCACCAGGACCATATGGACTTTATCTCCCGATAAACATGAGGCTGCAATCTCATCATGCTGGAGCCTTTTCACCGAGGAATTTCAACTGCAGAAAACCTCCTAATGGCTCGGCACCGTCACTGATACCAGGCCGCGTCCGTATCAGTCACGAGCAGTTGGACGAGGCATTAGCCGCCGCCATTAAGGCCTCTTGGCTGCTCACTTTGTCATTAATCACAGCATCATGTCCCTCGGTGGCAAACGGTGGAGTGCAACCAGCGACCTATGTTTGCTCCATCGCTGGGCTTTGATCAAGTGCCTGTTATCTCTCTCTCTTCTCTCTCTCCTCTCTCTCTCTCTCTCTCTCTCTCTCTCTCTCTCTCTCTCTCTCCTCTCTCTCTCTCTCTCTCTGTGTGTTGGCCCCCGGTGGCTCTGGGTGGCCCCGTGGTCTGGTCCCAGCCTCGTCCGTGGGGTCAGGGGTTGGGGAAAAGGTGCCTATCTCAGATGTCCTCCCCTCCTCTGTGTCATTCTTCTGCTCCCCCCCCCCCCCCACCCCCTTCTTGATCCCTCGGTGCTGACATGAATATTTGATCAATGGCTGGTGCCTCTGAAGGGGCTTTTCCAACACCGCTCCCCTTGCCAGCCTCCCCACCCCTGATGGCAAACCCACCCCCCCACTCCTCCCCTTTCCTCTCAGTCTAAAGCTTGGGCAACTCCAAATGTCAATGATGTTAGTTTAGCCATTGTACACGGCTGGCCGCTTCTGAATGGGTGACTTGTCCCCGGGCCAGCCCCCTACAATTGCCTCCTTTCTCACTCTGACTTATTCTCAGCATTTTCCCCCCTGCGTGAAGAGAGGGCTCTCTCTCTCTCTCCCCGGCACTCCCGGCTCTCTGGCTCTGCCGAGGATCCTGCAGCCGAAAGTTAAAACGGGAAGAGAGGGCACGGGAGATCGAGAGAGAGAGAAGGCCAGGGAGAAAGTGAGAGTGCGAGGGAAAGGATGGAGGTTCGGGGGGTCAGCGGGGAGGTGGACCGTGACAGGGCAGTAAGTGGTTTTATAACCAGAATTGTTACAGTGCGCTCTGCCAGTAATTACCAGCATAGACGAACGGTGGTAAATCTGGCTTTCACACACCGGCTAAGCTTGTTAGTGTGCTTAATCGGACAGGGGAAGAGTGTGTTGGTGCCCTGAAAGCTGAGAAAGGGACTGAGAAAATGTGCAACTGGTTCCTTAATGAAGAGTGACGAGAGGAGGTGGGGGGGGGAGGAAAATGTCATACATATATGGTGAATTTACAGATCGGGACGGGTTGAAATTCCTCGTCTGTGCAGGTCACGAAGGGTTAGGGAGGGAAAAGGGAATCAGGGCGGAGGTTTGCAGCCTTTATTTGAGCTCCCGTGTTATTTGAGCTGGTGAAGTGGCGTCCACCTGATGTGGTCAGAGGTGACCACGGCTGTTTTCACGTCTTCTGGGTCACGTCCATTTTGAACTTCGAGTCAAGTTCAAGCCGCCAGTCAAACCGAATGTCTCAAGTCCTCAAAGACAAACCAGTGCATTCAAACTGGATTCGGTTCCCTCAGGTCTCTGAGTCCCCTTATGAAACCACGTTTAAATTCTAGAGATCCAGATGTTTTGTGGATCAAATTACAGTTTTACTAAAATAAAAACACTAGCTCCTTGGTGAGGTGGATAAGCCTAATATTTAAAATATGTATTGCATTCTCAAGTCATGTCAAGTCCGGCATTAAGCAGACCGATCTCAACTTCTGTTACTTCTCTGCGTTCGGTCTCCTTCCTCCTCTCGTCGATATCAAATTTGATATAAAGCGGATTTATAAAAAACCCCAATTTCACATATTTCACTCGAGCTCAAACATTTTTAAAAAACGCCTTTGGATATGTCACCGCGTTCTGCTCTTTCCACAGAAGCCTGACTCACATCTCGGGTTGTGCGTCTGCACGTCTGCTCCTCCACCCGAGTTCACCATCATCACGCTCCTCACCACTCGCTGAAAGAATCATTTTTAAGTTAAACTGTTAAACAGTTAAATCGAAAACAATATGAATTTAATATTTTCTTGAACAGCTCTGGGCTGGGCCTCTGCCTGATTTTGGACAGGACACACACGCACACACACACACACACACACACACACACACACACACACACACACACACACACACACACACACACACACACACACACACACACACACACACACACACACACACACACACACACACACACACACGTACACACACACACACATGCAAAAACATACTCCCTCTTTTTCTCAATGAAGATTTTATAGACACTGAACATCTGGATGAGGGGAGGGCGGAGATGTGGGGAGGAAGACGAGTGAAGAGGAGAAGGAACAAAGTCACGTACTGTCACCGGCTTCCTTTGAGCGGAATGAGATCATCACTTTTGGCTTAAATTATGATTATCTCGGAGAAACGCATCCTGTTTTATGTTTACTTTTTCATTAAGTGTTTGTCATCCTTTTTTCAAAAGAAGAGTTCTATGGTCGGCTTTGACCTGGCACTGAACTTTTCCATTCCGTCACGTGTACAAGACCGAATCTGTAAGAAATGATATCAAATCTACTTTACTGCTCTCGTACTAATATATATAGGAACACTTTCATTTTTCATCTCAGACTTGAAAGAGCTGCAATGGTTTATTGCCTTCAGGTAAACTTTATGTGCTGCCATCTACTGATGCCTCGTTGAACTGCTTGGATTCTCTTTTGCTGTCTGGAGGTCAGATACGTTCACATCTGGAAGGCACATGGCCTCGGAGACAGATGTGTGCGGGGTCGGGGGGGTCAGCCGGGCCCTTTAATGCAGATTAAAGAAGAAAAGCTAAGAACAACAGAGATGAACGAACCCTCGGCAGCAGCTCTGAGGCGGAACGGCCACAAACTGAGACACTGCTCAGCGTCGCTCGTCTGTGTGAGTGGAGACGGGGGGGGGGGGGGGGGGGGGGCTGATTCATCCGCATGTATGTGTGATTGCATTGAGGAAGTAGGGATACAAATCATGTTTAGTTGTTATGACCTAAATTATCTCATCCACGGAGAGTGTGCGTTCACATCTGTCTGTTGTTTTGTGCGTCGGTTCGTTCGGTTGTTGGTCAACAGGATCGCACAAAATCTACTACATGGATTTCCACAAGTCGTGGACGGGGATCAAGGAAGAAGCATATTCAAACGTTTGGGGAGGATCCAGGAACACAGAGATGGATTTGATTTCACAAAGTTTCCCCCAGGAAATAATTCATGGATCTTAATGAAAAACATCCGGCGTATTGAGAGGACTGATATCGTCGAGTTTGTGAAAAATTTGCTGCAGCTTGATTGTGTTTAATGTGACTGTCGGGGGCCTTGGCACAGGCACAGGCACACGCTCTACTGGTTTGTTTGGTTGTTTGTCAGCAGGGTTACTTATAAACGACAGGAATCTCTTTATTATCATTTTCTTTTACCATTACACGGGCGTAAGTTCCCAGGGAACGATCCGGCATCTCGGCGGAGGTTTGCCATTCTAGCTGAGGTTGTTATAACGTCCGACCCTAAATGTAGACGTGTTACGTGGCGTGCTGCTTGTGTCGAGTCTTTGTTCCCTCTGCGACTCGCTCTGCTCAAACATGTTTCTGTCCCCCCCCCCCACCCCCCCCCTAAATTCCCTTCTTTCAGGGAGAGGTCAGAGGTCAGGGACTGTGACCTCCCCTGGGGGCGGGTGAAGGACTCCAGCTCCCCTCCTTGAGAGATGGGCTGTGTCTCCCCCATCTCTTTATTTTGTATACACCTGAGACCCTCATTCTCCCTCGGATCCACTGACAGAGTGCGGAAAGAGCGGCCGGATCCGGTTTCCTGCTCTATTTGGTATTGTGGGGACAGATCAATAAGTGCTCCACTTTCAGCTCTATGGGGTCATTGTACTCGTGGAAAGAGAAAGAGGGACAATCCTTCAAACTTTGCTGAAAGTTCCCATCATGCTGCTGAGTTTATTTTTAACAATCTAGGGAACTTATTAGATTATCTAGTTGCTGCAGATGGAAGGTTTCCCTCGTCCTGAAGACAACGACACGTGGAAGACTTTTAAAGGAGGGTTTTTTGCCGTCATTACCTGTTTCAGGGAAGTTACTTTAGATGAAGTCTGGTCTGAAAGGTAACACAAGGCAGACTGTTCTCTCCGGACTCGTACTTGTGATGCTGACCACCCTTCCTCTCCTCCCTGCCACCCCCCCCCCCCCCCCCCTGCCTCTCCCTGGCACCGCTCCTGCATGTGCGTCGGTGTAGAGGAATTTTTCTGGAGCCTGCAGGAGAGACAAGTTGCATCGCTCACACCCGCTGTCTTCCTGCTCGCTCCTATGAGTGAAGTGTTGCTGGCCCTGTCTCTGCGTGTACTTTCTCAAACACGTTTAAACAACTTGCCTCCTCTCGGCTCCTCATTCCACATCTTGACAAGCAGAGTGGAGCGGCTGAACCTGGCCCGGTTTCAGACTTGTGTCTCCTCTCTCTCTCGCTGCCTGCAGAGATCCGCACCGCTTTAACAACTGTGTGCTCCCTGCTACCCAAGGACTCAAATGGTTTTGCATGTGCAGGGCTTTGAATCTGTTTTTCATGGTCACAATTCAAAATGTGAAAATGATCAAACTGATTTAATGCAGAGGTTTGATACTACCCTCTTGCCAAGGAGGTTATGGTTTCACCCCCCGGGGTCTGTTTCTGTTTGTTTGTACGTTTGTTTGTTTGTAAGCAAGATTTCACTAAAACAACTGAACGGACATTTACAAAACTCATTCATTTTGGTGCAGATCCGGAACAGAATATATTTTTCTCTTTCTTTAACATCGTGAGATCGCCTGATATCTATGAATGTGAGTAAGTTGGTGCAGCTTGATTGAATTTAAAGTGTTGGGCCTTGTTGGAGGTTTGTGCTCCACTGAGTGCCGTGTTGGTTTGTTGTGTATTTATTCCTTTATTTGTGGTTTTTATCACTTACATAATTTACTTTTGCCAAGTTTTCTAATTGCAAAACGTCTTTCTTTATTTTCTCCACGCACTTCCCTGCGTCAGGATTTATTTCTAATCAGACAAATCAAACTGATCTGAGACTAATCCCCACATTTCTCCCCAAGCAGACAGAACCAGCAGGTTAATAGTCTCTGTAAATTGTTGAATTTATATTTGGGTATTGCGGGGGGGGGGGTTATGAAAGGGCTTTGAGAGTCTGTCCTTCCTTTGGCGGCATTCCTTTCTTCCTCAAACGCAATTATCTATTCCCATTTGTCTGTTTTTGTTTTCCCCATCTTTCCCCTCTTACACTCATTTCCTGTTTTGACTTACACCAGGCTTTTAGCCCCCCCCCCCCCCCCCCGGCCCCTCCCGACATCCCCTTCCCATAAGTATGGGAGCATATCTGTTATTTACAGCCCCCGGGGGGCTACCTGTCATTCTCACCGCTCCATCGTGATCGCCATGGTGACACCCAAATTCCACGGAGCGCAGGTCCCGACCCCCGCCCGCTCTACCATAAAGCTCTGACCCCTCACCTCCGCACCTGGGGATGCAAACCTATTGCTGCTGATTAGAGGGTGCAGGAGAGGAAAGGAAGTTAGAAACAGAACATGGAGAGATGGATAGAGGGATGGAGGGATAGAGGGATGGAGGGATAGATACATGGATAGAGCGAGAGATGGATAGAGGGATGGAGGGATAGATAAATGGATAGAGGGAGAGATGGATAGAGGGATGGAGGGATAGAGGGATAGATAAATGGATAGAGGGAGAGATAGGTAGAGGGATGAATTGATGGATCGAGAAACGGAGGGATCCATAGATAGATAGATGCATGAAGGGATATACATGGATGGAATTACAGCGCATGTTTGAAAGCAGCTTTCAAGCAAATCGCATATACGAACACGTTTGCTGTTGCTGTTCTATAGAATCACAGTATCCTGTGGTTTGTGGACTCGGGTTCATCACAGGGCAGCAGCCTGAATGTGTTGCTACACGTTCTTTTGTCGTGTGCGGTTACATGAACATATATGTGTGTCGCTGCGGTTTGACATTGTAGACCCGTTGCCGTGGATACCGAGGCAGCCTGCAGAAGAAGACACGGTAGAGAAGGTGATAAGAAGCTGCCGTGAACCCGTGACCTGCTGTGGGAAGCGAACTTACCGAGTTACACACCGACGCTGGGTTTTTTAATCCGTTAGCAAAATCAGGTACTGTAAGGACGTCATCCAATATCTACCATTTAACACCGGAAAAAACATCCCAGCAGGGGTTCGGTTTTCTCTGGGTCTGAGTCGTGCTGCTGCTGCTGTGACTAGAAACAATGATATGTCTGAGTGTTAATACAAGAAGAAGAAGCTGATCCCATTCACAGGTGCTGTGGAAGTCCGTTGTGTGAAACGTGGGAGAAAACCTTTGCTCCTGCGACTGTTAACGTTCGAAATCGGGTGAATTAACCCTCCAGCCCCCGCCGGCTGTGTTACTGCATAATTACATGGTTTCATGATTTCCCTTTACTCATATTTAGCCATGTAATGGTTTACTTCTGCAAATATTTCGGTTCCAGCTGGCGCTAAGGTGTAACTGTAGATGCGGAGCCCGCGTGGGAGTGGAGGGGCGCTCATGAATGGACCGTGTAACAGTTCGAGAAATCCGGGCAGACATAATAAAGTGGAAACATTCCAGAGTGAGATAGAAAAACATGTCACGTTTAGCAATAAAAGAAAAAAGAGGAAAACTTATCACCGAGTGTTGACTTTGAAAGAAAACTTGTTGTAAAATCCAGCCACAGATACATTAACACGGCCGTCTTTGATTCAGCTCCGCTCCGCTTGGACCAGGTGGAACATTTTAAAGTGTTCATCCACTTTTCTTGTTTCCCTTCTCATTTATCTTTTTCAATATTTCCAATATTTCTGACATCTTCCACAGGACGAGGTGTGTGTCGTACGCGTGTGTGGAGACATGAATGGTGTTTTGTAGAAACCTTGTGGACACTGTGAATATTGTCTCTTTTATAATAGATTTCTTGTTTTATGACTGTGAAACTTTTGTGTTTGGCAAATGATAATATGATATAATTTTTCATAATAACGAGAAACACCTGATAATTGCTTGTTTCACATTTTCACATTTGCAACTTGTATTAAAAGTTGACTATTAGTTTTAATGTAAAACAAAGTTTATGTTTCTCGTATGTTTTTGGGTCACAGGGAAAAATGAACTGCCTGGTCATAGTTTACTTTACAATAAAAAGGGTACTAAACAATGGCATGGTCAACATTTCTATTTGGTATATGACGGCAAAATCAAAGCATTAGAAATAGCTTCACCAAATTGCTCACACTTATAGATATGGATATGGAAATTGGGGGAAATCTGCCCCATTGCCCAAATCCACAAAGTTCCGTGGAAGTCCGTCCAAAGGACAGGGGGTGAAAACATAACCTCCAAAGTGTGACGTTACCAATTTAATCCACATGTTACAAAAGGTTAAAAATGACCCTTTTTATAAAAAGTAGCCGCCACTCCACAGGTCCGGAGAAAACCACAGTCAGTGTCTCATTTCCATAAACAGTAACCCACACTCTCCACCGTGTTATTTCACAGTGCGCTGACCCATCTGCTGCGTTTATAAACTTCACACAGTCCCGAGCATGGGGCGCTTCACGAGCTCTTTCCCCTCTGGAACAACTGGTCAGTCTCGTGGTTCGCATCTAATGAGGCAGACGTTATTGTTGGCCCGGGGAGGGGGGGGGGGGGAAACCGGTGCGCTGGTCTGCCCCCTTTGTGCCAAGATGCCAGTCTGGGTCCTCAGGCTGCTGCTTTCCATCTGACTGCCAGTCTGGCCGCGCCGCACCCGTGCGACGCCCAACTGTCCGTCACCGTTTGTTTGCCTGTCTCCCGAGCTGTCAGCTGTCGGGGGCCAAACCACATAACCATCTGCCCTCGGGCCTGGCTCCTGTCCTCTGAAACGCGGATCACCGAAATGTTATTCCACTGTAAACCTCCGCAGAAATACAGGAACCCTGGCGCTCTGGCACACTCCCGTATTGTCTCGGCTCCACGAGGGATCGCTCGCTGGGAGGCCCGGCGGCTTCGGAGAGAGCGAGACATCGGGTCAGAGGGCGCCGATTCATCTGTTGTGGAAACACGTACAGCGCGTGGTCGGACATCACATCCTCCTCCATCTCATTAGCGTGTGCTGCCATCTTTTATTTCTTCTGTTTATTGTTTCTATAGCGTTTAAAATCTAGTGTTTGGTATTTTCTTCGTCTCGTTCTTGACTCATCAGCAGGTGAAGAACTTTGAATTACACTAACCGGTATGAAAGGGGCCACGAATAAGTTGATTGATAGATTTTCTTATTCCATCTTCTCTCTCATTAGTTTTTTTTCCTGCGATCGGGTTTTTTCCATCATAACCTTTCTCCCACTTCAATGTTTTCATCTTACATTCGGGAAATCTTATTACCGCATTTTCAATTTGTTTGATAAATATGACATTAGTCGTGCACCGCCTGTGGAAACTAATAACCTTGTTTTCCTCGGGAATCAAACCCGAAACCAATTTGCCTTAATTGAAAAATGTCGAGTTTACGTGAGATGACATTTGTCTCAGTGTGGGCGAGACGGGGAATTAAGTTGTAAAATTGAAAGTCGAGATTTGTTTTAAATTTGCCGAGACGCATGCTGGTGCTCACATACATTACATTAGTATATTTACCTCTATGTCCTGTCAGAGGGAGGAACACTCTCTCTCTCTCTCTCTCCTCACCCATCCCACCACCCCATCACCTCACACACCACCCCACCTCTCCACACACACCACACCCACACCACCACTCCTACATCACATCACACACCACACACACACACACACACACACAGGTGAAGCTGTTGCCCTGGCCACTGTGTACACAGTGTGAGAGTTCGGTCGACCTCGACACTCTCGTTCACACTCACATGCGGTTTTCAGTTTTCCCTGAGTTCAGTAAAACCTCCACATTAAGACTCAGTTTCACTTGATTATTGTCAAAGGGAACTCTGGGAAACTTTAGTGACCGTGAATCCTCAAGTGATCGGAAGCGAATTAAAAGAAATAAAGAAGTCATTGCAAAAGCAAACACAGTTTCAGCAGAAGCAGCGTATCTGATGGAAAGGTTTGTGACTTCTTGCTCCAGAGTGAAGTTGGGTTCGGAGACTGCTCGTTCTTTACTGGGACCAGTACCGGCTCAAGGCTGCATCAGCCCCTGCCTCGTCTGAATCTCCAGCAGAGGTGTCAGCGATGGAGCTGCATTGAAAGCAAACCTGCGCAGATGCCAACTTTTCACAAAGGAAGAATTTAATTTAATAGAAATTTGATTTAAAGTTGCCTATACAGTCTTTTAAAGCTGCAGAGGCCGGGGAGGAGTCGTTACCACAGATTACACCGTCTGCTCAGAATCACTCTGATTAACAACTCTCACGAGAGGAGAGAGAAGAGAGAGAGAGAGAGAGAGAGAGAGAGAGAGAGAGAGAGAGAGAGAGAGAGATTCACTTCACTGAAGAACTTCTCCATCGCCCTCGTTTCTCGCACGCCTCTTTTTCGGTGTCTGCGCTCCTCTTCTCCTCTTCTCCTCTCTCCTCTTCTCCCTCCTCTCTTGTCTTTGTTTGAAAACAGCTTTCAATTTCCTGGGCAGCCGTCTTCAAAGGGAGCGGGAGCAGGAGGGGGGGGGGGGGGGGGGGGGGGGGGGGGGGGGGGGGGGCGAGAGGCCAAGTAGGATGCCAGAGGCACAGTGACAGCTGGGAGGCAGGAGACTCCGGGACGAGATCAGAGGGTTCGAGTTTCTGTCCGCCACAGACACGCTGTCATTCTCCGAGCTCCTGCCCCTGCTGCTTCCACACACACACACACACACACACACACACACACACACACACACACACACACACACACACACACACACACACACACACACACACACACACACACAGTTGTACACACAAGCATGCATTTTGGAAATGCATACACAGAAGCTTGAATACACAACAACTACAAATACCAATACACACCAGCTGTTGAACAACCATGTGCTTTATTGAAAAACCAACATACACAGACCACACACACACACACACACACACACACACACACACACACACACACATAAACACACCGACTGAGAAAGATCCATATAACACAAAGCCAATTGTTCATGTGTGAGGCGAAATTAAAAAGCCGCCACAAAGGAAACTCCACCGCACACTTTCCCAGAGGCACCTGCCCCGACTCCGCGCCCCTTCATCCCGGCGCCAGAGGTCTTCTGAGGCCGCGCGCGCCGCTTGGTTGCAACGTCAAGCTTTTATTTTCCCAGGTGATGATGTAAGTGTTGAGGGAAGAAGCGAAAATGATCTGATTTAATTTACATAATGTGTTGACTTTGGAACCGATAGCGTTCTGCTGGAAGAAAAACAGAACAGAACCTTTTCATTGGCAGCGCCGGCGCTCAACACATTTCAGTGATTAATGCGCTCAAGCAGACTTGAAACATCTGTCCCACTTTCTCATCTGACTGTCTTTTGGCGGCTGCAGAGTATGGGTTTCAGCTTGTCCTCTGTGTGGCAGCCCGCGTTGGCCTTCAAAGCCGCTCCAGGTAATGGCACTTTTGGCTTTCTGCAACGCTGCCACAAGCTCACAATTATAAGGAAGCTTTTGAAGACTCCTGGCGCCACATTAGAACCGTATCTCCGCACTGTCTAATCGTACCTCTCTAGTGGCAAACAAATTACCTCCTGATAGCACTGGGTAAGATGATGCCACGCTGTTTTTGTTCCCGCTCGACATGCGGCCTGGCAGCTCCGTGCAGCCCCCGGGAGTAAAGTGACATCAGTGACCACAAAGCTCCCGTTTGCACACGAGGAAGGAGCAGTGGTGGTGGTGGTGGTGGTGGTGGTGGGGGGGGGGGGGGAGATCTGGGGGAATCTATTTGGAGAGGGTCAGTGACGCTTTGCTAAGTCTCACCTCAAAACCCAGAGTGTTGACTGCTCTCGTATTCCCAGTGCATCTCGCACTCTCAAGGAAAAATATGCAAGAGTGGCGGAGGAAAGCCCGAGATCGAGTATATGAAGGAGAGAGTGGAGGAGAAATGAGACAGTGGGGACTGGAGCTGGGAGAGGGGGGGGGGGGGAGAAGAGGAGGGCGAGAGTGGGAGAGGCAGAGCGAGGGAGAGGGAGAGGGAGAAGGGGGAATGGTCTTTGTTAATCCCTCCACATCTGGCTTCTATTAGGATGTGGGGGCCGCTAAAATAATGTTTTTCACCCTACAAGCCTTTCTGTGCTATAAATTACCCACCAGCCACTGTGCCTTCCTCACTGCAAGTCTCTCAGTGCAGCCAGTCAGGCAGGCCGCTCACCTCCTCCCCCTTCGCCTCCTCCTCCTCGCTCTTGTCCTCTCTGCTTTCTCCATTTCGAAAACTCCCTCTTAGCGCCGGCGCAGTGGAATCCTCCCTCTCTTCCTGTCAGCTGTCTGCACTTCCTGTTGCCGCTCTGCTCTTCATAAATTTGTGGATCTCTGCATTTAGATGCCTCTCCCTCTCGCCGTCCGCACGCGTCACTGAACACGGCAGAAGAAAGTTTTTGTTAGGACTTGTAATAATCGTCTTTTGCAGCTCGAGCAAAAAAAAGCTCCGAGGTTGATCTTGGCTTCGCCCCATCTGTGACTTCACCGCCCGTACGTCACTCTGTGATTTGGTAACAGCTGCTTCAACCCAAAACCTTTATGAATATTCCAATAACACGAGTCTCGTTCTTTTCTTCTTTACTGGATACGTGTGTTAAATCCACTTCCATATCAATCAGCTCAGATGCACGGAGCCCCTGAGGGGACAGGAGGCAGTCGACTGCAGGAAAGTTGGAAAGATATTCACAGATTCTGTCTTTACGGATCAATAACTAATAAACAAAACGTCTTTAAAGAGAAGCCTCCTTCCAACCAGCTCCAGTTTTATTTCATCCAAAACGAGCAGGAGGAAAACACATTGGACGAGTGCAGGGACCGTCTACAAAGTGCAAAGCCCAAAACACCCAAATCTATACACAGATAAATGTTCTCCTCCAGGTCAGATTACAACTCTCACTTCAGAAAAATATGTAATACTTATTAATCAATAACTTTAATTATTCTTTTTGCGATCTCCCGTTAGGGGCTTTGTACAAATGCACTTCAGTGATTCAAGTTCTTCAGTTCGAGGTGTAGAACATTCACCAAACTCTCAGCTGCACAAACTTTGATCAACTTCATGAGGATGTGCACATTTGGGAGATTAAGATTAGATCCAGATTGTGAGACTGTACTTGAATACAATCCGACACTAGATCTTATCTGCTGTCTTATGTACAGTAATGTCTCCACATCCTCATGCACTGGGCTTTGTGTTCATTCTGCTGTTTGTCTAGAAAGTGCTGAGACAGAGGCTACTTCCCGTTTAAACTTTCCTCAAAGGATTATAACCACTGCTGCTGCGTCTGAGAATCTGACAAACCTTCAGACCCCCTGGTTTCCATTCCGTTTGCACTGTACTTTCATTCTGAACTCAGCCTAGAAGCCAGATCTGTGGCCCCCTTCAGTCTCTCAGCAGCGAGAAGGCCAGCCAGGTCGGATCTGTCACTGGTGATGAGCCTCTGCTCATCATCTCCAGGGGTTCAGCAGAGTTCAATGTGCACAGGTGCATAAAAGTAGCGTGGGCTTGCACGTATGGAGCCGGAGACATGAGGGCTAAAGGCCGGTGAGAGGGCCAAGGCAGGGCCTGGTGGGGGGGGGAGGGAGGGAGGCTGGCTGGTGGAAGGGTGAAGGGCAGCAGGTCAGTGCCTCATCACCAGAAACACCAATTAGATAAATCAGAGCTGACAGCTCCGAGGATGAAAGGGAGAGGATTGACTAATGCGCGAATTCAAGTGGTAATGATGAACTGGCCAAACCTGATTTTTAGCCATTAGGCACCTGTTGGAGCCGAGCAGCTGGTGCTGCCAGGAGGCCGAGGCTTCCCCAGGTGATCCCCAGTACCCGGGCACATCTGCTGTGAAACCAGAGTCACGCAGGCGGCGGCACCGTCCCTCTGTGATGTCTGATCGTCAGGGAGATGCTTCTGGAGATCAAACCGAGTCAAGTGGAGCAGCACTCACTCTGTAATCTTAATCTGTGGACCTGTATCGAGGCCGATGGAGATGATCTCACCTGATGGCCTGACGCAAAGTGCAGGATTTCTGGTTTCCTCTCGGTTTACAGAGATCAAATCAACCTGAAGGAAATCTCAGGCCTCGCCCCACATCACACGGAGGGAGAGAAACACTTTCCACTTCACACTCGACACCATCGGCATCGACAAAACAAATCGAGGTATCGCATTCCTATCGAAGATGATTTATGGGCTATAACGTGATGCGAGTTTGAGAGAGTGAACTCAACTTTTGATTGTTTGAAGTCGTCCTGAGAAACAACAGGATCGTATGAGCCTGCCGAGGAGGAATGTGCGCGGACGTATTTCAGCACGGCGTAATTCTAGCTGGTCACGGCCTATCATCTGGATGGAGTGGATGTCATCCCTGTGCGGGTACCCATTATGTCAAACGGGCCCTTTGCCACATATTTGGATGCGCCCCCTGTCTCCTCTGTCTGTCTCTCCATTACTCCATCCCATAATCACCTTCTGCGCTTCGCTCGGTGAACCCAATCCTTCCTTTGCTCGTCTGCCAATTCCTCCGAGGTTCAGAGAGATCCATGTCATTCGCCTGCTGGGATCGGCTGGCCCGGAGGACCGCCTGTCTGGACCGCTCCCCCACCGGGTCGTCTGTTCTGTTTGTCTGTTCTTTATGAAATGAATGTAACAACTGACCTTTAAAACAAAACGTGCGATCTTTGGGGAAACTTGTTATGGATGAGTTACATTTCAGTTTTTTATCTGGTATTGAAAAAAGGCTGCTGCTGCTGCTGCTGCTGCTGCTCTCCTCTATCTGCTCACATGATGCCTGTGTATCCTCCGGCTGTCAGAGTTTATCTCGGCTTAGAGCAAGAATGTCGAGATAAGAGATGAGTATCGAGATCGACAGTTTGAGCGCTGAGGCTGCAAATGAGAGCTGCTCCACTGGGCGAGGCCCGGCCCATGGGAATCCGGGAGCACATTTAGGAAATCTTTCACAGAGCAACGTGGATGTATGTCAACGCTGCTCAGGATTCTAAAGCCCATGTCATTTTTCTATCATAATCCCCGGGATTATTTGAATGGAGGTGGGGTGTGTGTGCGGGGGTTTGAACAGGGGAGGATATTCCTCCATGCAGGGGTCTAAGATATCAAAGCCAAAGGGCTGTGGGGAGGATGGAGAGAGGGTGGATGCAGCAGGGGGGGGGGGGGGGGGGGTTCGGAGTGGTTGGGGTTGGCTTTTGTTCCAACCCCTTCACCAGGATCCCCTGAAAAGATCACCGAGCAGGCCGATTCGTCACGGCTCCGGGCTGCCCCTCCTCTGATTGGCTTGTGGCGGGCGAGCAGATGTTGGCGCTGCAGCAGGGGGTTCGGATGATTCCAGCTCCTCGCTCCCGCACCGTGGGACGGTCACACAGCGCCGGCAGGCTTCTCACACACAACCTGCCGAAGCCGAGGCCCGCGGGCTAACAACACCCGCGCTCGCTCGGGCGCCCCCTCAAAGACGCATTCACACTCGTCACTGTTCACTTCTGCTTGGCCACATCAAACATGACCATAATGGCCCCGGGCTATGTTTGCTTCTGGAATTTATTATGGGTGTTAACTGAGCGTGTGTGAATCCACTTCACGATGCTATTGACAAACTTAAGATCCGGTCATGGGGTCGGAGCTTTACTCCTCATTGAGAATAGATTACAAACTGCGTATGGAGCTTTTATTGTTGGTTATTAATGTAAAGAAACTATTTTCAAACATCCATATTCATAACACTTCCTTTAACACATGTTCCCTTTGTGGGATCTCCGGGGTCATCTGAAGGAATCTGATGTAAGTTTTTATTAAATCGGCTGCCGAGTAGAATTTCCGGCTGAATCCATATGTTACTGGTCAGTACAACCGAGTTTTCAGTTTCAAGAATTTGAATTTTAAACCCACAGTTATTTGAACGAATATTTAAAAAAGCTATGCAGCTCTATCAGCTGTATAACTATATAGAAGTAGCATTAAATGAAATGGGATCACTCTAAACTGGGTAGGTTGTTCCTCCATGGCGTATTTTATTGTGTAGGACAAACCCCTGTGGACCAGAGTCTTATTGTGTATTTGAGAATAATAATTGAACGTGATGCATATTGTCGAAAACCATGTGTTTAAATAAAAAAAACAACTGAGGATTAAGCTTTTCGACCCGAGCATGAGCTGCTTTCAGACGTGAAATCTGGAAAATGTTTGGAAAATCTGGTCCAGAGCAACGCGGCAGGAGATCGTCGGGTCAGGAAAACAAACTGACAATTCCCTTCCTCTCACACACAGCCCCTCCAGAACCTACAGGGGGGGAACGTCTGGACTTCAGCACGTGTCCGAAAGCAGCTCCAGAAGTTTCTTTCTTGTGCAGGTGCTGAAATGAAATTCTTCACCACATCAGAACTAACTGCCCCGAGATGAAAGGGAAAGAAACAAGATGCCTCAAGACTGATGTTCAGAGCGAACTCCCCCTTTAAGGGAACTAATTAGTGTGATTAGTGTGGAGATTACTTGTCAGTGTGTGATTTGAGCGAAGCTGTTTCCCGTCTCTTTATCTGAAGCTGCAGCAGATAAGAGCACATGTGTGTACATCGAGTAGGTCTCGTGACGCGGAGTCCAATCTGCCTCGGCACGGAGAGGCAACAGGTTTTGCTCTGCTTTGCATCAGCAGATCTTGTTTGCTCAAGGGTCTGGGTCCCATACAAACGCTTTGTTGCAGAGTTGAAGAGGCAGATATGCTATCTGGGAAAATCTGCAGGCTCTGGAGCAGAAAACTGTTCCTGCACTGTCCCTCCTCTGCTTTGGACAGAGCCACGGAGTAAACGGCCAGTTGGACCGTCCTCTGCTTTTCCCCTTTCCCTTCCTGACATGTGTTTTTATACATGACAACAACAAACACAAATAGAGAAAGGAGATACTGACAAATAAGCGACGCAAAAAGGAAAAACGCTGACTAATCGTTTTGGGATGAAGTGATCTGGAGAACAAACTTAGGCCACATATTAAATTTCTACAAGAAAGTATTCATTTCTGGTTTTTATATCTGGCAGGGATGTGTTTCGACAGCCGTAGGAAAAGGAAAAGTTCACACACAAGTCAGAGGATTCAAAATCCTAAGGGACTGTTTGAATTTGCATCTCATCTGTTTTCAGCTCCGTGTTTGTCTGGCTATCACTTTACCAGCGAGCTATCACAATGGCAAAGATGTTATTGACAACACGTCCCCACAAGCTGAAAGCCCTTCCAGCCGGAGCCGGGACGAGTGCCACGGAGACGAGGAGCAGCAGCTTGGCAGGACAGTTCTCATGACGACAGTAGGTGTGTTCATCAGAACCATAACGTCCCCAAGGCCCTCGGCGCGGCAGCCCATGTGTTTAAGGTTGATTTATGATAATCATCTCTGTTTCCAGTGTTATTCCTCTGCATGGCATATTTGCTGCTCCACTTACTCGGATCCAAATGTCCGTGTGTTTCCCCTCCACGTAAAGTTTGCATGGTTTGGATTTTCCTCCTGAACCCAGACGACAAAGTAATGCCGAGTGATTTAAAGCAGGAGACGCACACGGGAAGGAATTTCTGATTGATTGAAATAATGAACGGTTCAACTCGGGGGAAGTTAAAGCCAAAGGGTCAGAGGGCAAAGCCTCTCGGAGAACAGACAGGAGTTGTGTTATCCACTACAAATCAGCCGGCTGTGGCTCTTGTGCATGTGCGCGTTGGCTCCCTTTGAAGCGCGGTGCTCCCCTACGTACGGCATGGCGTGACTGGAGCCAAGCCGGTCGAGGGAACCTATGAGGGGAGATGTTCTGGTTGTGGTTATCGGTGCGCTATGCTGGCATCCAGGCAGCGCACGCATGTTGGAGAGATAACAGGCCTTCGGGGGGAGAGCAGGGGGGGGGGGGGGGGGTAAGAGAGTGAGTCCATCCACCTTTTAACACCACGTGACCGGGCCTCCACCCGGGCTGCGGACAAATGATGTCTGAGCCAGTAATGCACATCTGTGCCTTGTTTTATTGCTGTTCATTTTGCGTCGGTATGCGCAGAGGCCAACAAACAAAGCACAGTTCCACCTTGTTCCCATATCCCTCCCTGCCCCCCCCCTCGTCTGCCTCCCCCCCCCCCCCCCCGTGCGGAGACCCGTTTGAACACACGTAGGCTTGCATTACACAGAATGCAAAGGTACAGATCTTATATTGGAGTGGCATTCCAGCAAAGCCCCCACGGGGGTAGATGACAGGGTTTTACTTAAAAGCAAAGAGGCAAGCGGAGGGAGACTCCGAGTCTGAAGAGGATATTAGAAAAATACATTGAAAAACGTCCCCTCCGGCAATATTCCTTTTTTTTTCTTTTTCACTTTCAGGAACAATTTTGTACCTTTCGTTCAGAGGGGGGAAGTGTGTTCAGTGGAGGGGGGGGCGGGGGCGGGGGGGAGGAAAGGAGGGATGCTGTGTTTTTTCCTGCTTAGGTCTGAAGTGCAGAGGACGTAATGAAAACCAACTGGCAGGCCGTCACTATCTATCTATTCTGCTGAAGGAGTGCATTGACATGGAGAGGGAAAACAGGCCCTCGCCCCCTAATCCAGTCAGGCCTGCACTTCTCCTTCTCCTTCCCTCCTTCCTTCCTCCCGCTCTCCTTCTATTTCATTTCCAGCCTCCGACTGTTCTCAGGCCGAGTCGTCGCTTTTGGCCAAAACAAGAGATTGTTTTACAAGCAGGACGAAGACGTGAGCTGGACGTGCGGCTGAGGTTATACAACGACGACGACGGGGACATTTCACTCGGGTGTTTCTTGCTCAAGATCGAGAGCAAGAGTTTAATCGTGTTTCTCTTTTTTTGTCAGTATGAACACAAACAGCAAACTGGACCAAACTAGTCTCGTAACTCCGCCAGTCCCCGAATGAAACCACATTTCAATTCAATCTGCACCGAAATCATCAATATCTATGAATCTTTCTCTGAGAAATTAAAGAAAGTGGATGGCTCATGGATCCAGCCCCTGATCTGCATCTCATTGGTCCATTACTGACCCAAAACACATTTCGTGGTAATCTGTGATAATCCTGTTTATGAACAAGCAAACCTGCAAGTGAAGAAACAAATGGACAGGGCTGAAATCACAACCTTGGCAATTCAAACAGTTATAGAAGCTTTAAATCCTAAATGTAAGTATATTTTTCATTTTGCTGTGAAACGTTGCTCTATCGGGCTCCAGAGGTTGAAACACGAATGCACCAGTTGGGATTTGTAGTCGTTGAATCCCTGTGTGTTTGGGTCGACTGGGGCAGATCGAGGAGTCGGGCTGTTTCATCGCGTCCCCACCTGGCTGTGCGGTGAAAGCCGTCTTTGGCCTCGACGCTGCCGGCTGCCCTGCAGTCGGGGGGGTTCAGGGCGATAAGAGACTTCTTTCACACCCACGCTGCTTCCTAATCCACACTGCGCCACCCAAACCACCAAGCCCAATATTAGTTTTCCTGCAGCTGGCCAGTGCGGGTAATGAATATGAGTATGTTTGTTGGATTGCGTGTGTAGTGTTGCTGAGCTCCGACAGGCTCGTAGCTGTGGATAAATTACTCGGAATGCAGATTTGGAATTTTGAAAAAAGTCACGAGGAATGTTTGCTGTTCGACACACATTTTGTGAAATAGTTTTCCAGAGTTTTACCGTCGACCAAGTTTTTAGAAGTACGATGAAAACTCTACATACATTACATTTTTAAATACTGTTGTGTTATTGAGTTTAACACAATGTTGTTGAGTTTTGACCCTCGGGGCCACCGTACAATAAACAAAGGCACCATGTGATCAAACGGAAAAGGAGAGAATAATAATGTTCAAGAAGAAGAATGTTGCTTATTTCTCTCTTGGAACAATCTTTTGAGAAGATTTCCTTTAATTAATATTTATAAGGGCAACCTTGGTGTGAATTTCAACCCCCACAAAAAATAACTTTGAAAAAACTCTATCCATACTTTTATAATCGCCCTTTAAAAATAAACGAACTTTGTCCACACAAGCGTTTTAGCTCCACGTCAGTTATTATCCACATCCATACTAACGCACCATCAGAGCTTTTCACCGTCCGACTCAGTCGACAAAGACATTTTTCCATGAACACCTTCCTCGGTCCGAAATCAGGAGGATTTATTTGTCAGACTGATGAATAGAGAGAGAGTTGCTTGTCTATTAGCAAACACTCGATCAAAGTGCACCAAACAAAACCACAGAGCCTTTACACCGACTGACGTGGTTCACCGTGACGTTCACGAGCTCAAACGCCGCGCAGACGCCACTGACTGCTGAAATTATGATTATGAATCCATCAGACGAGGTGTTTTTATGCACTCAGAGGAAACATTGTGGTGCCTTTTGTAGCTGTGGAACATTTACGAGTGCTGCTCTGCCTTAAAACGTTTGTTAACACTCCACCTACTCTTTTCCTAATCAGCGGCCATTAGTGAAGTCCGACTTGGTCTCATTAACCAGGCCAGGCTGACAGGTAGAAGGAGCCTTTCATTCTCTCCACATTTACTGTTGCCCCGCTGTAATGAGCACTTTGGACCATCACCTCCACACTGTGATTTATAGCGTTTTTTGGCAGAGATCAGAGAGCCGGGCCTGTTACGCGCCTGTGAAGCCGGCAGCCTTTCCTGACACCCCGGGCCGGGCCTGGGCACCGGGGGGACACAGCTGGGCCCAACATGACGAGAGGTGTGAACCTCCCCGGGCCTAATGAGCTGACGGCGGAGGCGGATTACAGAGGAGGGTCAGAGGTGATGGGACCAGGGCCGAGGAGCCTGGTCTTAATATCCATGAGCCAGATTAAGACGAAAGAGATTTAGTCTGGGAGACTTCCTCCAAAATAAAAACGCTCATTGGAGAATAAGTGGAAAACTAACCTGACATGCAGTCGATAAATCCACTTCTACAACAGCGGTGATAGAATCATACCCCACAGTCAAGGAGGGAAGATGGATCGATCTCCAGCCATCATCCTTTCACCTTCCTGTTCAAAAAGCACAAACATTTCCCCCCAAAAACAAAGCAAAGTCATTTCTCTAAACAAACAAGCAGCGTCATCATTGTCCTCTGCAGCCAAACCACTGTGGGTCCAAAAGTGGAGTTTTTATCTGCTTATCTCCTAAATGTTCCTGACCGGACGGTTCTCTGCTCGGCAGCAGACGGCAGCAGATGAGTCAGTTTGTGCCGTGTATGTATAACGCAGCATAAACACTTTGGAGAAGTTGAATCCACATTTTATTTTTTTAGAAATGGATCATTTTGTTGTCCTCAGTAGTTCCCCAAACTTCATGTTGTCCTCAGTAGTTCCCCATATTTCATGTTGTCTACAATAGCTGTAAATTAAATCTATCTGGGGTTAATTTGGGTATTTGGGTCAATGATCCACTTCGGCAGTTGGACGATGTAATTGAAGTTACCTTAACTTATAAAAATGTGGAAGTGCAACTTTAATTAGCCAATAACCGTTTATATTTTGATTCCAAATTGGACTTTTAAGTTCAACAGACTAATCCAAAGGAAAGCCGACATGTGTGAACATCGGTATCTCAGTTTAATTAAATGTGCATCAAACGCCAAAAGCCGATAAACGTCGGCAGCAACACAAAAACATGTTCAGTGCTTCAGTTCGGTTATAAATCTACAATTTTTCTCAGATGCGTGCACGCCAACCGTCGCTTCTCCATTTCACTGCACCCCATTTCACTCTGAGCGCACAAGTCAAGCCGCAGTGACCTCGGCCCATCCGGGCACGGAAGGCCGAGCGAGGGAGGAAGTCCAGCGGACTCACGCTGGGCCGGGACATTAACTGTGGGAGCACACAGGCCATGAAATATACGGCTCTTTAGAGGGAGCTTTACATTCACCTTTAACGGGGCTGTTAAGATCCTTTCAGTGGACTGATCAGGAGACCACAGGCACAGTGACACCCGCCTCATCGGTCCTCACACACTGACGCTCGCCATCAATATCTGTCCACGCCACCAGACGAACTGGGGAGACGGGAATTAGACGGGAATTCGGCGTCGGGGTCGAGGGGACTTTTGTCCGGCGAGCCTAATTTGAAACAGGAGTCTTTTCAGACAGCTCTATCTGGCTCCCACTCGCACTGTCTTCCCACCCGTCCCCGGGGGAGCTGCGATTTATGGAGCAGAGAGACGAGCACAGGCTGTGGAATGGAGCAGATTCTTCATGGATGTAGCTCGCCTCTCTGGCGTGGGGGGGGTGGAAAGAGAGGGGAAGGGGCAGAGCCGGGTGAGATAGCACGAGTTGGACAGGGGAGAGAAAACTGAGATCATTATGAAGACATCAGTGTCTTCACTTCACATCTGCCAGAGATTTCCCCCTGCAGCCCGTCCTGCATGTTCCGGGGGGAGGGGGGGGGGGGAGTTGCTCCTCTGGCGTGTGATTGAACGCAACAAATCTCTTTTCCGTGTCTTGTCAGTGATTAGATGGCGGTCATCATCACACCGTGGTTTGAGAGACACAACATGCATCCGAACGGCTGCGTAGGAAAACAAATAGTGATAATGGAAATAGACATGAACCGGGCATCAGCTCACAGGCGAACACAAACATGTTCCTGTGGCTCCACGGTGATTATCTGGTGATATCCTGCAGCGATTGTGCGCCCGGCCTCTCGCTGGGGGGGGGGGGGGGCGAGGCTCCACATCTGCAACAGCGGAAGACAGATAGATGGTATCTTCCTGGATGGTGTGTGTCCGACCAGTGCAATGTACAAACAGAAGTGAGATACAAGGGTTCTCTCCCGGGACAGAGGTTTGCAAAACAGAAACAGGATGCTCTGTCACACCCTGACATCCTGACAAAGTGCAGAAAGAGACAACATTAAACAATAGAAGAAGAAAGAGAAAGAGGAAGCCTCGCTGGTCTCTCCGGAAACCGAGGTGCTCAGGCTCATATGATTGCTTACTTCTGATAATATGATGTCAGAACGATGAGGACGTTCACTTGGTCGAGTAGTGCGTCTGAAGGTGGTGATGCTGGGAATCAAACCATAATGATATTTCAGTAACAGCAAAATTAGCCAAATGACCCAGTTCGTTCATCTTCTCCCACAACACGTGGACATCAGACACACGCCTGTCTATAACCGATGGTGACAACAGGATGTACGTATGTGAAGTAAAATTCTCTATCGCGTTCCCTAAATTACAATGTGAAACCAAAACTAACCAGATCAAATGTAAACTATGTAAAAGGCCTAAATCTATGCAACCGATCCTCCGGAGAAACCACACCACCGCTCACACACTCTCTGTTTGTGGATGTAGTTGAACACCTGTGGGAATGCCAATAAGCTCCAAAGGCCATAATGCGATAAGTTTAAACGTCCAAACATTTTGGGCATGCGCTCTCTTCAAGGTTGACGAATGTGCTCGGCAGAAGCTGCGTGTCAGGAATGTGGACTCACAGTTTCACGGCCTTGCCTAACGCAGTGTTGGCATGATGGATGGTGTCCTTCGTGACAATGGCAGCTGGTGGAGATGTTTGTGTATTTGTGTAGTGACATCTATTTGTGTATATGTGTGTGTGTCTGGATGAGGAAGATTACCGGAGATGAACTTTCTTAAGCGCTCTGTCTTTGACCCACGCTCAAAAGTTTTACTGATGTATTTCCAGCAGCTAAGGGCATCTACATATTCTCTTATGGGCAACGGTGGGATTTATTTGGCTGCATCATACATATTTGTTTCATAAATGTAATTTTGAGTTCTCCCGGACCTGACCCCTCTTTGCTGGATGTCTCAGCCGCTCTCTCTCCCCCTTTGAGGCTTAAATGTCCCGTCAAATAACGGATTAAACCCCTAAAATATATTTTAAAAAGAGATCCCTGGAGAACTACCCCCCAAAAAACCCCACACCCTATCTTGTGGTGTAAATCTTTAATCCGTTCTCTCTTGGCCTACGTCCCATCCTTCCACAAAGTTTCAAGAAAATGAGTTTGATAGTATTTGTGTAATCCTGCGAACGGACAAACTGATAAAAGTAATGAAAACAAAAACCTCCTTGGCAAAGATATGGTTCCACCCCTGCACCGAACATGGATTTATATGCTCACAACTTAAAGTCAAAAGCTAAAACTGTGTTTAAAGCCTAAATATTTAACTTCCAGTTCCATACTTTGACGTTTCTCCTGCCTGATCGATGTCCCACTGTCCCCGATGACAACAGAGTCCTTTGCACTGTGGCGGCAAACAGAGGAGCGCCACATGCACGGCTCGCAAAACAAACAAAACAATGATTAGAGCTCATTGAAACGTCTGCATAGAAGCTCCTGGGCGGAGAGAGAGAGGGTTAAAAAAAAAATAGGCTGAATGTGGAACTCAGCCTCAGTTAATGTGTGTGGAGGTTATACGACCAGACGGGCTTCGAGTGAAAGAGAGTGTGGTGACCTGTAACAGCTCCATGACTCCAGTCTGGGGCTTTAAAGTCCACACGCCGGGGTCCTGGGTTGAACCCGCGGCAGACCTCACTTCAGTATAGACAAGGCCGCCCCGATGGGAAACTGATTGTTTATTTAACTACTGTTTTATGGAATACCTAGTGACAGGAAGTCCTTAAAACAGCAGCAGTTACTATTTATATAGTCCCTTTTCAGAGTAAACACGCCCGCTCGCCCCTCCTCCCCGCACGCAGACACCCTGCCGTTGAGGAATGCGCCCATTCACAAGCTGGTGGCCATCTTGGAAGCTTGCCTCTCACTTCCTGTTTCCATGGCTACACTCCGGCGCAAAGGGAGATGATGAGCACTGGAAGTCGTAATCCTCTTGATCTGGCTCAGTTTCTACATCGCTTCACGCCACTCGGAATGAGCTTGAAAAGCCAGTAAGGCGCAACAAGTGACACACGTGGGTTTTATCCCTGCATCCACAGACAATGTGGACGCATTTGTTTTTTTTAATAACAGCTGGAAAACCTTCAGTCCAAACACCCGCAGACGAGGATTTCACAGTGGCTGCTCGCATGAGTCGGACACGTGTTTGTGTGTAGCCGTGGGGCGGCTGTGTTCTGATCCACTCCTCCGGGCGCTGCACCGTAAATCACGGGGTCACCATGAGCCGGCGGGACCAGAGGAAACATCAGCGTTGAACAGGAATGATATTTCACTTCAGCATCTTCCTGCTCCGCGATTCCCCCGACGCCCACTGTGAGCGACTCCTGAATGCTTCATCGTGACAGCTCCACGTCACTGCTGCTCTGGATGTCGGGGACCGGAGCGGAAAACACGTCCCAGTGGTGAAGTGCAGGACAGGGGAGCAGCTCCTGTGGTTTCAAGGCTTCACATCAGGATAATGGACCATGGGAACTGTTATTGTGTAAAATAGAGGATTTAGTTGGAAACTGTTGATGAAATACTGTAAGAAACCACTTTTGTAACAATATTAAAGACTTTATCGCATCCCATCTGCCTTTTGTCGTTATCTGTTCTTCAGGATTTCCACAAAACTTGGTGGGAGGATGAGACACAGGCCAAGAAAGAACCCACAACATGTTGGTGCAGTTCTGGACACAGGAGCGTATTTAAATCCACTTTCTAGGACAATGTGAGACAGGGCCCTTGGCGGAGCTACAGAGCTCGACTAGTATTCTAGTTTACATGATTTTTCTTTATGTGTGGTCAGATAACAGATCACGTATGAAACAGTGGCTGGAACATGGTCCATTAACACAGAACGTTAACCTGGAGTCACTTCCAAGTGGTTTCCAAGCTGCTGTTCCGCTAAAAATCGGACAAAACCACAATTCACACGAGTTAAAAACGACTCTGCAGTGATTTCATCTACATTTACTTTTTTAATGATCGCTCACCGAGAGTTAGGATCAGAATATCGTTCTTATTCTGTTTATTACACATTGCACGGGCTCTGAGGGAGTGTTACTGGCAAATCTTTATATTGGAAATATAAAGTTTGTCCAAAAAGTCAATAAATTTTATCCCTAAAGGTGTTTTGATTTAAAAAAATAAATAAAAATGCGTTCATTGGCAGCACTGAGCAATAAATATAATATCTTGGACCAATTAATTTTGACAGCCAATGGTGAAACACTTGGCAGGACGACCAATGGTGTAACGGCCTCGGTCATTAACGCGGCATTTGGCCGACCAATGGGATTTGATCCCATGTTGGCGTCGGTGGAGCTGACTGTAAAATGGACTGTTAATAAAGTAAACAAGTAGTGGAATAATAAAGGAAAAGTTACAATAGTGACAATCCAAAGTAGTTCATCTATGATAATGAGCCACAGATGCACACATGAATAATAAAAAATATATATATACTATAATATCAGCTTGTATCTTTATGCTTGTGAAAGAGTCCAACTTTTATTTCCCTTCATCTGAACCCACAATATATAATAGACAATAATACAGCTACACCTTCTTTAAAATCTACTGTATTCAATATATGGAAGGCAAAATAATCCAAAGGTCAAAAGAACATTATAAATGTGTTAAGTTCTTTGTGTTTAACTTTTGTTATTCTGTTATTTATTGAATGTTATTCTGTTTATGTACATTTACTGTACATTGAGCACTATGCGGCTGACATCAGACGGGGGGTGGCGGCTTGAAAGACGAGCAGAGGATGTGCGGGGTCACCGCAGTGTCAAGGGGGGGGGGGCGGCGCTCGGGGTCGTTGTACACGGTGAATTCCGGGGAGATGTGTGAATAAGTGAGATGTTACAGACTGATGAAATTCCCAGAGAGCCCGGGATGGATAATGTGATCCCACCGCAGTGATGCAGAAACCAGATGGAGGGGAGCGCCCTCTCTTTTTTCTTTTCCCCTACACATTCACGAACACACACCCACAACCGCGAAACCTACAGACAGACACGACCTACACACGCACAACACATTGTGCACACCTGTCCCAGCCGGGAGATATATGGGCCTCCGAGGGGGAATCCATTCAGTCTGTGTTGTAAAATTGTGATTTTTCTCACTCTCGTATATATCTCTTCGCCCGCACAAAGTTTTCATTGTCTTATAAAAACGTATAAAAGGCTGCAAATGAATGTCCCCGTCTCAACTCTGTGAAAGACGTTTGTATACAGTTGCGTAATTGTCCTACTTCACGACTAAACACCCTATAAAAAATAAAGGAAACAAGTGCTTCGTCACAGCGTCGAAATTTCCCAAACAACAACAAGTAGGTGAGTAAATCAAGCGGAACGTGTTTGTCAGATCTGAAGCAACAACAAAGAGGCTCTGGTATTTTGTCCTCCCGACCAATCCACAATCCCCTGGCAGGCCCCGGCAGAGAGGTGGCACTCCTGTTATCTGAAAGTGCCTTTTAATAGCGCTGGGAGTCAGGCGTCTCCCGGGCCCCTGCTGACAGAGTCAACAGAAACCTTGCGTTGCTTTGCAGGTCATAAACACTCTGTTGACAGTGGTCGGAGGCTTATTATCCTCACAGCAAAGCACAGCGAGCTGCATGGACCGGCCCTAAACAACACTTGTGGATTCACTGCACACAAAACCCTTGTTAGTGGTTCTCTTGCAAGTTTAAGCTAAATCCGGGAGTCGCGGGAGGAAAATCTGTATTTCCGTGTACTCGTGCAGTGCCCGTTCTAAACCTGCCTGTTTGGATTGATCTGTTTTGTTGGTCTGCGGTGACGCCGGTTGAAGGATTCTTTCTTTAAACTGCAAAAAGTGACATGCAGCAATTGAGCCGCAGCAAGTAAAGACAGGCTGTGGGACTCGTGCTACATACACACGGCAAGGTTTCCTTCAACTCTGCCGTGGATATGGCTGTCCACACGACTTTGGAGTTTTAGATCCGCTAAAATTGAGAGGTTTGAAAACTTTGCTGACCCATTTTAGTTTGAAAACTCGGGGGCGGAAATGTTTGTAAACTATGACGTAGACACTCAACTGATATTATTTGAGCAATCTGTGACATTTTCCATCTCCAGCGAGACCGGGACACGCACGCCTTGTGGGCATCTCGTGATTCAGGCGTGTTAATATGGACTGGGATTAAATCTGATCAAAACCCTCATGTGCACAGTTTGAAAACGCTGATGAAATGTAGTGTGGATTTAGCCTCAGTCCACAGAACCCTGACACTGCACCACCGCTGCTGCACAAAGGTGTTGATGCACTTGTGTTGATGCACAGCGCTGCTCCCCTGTTTATTCAAAGTTTATTCATATTGAATGTATCGCGTTTCCAGATCACACCTTATTCAACTCAGCTCTTCCTTTGGTCCTCAACCATTCTCCTCTGAGGTGTGAGGCTGATAAGAGGAATGGATTTTGAGATATGTGAGCCACATACAGACAGGCTGAGGTTTTTAAATGAGTAGATAAAGTGTAAGCTCTGTTTGTAAACAGTATCTTTGCTGCATCTGCTTGATCATCAAAACATAATCTTGTCTCGGCTAAACTGTTGTAATCTACTGATATTGGACTGGGGCTAATATGACGAAGGAAGCCGGCGTCATATCGGCTAAATGTGGGCCAGAGGTCACTGCTGCTTTGTGTACTTATTGTTTTTGCAGCTTCTGCTCTCGGCGGAGCCTCAACAGCTCCGTGAAGCTGCCGCGGCTCAACAGCGAGGAGCTGGCAGCTCCGCACAGATAAGTGAGTGTGTACCCCAGGGGGCCAGAGACAGCCGAACCCTCGGTGGATAAGAAGTGTCTGTGCTGTCAGCTTTAGTTCCCAGCGTGGCCTCTCCTCCTCGGCCGCCCCTCCCGCCCCCGCTGAGCCCCTCCCTGGCCCTTTGTGAAGGGGACCCTGCTCCCTGCGGACTCGCCGCTCTCTGGCCTTTCACATGCGACTGTGTCCAATCACCCTGCTCACCCCCCTCTGAACCCAGAGCCGCTGTCTCCATCTCCAACCAGCTCCTGACCCTGAGACAGAGGGGGGAGAGAGAGAGAGAGAGAGAGAGAGAGAGAGAGAGAGAGAGAGAGAGGGGGCGAGGGAGTGACGGACACAAGGAGAGAGAAAGACCCCAAAAGTAAAATCAATCACTCAGGAAGATTTAAGAAATAGTGGGTATCAGAAGGACCAATCTCGATAAACAGATTCTACATGTGAATATTCAGAATCTGTGGGCGAGGGACCAGATTTTTGGGCCTCAAGCTTCTGGATCTTAGTTTGATCGATCGTGTTTGAACATGCAGTGAAATCTGCATTCGTATGCAGATGTTTAAAACCCCTGCACAAAGTATCCTGTCCTGTTCTGTGTGGAGAAACGTCAGATTGTGTTTAAACATGAACTGAGTCTATCGGATGTCCACTGCCCAGAGGCTGATTCCTCGTTAGAGATTGATAAAGGGCTAAAACTATAAAACTCAGGTGTCGCAAATGATTAGTTATGATTGAAAGTCCGATATGAAATAGGTTTTCCTGCTTCGTAGCCTGTGTGAGCATCAACAATGGTTGCGAGTTCAGCTTCATTCCTTTACTCTAGAATAATAACTCCTGGTTTGTTTCTATTTGTGTCACTTCTTGGCTTTTCCTGAAGTTAGCATACTAACCTCCTCGCTTTCCGATAGTTGGTCACTGTCGTCTGAAATCTGCCCTAAAGTCATTGTGCTGCTTAGAGAGAATTCAGTGTATTATAACCTCTTGTCCTGAAATTGCAAATATGGCTGAAGTGCTTGGCCGAGCGACCACAACCTCTACCGCCCACTTCTGGCCACAAACCACGTTCAGCTGCAGAGAAAACGTACATACAGCACCTTTAATAAATCATCTCTGAAAACTTTATGGGCAGTAATACGACATACGGGGAAAACAACTTTTGGGTTGCCAGGTTGTGAAAGAACACTTGTTCCTCCTCTGCCATCGGGCCTTGCACTCATGCATCACTAATAAAGGGTTCTTCCACTAAAATAATCCATAATTCATAATCTGCGGATCAATAACTGTCGGACCAAGATATGTAAAGTCAAAAGATCGGGCCTCCGAAGAGGGAAATCATTATATATTCACAGGTTAATGATAAACAGATTATTGGTCTTTGAGGCGTCATCTTTTTCCACTTGCTTTATTATTATAGTTTTATAACAGCCACAATAAAGATTTATTACAAGACTTAAGTTGTTTATTGCAAAGCAGAAGGTAGCAGAAGTAAAAGTCCCTTGACAGCAGAGGGAAAAAAAGCGAGTGGATAGAAAATTACGCTTTACAACAACAGAAAGTTGGCCCCGTTAGAAGTTAAAAGACAAACTGGACGGTCCTGCTAGTGAAAACAGAGCCGAGGCATCCGTCCTTCATCGGGCTCGTCTCCGCCACCTCCTCCATGTTGTTTTTCTCTCCTCCTCCTGTGTCAGAGGTTTGCCGGTTTGTTAGCTTTGGCCCCGGCACCGCCTGAAGGCCCTCGCTCGGTCGACCCGGCCTCGGGAGGATTGGATCACACCTTCCATCGAAGTCAGCTGTCAGATGGCGAGCTGCACCTGCTGTCTGAAGCAGGGTGGGCCCCGCCGCCGCCACCGCCACCACCCAGCCCATGCTGGAGCACATAATTACTGCCTCCGAGATGATTACGCTGTTTACTCATGCCCATACGCACAACAGATGACTGTTTCTCAGCCGCCGCTCCCCCGCCTCTCTGGGAAGGCATTTAACCCAGTGATGAGGAAACGGCTGCAGCCAACCAACATTCAGACGATCCAAGCAGCACGTCTGATGCCAGGAATGACCCGTAGCTATTAGCTGTTCAAACAGCCTCCTCCCACATAACTTTGATTCAATTCAATGGAGCTAGTGAGCACTGGATTAAGGAAAAGTGTATTCCACTGCAAAAAAAAAAGAAAAGAAACATGACTTTATGGCTGTGAGGCTGTGTTGGGATTTAGGTTCGTGCAGTAGATGAAACTCTCGTAGTCTCAAACAGAGGGAAAGACTTGGTCAGGGGAGGTTTGGAGAAATGATCTTAGACGAGCAGCACTTTAGTATATGTTTCCTATTAATAAAACAGCTAAGGATAAATGTCTACCTTCTTGAACAAGTAAAACTATATATGAATATGACTATAATATTGTAGCTGACTGGTTGAAATGTTCATCTTTACTGTAAAATCTTCCGCTGTTCAATTGAATCCTTTGTCCTAATGTCAACACACACACATCGGTTATGTTGTTTACATGGGGGATACTTTTATGATCATCACCTGATACAAAACCATCCTGTATCTCTGCATAAAAGCACAAACTACAGTCATCTATTATTATTTTATCATTTATTTACACTATATGTAGGTATTAGCGTCATTATTGTAACAGAATGGTTCAAATTTTCCATTTTAGTAGGAAATTCATGACTTTATCCCAATGTCAACACAGACAATAAACCAGTGTAAGTGAAAGTATAATTTGCTGTGTTTACATGAGTGACACTTTAACACTGTACAACCACCTGCCTGCCGGAGCAACTGGAGACAGGTCACCGAGAGGTCGGCTACAAACTACAGTCACAACAAGGGAAACAATAAAGGTTTTGTATTTTGTATAGATGTGTCCATTTATATTAATTTATTCTTGTTTTATTTTCACTGCTTCACCATTCATGTGGTCAAGTTTTTCATTCTTTAATCTTTTTGTTTTACTTATACAATTCTCTCTCTCTCTACAGATAGAAGAGAGAGAATTACAAACCACAGACAGACAGATATAAGGTTAGACACATAAGAGGTTAGACAGACAGACAGACAGACAGAGAGAGGGACAGACAGACAGACAGACAGACAGACAGACAGACACAGACAGACAGACAGACAGACAGACAGACAGATTAATTGATCCTAAAGGACATTTGGACATCCCAATGTAAATCGTCACTTATATATTTATATAATATTATATGTTGTACCGAACTAAATGTCACATGCAGTGATTCATGTTGAGCTCAGTGTGTCCAGGTGTGTTCACACCTGGTTAACCAGGTGAGTTTAAACTGAAGTTAACCAGGTGAGTTTAAACTGAAGTTAACCAGGTGAGTTAACAATGGAGTTAACCAGGTTACACTGAAGTCAACCAGGTGACTTTACCCTGCAGTTACCCAGGTACGTTTACTCTTAAGTTACCCAGGTGAGTTAACACTGAACTTAACCAGGTGAGTTTACCCTGAAGTTAACCAGGTGAGTTAAGACAGAAGTTAACCAGGTGACTTAACACTGAAGTTAACCAGGTGACTTAACACTGAGGTTAACCAGGTGAGTTAAGACAGAAGTTAACCAGGTGACTTAACACTGAAGTTAACCAGGTGACTTAACACTGAGGTTAACCAGGTGAGTTAAGACAGAAGTTAACCAGGGGACTTTACCCTGAAGTTAACCAGGTGACTTAACACTGAAGTTAACCAGGTGAGTTAACACTGAAGTTAACCAGGTTACACTGAAGTTAACCAGGTGAGTTAACACTGAAGTTAACCAGGTGACTTAACACTGAAGTTAACCAGGTGACTTAACACTGCAGTCACCCAGGTGAGTTAACCCTGAAGTTAACCAGGTGAGTTAACACTGAAGTTAACTCTGCAGTCACCCAGGTGAGTCTGCGCGGAGGAGGAAGGAGGAAGTTTCTCCGCCTGGTTGTAAAGTTGCTCCCTGAGCCCGGTGCCTCCCCCTCGGCCTCCCCCCCGTCTCCCCCTCCCTCCCTCTCCAGGAGCTGCGGGGCTGGGACTCGGGACATTCCTGGTTTGACGAGCAGCTCCGCCGCGGCCGCGATTCGCTGAGCAACTCGACACTGGTTCAAAGATGCGAGTGTGTGGAGCCGGAGGATCCGTGGAGCAGCCGCAGTAACGGGACGGACCCAGGAAGAGACCGTGCGGGGGGAACACACCGGGACCTACCGCTTCTATCCAAACTTTCCCACCGCCAGCTCCGCTCGACCAGGGGGGGCAGTCGTCGCACCTTCGCCCCCGAGAAGCCTGCGCTGCTCCGCGGCTGTGGAAAAAACTCCCGTCGCCGCGTCCACCTCCGGCTGCGTTCATGTTCCCCGCGTCGCCTCTCCCTCCCGGCCCGGGTCTAATGGAGGGCCCCGTGCGGATTTGCCACCAGAAGAATGCGTCTCGCTCCTGATTCCGCCGACGGCTCGCAGCTTTTTTCGCCCCAGCGAGAGAGGTAAGGACCGGGGAGAGCAGGGGGGGAGTCCCGGGCCTGGGTGGCTCGCTGGCCGGGCGGAGGAGCTACAGGGGGCGGGCGGCTGGGTGCGTGTGCGTGCACCAGGGCCAGACTGAGCTCCGGAGGGAATCACAGAATAAAGAAGTGGAGGTTTATTAAGTTTCCCAAATATCACCATGATTTGTTAACTTGGTGAAAGTGGAGAGAAGAGTGTGCACGCGCCTGTCTGGTAAACCGGGGGCGCCCGTGCACGGATATTAATATGTACACATCCATGAATGAAGTACATCTACTCCTCAAATACTCCTCCTACAGCCTGGGTTGCATATAGTCTTTAATAAAACATCCATTCCCCCCCCCCCCCCTCCCATTGCAATGAGCAGATATCCCCACAGTGTGTATTTCCATGCCCTGCAGGCTTCATCTTTCTCTTTTATAGATTACAATCTGCAGACAGGAAAAGAAAAACGAGAGAAACCCCCCCCCCCCCCCCCATGCATTTCTTTTGTATTTGCACAACAGAAGCCTCCGACATGTCCTGGTTGTGCAGCAGGGATCTGTCCTCGTCTCCTCGGCTCGGGATGTGTAACACAGAGGAAGAAGAAGAAGTCTGGGGTATTTGTTTGGTAAACAGCTCTGGAGGCTCAGGGACAGCTCACTGGAACATCCCCAGTTTGGGAAACACATGATGGGGCTGCACTGCTGCAGCAGACAAATGTTTTTTAGAAATCTCAAATAAGTCTTGGTGGAAAGAGACTGAAATACATGAGACGTGACTTTGTTCTAAAGTTGTATTTTCTTTCTATACATCATGGATCCAGTTGGTCCAGGGAGCCGACTGTCTGCCACTGTGGCTTAGACTAATATTTGAACATTTTTCTCCCTGGCTGTCCGCAGACAGAGAGCCTTTATTGTTTTAGATGAACCCCCCCCCCCCGAGGCGGTGTCATAAATGTTGGTTTGGTAAATCCCTGTTAATGTTTGGCAAGTGCACAAATCACCGGGGCGAAGCGGAACCGAATGGACCTGGTACCTGCCTGCTGGGGTGAGAGTGTCACTGTTCACACACCGGGAACATGTTTGTTTTACTTATTTAGGATCTGGGGGGGTGAATTATTAGACAATAGAGATCTTAAAAAATCAATCGGCAGCTTCTCCTTTGATTCAATTTAACGTTTCTGTGTGTTTTGATTTGAAAAATAACTCTAAGACTGATTGTGTAGTTGTGTACATGAGTTTATTCTACACAGGTTTTGTCGTGTTGTGATCAGAATCAGAATCAGAATTCTTTTTATTGCCAAGTATGTTTACACATACAGGAAATTGCCTTGGTGTGGCTGGTGCATAAGAACAACAATCAGACATAAAACAACAATATATACAGTAAGACAATAAGAACAATAAGTTATGGATAAGAACAATCCATCCAGCTGCATCTCAGGACTTTAAGGGAAGACACCTTTTAAACATTGTCGTTTTATTTGGACAAAATATAAGATTAATCACACTTTTTAAAATGAAATACATGTATATGAAGTATATTTTCGTAGTACATAGCTATATTTGTAAAACCATGCACAATGTTGATATGAATATAAGGTTTGTAAAAGTGAATTTACAACAAAAAGGCGACAGAGTAAAAGTGATTGTATTGATTGCAGAAACAAGTTGAAGTCACTCCCCCCCCCCCCCACCTCCTCCCTCAAGTGATTTCCTGCGCCCGCCGCTCTCCCCTATCATCAGAGCCTCGCGGGGACTTTTGTTACATGGGGGCAACTCTTAAGAAAAGTGAACACTTAAAAGTTGTCGAGGAACAAAGTCCCCGAATCCCTCTCGAATGCATGACATCCAGTCAGAGGGACACACATGGCTGCTCGCACATAAAACACTTTCAAGTTCAAACGGCTGCCCGTGCATTGTTGCGTCCCGTGGGGGACAAGGAGACACTTCCGATGGCTTTCAGATCCTCTCAGGGCTCCGCAGATATTGGGCGAGCTTTTGACAGGGGGCAGAGAGAGAGAGATTTGCTCTTTTGTGTTCAGACGCTGTCGACGGCTGGCGGCGTTCACTTTAGAACCAGAGGAGCCGGCCTCCAGGTTTCGGATACTGACTCAATGACTCTCTTTCCTCTTGAAAAGGTGTAGCGGTGTTATTCTTTTGTGGCCGCCATCCCCCAGCCGGCCTCGTTTTAACTTAATAGACTCCATGATTTCCTTTTAATACCTCGTTCCCTCGCTCTGACCACAGTGTGTCCTGTGGCTGCAGTGTTTTAGGGTCAGCGTGTGGACAAACCTCTTCTCTGGGTTTCTCCCTGTACGCCGGTGCAGTTACAGCGATAGAATACAGTTGTTACACTCGTATATTTTGGAACGAGTGATGTTTCCAGATGTTTTAGATTGCAGATGTGTGCTTTTCGCTGTCAGTTGCCCTTTTGTTGGACGCTGGAAAATATATTTCCGGACGGCGTCGTGTTCAAAGAGAACGTGAACATTTCTCTTGTGAATGAGAAAATAAACCCAGAAGTACAAGTGTTGTTAATATGTGGGATTTTCCCCCACGTTAGTTCTGCATTGAGAACGTGATTGAATCAGAGAAACAGCTCCTCCAGAATCAGTGTGTTTTTTGATTTGCAGGGAAATTAATAAACCATTAGTGCCACGCTCTTATCAGACGGACCCCGAACAAAGCACAACTGCGCCATTAGGCCAGTTTGAATAATGTCTGAGCCATTAGGGTGCTGGCTAATGATAAACACATGTTGCTGTAGGAGAAGAACTATGTTAAGTGGGGCAATTTGAATGTAAGCATGTGTAATGATACCAGCCCCAGCTCTCTCATAATGGCTCTCTTGATTTTTTTTTTCGTGGAGCAGCATTTTAATCACGCAGCCACAGACGCTGCAGCGGTGACGAGCGCTTGTCGAACAAAGGCAAAACCCAGGAAGCGAGCTTGTACACAATTAGTCGATTAGCGGCGCGTCAATTAACTGACGGCGGCGACGACGCGGACGAGTGATTCATTGTTTGACATTTTTCCGGCGTAAATGTCAAACTGCTCTCAGCCTCTTAGACGAGTGTTTTCTCTGTTTCATATCGTGTTTGATATTTTGGGAGAAATTAAGGTTTAAGATAATGTTCCATAGACCAAACGATTAATTGGTTTATATAAAAAGCTCGTTACAGCTCTACATGGCAGAGATAAGTGGATGAGTGTCTATCTGAGGTGAGTGTGGTGGCCGAGGGTGTGTCCACATGGGTGACTAAAGTATATTTTGGGCACCTCCCACATTCTCCTGCTCTCGAGGCCGTACAGATTTGAGGCCAGCGAGCAAACCTCAGCCCTGGCCTTAAGCGAAGTGAATCCAAACCCTAAATCACAGTGTGGCTCGGTTGTTTATTTGGTTTTGCGCTGTGATCTGTCGAAAGATCAACCTTTGGCCGAGAAGAAATGTTCGGAGAGTCATAAAACCCGGGAGGGGGGGGGTGGGGTGGGGGGTGGGGATGTCAATTTCAAGCAGCCACCTTATTTTTCATCATCCTCACAATATTTTGACCGCTGGAATTAGGTCTCGCTCGTTTGCTAAATCTCAGACGGCTAATCCATGTCGGCTTCTTAGTGCAATAAAGAATTTAGTGTGGAGTTGTTTGGTTGACGTCTGACCCGCCGCTACTCCCAAACTAGAACCGGGCTTGTTCTGAACTCTTGACACACCGCCATCCTCTTACTCTCATTTCTCAGAGATTGAGTCATGCTGCAGCGTTTCCTTCCCAGTTTCTAACGCTGGCCTTTACTCCGCGAGCTTCAGCTCCCATTCGTCAAGGACCCGCGCCGAGCTCAGGCCCCATTAGATGGACAGAGGGGAGTTTTGGGCAGATGGCCAAACAGCCCCAATGTTCAAGGAGCCGGGGGGGTGGTGGTGGGGGGGTGGTGCTGATTGACAACACCCAGCAGCCATGAGCGAGGGGTTGATGGGAAAGATGGGCAGGTCTGAAAACGGGTTTGAGTTCTTGTGACTGCTGGGCTGGTGAGTGCACCCTGCAGCTGCAGCGCTAACACACACACACAAAAGAGAGACCTAACTCTCCAGCCTCGCTCTCCCCTCCCTCAATTTATTCTGAGGACGAGCTGTGAGCGGCGCCGGGTAAATTGAAGCCGTGAAGGCGAAACGCAGTAGCCGGAGGTGTCACCTGTGTTTACGTGGAGCTGTCATCGGCGGCACTTCTTATCTGCTCCGCGCTCACACCGTCATTACTTTAACTACACAACGCATACGTCCCCCCCCCCCCCCCCTTCCCCACTTTCTCCCATGTCCCCCTAGTCTGACAGATGATCCAAACAGCCCCGGCGCTGACTCGCTGTGCTATGCAAGCATGTTACTCCAGGAGGTTACAGATAGGCTGCGTGCTTCCTCTCCCGGCACGGCGCCCCTCCGAAATGTCAAAGGCGAGCCAACTGTAGCCCGATGTGTACGCCACCTTTCAACAGACGGTCGTGTTGGGTTTCTAAAGATTCACAACCTGGAAGGACCTGAAACTGGATAATGCCTTTCGAGAGATTTGAGAAATGAAATGAGAAACATCGGGGCGTAATTGTTAAGACAAACAAACAGTATTTGGGAGCAGCAGAAACAGATGTTCCAGCCCAGCCACTGGAAGAGCAGCGGGACGACGCCGTTTTCAGGGGCGAGGACGTCTGCTTCTTCTCGGGAAGATGTTTTGTTTTCTGTTACTGTAACTGAAATGCAGCTCTGCGACTAAATATATATGTCTGCGCTTTCGATATGATAAGGGAATGTAAACCGATGCGGCGAGCAATGGCGTCCTGGCGGCGATAGATAATGAAAATACCTCAACAGCAGATGGTGGAGAGCTGCGACACGTAAAGGACGCGCGTTGATAGAAACTATGAAACTATGGAAAAAGTTTAGTTCTCTTGGCTCGGATCAAATCTTATACACAGATGGTTGGTTTGATGAGAAAGACGTTTGACGTTTGTTAGTTTCTGTAGATGCCTTTTTATTATAGGCTCATTATCATTCGAGGGAGTGCTCCTTGGCCGGAGTGGCTGTAATGTACATGATGCAGGACACCGCACGGACGGGAGAGACAAAAGCTTCTCCCGGAGGGTTCGACGTGGCATTTTTTTTACACAGCGCTCGCCGTCCCTCTCCAAAAACAACAATCTTCCTCATCGTCTTCGATCGAGATGCACGACGAGACCCCTCGTCTTCTGCTGGTCTTTAAATGATTCCTCAGCCCCGGGGAGGATTTCAGCGAGTGAACTCCTGAACCGGACCCTCGCTGACAGCTCTCCTCGCAAAGTATTTCAGAACATGCAAGGGATTCTTTCTTTTGCATCCTCAGCGTCTTCCTGTTTGCCAGCTCCGTTTCTTTTTCCCTTCCTGCAACTGACCCCCGACTAAATGAGCCTGACTAAGTCCGTCGCTTCAGCGCAGGCCTCAGGAGCTGAGAGCCTTTTCTTCTTGAAACGTTTGAGCCACCGCAACTTTCTATTTCAAATGTTGAACCAATAAGTCACATCTGACGTGGGGTTTTTTTTTTTTTTTTTTCGCGAACCAGACTGTGAGCGCTGTTGAAAAGCCAGCCCAGGGATCAGCAGGACTATATTAAGGCAGAAGTAGTGGCTGGCACTCCCCTCTGGCTGACAAACAGGCTACTTGTTTGAAGGGCTGTTTTTGAGTGTGAGGCAGTGCGGGTACCGCTGCCGCTGCCGCCTCCAGGCCTGTGGTTATGGGTGCCATTTTGGGCCCTTCCCTCCACCGAGATGTGGCCCCTGGGGGAGCGACGGAACCCCTTATTTGTAAAAAAAGATATTCAAAGTGAGCGGAGGAATTTGAGTCAGAGGGACGGAACATGTGGTTCGGTTGCAGCCTTCTGCATTGTCCTGGGAATCTGTCGGAGATGGAGCCGTTACTCAACGTGCTGCAGTCGAGTGTCGTCCCCGCCTGGTGATTTATGGATTCATGGTCTGACTGACTTTTATCAAGTAAATATAATCAGTGTTATTTCTTTGCGGCGCTCGTACACAGTAGCAAACATAAACAAACCTATGCAAAGAATGCACCGAGCGAGCTAACGCCACGGTTTCTGTGTTATTACTGTGTTTTGCTGTTGTCACGCGGTGGCGTTTCTCTCAGAGCACGACGTCATTTCACCAAACGCTCTTCTCACCTCCGGCGCCGCGGCAGCAGCGTCTCAGCAGCCTGGACCCCGCACATGTTTTTATGATTTGACCAAGAGCCAGAAGTGGAAACTCAGATGATGTGTGTGTGTTGATACATCACCACCGAGTTTGTTTTGCGATCCCTTGATTGCCACACAACAAGCTTGAAGTGTCACATGGCGAGACGGATAAACATTTAGACAAACTAAATAAAGCGTTTACACGCTCCGTACGGGACGGAGTATTTATCTTTGCGTCCTCGCGCTTGTACATACAAGGGAGCCGGGTTTGCTTGTTTGGGTTTTTGCAAGAGATTTGTCGAATTGGTGAAGACTAATTATATTTTACATGTGTTTGTTTTTGTTCCGCCGGCTCGCTGTGGAGCTCAGACCTTTTTTAGTCTCCCCCCCCCCCTCCTCCCTCCTCCCCCTTCCTGTGAATACACGACCATCGCTCCATTATCGTTGCCGAGTCAATTCATCATCCTGAGAAATGAAAGTTCTCCGTGTGTACTGTTTTTCTCACGCCTCTCAAGTGACAAACAAAGGAAAACACCCTGTGAGCAACCGAATTCAGTTTTATTTTGTAAAAAACAGAGTTCCTTCTTCGTATCTGTTTGGACACCCCGGGCCGATTTTGTTTTTGTTGCATATGTTTTGAAATTACATTATTTGATGTATGTTTTAGTCTGAAAGTGCTTTTGGTCGGTGGCCAGGGACCCATCAGGAGGAGACTGAACAGAAACTGTTGTCTGCGTCTTGGCTGCTTGTTGCCGTAGAGACACAGGGAGTGATGGAATCCAGGAGAGCTGGGGAGGGACGGGAGGAGGGGCGGGGGGGGGGCAGCTGGATCAGATCACCGCATGCCCATAGTTCACAGCCTACACGAGAGCATTTAAACACACAGAGAGCGTCTCCACTCCCCCGGAGAAGGTGGACGTTTGGCAAACTCCATCATTTCTCCTCCCCTGCATCAATGTGCTTTTTCCCTCGTCTCTCTAATCAAGGCTGATACGGAGGAATGTGAATCTGTGGCCTCCTCTGCCCTGGTGCCACGGCTGCACAATCCCAGCTCCCCTCTCGCCTGGCGTGATGAATCAGACTCTTGGCACATGTTGGAGATCAGTGTTATAACACACCCTGCAGGCAAGAAGGCCTTCTTGTGCATTCCTCCTTTCCATCAGAATTACCTTTTCCGTCTGAACAGACGTTCCCCTGTGGGCTGAAAGGCCTGTGAAATCAGCCGGAAGGGCCTAGAGAGCTCTGACAATGGGGAAGGGTTGTTAGTTACATGCGCTTTGCAAAAGGTCTCGAGGTGGACTTGTATGGTGGCGATACCCGTGGATCTGTTTCCAGTGTCCGAGGCCGCTATTGAGTTTCGCCCCCGTGGTTAATCCTGCTGTTCAGGACCTTGGGAAACAACCGCACCTCCCCACCCTCCTGTCCCTCCTCCCCACAGATTCCCAGGAAAAACAAGACATTGCAGAACAATCTCCAATTAAGATGGGTCTTACATACTGTACCATTCAGTCCCCGCTCGCTCTCCCCCACCGTCTTTCTGCCACCCCCCCCTCCCCATTTCTCTCCCCTCTCAGCCCGCTGTTTGTGTCCTCGGCCAACAGGCCTCGGGGTAGAATTAGCGCTGTCTCCCAGGTCCCGGCCCTGGCACTTTGGGAGGGTCGGGCTTTGGTGAACGGAGGCGTTGGGGGGGAGGAAGGGAGGGGAAGGGGTATGTGTGTCCTTGGTAAACAGGGCTTTGTGGGATGTGACTGTCTGATCCCCGGGGGCCTCTCCTTTCATTCCTCCTCTCATCTGATCCCACACCACGCTGGTGTCGTCAGGGCTGCGGCATCGCCGAGTTCTGGGACCCGCTTGGCCTCGCCGTCACCCCGCGCCTCCCGGACTGCTAATGCTCGGCCCGCCTGCAGACACACAGAGAGGCAGCAGTGTCTGAAACGCAGACCGTCCTCGGCGTCTCTCGCTTGTCTCCTGCAGTCCCACCGAGTTTGACTGATTTATTGAAGAGTCTCGACTCACTCTCTGCAGAATGTCAGGTTCAGGCGAGGGCAGGCCCTTTTGTTTTACGGGTCGGCTCAACCCTTCCGATGTTATTTTCTCTTTACCTCTCGGGGGGAAACCAACAGCGCCTCTCTTCTTTGCCATCGTAATTCCCTCAGCTGATTCAAATCATGTCTCTCCCTTCCTTCTTCAGCTCTCTCCCCTTCTCTAAGTCTGTCCCACTTTTTTTTAATAACGTCTCGGTCTTTAATCAGACCGAGTTAGACCATACCACTCATTAGTTTCCTGCGTGGCCCCATGCTGCCTCACCCAGCACCAATAGAGGAAGCTAATAATGGCCTACACAGAGTCTCTTCTCTCGGGAGGCTCTTCCCCAAACTTCGCTGCCGAGCTCAATGCAGTTGGGCTGAATCATCAGTCGGGATTTGGCAGCCGTGGACGCGAATGCAGCCATTATCTCTGCGTCTCTATCTCCGGGCCAAATAGAGAGGGAGGAGAGGAGTCTGGGCTTTGCACATTTTCACCTCGCAGAGAAGGGCTCACCTCTTTGCAGCCCCATCTCCTTTTACTCCCCCTCCCAGAGAGCTTTTCTCTCGTATGTCCCCCCCCCCACACCTCCCATGCCTCTCATCTTCTTCTTCTTTTGAATTTATCTCCCATCTCTTGTGTGTTTCTCCTCTCTCTCTCTCTCTCTCTCTCCTCTCTCTCTCTCTGTGTCTCTCTCTCTCTCTCTGTGGAGCTGAGGAATGTGTGAGCTGCAGATCCTCTGTCAGTGAGATGTGGGGCGAGTGCAGACAGGTTTGGGGTATAGCATGTGAATCGGCTTCAGCACACATGTCAGATTAGACCATCATACCAGAAAAGACTTGCTCTTTCTCTCACACCCGACTGCTCCCTCGCCCTTAAAGTCTTCATCTCCCACTCCGGCTTAATGGCCACTTGTTACAATTCTCCCTCCCTCGATTTATTGGATTTGTACCACTCCGGTGTATTGATTGTCGTGGCAGCCGCGATCGGCCCCCTGTTGTCCAATCGGCGTCGGAGCTGCTCCGCGGTGTTGCTCCGCGGTGTTGCTCGCTGGCTCTGGATCAGCGGTGCAGTCGTGTGAAGCGGAGGGGAGGCCTGCAGGGCCCGGCCTCAGTCAGCAGCACCAGTTGTGACCTGTTCCTCCTCTGCCCTCCAGGTCTTTGATGCGCCGCCGTGTTGCTTTTGTCCCTGTTTACCCAATATGACAGGGATATGGGCCAGCCCCACATGGGGGCAGATGGGGCTTTAAGTAGTTCCTGCAGAGAGGAGGCCTAAAAAGAAGTGCAGGTGCTAACCCCCACCGCCACATCCCCACCGCCCACCTACCCCCCGAACTCAAACCCCTTTCCCTTCCCTCAGGGCAGCCTGTCAGTGTGTTTATTTGTTCCTGTGTCATCACCAGGGATCCCTCTCGTCCTACAAGGGGATAGATGTGAGTTTTGTGTTACTACCAAGATGGATGGATAAGCTTCTGCGTCTTAGTGCTACAGCGTGTCTCTGGAAAGGAGAGCGACAGATAAAATAAAGAGAGAGAAGGATCCAAGCTGTCGGAGGAGACTGCTGTTTTTTTTTTCCTGTCGTTTCACACACTTAAGCCAGGTGTCAGTCAAACATTTCCCAAGCATACATGGGTCAACCCCCACACCTGTAAAAAAAGAGGAACTTTTCCACTTGAACTCACTGACACTGACCTCCTTTTATTTTCATAAACTGTCACATGTGTCTGTATATCAGCTTTCAGCGGCGTCTGTTCGGTACGCAGGATGTCTCTGCAATTTATCGCCGGTCGACCCCGCGTTGAGAATGGTCATGCATCTCCAGTGTATAAGTGCAAAAACAGAGAGTAACACAAGATCAGAGCCGGGACAGGAGCAGGAAATTTGGAAGGCCGGATTTTCTTCCTTTTTCGTTTTGTGTAGTCTGGAGGTTTGAGAGAGCAGAGGAGCGAGGGAGTGGGCTGGCCCGGGGATCAACGCCGGACCAGAGGAGTCGGCTCTCAGGCTGATCAGACTTCATTTGACAAGGACTTCCCCCTTTTGTCAGAGAACCGCTCCGGCCTTTTGTCTGGGGCGTCTGCTCAGGAGGAAGCAGGACTTGCCCTTTCCACGCAGCCGCTGCTGCCAGCATCGGGACGACTCTCTGTGATGAGGGATACAAGATATCCTCTCAGTGTCTGTCTCCACTGAGGCGGCTTCATGGTGGCGGATGTCAAAAGGAAAGCCAAACAGATAAGGAGCAGGAATGATGCCCCTGTGTTTCCTCGTTGTGCCAGATCGATGGGCCAGATAGGCAGCTGTGTGTGTGTTTACACGAGGGCACCCAGTCGGAGCTGTGTCGCCCAACTGCTACGCCCACTGGGAGGAAGTGAACGCTCCAACTAGGACGGAGGCAGAAAATTAGATAAAGACAGAGAGGGTTGCAAAATCGGCTCTCGGTCCTCATCGTACCATTTACCAATGTGCCTGCGCTTGGCTGTGCATTTTTATAGCACTGTTGCTCATTATTGTAATTATATATCATTATTCCGGCACAGAGGGGAAGATAGTTTCCATTGATGACATGGGGGCAGCGTGCAGGGCCTGTTGCAACTCGCGGGATAAAGGAAAAACGCCAGCGTGAGAGATGTGGGTTTGATCTGCCTGAATGAGAATGCACACACTTAACCTGGAGCCTGAAACGCATGAGGACACACAATGTAGTGCGTTCAATCCTGTACAATCAGAAGTACGTGTTGTTGTTGTTGTTGCAGTTCAAACTCAAAATGTAACTTTTGAGATTGGTGTTTGATTGTTTTTAATGTTACTTTAAAGCACTTTGTGTGTGTGTGTGTCTGTGTGTGTGTGTGTGTGTGGTGTGTGTGTGTTGCTGGTGGTGACCTCTGGGGGCTGGTCCAGGGCCACCAGACACCCGCTGGTTCACCCTCTCTCTCTGCTCCTCCCCGACCCCTGACCTCCGGGTGAGAAGGGGGCGTGGGCCAGGAGCTGGGAGAGTTTATTATTTCCTGCCTCCTCTCTCCTCCTCCTCTCATGTTGCCCTCTGAGAGCGAGCGAGAGAGCGAGGGAGCGAGGGAGCAAGATGAAGCGAGTGAGAACGAGTGTGTGTGAATAAAGCATCTGTGTCTCATTGGCTGGATCACAGAGGAGCGAGTGTCTGCCCAGCGTCACTCGCAGCCAGAGGTGAAACTTTGGATAATTGATGGATCATTGAGGTCATTTATCAAGCGAGATTCTCTGCTTTTGTATTTCTTTTCATAATTGCAGATTGGATATCTTCATGTTTCTTGAGTTTTCAAAGCAGTTTAAAGAATCGGGGCAGTTTTTTTCCCCCCCATCACCTTCTCGAGAGGAGGCTAAGCATCTTGACCTGTGTGATTGTTGCCCAGATGAAACTGTGTTCGGTTGGAGGGCTGGAAACCTGCTCGGCTTCACTGATCCCACGCAGACATCATCCTTTTAATTTGACCCACCCCTCAGCCTTTTCCGCTAACGTCTGCGAGCCGTCGAAGCGCCAGTGTGAATATCACAGCTGGACGGCCATTGTCCCTCTGGCCTCAGGCTCAAACCCTGCACCGACCAGTAACCTGGGATCAAAGCTGGCCCGGATTACTCTTAGCAAAAGAAGGGAGGAGGTGCCGCAGTCGGAGGGGGTCGGGTTGAAAAGGATCGAGGAATGCTCCTAATTACGTCCCCTCCACTCCTTTTCTGTCTCTCACTCCGGCTCCTCTCTTGTCTCCCCGTGTGTGTCTGGGCCTGCACTTCAGGCTACAGTGAACCTGTGAGGGAGCAACACAGTGTGACAAGAGAGTGATATTAAGAGCGAGGCGACAGTCTCTCCAGAGCCACTCCATTAGCGCGAGATCTTAGCGGCCCAGCGTGAGAGAGGGGCGGGGGGGGGGGGGGGGGAGGCAGAGGGGCCCTCCATGGAGACAGTGAAGTGGGTGAGAAGACGGGTCACAGGACAGCGAGGGAGCTGGAGATCAAGGAGTGTGTAAAGAGGATGTGTTGTGAAGATTAGAGAGATTGTCGTATAGAATTCATTTGCAGCCGACTGGAGTTTTTTCTCTCCCCCCGGCTCACATGTTTGAAAGTTTATTTCTGTCCCCGTGCACGTGCTGTCACGTCTGCAGGCCGAGCTCTGGTTTGATGTGTCTCTCATCTCCTCTGTGCGCCGCAGGTTTGCAGAACAGACGGAGGCGTACGTGCCGGACAACACGGCTGCTGACAGGGGTCGAAGTGCACCATGGACAGTGGCCTGAGGGTCCTCCTGTCCACTGTGCTGTGTCTCAGCCAGTCGCTGCTCATCAGCTGCTCATGTAAGTTTGCTCTCTTACCACTTATCTTTGTTTCTGAATGTTTATAAAGGGGACAAGTTGACAGCAGAAGTATCCTGGATAGAGACGCTACCATCTTGTCCTGGTCATTTGGAGTCAGTCGGTCCTGATGATACACCTGAGTCAATCTCAGCTGTCAATCTCAGCTGTCAATCATGACGTCTCAGCCTGTCAAATAACTGATTAAAATCAATTGTATCAGGAAATATAACAGTTTGATAAGAGCGACTTCAAACGACAGGAAACCACTTTGGGAAACATGTATTTGACGTAGTGGTTTGATGGCTGGCCACAAGGGGGCAATCCAGATGTTTTGGCTTCACTTTTGGGGAGCTGTCAAGTGACTATATATATATATTTTATATTTATAATCAAGAAAAGAACAATGTTTAATGTGACACATGTTGTTCACTATCTACAAATTACACCCTCATCAGTTCACTTGTTGCTGTTTTCATCAAATACAACCCTAAAAGAACTAAATAAATAATAATAATATAATAAATACAAATAGTACAACTGTAAATTAATAATAATTGATTTTATTTAAAAACATTCAATTTTTATGTTTTAATTAGTCAAGGAGTTATGTGTCTTAAAACAATATCTTTGTGTAATTTGAGCTATTTGACCATTCATGACAAAATGATTGATTTATGATCCTGAACCTGTCTTTCTCTGTTCTCGTCTCCCCACCAGCTCAGTACCCGTTCTTCAGCTCCGAACCCGCCTCCCTGGTTCAGAGTCGAGGCTCCGTAGCTCGTCTGCGCTGCTCAGTAAATCCTCCGTCAGCCACCGTGTCCTGGCGCTTCCGAGGCCGCCCCCTGGACCAGGACACCCTGCCCGACGTGGAGCTCAGCGGAGGCTCCCTCACCATTTCCTCCCTCAAGCCAAGCCACGCCGGCGCCTATCAGTGTGTGGCACGCTTCGACCACGGGCCGGCCATCGCCAGTCGCCTCGCGCGTGTTGACATAGCAGGTACGGATACAGAGAACTGCCCCTCTGTGCATACTTGTGCTCACTTCAAAGCGGTGTGGTAGAGAAAGCAAGGAAGTTGCCTTGAGAAAGGGGAAGGCCATTTTGTAAGTGTTGAACACTCGGCCTGCTGCTGAGTGGCCGAGGGGAAGGAAGCAGTAGGAGTTTTTTTTACTCGGGCACCGATCCAGATGCCTCTTGACCGGTATCCTTAATGAGCCTCGGGCTTTCCTGTGCGGCGTGTTATGCTCCTGCTGGGATGCCGCTGGCTGTCGGACACAACACTCGGGGGTTGACCCTGATCTACAACTGTATCACGCTAAATAGAATCACTCGCTGCAACAATAAACAAACCCAGTGATCCAACACAAACAGCTGGAGTAGCACTGTCGGCCTTCGCTCTGCACTGCGCAGAGAAAAAACCCAGTTTGACTAAAGACTTCCTCTGTTTCTCTGACCTTGCAGAAATTTCCGAATATGAACCTGGCAGACGACGGTCGTTATCAGTGCAGGAAGGAAGCCCGGTTCTCATAGAGTGTCCCCTGCCGCGCAGCGTCCCTGCAGCCCGACCCAGACTCAGAGCTCGGGGGAGTGGATGGAAGCGTCCACAGGTTCGTGTGGAACCAGTGGATACATGTTTCTTTTCCATTATGAACTTCAACTGGAGATTAATGATGTGATTCTATATAACATAAACAATAGCAGCAAGAGCTTTGGTTTATTATTATTATATCTAGTGCAGATTATTTTGCACAGAACTACTTGTACATCCATGTGATTACATTTCTTAAAGTGTTTCTTTTAGGATTTTCACACATTTTTTAACCACATTTTTACCATATTTATTATAGTCTGATAAAATCACATGTACAATAATTAAATTCACCCGTTCATGGTGTAGGTAAACACTGGGTCTCACGCAAGAGCCACAAACAGATTTGTTCAGTTGTGCGTGCACGCGATTATGTCAAATCTGTACTTTGAGTTTCATGCAGGTATGAACAGAATTTAAGAAGTGTTTAACTCCACAATTTAAATCATAATTTAATTATGTACCTGCTAAATGTCGCGTGTACAAGGCGAAAAAAATACTTTCTGATTACTTTATTGTAAGAGACATTTAGGAACAAGTTGGTGCACGAGGCCCAGTATCTTGAATCTGTGTGTACAAGTTATCTCTGTTGTTATTGAAAATACTTCATCCTTCTCTTTCCAGGTGATTATTTAGTTCTTCCGTCTGGAAACCTTCAGATCGTCTCCGCCTCAGTCCAGCACCAGGGGATGTACAAATGTGGTGCGTTGAACCCCGTCACCGGGGAAACCGTCCTGCAGCCGCACGGCACCAAGTTATCAGTGAAACGTAAGTCAGGCGGTATCTCATCAGGACTCTTTCATCTGTCGGCTGTATTTTCTGTTATTGTCCGCTAACGTGGGACATTTGTACGTTTTTAGATTCAGACGCCCCCCCCTCCTCCTCGGTGCGGATAGTTTACCCCACTGCCCCCATGACGGTGGTGGTGGAGCAGTCGCAGCCTCTGACGCTGGAGTGTATCGTGGCTGGTCGTCCTGCACCGGCGGCCAAATGGTTCAAGGACGGTAAGGAGGTGACCCCGGGGCCTCATCGCCGACAGCAGCACAACAACCTGGCGTTCGCGACGGTGACGAGGAGCGACGAAGGGCGGTACACCTGCGCTGCTGAGAGCGAGCAGGGGAACGTGGTCAGCGCCAACTACACTGTGACCGTCCTCGGTGAGACAGAGAGAAGAGAGTTTCTATGTGATGACTGGTTTCAGCAGGTGGTCACGGAGGTTAACGTCTCGTCCTGTCCTCCACAGAGCCCGTGTCTGTCCTCCAGGGTCTGACGGACCAGCGCGTCTCTCCCGGCGCCAGCGCTTATTTTACCTGCGCGGCGAAAGGAAGCCCCTCCCCGAACATCACGTGGCTGTTCAACGCCGATCCCATCGCGCCGTCACGCCGCTTTCAGATCTCTGGATCCTCGCTCCTTATTACAGACGTGACACCACAGGATGTAGGCGTTTACCAGTGTGTGTTGGACAACGGGATCGGGTCGGCACAGTCGCAGGGAATGATGACAACACAATCAGGTAAATATCCACGAGTTATCATATTCTGATTTGATATATTGGAGCTATCTCAGTTTTTTGGGGGTTTTTTTTGTCATGTATTGGGCGACACAATAGCTGAATGGTCCAAAAACACAAATAAATGAATTAATACAACTTTAACTTTAGCTGAGTGCTTCAGAAAAATGATTAAATAGGTTTTTTGCCGACTTAAATTCTTAGTTTCTTGCTGGTGTTAGAAACCGTGAAGGCTTCTCAGAAGGAAGGTTCTCTGTGGGCCTGCACGTACAGTAACTGCAGGGAGTCCTTGCTGTGTGTGTGTCTCTGTGTGTGTGTGTGTGTGTGTGTGTGTGTGTGTGTGTTTCTGAGGCTGGCAGGAAAGGTTTGGCCAAGGCCGCCCTCCTCCTGAGCCTTGAACTGAGCTTGAGCGTGAGAGTGAGCTTTGTGCACGCCGTCGGGGATAAGCCCCCGGACGCTGGAATGCAAGGAGTAGCCGTGGAGGGTTATGACGAGGACCAGACCACCCAGCTGTCAACATCATACACAACTGCCTTTTATTTATTAACACATCACAACCCTCCCCTCTCTCCCCCGAGTGAACCCCCCCCCCCACCCCACCACCAACCCCACCTCTACTCCCAGGGCGCCTCCACGCCAAGGCCCCATTCCTCAGCTCGCCCCGGTATCTGCGGAGTGATTAATACCGACGCATGTGGCACGTTAGGGAGGACGAGTCGGGAAGAGGGAGGCTTCCCTGCGAAACGGTTGCTGCAGGAAGAAGAGTGAGCTTTAATATCTGTGGCTGCAGATCGCACGCAGGAAACCGAGCCAAGCTGATAACGAGACGCGTCCAGCGGAGGTAAACACTCCGAGGCGGGTTTGCGTGGCGTCGGTTTGCAGGTACCAGGCACCGCGGCGTATCGAATGCTCTCTTCATGCAGAGTAATCGGTGTGTGTGCGAAGTCTGTTATTGTAATCCATGACATGCAGCAAACTGAAATATGTCTGGTTTCAATGTTTGGTGTTTCCATCGCCATGACAACTCCCTGCTCTCATCCTTTGAGCGGGATGTACCACAGGGGAGATGTGGTGTCCCTATTCTGGCGTGTGATTGGCTGTTTCGTCGCCACCACTACTCCCAAAAGAAAACGCCTGCAGAACTAAAAAAAAAAAAAAGATAAGTTGATTGACAGGAAATTCATCTTCAGTTTTGAGTTATCGATCATTAAGTTGTTTATAGAGCAAACGCCCCTCCGCAAATGGAAATGGAAATCGGTGGTGGCTCAACGGACAGGGGTGAGAACAGAACCTCCTTGTTGGAGGTAATTAAAAAAGATCCATCAACTTCTAACAAGTTGAGCTCTGTCCGCTCTGAGGCTCTTGTCTCCGCTGGTTATCCTCCATGAGTTACTGTCACATCTCCTCCCAGGTGTGCTCTCCTCTAATGGACTGACCTTTCTGTTCTGGGAAGGATGAGCGATACCCTTCCTCTCCACCGTGAGGACGCCGTGACCTTAAATGCCTCCTCCTGCATCAGTGTGTCGGAGGAGGAGAGAGGAGGAGGAGGAGCTCCATCTGTGGTGAGCTATGAGTCAGAGCCGAGGCGAGAGCGTTACGAGCGGGGAGAGTGTGCAGGACCGAGCGTAGTGCCGGGGTCTGATTCTCCCCGGTATTTTAATGGTTGGCGTGTGGAATGTGCGGCAGCTGGCCGCAGTCCCAGGATCAGGTCTAGTGTTACCAGCTCCGGGCCTGTTTGTTTTACAGAGTAAACCGGTGCCGCACACACACCCCTAAAACCCCCGATACTGGACCCAGGCCCCTGCAGTGTGCCCCCTGTGGCAAACCCGCTGCTCTAACCTACTTACTCACTTGTTTAGCTTTTAATATTGAATTATGTCGCTCTTTGACCTCGGCCGTGCGGCTCCGAGCCGAGAGGTCCCTGCTCTTGTGGGCAGCGCTCGGTGTCCTCCCGAGCTTCTGTGAAAAATTCCACCCGGGCCTCTGCCAAGCCGGTGTCAGCTGTAATAAGGCTCCCAGCGCTCAGGCCGGGCCCAGGTGGACTTCTCTGGCTCGGCCGAAGCTTTAATGAAAAAAAACCCAAACAAAGCGCGATTGTGCAGCGCTGCAGAGATCCAGCTCTCTCCAGTTATTTTATGTAGATTAAAAAAGGCTTGTTCCAAATTCTTAAAAGTTTCCAGCACCCCTTGTCCTCTGTTGACATGCAGGGCCACCTCTGTTCCTCACTGGCAAGCTTCTATTGCACCGGGCTGATTCCTGTGATGTGTTCAAAACTCAGCTTAGCCAAGAAACGAAATATTCACAATAAAAGCAGCATTCATGAAATATACCAGCGCATAAAGTTACACCCAGTGATTCGATTTTTTTAAAAGTCCATGTATGATTAATCAAACAACTTTATTTAACCCCAATGGCGGCAATACATTTGGAACAGCTTGTAAAAAACCATACTCGCATCACAAAAAACATCTTACTGAGGAATAAAGTAACAAACACAAGTAAATATTGAATAAATAAACAATAAACTGACTGAACCATGACTTGTATCGTTAAGACCTCGGTTACATTGAGCTTGTTCTCGTTGACAGATCCGCAGCCGGGCTCCAGCGCCGCCCTGCAGCCGGAGGTGTCCCCCTCTCTCCATCCCATGCAAAGCGACGAGGGCCGAGACGAAGACTCGGCCAGCGCGCCGGCCGACCGCAGCGTCAACGACCGTCCCACTCCAGAGGCGCCGATCATCACCAGCCCGCCGCAGACCCACAAGCCCGACATCTACGACCTGGAGTGGAGGTCGGGGCGGGACGGAGGCAAGTCCGATTGTTGCCTATTTTGTCAAATACCGCAAAGTGAGTACTGCATTTCACTTCTTAAAGTCAGATTTCAGTTTTACCACAAGGCCACGACCTTTCACTGAAGTGTTTTGCACTAAACCATCTGAGAATGGGCGAATGTAATTTCTTCGTTAAGCAGAGAAGGTATAGAGCCAGGGCCTGGGCTGAGTGAAAGTCGGTCGTTTCCTCTTTAAAGTCCTGCATTCGCCCCAGTAACAATCTCACTCTCACCATAAAACAGCAGCGAAACCAGTTAAGACTCTGTTGGCAGCAGGGCTCAGTTCTGCTGGAGCTGGAAATTGTGACAGGATTCTCGCAGGCGACGTTTCCGAGGCCGTTACTCGGAAAGAGACTGAACTGTGCAGGATTGTGGAGCGACAGATGCTTCTTATTTGTCATTTTGACTCATGTGTTTGTGTTTGTCTGTGTGTGGCCTCGTGTTTGTGTCTGCGTCAGGTCGATGAAATGGGAACAGTGGTGGGGAGCTGGCAGACGGTTCGCGTGCCTGGCAGCGAGAAGACCCTGCGGCTGTCGGAGCTGGAGTCGACCAGTCTCTACGAGGTGCTGATGGTGGCTCGGAGCTCCGCGGGCGAGGGCCAGCCCGCCATGCTCACCTTCCGCACGGGCAAAGGTCGGTCCCGCCCCCCCCCCCGGCTGAAAACTCTCAAACTCTGTGATAATAACCGTTATTAGCAGATAAACTCCTCTTCCTGTGTGCTGCAGTGTTTCTGGTCATATTCCTGGGAACTGCTGACCCGCTGGAAGACAACACTTTCCCCATTTTTCAATAAAACCGCTGGAGGATTAAGAAAATGTTCAGCTGCCTAAAACATCAACAGTAAATGTCAGGTTTTGGTGTCACTTCCTCTGAGTTACGGAGCATCTGGACATTTCTGGACTCGCTGACGTTCAACAGACGCTCAGGAAGAGATTTATCGCAGGAGAAGCAGGAACATGCGTCCGTGTCTCCGTCGGTAGGAGTCGGAAAATATGCAAATCACGCCGTGTTCTCAAGTCGGGGCTGTTGGAACCAAACTGTGGCTTTTTGAGGCTGATATTTGTGTTTCTGCCGTCAGAGGAAACCCACAGAATCAGGTTGTTTTGCGATTAATAGAAGAAGAAACACAATTTTCTACCAAGACGATTATTAGTAAATCGAAGAATCAAAGAAAACCAAGAAGAGTGAAATAGAAGCAGACGAGGAAACCGGGTTGAAACCTAATATTCTACACACATTACTCCTTTAAATATCTTCCTCCCTCACATTATCCAGTTATAATTCTAAGTTTGGATCATACAACTAAAGGTTTTTGGTGTTTTTTAAGCCCCAAAAAAAGAATAAGGATAACTGCAGAAGTTCTGTGAAAACTAACAATAATGTTAAACCACAGCAGGGTTTAGAAAGAAATGTCCTCTGGTCAGAAATATGTCAAATGCTGCCAAAGAAGCAGGGATCTGATCGTCTCCCACGGGAGCTTCTCAACCAAAAATATGCCAACCAGTGAAAAACCAGGCTCTTGTGTCCAGATGTGGATTCAAACTCCACTTATCCACTCGACAAACTCAAATGTTTAAAGGCTAAATTGTGCTTTTTAATATTGACTCATTAATAAGTTAATTTACTCAGTTTACCTGCGTATTCATTTCTCTTTCTGGGATATTTGATGTAAAATTGACCTTGATGCTCTCACCAGCTCTTTTTCCAGAAATATCCCTCCGGTGGAGGAAACACTCAATAACTTACTAATACAGTTTTAATCCATCCAAAAATATCATAATCATCACTTTTCATCCACTTGTGTGTAAATGGAGGATTGAAACTTTTTCTAAGGCCGTTCAAATCGTGACCTTTGCCTCATCGGTTGTAGTTTCGACTCTGTTTGAAATACGTTTCTTCTAAATCTAATGAAATCCTGATGTTTCATGTTACCTCTGTGTGTGTGTGTGTGTGTGTGTGTGTGTTTGGATACACAATCACATCACACACTCCTTCAAGCAGCTACACGCTTCAGGCGTCAGTGCGGCCGCATGTAAACGTGAAACCCGCCCCTGATAAAACCGGAGCAGCTCCGAGAAGCGGGAGGAAGTCTTAGATTTCAGAGCCAACATCCGGAGCTGCTCCGTGTGAGCGCGGTGGAACCGATAGCCCTGAAGACCTGTCGGGCCTTGTTTTCTCACTCCCAGCCTTTTCCCCCCTCTCTTGTCCTCGTCTCCCTCCTTCAGAGAAAAGCACCACCGTCGTCAAGACTGCGTCCAAACCTCCCGTCGTCCTGATGCCGCCCAAAGCCCCGGAGGACAAAACCCCCAACACGCACTTCGGAGTCATCATCCACGACAGAGGTAGATGTGAACACGATCAGTGTGAAGTGTTCTGCTGCTGGACTGTGTGCAGATGTTGAACGTGTGCAGATGTTGAACGTGTGCAGATGTTGAACGTGTGCAGATGTGGACTGTGGATGTTCCTGATGACGTAGCAGGGCTTTTCTCTCATGCTGATGGTTATTGTGGAGTTTATGACTAGTTGTGTCTACGTCCGAGTTTCCAAACTTCTCCGTAGCACAGTTGATGCATTTTTTTCAAAACAGAAACTTATTGATGTGGATGTCGCCTGTAGTTTTTTCCGTGAGTAAAAACAGTAAAATTACAGTTGACACCTGTAATGACTGTTTGGCTGAAGGATGCTCTGAGCAGAAAGCTGTGAGCGTTCACACGGCTTCAGGGTCAGACCTGACTCTCTCTCTCGTGTGTGTGTCTGTGTGTGTGTGTGTGTGTGTGTGTGTGTATTGTGTGCATGCTTTACTCGAATTACAAGCCTTTGTTGCTTTAACTCACATTAGTCTTTTCACTAACCCTCTATTCTCTCTCTCTCTTCCTCCTGCGCTCTCTGACTCTGTGGCTAAGAGCCCAGGCAGTAAGTACACATTCCTCCACGACACGTCACTGCGATGTGTATCTTTCCTTCTTCTTCTTCTCTCTCTGTGAACTCGTTCTGTCCTCGTGTGAGATGTGATGCTGTGACGCCATTTCTTATTCCTCTGCACCAATTCAAACATGTGTTTTTTTCCTTTACGTCCCAGTGCCCGAGGCCCCCGATCGCCCACCATCTCCATGGCGACTGAAAGTTCGGTGTACGTCACCTGGGTCCCCAGGGCAAACGGCGGCTCTCCAATCACGGCCTTCCGCGTGGAATACAGACGCGGCCGCGTGGCGGAGTGGGTCGTGGCTGCGGACAACATCTCGCCTCTCAAACTGTCCGTGGAAGTTCGCAACCTGGAGCCTGGTGAGCGTTCGCAAAAAACTGTTCTCTTCAGTCCAGTGAAGCGTGACACGAGTTTTCTGATCATTAACACATCTCAAATGATCTTCTGGGGAACTGGCTTAGTCTGTTTAAGATTTATGTTTTATTTCCAGACTGATGATCCATGTTTAACGCTGCACATGAGAGTGACTCATTCATCCTGCTGATATCTGACTGTTTTAGTTTATTAACACAGACAACGATTGGCCCCTCTGTCCTCTAACACAACCTCCTCCTTGCGTTCCTCTTCTTCAGGCTCCAACTACAAGTTTCGCGTTGCGGCCATGAACATGTACGGCGAGAGCCCCCACAGCATCCCCTCCAAGCCCTACCAGGTGCCACAAGCCAGCCCACGCATGGCGGACCGCCCCGTGGTCGGACCCCACATCTCGTCCACGGACGCCATCAGTGACACACAGATCATGCTGCGCTGGACTGTGCGTACACCACTGACACACACTGTGCACACGGTACCATAGATCGTTTCAATAGCTTCATTCCTGATCTTAATGCTAATGAGATTTAATTCACAAAGTAAGATGCCCTTGATTTTCCTGAATTAATCTCTATATAAGTCACATCCTGTAGTTATCAGCTGTCAAGTTCTACTTTTTACCTCCACCACGGTTATGTCCTCACACCAGTTTATTGATTTATTGATTGGTTGAGTGGATTTCTACGAAAGCTGGTGGAAGGAGGGATCAGAGGTCGGATCCAGGAATCATTTTTTAACGTTCTTTGCGAATAATAAGTTCTTGGATCTGAGGAGCTGATATCTATATGAGTGTGTTGGGCCTCGCTGGAGGAATATGACAAAGTAAAAGCATTTTAACGATAAAAACGTTTAGATTACAAGCACCTGAGAGCCTTTTTTTTTTTGCCAAACCATCCAGTGGCCGTATATAATTCGGTTACCACCGCGTGTAGCTTCTGTTCCAGCTGCCTAACCTGCGTCTGAGCTGCTGCTGCGTCCGAGTCTCCATCAGAGCGACGATTAGGACTCGAGCACAGATCAAGAGGCTCCGTGTTCGTCTACGTTTTTTATTCTTCAAAGCCGTTTTCTTCCTCCTCGCGGCAGTTTGTGCGGCAGATGGATGTAGATTCCCCCCCCCCCCCCACACCCCCACACACATTTACTTAACCTCAGACAGCCTCATTATGTCCTGAACTTCAGAATCACAGCCTCACTCGCAGCCCCGTACATCTGCTGATAACAAGCCCCGCCATTAGTCGCTGGAAAACTTTCCTCTCGTTTTAATAATTGCCCGGCAGATTGCTGTAGTCTAACGTGATCTTTTTTTCCATCCCCCCCCCCCCCCCCCCTACAGTATAGTCCCACGAGTAACAACAACACTCCGATCCAAGGTTTCTACATTTACTACCGACCCACTGACAGCGACAACGACAGCGACTACAAAAGAGATGTGGTGGAAGGTGAGTGGGGGGGAAAAAGCCCCTGTTTGTGTGTCTGTGTTACGAGTGTGTAGCCGGTGTGGAGTGTTTGTTGACGGGCTCATCCGGAGCCGGACGTCAGGCCCACGCTGGGCAGATAAACTGGGAGCCGGAGGGGTAATGGATACTCTCCGTTCAGAGTGGGCTGTAGTGAAGAGGGGCATTTCTGCTGTTTGATTTATAGAGAGCGCTGGCCCCGGGCAGCAGGGCTTTCTGAAATCTGTTTTTAATAAATGGTTGCCAACTAATGGGCCCGAGCTGAAATACGAGCCGGGCCAGAGGAGAGGGGCTCAGGTTGCTGGTGGAATGCTAACAGAGGAGCGATGGCGTTTTAACTCCGCGCAGCGTTTTAACATCTGAACGTTCGGCCTCCCGTCGTCTCCTCACCGTCTGGGACGAGTGAGCGGAGAGTTCGTTTCCCTGTTTGGGTCAAAACGTTCAGGAGGAAACCGAGCGGAGGAAAAAGTGATGATCTGTTCAGGTGCTGTATAATCTCTATAGACGGATTCTTGACGTCAATATGCAGAATCCGGTCCAGATGTTGGCCGTCTACTCTGGAATATTGACCGTTACCCTCCGAGGCTGATTCGTTGTCAGACAATATGGGCTCCGCATATTGTTTCCACAGAGTTTCAATAACTGTATTTCAGTGTGTCGTTGTAACCTGCTTCCACTTGATGTAGTTATTTAAGTTCACGTTGAGAAACAGATGTAACTTAGATCGTCTCCAGCCTCTGAAACGTCCATGTGGCAGATTCGGCACAGATTTGAACAGGATTGTCTCCTTTTTGAACTAAAACACACAAACTTCACAATAATGTAAGAGTTGTTTTTTATTAAAATCACCAAATCAGTTCATTATTATATCTGCAAATAAACTAATAAAACCATTCAATGCCAACATCTGGTATTTGAGGTTCAGTTCACATCCTCTTCCTGTTTCTTACATATTTTAAAAAACTGTGATTAAGCATCAACTTGTGTTTTATATGTGACTTAAACTTTGCTTCTGTAATGATTGTGATTTACAGCGCAGAGTATTTTTAATGGTTCCCACTTGAAGGGTTAAAATCCAGCTCTGGGCAGAAGTAACACACACGTGCAGTCGTTTTCTACAAAACACTGGGAGAGAACAGCAGCTTATTTCAGCCCCATTTGGGGGAAATGTAGCATTTCCACGTCGGGAGATTGTCGTCTCATCTGTGATCTCAGAGCACGTAGTTGTGTGATTGTGTGTGTGTGTGGAGGGCAGCAGCGCTCGCGTGTGTGTGTGTGTGTGGAATGGGAATACTGGAGGCCAGCCAGGACAAACACCGAGCTGCCATATATGGAGCTCATCTTGAGTAAAACAACTGTCTGGGCCCTTGTGGGACTGATGGAGTAAGAGAGAGAGAGAGGAGGTGGGGGGGGGGACGGAGAGCGTGAAAGAACATGACCTCCATGAAGGTGTGAGACATGAAGAGTAAGGAGGAGAAGGCAGGAAGAACTGATTGTGAGTCCACACTGGCTCGTAGAGGAGGTGGTTTCTCACCTTCGTCCTCCTCCGTCTCTCCTTCCCTCTCAGGTGTGAAACCCTGGCACATGATTGGTCACCTCCAGGCCGAGACGTCCTACGACATCAAGATGCAGTGCTTCAACGGCGGCGGGGAGAGCGAGTACAGCAACGTCATGATCTGCGAGACCAAAGGTGAGAGAACGCAAACTTTACCGCACGAGAAACGACTCGTACCAGAACTATGCTCCATCAGACGTCCAGGCAACGTAATGTTCTCCTGAGTTTTATGACACCCAACAACAATGGCCTGTTTTATATAGTTTGGTACTGTGTCATTTTTCAAACGCGTCTCCTCCTCCCCGCTCTGCTGCAGCACGTCAGACCCCGGGGTCGCCCAGCCAGCACCCCATCACCCCACCCGAGCCTCCGCCACAGGAGACGCCCAACACCCCGGCGGTCTGCTGTACCTGATTGTGGGCTGCGTCCTGGTGGTGATGGTGCTCATCCTGCTGGCTTTCATCGCCATGTGCCTGTGGAGGAATCGTCAGCAGAACAATATGCACAGTGAGTTTATGGATAAACTGGATGATGCTGCTTAAAGCTGATGTAGCATATTGCATTTATTACTGTTTTAAAATGAGTGTGAGGAACCAGCAAAGAAACTAAACCTGCTCTCAGACATGCACTGAACTCCGGATAGTCTCCTGACATTCTCCAGAGCGGCTGTTTGTGAGAATGAGGGAGAGCCTCCAGACTTTCTACGGAGTTTCTCTGTTCGGCCGCCTTGTAGAAACTCAAGAATAAGCTCGAACACAGCAGGACATCCTCTGGAGGATTCACCACGAGCTACAGAAGCAAAAATGAAAAATGAAAACACATATCTCAGGATGAACAGGATGTTCGTGCAACCTCCGGAGAAAGTCTGGACCTGGTTATCTGGACATTCTCCGGAGTTCATGTCAGAAAACGGCTTTAGAGTTCACTCCATCCCAGGTCTCTCGTATTTCTATGATATTTGGCCACAACACAGTTCGTGCGGAATATTCCAAGTGTTCATAACACAGATATGGTTCCCACAGCGCTTGCAAAACTCTTTCCCATTATTGGATGGACTCTTTCCCCCGACCTTTTGGATCAGTAAATACTTTTGGAGTTTATAGCTAAAAGATTTGGGAGAAAAAGCAAAAGACTGAGTCACAGGTTAAGTTTTTTTGGCTGCACCTGAGTTTCTGAACCGATGCAATAATATAAACACAGATTTGTCTCTCATGGTATAAAAGAAACCAAACAGCTGAAACTCCTCTCTCTCTCTCTCTCTTCTCTCTCTCTCTCTCTCTCATTGTCTACTCACGCTCATAACTCCTCTCTCTCCTCTCTCTCTCTCTCTAAAGAGTACGACCCTCCTGGCTACCTGTACCAGCCAGCGGAGATGAACGGCCACGTCCTCGAGTACACCACGCTGCCCGGCCAGCCGCATCAACGGGGGCGTCCACGGCGGCTACGGACACAACGGCGCCGTGATGCCCCAAGGCTGCCATCACCTCCACCACAAACTCCCCAACGGCTTGGCGCTGCTCAACGGCTCCGGTGGCCTGTTCTCACCTGGCCACCCACACGGCCACGATGGCACGCTGCCCCACGGCACCAGAGACTGCGAGCTCTCGCACCCGCACCACCACCACAACGTGAGTGTCGCCGTTCAGAGGCTGGGATGCATGATGGTGTAATCCAAGCTGTGCGAGTATTACACAGAGTTTAGTTTGGTGGCTAACGGTTGTGGTTTGTCTCCTCGTGTCAGGGCGGAGGCATGTACACAGCTCTGCCCCAAACGGAGTCGTCTGATTGTATGAGCTGTCAGAACCTCTGCAATAACAACAGGTGAGAGAACCAGTCCCAATCTACACACACTGCATTCATCTGGACACAAATATTCTATTCTAATAATATATTAACCTGATTAAAACAAGTCTGAAGAAGACACTGTCATGTGAACAGCATTTTCCGATTGACCTGCATAAGATCATCTGTGGAACAAGCAATAATCAAATGAAGACATGTGGATTATTCTGTCCTTAGTCACATTATGTAGACATGTTTACATCTAAATCACTTTATAACGTCCTGTTGGACTTTTCACAGCCTTTTAGAACATTAACGTATGACTTCAGTGTAAATAAGATGGGAAAAATAGAAAGAAGCTGTAGTTTTTTGCAAAATTAGAAATATAACACGTGAGGTAGCATCGTACAATAACATATTTCAGGTTGGGGTTTTAACAATTGGCAGAATATTCAAGATTTCTGGATTATTTTTGATTATTAGTCTCATCAAAATTTGAAATGCAACCTTCTTGGAACTGGGTTTGTCACAAATCCATAATTGACCACCTGTCAACCACAGTGATCGCGGCACCTTTTGGTTCGTAAGGGAACAAGTGATACTCTTACTGTTTTCTCAAAGTCTCTGAGGATATCACAGAAGTTTGCCTGAGAAAATTAAATACTGCTCGAATGTCATAAGCTGCAGCCGAACAGAAGTGTCCTACTTTGCTCGTGACCCCCGTCGCTCTCACACACGCACACGCACACGCCACACGCACACGCACACACACACACACACACACACACACACACACACACACACACACACACACACACACACACACACACACACACACACACACACACACACACACACACACACACACACATCGATTTGCCCTCCTGCTAGTCCTGTTTATGTACTTAAGGGTCCCCGGCATCACAGTTTACCCTGTGTGCACCCAGCCAGCAGCCCTAATGAGCCCCGTGTTTATTTACCTCTGGCTGCTGGGAAAAGAGGGGGCGTGTTCCCCGTCCAATCCTGTCCCGTTGCACTGAAGCCGAGTTTAGGGAAACGTGGTGAAGATCCCTGCGTGCAACCGTCTGCGCTGGGGAACTTCACCCGGCAGCGAAACCACAATGTGTCACAGCTATTTAGAGGCAAAGAGACCGGACCTTTTAATCTCTGGTTCGACTCTCCCAATGCCTTTTGCAGCTGTGCATGACGGCTCCAGTTGTGTTGGGGCTGTCGTTGTGTTGCACGCTGTCGGGAGTATTAGCACGAGGGTTCGCCGTGCCTTCCGCAGAGAGACGAGCGGCGCCGGCGTGTGAATCACCGCCGAGCGCCGTCCGTGTTCCAGCACTCAGCGACGCACCGACACCTTCTAAACAAATGTCCCCCCCCTTTTCTTTTCCATCCCCTTGTCTCCTGCGTCCGAGCAGATGTTACAACAAGACCAATGGCACGTTCTCCAGTGGCACGCTGCCTCTAATGCACCGCGTGGCGCCGTGCCAGCAGGACGGGCTGGAGATGGTGCCTCTGGGCCAGGTCTCCTCGCAGTGTCACCAGATGACCTCCGGCGACCAGGAGGCGGATGAAGGGTACCGGCCGGACGAGCACAGGGAGTCCTCGCCCTCGCAGCATTCCTGCTGTCTGGGGGGGAACAATGAAAACTGTCCGGCAGACAACACTGGTGAGACACGTCTCATACCAAAGTATTTCTTATTTAGCCCTGGTTATGTGATTTAATTTGCTTTTTATTTAATTATAATAATTATAGGTTGGGTTAGTTATAGGTTTGAATGACCCTTATGCCCTAGTGATCATAATAAAATACATTTTATTCATATAGCACATTACGTCGGGGTATAAACATAGAAAGAAAGTAATGACAGATGACTAAAAATATAAAATACACATCATAATCACATATGTAAACCAATTCTTCATGATTCTTTCTAAGGAGACATATGATCATATTCAGGTTCATAATTTTATTTGGTGTTATTACTGGAAAAGGTAGAAAAACAGCCTCATATGTCTCCTTTAAATAATGTAACAAAACAATAAAATTTATTATAATTAATAATATAAATGCACCTCTTTTAACCCCAGAGCTCGATGTATTAATAAGTTTAGACAGTCAGAGGAAGTTCATTTTGGGAAAAACACTTTAAATCCAGAATATAACACCCTTAAAAAGTCCAATATGTCATTTTTTAAACTTGTTTTACGTGTGGAACTGAAACTAATGAGACGTGCAACAAGTTGAATTGTGATATTTAAAGAGTAAGTAGGACGATTGTGTTAATGCTGGACAGAGTCGGGGCAGTTTCCCCACTTTGTCCTGTCTTTGTGCTAAGCTAAGCTAAGCTAAGTCACAGTTCTTTTAGACATTGAAGTTTAAGTGAGAACATTTATTCCCAGGCCGACACGGCCCAGCTCGGCTCAGCACGGTTGTGAGATCCGGCTCTGACTGTTCTCTAAGTGCCTAACTAGCATGTTTTTACATAATTACCAGTCCTCATGTTAAATGCAGACAAAACTATGAAGCATCACCACAAATTACACTGTTGGGCCTCTGCTGAATATGTCCTCGTCTTTTTTTAATACAAAGTATAAAGCGAACACTCCCCCCCCCTCTCTCTCTCTCTCTAGCGGAGGAGGAGCTGGAGTGTGAGGACCTGGACGGGCCTGTGCTGTGCTGGGAGAGCCTGGGCCTGCCGGACTTGGACTGTGACGAGAAGCCCGGGTGGATCTCCAGCAGCAGCCTGGCAGGAGAGCTGATCCAGCCGGGCCCACAGGAGGTCTGAACGCAGCCCACACACAAGCACGCCCCCCCGCAGTGTGGAGGCTTCACAGGGAACCCAGACGGAAAGAGAGAGAGAGAGAGAGAGCTGTGGAAATATCCCAGAGCAGCGTGAGAGGACCAGCGCCGGGACAGTCAGAGACACTGTGTGTTACGGTGACGAGGACAGAAAACTGCTGACGGCGGCATCGGGGGAAAAGAGACGAGGACAAGAGGACGGACGGCGGGAAAAAAAGACTGTGTCCCACCGGAGGGAAGACTCTCTCATAAAAGATCCCCCAAAAAAACTCTTTTAGATGACTTATTTATTTTTTTGTAGTAGAAAAAATATTATTTCATACGAATGTATCTGTGTTTTTAAAGAAAAAAAGTTTGTCTTTTATATTATTTATGCCATTTGGATGAGAAATACTTTTTATTTTTGTCGCTCTGTCCCCCCGTCGTGGCTCCGCCCGAGCGCGGAGGTTAGCAATTGTCCGTGTAAAGTTTTGTAATAATATAAAGAGAAGATATGGAAGAGTAAAGCACGTCCGACTTTGATGTCTTCCCCCCCCCACCCCTCACCCCCACCCCCCTCCATGTGTGTAGAGCCCGATGAGTGATGGCCACAGCGAGTTTCCCAGCCCTCGTCCATATCTGCGGCGGGCGTCTCTTTGATGTGGCCCCGGTGATGGGCCGTTCCCCCCCGCACTGACCCCTGAACGGGGTGAACATTCCCTGCGCCGCTCAGATTAAGGCGGCTGCTCTTTGCCTCAGTGAATACTCGATAGCTCATCACTTTACGCAAAATGCACCGTCGCTCTGAGAGGACTGTTGACCTGCTGGCCCCAATCTGCCAGAGCGGCGGGCGAGTTGCGCTTAAACAGAGTCGTTAGGCGTGAGCGGCTTTTCTCACACACACACACACTTGTATGCATTTTTAAAAAACTGCTCCAAACACAGAATATTTATTATTATTATTATTATTATTATTACTGATTCTTGCAAGATCTCCAGCTGCCACAGAGAAGCACATTTTAAAATCTAACGTTTTACTAGAGAGCGCACATACGTCAAACTGTCAACTTGTGAAACCACATTCATATACACTAGATTTTCATTTGGATAAATATAAAGACAGTAAATATCAGTCCCCTTAACATGAATTATTCCCTGAGAAATAAAAACGAAAATGTAAAAATGTCCTTTCTCGGATTTTTAAAGAAAGTGAAACAAACAAATTCCTGAAACCGCTTCCTAACTTTGGATCTGCTCCCCTGATTCATATCACATCCTTCCACCGGGTTTTGTAGTTTCTGTGTGATCCTGCTGAAGAAGAACACATCACCTCCTCGGTGGAGGTCGAAACTTTATCCTCGTGGATTTGTGTCATTGCTCTGAGGAAGGAGGAGAAACGGTGTCATTGAATCATTGAATGTTTTCGATCACCCAGAGAAAAAGGGAACTTGTGTCTGAGAAGTAAAATGTCTGCAGAGATTCATGCAGCACATTTATTTCTTCACCTCCTCCGTGTTGTTTCAGAGGCTGAGATCTCAAGAGGGTAAAAAAACAAAAACAAGATGCATGAAACCAGAATTATCTGCATGGTTTTGAAATATGCTAATCCGCACTGCTACGTTTTCGTAGTTCGAGCAGTTTGAGCTCCGTATCAGTTTTAATCCTAATCCACGTTCACTCGTCTTAGTTTCCTTCCATCCAGAGTCAAAAGCAGTTTTCAAACCAAAAACGAAACCGGCAGCTTTTACTAACAAAGTTTTATCGCCTCTAAAACGAATGAGTTTCCAAATGAAAACAGTAGTGTGGATGTTGCCGTAGTGATTTGGGTGATGTGAGCCTTTTAAAAGGATCAGGAACTGGCCTCCGCACCAGTCTCATGACTTTTCATTCATGGTTTCTGTGGATTCGTCTTTTGAAACGAGGATTTGAGCTGCCGACGTGCAGAGCTGTGCAAGGAACATGTGTTTTATTAGAAAGTGAAGGAGGTGCGTTGCCTCTGCTGTGTGATCCTCCTGCTGCAGATAACTCATTCATAAAACCCCTGTAACTTCTCAGGTTTCAGCCCCGAGTTAGCCAGCCCCTGTTTTCTCAAGGCTTAAACCCTTCGTTGGTTTTAAAATAATCTCCGTGGTGTGCTGGCTGATTGGACGTGATAGGATTGGAGCGGGGCAGATGACAGAGCTGGCCGCGCTTCACTGAGGGATGACTGCGGCGCAGGCTTCCCGATGCCTGGTGCCTGTCTGCTCCGCGTCCGTGCCAGAGTCGGCTGCCAGTCCTCAGGCCCCGGCTCGCCTGGCATCTCTGTTGGTATACGGGTTATTCCTGGCACGTGGATTTACTCGCCTGCTGCTGAGGCGTGGCACAGCGTCTTCCGGCTGTTATTTTTAGTCTGGACGGAGGCTGTTGTGCTGCTGAGGCTGGTGGCGTCGGCCCAGTTGACTTAGACTCACTCCTTCTTTCCCAGGAACAGTTTCTCAGGCCCAGTGTTTCAGATGTTGCTTTTGAGGAATGAATCCCAAACTAGAAGTGGCTCGAGGCCGACCGTGATGGAAAGTCGAGGCCTTTTGTTTCCACAGTCTCGTTATTATTATTTCCAAACGAATGTCATATTTCTGTGCAGCAGCTTGTTGGAGTCTCGCTGTCGTTAGGAAAGCAAAAGGAACGAAACAATGGGGTTAGGAAATGAAGCTGGAAATGAAAGAGAACTGGTCCGAGGAGAGAGAGAGAGAGAGAGCGAGAGAGAGAGGGGATGCTGACAGATGCAGGCTGGGCTCGATGAGGAGAAGATAAGGGCCGGGTTGTCTCCAAATGACCTGTTCTCCATCTCCCACGTCTGTCAGTCGGCACCCTCCCTCGGCCCGGCCCTGCACCCTCTACCCACGCAGCTACACCCCTTCATTAAGGAGCCCATGGGAACAAGAAAGCTCATTGTCTGCCTTGGAATTTCTGCCCCTTTGCCGCCGAGCCGACCTGTTAACGCCGGTCCCTCTCCCCTCCGCCCACCATTCTTCCCCTCTCCCCTCTCCAGCACACCCTGAATGGATGCACTTCTCATGAATCGGGCAGTGTGTTGTTAACTCGCTTGATTCGGCCCTCGGGCGTTTTTTTATCCTTGAGATGTCACAAAACCCCAAGTGGAGCATGTTGTCGTTGGACGAACTCCAAGAGCGTTCCAGTGGGTCCCTGCAGAGGGATGAGCTCATACGCAGAACCAGACTAATAACCTGAATCCTCCCTCCAGGATATCCGCTATTTATTTGTAATCAGGCTCAGGTCCCGGTGCAGGAAGGTGCTGACGCTTCTCGTTGTCGCGCCCCGTGAAGCTGTTGCATTTATCGACTGCACCTGTTGGACTCAATCAGGAAGAGAAACACAAACACAGCCTCATGTCCATCGCGGCTGCTTCCATTTAACGGCCTCCACTTTCCCCTCCTGTCAACGGACTCCATGATTCCGCCGCCGTCGCTCGGCTCCGGATCAATAATGAGTCTATTGATGACAAGTCGGGGGTGGGGGGGGGATCGACGCAATCAGGAGAAACTCTGAGAACCTGAGACAAATAATCCAAGCAGTCATTTTTTATTCCCCCAGCATATAGGATATCTCTGCACAGACACGGAGAATAGGACCTTTATTCAAATACGCATGAATTATTTACGAGAACATTCGTTTTACATCGAGGTGTCTGTCGGTTCAAAGGGGCTGAAATCCCCCCCCCCCCCCCCCCCCCCACCCACCTGGGAATTATTCAGGAATGAGAGCTTGTGGCCTTGAGCGAGGAGCTCGAAGATGTCGAGATGTGTCGGTCGCACTTAAAGAAAGAACAACATCGCAGCAGGGAAGCCGGGTGGTTATTGGAAATAAGCCGAAACCGTAATGAAGAAAATATTTCAAGAAAAACACACACACACACACAAATATATAGTGTTGTCTAATGAACCCGCAAATCCAGATGGTTTTAATAATGAACGCTGCAAAAACACAAAGGGGCGAAGTATTTGAAATTGAAACCACAACCTCAGGTCTGCTCGGTGTCACGCTCCGTAGGTTTATATGGCTGCGAAGAGGCAGGAGACACAAGTGGTTCAGTCCAGTCTGGAGTTAGAGGATCACTTTTATATACACAAATATTTATCCTCTTATTTACCTCTAATGGGTTTTAGTCATCGTTTTCTTTTGACTCAAACAGTGGAGCTGGAAAACGACATTTAACAAAGTGGAAGTTTATCTGAACAATACACACAACTTCATTTCATTGTTCTCTCAAGACAGTTTCAAAAGTAGAGTCGTTCCAATGAAATAAAAAATAAGCTGTGTCACCAAAACATGGAAAAGTTCTCAGACGACTACACTTTTGTAGATTTACTTTATTTCTGTTGTACTTTTGTTTTCGGGGTACTTTGTACTTTGTACTCTCCCACATACATCAGCAAATATATGAACTTTCTACTTTTCTACATTTGACAATGAATTGTTTACATGTTTAAACAGTTTTTCTATATTTTATAATAATTAGAAAGCAATTGGTCCGTTGATCCAATCAGAGCGGGCAGGTTCCATTAGACCCCGCCCCCTCTGCCGAGACTCAGCCATTAATTAATATGATGATGTGTCAGTAGATTAATCTGCAGCTTTATTATTATGAGTCTGTTTCATACGATATGGGTCCAGTTAATGAGGCTACACTCTGCAAGTACTTTTAATACTTAAATATATTTAAAATAAAGTACTTACTTACTTTTACCCTGGTAGAAAACATAATGTGGAACTTTTACTCTTTCAAACTGTCTTGTTTTCAAACTTTTCAAACTTTAGTTTCAGCCTGAGGACTTATAACTGGACAAAGTTCAAGACAGACACCTGGACTCCTGTGTGAATGGGTCCAAAATGATCTGCATTAAAAACTGAAAACACATCTGAGAACATGTTGTTGGGACATTTGGACGAATCACTTCATGCACACGATGTTTCAAGAGCTTTGACAAGTAGAGAGAAAGTAGCGCAGCAGAAGTTTGAGGCGGTCCATCAGTCGTCCTCCACATCCAGCCGGGTGAAGTAGAACGTTATCCTGGCCCCCTCGTCCGTGTCGTACAGGGCCTGGCAGGTGTACATCCCCCCCGCCTCCCTCCGCAGCTCCTCTATGACCAGAGCCGAGGTGTTGACCGGCACCTGCATGCGGCCCAGGCTGCCGGACTGAGCCTGCAGCTTCGGGCCTTGCCCGTAGTTGTACGCCACTGCCATGTTGCTGTCGGTTCCTGGTTTGGTGAAGCCCCAGATGAAGATGCTGGGCATGGTGGAGCCGCAGTCCAACGTGACCGAGCCCCCCACCGCCGCGGTGACGTGGGAGCGGATGTACTCCACCTCCTCGGGGTCGAATATCTCCAGACCTTGTAACACAAGAAAGCAGGAGTCAGTCACGATAACCGCACGTGCTGCTTTCTAAACATCGACCAAAAAACCTGCGTCTCCAGGTGACGTGTTGACAGATTTATGTGCCGGTGTCTTCAGGAAACTTTTACGAGAGCTCACAGTTTGCCGGGAATCGGCTGCGTCAGCCTCTCGGAGACGAACAAACCTCATTAATTACACACTCCCGGTTTTTCAAGCCTCTTGGCACAGATGGGATTTTATGGCCTCCTCCTCGCTGCACCACAGCAGTAAAGTCTTACTCACCTGAGCTACAGCACAATGAGATCTTACCTTGCAGAGGAAGAGCCAGCGAGCAGAGGAGCAGGCAGATGCTAGGAACCATCCTCGGGCCGTGTGTGTCTCCGCTCCGGTCCACACTGCAGGACTGACGGGGAGAATTCTTTCAAAATACACTGAAATCACAGTAAATTATTCATCAATGCTTCCACCTCCTCGCTGCCGCTCCGTTCTGTCTCTCTCTCTCTCTCTCTCCGGCTCCCGGCTCATGACTGGGCTAATGGCTGGACCTGAGCGTGAGGGGTGTAGGGTGTCAGGGTGATGCCATCGTCCTCATATATTATTGAACGAAGCGGTGCAGATAGCCTTTTTAGAAATTCCATCACCTCCAACGTGAAATGAAAACAGGGGGGAAATGCCGGCGCCGAGGCGCCCACGCAAACACCCGGCAGTTCTTATTTACCCTGTGATGCGTGAAGCCGGAAAATAAATTCACCTCAGAATTCATGTCGTCTACCGACAACTGCTTTCTCTCGTCGCTCACTCCACAGTACTGTGTCGTCTGCGGATGTGAATCGTGGGAGCAGAGCACAAAGAGACGCCAGAAATGCATGTGTTAATACATATTTAATTCATTAGTCCTGTAAAGTAGGACACAGCTGTAATAAATGGACACCATTTAGGAGGAGACAAACAGTGAGCATCATTAGCTGTAGCCGTGCAGCAGTCAAAGTATTCGGGCCTGTGAGCTGCAGTGAACACAGGCCGACGCTGAACGCAGCCCATAAACCGTGCTCTTCTACTGGAGGCAACCCCAGACTGAGGAGAAGGCTCTAATTAGTGCTCAGCTCCTTTGGGGGGGTAAGAGCAGAGCTATATTTAGAAAGCTGCTGGAGGACAGACAGATGTAGTAAAAAATGTGATGTAAAACAACATGGTTTCTGAGCGTGGAGCGACTGAGGAGGAGGGGAAGATGTGTCTGAGAAGCACATCGCACAGAGGTGTTTAGAGAAGTATGTCACACAGGGAAATATAGATCTGTAGATTGTGTGGGAAAGATGAGAATGGAGCGAGGAGTGTGGTGAGGCCGTGCTCAGAGCGTGACGTGCAGGAGTTTATACAAACTGTCGAATAACGACCACTTCACAGGGAATAAACAAATGTGGGAGACGAGTGTTTTCTTTTGGAAAGAAACAACTTGTTGGAAGTCGGTTTCATGTTAGTGGCTCTCCACCGAGCCAGGACAGTAACAGCATGGTTACTGCAACATGTGTTGTTAACTGTGAAAGGCAGGATCAGGTGTCCCAGCGACCAGTCGGACAGGAATCTATTAGAGCGTCTTTGAAAAAAACTGAGCAAAAATAGAATATGTTCAAACGAGATTGTTTAGCATTGAAACCAAAGCTGCTTTCAGACATGCACTGAACCTCCTGAGAGGCTCTGGACTTTAGTTTATTAAAAACAGATCATTTCCACTGAGACCAAAACAGCAGGAGATGTAAGATGTTTCTAACACGGGGCAGATGCAAAACTGAAAAAGGCGATTCTGTGTTGACGTGACGGCGTCCGAGCGGAGAGTCTCCCGCTGCGTCGTGCACGTGTGAAAGACAAACGCCGGAGAAAGTCCGGTCCCACTTCTCGGGACGTCCTCCGGAGGTCATGGCTGAACACAGCTCGATAGAGTCAATGGTTTTACACCACGTGGAACAATGATGACACCTGATCAAACTTTATTTTGCTGGAGGAAAAGATAAAGTTAGAAAGCTCTGGGATTAGCTCGGTAAGTTGATCTTGAATCATGAATCAACAGAATTAGGTTTTAGCATTTGCATCCCACATTTCAGAAAAAGTGAAATAGATAAAAAAAATGATCCTCAATACAACACATTCCTTCCGAAGCTCGTGCCAGTGCCGCTGAATCAACCGTCGTGCAGCTGCTACCTCAGGCGATAATGTTCCCGCTATGACAAAGGAGAGAGGCAGTGTGATTTGTCATTAATGGGACCAGTAAGGAGTAAGAGCCGAACAAATTCTTTACTGGTGAAGCACGTCCTGCCACATCTGCTGGCCGCCTGCCTGATTTGCTGCCTGGCCGCTTGAAACTTTGAAAAAACGAGGACCGGGGCGACTGGAAACTGTGAGTCGCGGAGAAAATGGCCCCGGCCTTTTGGGCGGGCGGGCGGGGGGGGGGGGGAGGGGAGTTAGCGACAAAATCAGAGTCGCATCTTATCTGGACCCTGTGAGCCCCCGTCAAACAAACCGTTTAGTTCTGAGTCTTGGCAGCAGATGAGAGAAGAGACTCAGACCCAGATCGCTGCGACTCCACGGGGATCTGGGTAACACATTAACCACCCCAACATGTGCCACCCGCCCCCCGACTGGGAGAGCTTGGCAACGCCGCGAGCAGAGCTGGCAGAACAGGTGGGTTCCTTGAGCGCGCCCTGTGATTAGATCAGTCATCACACCACTGGCATTGTTGCAAGGCCCAGCCAACCTCTCATCTCACAGGACCACCTGCAACTGGAATGTGTTCCCGAGTCTTCACGGCAGATGATTCAGTCTGTGGCGGGAGGATGTGTTTCCACTTAGCGTCTGATGAGATTCGTTTGTTTTCCCACTGCAGCCACCGCGTTTACTTTTCTAACTGGGGGTTTTATCAGCGTTCACCTCTGGTATCGACTTCCTCTCATCTGTGAGATCGTCTCTGGGCCCTGCAGTCTACAGAGTCGAGTCCCAAACATCTCACGCTGGCTGTGAGGCCTCCTCCTCCTCCTCCTCCTCCTCCTCCTCCTCCTCCTCTTCAGTTGACAGGGACCACACATCGAGGAGGCAGAGCGAGTCTGTTGCACTACTCTGCTCGACAGGCTCACATATATTTGCCGACCCATCGTATATTTCAGCTCCGTCGTCGTTTATCTGCCAGGCCCCGGCCGAGTGGCGTGAGCGAGGCTGTGCAGAGGCTTGTGCTCGTAAAGCACATGCAGCCCCCCCCCCCCCCGTGACCTCGAGTTCCCTCCTGAACCACTACTCATCTCGCAGCCTCGGACCTCGCCCCCCCCCCCCCCCCGCTGGGCCTCTACCTGAATCCCAGAGCAGAGCGCAGCCACAGCTGACTGGCCTTGGGGCGAGGGCAGCAGGAAGGGGGCCTCTCTCTCGTCTGTGGATCCGAGCCCCAGGAGAACCCGGCACACAAAATGTTGCTTTACAGAACGGATGACCTCCGGCAGTCCTGCATCTGGTGCTACAACATAGACTGTGTCTCACATTGGGGGGGGGGGGCTGCACCTTTTCGGGAGACCCATTATGTCACAGTGTCCACCATGAATTTGCACTCCCAGCAGAACATAGCGAGTCTTTTAGTTTCAGGTTTACAGTTTGATTTTCTCAAAACAAGAAGAAGAAATGTTGTGTTCTGCTTGTTCAGAGACCTTTAAACCCACAGAGTCCTGTGTCAGGAGCACACACAGGGGATCGAACACTTATCTCTAACCCTAACCCTAACTCCACTCACGGAAGTTTTAGTTTTAGTTTTCGAAAAGAATGTATTGTTAAGACTCAACAGTCACTCGCAGCGTGCTGGTCCGAGTAAGTGGATTAAACCTGCGACATGCTAGGTGGGGCATGTCAACCTGCAGCCTGGCCCTCTCTCCGCTCAGCAGAGGGTCCGTGTCGGGGAACGTGTGGAAGAACTGACCCGGAACGAGCCCGATGGGGACCAGGGGGCTTTGGGCTCCACAGAGGCCTTCTGCAAACAACATGTGGAAAGGCTCCGGTGGCTAATGTAGCGTGGAGTATTTATGTACTGAGCTCGACCACTGTCCTTCAGTACTCAGACATGCCTCATGGAGCCTCTGCAACTATTTCACATGACCCCCCCCCCCTGTTTAGCGAACAGTAGCTCGTACCCACCGCCCTGGGGGGGGGGGGGGGGGGCAGAGAACCACAGGAACATATAATAATCCAGCACTTTAGGTTGTTTTTTATTTTCTTTCCCTGGTTGGAGTCGTTGAGTGAGAATGTCCTGAAGTCAGATGAGGTCGAAGCAGCTCCAATGGATATTTCAGTTTGTGGTTTTACACACAGCAGAGTGTGTATGTGTGTCTCTGCAGACCATGTGACTGCAGCGAGCTCTGCTGTGACATAACTACGACAACATCACGTGTGTGTACATCGTTAACGACGTGACTGACCTCTTGATCTTTACAGTCAGTGTCACTGCTGTAGTTTCAGGGGTCGTGTGGTTGCGATGTTACAAATCAGAAACCAAACGTGTGCATGTTCACGAGAGGCTAAAGAATCAGACAGAGCGAAGTTTAGATGATTCGATTTTGATGATTTTCAGTTTTACTCTCAACTTTGTCCTAATTTAATGTGTTGCTGCCGAAACCAGAACATCCATAAACACAAGCTTTGAACTGGAGTCAAATCTAAATCTCATGTTTAGATTCACAGACAGGAAACTTGTACTACCTCTTCCAAGGTTCGTACGTTGTTGTTGTTGGTTGTCTGGTTTCAGACCGTCGTCAACCTTCCCCCCCCGCCCCCGTTCACTTCAACTTGAATGAAAGCGATAAACTTCTGTTTCTTGTGTGAGTGAAACTTTGATGAACCTTAGGGAGTGGATCCAGGAAAAAAGAAACTTTCTCTGAACTTGTGAGAATCATTTTTGGGAACATGCATATTTAGGGGATGGAGATCTATGAGTGTGGAATGTGGTGCAGATCCAAATGAAGATGTGGATGTGGTTTCATCAGGGGACTGTTGAGGGGGGGGGTGTTGCTTTTATCAAGCACCTTGAGGGAGAAGTGTCTGGACGGTGATGATTACAGCAGAGTTCAGTCCGTGTTTCAGTGTGAGTGGAATCAATCTTTTCAGAAAGTGAAACTGTATTTTTTCCAAAATGTTGAAATATTCCTTTGAGTTAGTTTAACGCACTTTAATCGGTTGATTTTCCCGAAACATCATCTTAAAGATTGAATGCAGCCAAGTTGAGATCCTTATTTCCATATTTCATGAACACGTGCAGGGATTGAGCATGACACTACAGAGAGTTGAATCTTAATGATTAATGTAATGCGTTGATATTTTTCTCCGAGGTCTGACGGTGACAAGTGATCAGCGGCGATGCTCAGATTGTGAGGTGCAGGGAACACACGCAGATGCTCCCGTTCCCTTGCTCACACTGTTTATACTTCAGCAGCGAGAAACACTTTGTATTATTATCCAATTCATCACCAGATGTACGACAGTAAATCATCGGCCTCTCTCAACGGAGCTGCAGCCCCACGGTATGTCGACAGTTTAAACGTTGGGAACGTTTCCCTAAAAACCCAAAAACGAGCTTCAAAAAATGCTTCAAACATGACAGTGAAATTACTATTTAGTTTCCAGTGGTGTAATGGAGTTGTCAAACGGGCTTTGAACTCCTTCATCGTCTAAGGAGAAAGAGTGTAATTTACAAGCACGCGACCCGATTTGTGCGAGTGTGGGTGTGAACGTGAAGAAGGCCGGTTGGAAGGTCGCTCGCTGGTCGAGGAGCGGCGGAGAGGAAGTCCGACGCCTCACAGCAGGAGGCCGCCTGAGGTCCAGTCGAGTTTATGTTGCAATAAAAATAAATAATAAATTGCATCAGAAACTTTCTGAGAGTGGCGGAAGTAAATGACTTTGAAAATGGTAAAAGTAAAAGTTTTAAAGGGTTTTACTAAATTCACAAGACAAGTTTTTTAAACATGGTGTCATGGGGATTTTTTGATACAATAATAAAATATTTTATTAGGGGAAATGTGCTGTATGAGTAAAAGTAATAAATATGTAAAAATACAATATAAATATAGAGCAGTAGACAGACGATAACAGTGCAGTTAGACAGACAGACAAGCAGACAGACAGACAGACAGATAGATAAGAAGATAGATAATAGATAGATAGATAGATAGATAGATGACACAGACAGTTAGCCAACAGGTAGATAGATAATAGACAGACAGAAGGTAGATAGATAGATAGACAGATAGATGCAGAGAAGCACACAGATACGACGACAACAGACAGACAGGTAGATAGATAGATAGAAGACGAACAGTATATGACAGACATGCAGTTAGACGACAACAGTGATAGATAGACGACCAGACAGATAGATCTCCCCAGACCTCAAACACCTCAGTGTAACATCTGCACAGATGTTTTCCATGTCCGAGAAGTAAAAGTAGAAATCCACCATTAGCGAGAGACTTCTCCTCGGCTACTTTACAAGCTTCTAAAATGGATCCTCGCTCACAGTGAAGTGGTTTCTGACACTTCTATAGAGGGGGTCACTGGAGGGGGGAGGGGGGGGGGGGGGGGGGGGTGACTGTAAAGTGCTCAATAATTTGACCGAGTAACAGTTGCTTTTGTTCTTTTATGAGTAGAAGCAGACGTGTGTGTGTGTCCAGTTGGAAAAGGAACTCTGGGCAGATTCTTTCCTTTCTGTAAATTACGTTTTTTTGTTAAACACAAGGACGATTAATGGAGAACATCAGGATTCACATCTGACATCACATCTAACATAGTGCTGTTCAAATATACATGCAGAAAGGTTTTCAGAGAACAACAACGTCTTGGATTGGCTGATATTGTATTTATGATTGATGATGACGATGATAGATGATAATGCTTCCTTATTGTCAGAAGCCATCTGAAATTAGTTTTGCGTTATATAGCAGCTCCATTGATTTTGGTGCAGAAGATCCAGGATCTTGTTCTCTTTCTTTAACATTGAGGGAACAATTCATGGATCTAGATGGAAGCTGATATCTGTGAGTGTGAGAAACTTGGTGCAGCTTGCCTGAAGTGAAGGGGGCAGTTGGGTCACGGCCGAGGTTTGTGCTCAACTGAGGGAAACTCGTAAAAAGAATTGTTGAAAGACGTCCAATCGCACGATGTTAAGAAAGTGGAAAAGAAATCCCTGCATCCACCCTGAATGGAATCCGCTCCAAAACATTAATGGGTTCTTCCTTGGCCCGTAGCCCCAGCCTTCAAGTTTCAACACAATCGGTTGTGACCTCCACGGATGAGGTAGTAAAATAACGTGTGCTCACATATGACAACATGGGCTGTAGCTCGCTCCCTGTCACACACACACACCACACATGGCTTCTCCACAGTGTTTGTGCAGGGACATGCTTCCATCCACACGCTGCGCCGCCATGAAAACAAACACCATCACAATGTGGAATAGAAATAATCTGCGGATGCACGGTCAGTGAGTTTCACCGAGGGACATAAACCTGTGACAGGCTGCATCACACTCCGCTCCTGCAGCTTTCTCTTCTCGCCGCTGAGGTTTTTCTCGAGGTAAAGACATTAAAGCTTTTACTAAACTCGAACCCCCGAGTTCCTTCCCCATCTGGAAGCAGTACAGGGTTTGTCTTAAAGATAAAAAACGATATGAATCGCTGCTGGCAACTCAAATGTCCAGTCTGGGATCAATTACACAGACAGGATTCAAAGAGAGGGAGAGAGAGAGAGAGAGAGAGAGAGAGGAGGGGAACGCAGATTGTGTATCATGGCCTGGTGCAGCGTAGCAGCACAAACACACACACACACACACTCACTAAACAAACTACTCTGCGACCTGTAGCTCGTGCACACGGTTCCCAGTGTCTGGTTGAGCATTGGCTGAGACCGCATGCTGCCATGTTCCCGCCCCGCTCGCTCACTGCGTTTAACAAGCGGCTGATGGCAGATCCAGATGAGGCCGCTCTCAGCCAGCTGCACTGTCATGTGGGTTTGGGGCAGGGAATTTTCCTGCGAGGATCAATAGAACAAGCCGGTGGTCTCTTTTACAGCTTTTGCGGCACACACACCAATCTCATGCAAATATTTTTTATTCAGTTTTAAGCATTAATTTCCCAGCTTTAACATTTGTGCTTTCCCCCAGAATCATGTACTCTAGCAGCACGAAAACATCTGCCAAGCAGTCTCCACGAAATGCATTGTGGGATGCTTCAGACAGGGGGGGGGGGGGGGGGGGGGGGGGGGGGGGGGGGAGGAGGGTGGTAGCAGAATGAATATGAATAACCCAAAGTCAAAACAGACAGAAGGGGAGAATGGGAGAAAGACAAAAGGTTTAATAGGATCCAGACTGTTTGGAGCTCTCTCTGTGTTTCAAAGGGAGACGCTGCCATGTGCACGTTTACACTCAGTGTGTGTGTGTGTGTGTGTGTGTGTGGTGTGTGTGTGTGTGTGTGGTGTGTGTGTGTGTGTTTGTGAGACAGCGACAGGCATTCACAGCATCACGAAGGGTCACGGCAACACCTCCAGTCCCCGTAACCTTTTTTTAGGGTCATGCTTCGATTCACAAATAGAGCAGGACCTCACCTCATGTGGCCCCATTAAACTTCACGGGCTCGGCCTGCTCTGTGTCTCCCATTACCCTCAATAATGTAAATACACAGGCCGGCTGCAGCGTCCCTGTGCTGCCACACGCTCCTTTGAGCACGCAGGATGGGATCAGTCACATAAAAGCATTATTTATTAGTGTAGTTAGAGTTCATATAGAAAAATGACACCTTTCCATTAGTCTGTAATTAGAATTAATCTTTACTACTGTCCTGCACCAGTGTTGATAGTACTTGAAGAATAAACTAATATTTATAACATAATTGCATTTTTTAGACTTTTTAACTTTACTTTTAAATATTTGTTTCTTCATCTTAATTACCAGTTTACAATACCTGCACTTTTTTCATCTTTACAATTAAAAAGGTTCAAAATATTGAATTCATCAAATATTTCATGTTTTTGTGGATCAACGATTAGCGACTGATACTATATTGGAGGACAAGTAATGGTAATAACTTTTCCAAATTTCCACTGAAATACTTGAAGACTATTTAATATTAATGAATGAGAAGTTCTTAATGTGTTTGTGGACACAGGACATCAGGGACAGAACTGCAGTTCACTCCAGACTAAACCGCTCTGTGCAGTTCAAGCTGCATCGCAGAGGATCAGGAATTCATCATTACACCACAAACATCTGGATTTTCGCAGCTTTTGAAACACATCTGGAGCGTTGTGTGAATATTCTTGGAATTCTAACTTCATTATTTTTTTTACTTCCTCTGCTTTTCCTCGAGTCCTTACCTGTGTCTGTGTGACTGATGGAGGGAACATGATGAATGACCCTGCACGTGATTTAAATTCATCACAGAAACTCTACTGCCATCTACTGTCCACAACGACAAGTGCAAGTTTCCTGTTCACTTCCTGTGGACGTCAGTGTGATGTGAGAACAGAAGCTGAGTTTGTCTAAATTACAGCTTTTATTTTTGATCTGTGATGATAATAAAGAGTGTAGAGCAGCTGGTTTTGTCCAAAGTCATTTTTCAGTGAACCTGAAATCAGATCTTCTTCAGAGACGGAGAAACCAGAGGGAACCTGAGGGAACCAGAGGGAACCTGAGGGAACCAGAGGGAACCTGAGCTTCACTAACTCCTGTTGTCTCACTCATTTTGGATTTGCTGACTGAGCCTCTCAATAATTCCCAATATTCCCACAAGTTCATGGGAATTATCTGTTAGAAGAAGCTGTCTTTTATTCTTTAAAGTCAAATTCATCTATTGAAGATGTGTTTCTCTCTGCGTTTGTTTGTTTGTCTGTTAGTTAGTAGGATTACCACAAACACTACTGGATGGAGGGGACGTGTTATGAGTCAGGAAAGAACCCTTTGAATGTTGGTGTGGATCTGTATCGGGGACAGATTCACTTTCCTTAACATTTTGAGGGTGTTTTTCAATATTTGTGTTGATTCATCAGAGAATAATTCATGGATCTTAATGCATAAAATCACACACGTTAACAGGACTGATATTTGTGAGAGAGAATTTAAACGTGGTTTCACAGGGACTGTTGGGCCTTGGTGGAGGAATGATCTCTCTGAGTTCCCTTCATTACTTTCAATTAGAACAATTATTTGAGTAATTCTATTTGTTGTATTTATGTTTGTGTACCATCCTCCCATTGAGCCTTTGTGTTAACATGTTTTAATGAACTCAGCATCATCAGTAGTGTTTGTCTAGATCTAAACTAATCATCTGAACATCCCCTTAATTCACCTTCCTCCTGGACTTCATCCAGGAAAACAAGTTGGACATCCACAGCAGAGCCTTGGCCTCATGAGTATTCAGGCGGGCCGAGAGCCTTGATCACAACACAGACAACACTGTGGAGATCAGATCGACTTCCTCAGGATCCCATATGCTCATCTTTCCCTGGTAATCAATGTGAATACCTTGTGCACACGCTGGAGTCGATCAAACACATCAGAACCCCTCGGGGTTTTATTTCCAGTCAGACTGAGAGAATCTTCCTGCAGCTCGTCACAACACGTCACAGCAAATTTTCGGTCCAAATCCTTGTCCAGGAGAATTTCGCTCAGCATCCATCACGGCTTGATTTACCTCCGCCGCCTCCTCCACCTCTGAGCAGTTTGTCATTTCTCTGTCTGCTGGGCCGCGCTGCATCAAAGAGCCTGCAGGATCTCAAAGTACAGGGGCAGGAGGAAAACATGAGAGTTGCTGACTTCGCCCATCTGGGGATCCACCTGTTTGAGATACCGGTGCTGCATGTGCACCAGCGCCTGCACCACACACCACGGCAACCGCTTCTCCCCCTATTACAATTACCCTCCTCACCAAAAACACACACACACACACACACACACACACACACACACACAACTGAACTAAGAAACAAACCCATGCACGGTAACGTCTATATATCAGTGTCAGCCACGAAGGAATCATTTGTTTTGTGATTCTCTGAATTCTTCCTTCTTCCATCTCCTAAAATGACAGTGTTGCATGTTGTGTGTTATTGTGTAGCACGTTATGCACTGCGTGTGTGTAAAATGCTGCACAAACTTGATGTGGCAACAGCAAACGTCACTAAACACACGATACAATTTCAACATTTGAACATTCAAAAACACGTGTACTGCACATGCAACAGTTTCTTCAGTGTGTGTGTGCTATTAGTAAAACGAGCTGAAGATGTGTGATACCGTGGCACACGCACACACGCACACACACTCCAGAGCACACGCTGTTGTGTGTTGAGTGCGTGACGTGCTCTGTTTCTTCTCTGAAAAGCGCTGGTGGAGATTGAAGGTGAAAGACTTGACTTCCTGCATAGCGACACCCAATGACAGGAGCGGTGTTTGTCACCACGGAAACCATTAGTTTCTTGGCAACATTCATATCATCTCCAGCCGTCTCTCTTATATTCGACTCTAATGATGGGATTCCAGCAGTTGAGTGAAAGAGGAACGTTAGCGAGCAGAGTGGCGACAAATACTTCCAGCCGTGTGAAATGAAAACACACAGTTGAGGGGGGAACACATCTTCAAAACTTCTCTTCTCCCTCAGTTCCTTGCAGCTGCTGATCTGTGGGTTCGCATCCTGTCATGTGTAATATTCTTGAATGCCGAGCGCGAGAGGGCTGCCACGCATCTCCATCACCAAATGTCAGCCCTTGGAGATGGAATGACAGCCCCTCGCATGCAGCGGTGGCCGAGCCACAAGTTGTTTATCCACAGAAGTAATTCACCCACTCAGACTGACCTCTGTGCCTCTCAAACGGATCCATTTAACTGTTCAGAGGGTTTTCTGCAGCTGTCTTTAGTCTGAGAGACGCTGGGAGTGTGTGCGCTAAGCCTCGATATCCACAGATCCATGCTGACTGTGTTATCATTTCTATTATAAATGTATTTTCGTTTCAAATCTCTTCATTTTAATGGAAGATCCTCCCTTAAATACATCTCCCTGCTCATTTCTCCCCTGTAGCACCACCACATTCCCTGAGGGTAAACCAATTTACATTCTTGTTTTGCTCTTCAGATCCATGCCAGTTTCCATGACAACATAGTTTCACTTTCTCATCCTCTCTGTCTCACTCTCTCTATCTCCCTCCTCTCTCCGTCTCCTGCTCTCTCCTTCCCCACTGCTCCTTTCTTATGTTCTTTTTGACCTTCCTCCAATGTTTCATTTTCTTTCTCTCCAAATAGCGGCGTCCAAATTCCTCTCCTGTCTTTTTCCTCACCTCAACCGAGCTCATTCCTCCGCTTTACCGTGTACAGGCACAGAGGATAATGGACTGAAACATGCCAGATCTCAGGGGGGGGGGGGGGGGGGGGGGGGGGTGGGATTGAATTCACAGCATCTTTTCCCATTTTTATCCTAATATACAAACGCACAATGCTCTGCGGAGGATTTTATTTACTCCTAAATATCCCCGAGCTGTTTGGCAGGATCGATGCCTGGAGTCTAAATTTACCGAATCAAAAACAATGTGCAGCAGAGAATCCTGTGCTTTGATTAAAAAGTACACTTGTTTGGGGAATAATATCCCCCCCACACAATCACAGTCACAAAGAAGAACACGGGAGGTTTCCATCAAATGACCGTAGATATGTTTGCTTATCCTTCATTTGAGTTATTTAAATTAAAAGTGATCCCTGTCTGACCTTATTTCCCGTGATGATCTGGCAAATAATGTGTTGTGCAGCTCTCTACCAAATGGCATGATTAAAATCTCAAGCTATTTAATTGCCCAATAATTAAAAATGTCCGATGCCAACAGGTGTGATGGTGCTGCTCCGGCTGATTAATGCCAGGCCTCTCTGTCTGTGCGTCTGGAAGCAGAAGGTCATGCGGGAAGGTGGTCCGTCTCCTGCACGTCGGCAGGTTGGAGAGTCGCAGAGAAATCACCCCCGGTGGGTTGTGATTATTTTCATCTGCTCCATTCTGACCCTGATCCGCCGCAGATTCCTGATTTATTCCTCCACTTTAAATCACTGCTCTCACCACACGACCGGTCGTCTCGCAGAGAGACATCAGAGCAGGGCTTTGTATTCATCCTCTGTTCGCATTGGAATCTCGTGGGTGGCCTGGAAACCTACTTCTAAAGTTGAAGAAGCAACTGGTGCAGTTTTAAATTGTTGCTCCAGAAACATCTGGGCAAGGAACGTGTGTGAAATGTGAATGATGTCTCTTGTTCCCCTTGATTATGGCAATTACTGTAGCCGGTCTAAATGGGAGCCAGCACCTTAACGGTGTGAATATCTGTTACTGCTCCAACTCTACATTCAGGATGATCACTGCATTTTTAATTCGAGGGGTAAAACACACGTTGTGCTCTCTCAGCTTTTCCCCAGACCAGTGCTGTGCCCGTCGTAAACCTGCATGTTTGGAACGAGCTGATTTCTTGGTGTGTGTTGATGCTCTGGAGCTACTTCACAATTATTTCCTTGTAATTACAGTTCTACAACATACCGTCACTTCTCTACTGTTTGTGGGCAGAGCTTTTTATAAACAGTATACGGTGCTTAGATATCTCTGTGTTCATCCTACCTGGTTTATCTGCAATCAAATGTTATCGTCAATGTTTTTAATCAAATGAAACTGATATTGCTTTATTATTGTTCGTGTGTGTGGCTCATATATATATATGATTGAATGATTTACCTTTACTGATGTTGTGTTCAGCTCAGTCCACAGACTGAGGGCTGCACTGCACGTTTTCAGACATGACCTCCAGAGGAAGCGGGGAGACTTTCACTGACACCTCTACGTGTGTTTGGTTCCACTTGTTCATCTGAAGATATTTGTTTTCTTATTGTTGTTTCTGTCACGTGTTAGAAACATCATCAACTTGCTTGTGGCGAGTCCTGCGGAGGATCTCCTTCTCCAACCAGCCCCTTGGTATAAAGTCCGCAGAAAGTCCGGAGGCTGTCGTCCATCCCCTCCGGAGAACATCTGGAGGATCTCTGGAGTTCAACGCAGATCTGACAGCAGCTTTACAGACAAATTTAAAATCCTGTCTCCAATTAAAAAACACAGCTGGTATATTAGCAAATAAAAGCCTATAACCAGAGTTCACTTGAGGGTAAAGCCTGTTTCCAAGCCGTTACCTCTGCTGTAGCCACGCCACCAGAGGGAGTATTCATCTGAACAAACAAGAGCAGGTTCAGCTGAGCAACAACTGGATCCTCACTTTACTAAGTTACAGTTCCTGGGCTCAGTTCTCAGTTGCTTCTTCACTTTTGGTTAAACTTCGCTCCAAAGTTTTAGGAACAGACTCGATATCAGAGAAGCTTCGGTCTTTAAAAAGAAATGTAAAAGCACTCTTATATATATATATTTTTTTTTGGATCATTTTCATTCTTTTCTATTCTTATGCCTTTTTTAAAATTGTATTATTATTTTTTTTAATTTCCTTTTCTTTTAAATGTCATTTTCACACGTTCTTATGTTTCATAAAAATAATTTCAACACGTTTTCCTGTTTATTGCACTTAGGGCTGAATTTCTACAAAGTTTAAATCATCATCATTAATCAATATAACGATGACTTCTGATTTGAAAGTATCATCACTCAGCCCTCGTGTTGGAGGATGACAGCCTGTCAATCAAGGGATGGGGATTTAAAATGTCCAAGACACGATTAATCTTCTATTTGATTGATTGATTGATTGATTCTTGGTTCCATTCTAAAAAAGGGGAAAACGCAGCTTTACTTTTTAAAACTGCAGCAGTAAAAAAAAAATTGAAGTTGATCATGTAGAGACAGAGCAGAGGGGGGGGGGTGTGGGGGGGGCAGTGACAGTCAGACGGTGACAGATCGGCTCAGTGACATACGGATGCCCGTGTGGCCACACTCATGCTTGTCGGCGGCTGGGAGTGAATGGACGCGCGGAGCGAAGCGGCTGCGCCTCGACCAGTGGGAGTCAGGAGCCGCTGCAAGGTGACACGTCCCCGGATCTCCACCTCCTAGAACTTCCACCCGAGCACGCGGGCCGCGGTGATTTATCTCGGTCTCCCGGCTGCTCGAAGCCCCGCCGGAGGAGGAGGCGGAGGAGGCGGAGGGGGGGTGGTGGTGGTGGTGGTGGATCTCGCGGGGGGACACACACCGGATCGGGACCGTGTTGCGCAGCGGGGTCGCGGGGAGCGGAGCGGAGCCAGCGGAGCGCGGAGCAGCGGCGGCGGCCACTCCGGGGAATGTGGACCGGCCGTCGGTCCTGACATCGGCCTCTTCTGATCTCAGCCAAATGGGGTAGAGTACACACGCACACGCACGCACACACGCACACGCACGCACACACACACACACACACTCATGTTCAAAACACTGTCACCACCGAACCATGCTAGCTGTCTCCCCCCCCACCACCACCCACCCACCCCCACTCATCTCTACGCGGGGACTCGTCTAACTTTCACCGCCCTGTCTGATCACGGAGGTCGCTAGCACAGCCACACAACAAAGTTCGAATCCCGTTAGCTAGCACCGCTGCTGCTGTGTGTGGTGTGTGTGTCGGTGCGTGTGCGTGTGCGCGTGTTGCGTCGGCTCACCAGCCTACCAGGCTAGCGCAGACATGAATTAGCATGCTAAGTTAGCTCCCCGTGGAGAACACCGGAGCTGGCGCAGTGAGTCTCCCCCTGCTCGTGAGGTTCACGTCGGGGGCATGTGTCCTCAAATCCCCCCCCCCCCCGCAAACTGTGCGGTGCTTCGGCTCCAGACCCGCCCCGCATCAAGCCCCCCCCCCACCCCCACGCCCCGCGTCCAGATGTGTGGGGGGAAGTTAGCTGCACGGCTACAGCTGCTACAGCTAATGTGTCAGACTGGGAGTGTTGTTCCCCCCCTCCTCCCTCTGAAGCGTGAGTGACACCTGTCACTTCCACGCGGGACTCGGCGCGTGTTCACGTGTCAGGATCCCCACATGTTTTGACAGCTGCTGCTCAATGTAAACAAAGTGTACATGCGTGTGCTGTCAGGATGTCCCCCCCCCCCCCCCCCCTCAGACACATGTCCACTGTCCCACTCGCACATCAGGCTGTCACATAAAGTTCAACTGTCACATTTTATACATTTTTAATATCTAATTTCTAAATCTCAGCCCGATAATATCGCTTGATATAAACCCTCTCATACACATGTAGGTGACAGACGTCCACTGACTTTAACATATCGTCAACATCTATTCAAATTGTAGTTTTGTATAATTTGATATCTGACTATACTAGAACTCGACATATATCAATACACCGGTGGGTCGTTAATATCTCTCGATGTAAACACGTACATCGATATCAGCGTTTAACCCAAATGAAAACATCTTCTTCTACAGAATCAGAGAAGATGTCACGTCAGGACGTTTTGCTTTCACAGACATTCCTGTCCCACTTCACGGAGACTCACAGACATCGGGCTGCGGCAGCTAAACTGCGCTGCCAATTAAGTTAATGACACAAATTTAATATATCTACTATTCAATTTAATATCTAATTACTAACACAGTATGGGCGTTTACGTAAATTAAAGTTTAATTTTTTTTATGCAAATAAGCGTTGCAGAACAGATGAGGTAGCATTTAGGTGACAGTCAGAGTGTGAGACACCTGTCACCTCCACAGTGTGTGTTCCTGTCAGGACCAACATGTACTTTAATATATTTGAATATCTAATTATGAAACCTCGTTAATTTGGCCGTTAATATCGCTGAATACAAAAGCTCTCGCACCATAACGGTAACAGACGTCAGGCTGTGACAAATATAATGTGATGTTATGTAAAGTTAGTTAGTTGTCAAATTTAATATATTAGTAACAACTATTCATACTGTAGATGATTTTATAGCTAAATACTAGAGCTTGTGTGTGTGTGTGTGTGTGTGTGTGTGTGTGTGTGTGTGTGTGTGTGTGTGTGTGTGTGTGTGTGTGTGTGTGTGTGTGTGTGTGTGTGTGTGTGTGTGTGTGTGTGTGTGTGTGTGTGTGTCCGTGTGTGTGTGTGTGTGTCCCTGTGTCCGTGACCCTGCCAGTTCAGCCTGTTGCATATGGTGTGATAATGCTGCTCTTAAAACCTGTTCACAGGAAGAGATACTGCAGCTTCACTCTGCTGGTACACACTCAGCCTGTGTGTGTGTGTGTGTGTGTGTGTGTGTGCACAGGCGCTCCATGCTGTGTGTGTGTATCTATAATATCCTGGTGAGCTATATATAGCACCTAACAGAGTTTGCAACTTGATCTGAATTGTCTTTCAGGGCTACAGCGCACTGTGCATTGCTCTCCACTGGAAGGGAAATATCTCCCACGTCTTTCCCCTCTTGCTTTTTGTTTTAAAAGGGCCGTGTCTCTGCCTCCCCGTTGGCCTTTGTGCAAGCCTGCTCTATTTTGTGTGTTTGGCCTGTTTTGTCCTCAGGGGGCTCCTGTAAATTAGATTGCTGTGGATAATGATGGAAGCTTTGTGCAAAGCAATCGATCTACTGTGTCAGGGCGTAAAACACACAATATTATCTTGGAGTATATATTCTAAATACATGTGGTTGGGATAAAACAAGTGACAGACGTGGTGGGGAGGGTGAGGATGAAGCAGCCTTTCCTGCAACAAGACGACAAGTGCGTCAGGCAAAAATATATATTGACATTATATTGACATCTCCTGGGTGTGAATGAAAAGTCTTATTTCCTGCCCACTCTGCTCCGCCGACATCCGACTTGAGCGAATGCGTGCGCTGCAGCCGCGGCATGTCCACGCAGACTGCTCGGGTGCAAGCAGAGACAGATTTGGTGAGCTGCTGACAAAGTGTTTCTTATCCGGCTAGGTGATCTGAGAAGTTTGGGGGTGAGTTACAGGGAGCACTCCTAAGGTGAGCTATGAAAGAATAATGTGATACTGAGAACGTTTCCACCTGACAGAATACACTAAGACATTTAAGTAGTGAGCAAAGCAAGGCCCCCAGTCTAATCCCTGAATAGAAAGTGTTTGAGCTAAGCATTTCTTTTCTTTTTATTGCATTATGGTTCACGTAAATGTCACAGTGTCAGTTGTGGTTCTGTTTCTTCCTACGCGCTTCTCTTTTGCATATTTTAGCATATTTCTCACCACAGGGCAACCGGTCCTTTTTAGAAATGACTTTAAAGCGTCCCCATATTGTAGAAGTGAGATTTTCATGTCTATTTTTATCATTGAGTTGGTCTCGGTTTGGGCCGGGCGATAAAACGATCAAGATAATTAGCGGGGAAATAAGTTTTCCTCGGTAGAAATATAAGACGTGGGCGATACTACGTCGATAGAACTCATTCCATCCATGTTTTGACAGAAAACACGAACAGCCAATGGTCACTTGTCATGGATCAGGATTATTCTTTGCTGTTTGGTGCATAACGTGAATAAAACTTAAATATATTACCTCATCTGGAACATAATTTGCACCTGAGTTGCGTCATGTAGTCTTCTCTTATTGTTTGATTGAGAGACACCCCCCCCCCCCCCCCCCAGCAGCCAAAGTTACATATTGTACTTTTAAGGACAATTCTTTTTGTCTCATATGTTTGAAAACTGCGAAAAATGTCTTTCTAGGTGAAGAAGTAGGTTTCGTATCATTTGTGTTAGACGCCAGCTCAGATTTGAATTCTTTGCCTCATCACCGTAGACCTGTGGGAGCCGAAGTATGTCGGAGAATCGCTAAATATCGTTTTTATTTTATGCATTGAATGCAGCAAGTTGCCAAATGACTCGCTGGCGTGTGGCTGCAGAACTCGGTTTGACTTCTTAATGCCTGCTGTGTGAATGCACAGTAGTATTTTGTCTTTGTGAGGGTCTCATGTAGCCCAGTGTGGCTTTAACAGTGTCTTCCATTGTTCTCCCTCAGCAGCGCGCATTGCAAATGCATTCGAATGCAGAAACAGGCTCTAACTGGGATTCTTCATCCGAGTGCTGCGTCTGTCAGCACCTCTACCCCCTTTGGCTTTTTCGTGAGCCGTTTCTTTTTTTAAATTATACGATTATTTACAGTGGGTATGTTGTAATGACTTCCATCAATTTTGAAGACACTTACTATTTCACCGAACGAATGTGCTTTAGCTTAACGAGTGCAAACACTGATGATCTGGAGGTAATTTCCCAGCTTGTTTATATCAATTTCAGTAATTACAAGTTCTTTTCCTGTCCAATAATCCAGGTGCGATTTCTTCCCGGCATTCATTCATCTCCTTTTCATCTCTAGCTTTTCTCGTCTTGCATCACTGCGCCAGTCTCCAGCACTTGATGATGATCTCAGTTATGATCAGTGTTAACTCCTTGTATTGTTACATTTTGGGAGGTCTCATTTTTGTACTTTCCCACAATTTTTTAGGCTAAATATTTCAGCCCAGCTCAGGCTAAAGTTCTGGCCCATGTTCATGTTGGTTTTGGAAGAAAATGCTGTGTTTAACCCCAAAATGCTCCCCCGACGGAAACACCAGTTACACTTCACCTCGACTGTACAGATACAGGGCGCGATGTGAAAATGGTTTGTATGTTAAACTATGTGTGGAATGCATTCTTACACGTATCTGTAATGATGAGGATCTTTAAACTATGAGGAAAACACCGAGACACAAAATCTGGTTGGACGGACCGATCGTCCTCTCCTGAGCAGACTGGGAGTTGCGTCTCCAGATTCAGCTCGACACCAAATGGCTTCTGTCCATCAGCTTTTCTTTATTCCGTCTTGCCTCTGTGCCGTAACGCCTGATTTCCGTCCGTGCTAAGGTTGCAGTTTGAACTTCTTCCTTGTTCCAGTTGGCTTTCATCCCAGAATGTGCTGGAGAGGATACAACCCTTGACCCTCTGTGCAAAGCCACGATCTAGGTGCCTACAGACTTCTTACCGCTTCGCTTCCAACCTGCTGTGGAGATCGTCACGTGTCTTTTGTCTGGAACAGCCAACGACGGCCAAAGATCCATGCCTTCAGCAAATAATCCACTGATCGAGAAGACATATGTCTCGAACATGTGCAAAGGAAAGAGTTCATAACTCTGTCAAGGCCCAACAGTTCCCCTGAATATCTCACGCCCTATATCACAGAATAAAAGAAAGTGATTATTCTAATCCAAAGACCAAAATGTAATGGCTTCTTTCTCGTCCCATGCCCCACCCTTCCACCGAGTTTTGTGGAAATCTGTTTTTGCATAACCCTGCTAACAAACAAATCAACAAACAAACGGACAGGGCTCGTAAAAAACATAACCGTTTCACCTCAAGTGAACCGGTTAATCTTTCAGCTGAATATCTCTTTTCCTCCTCCTGTTGAACTCCCTACGCTTTGTGTACTGCTCACGATACTTTCCCCCTCGGCGTGGAGAGGAAAGTGCATCTTAGGTCATCTCCTCTGTTGACACCGTTTAGAGAGGCCAGTGACATCAAACGACAGTGGTGCTCTGAGATCTTCACAGATGTCTCCGTTTTCATTTTTTTCGTGTGTGTGGCTTCTCTCTCTCTCTCCCCCCCCCCCCCCCCCCCCCCTCTCTGCACATTGCCTACTGGTTAGACTATATTTACGCAGCCCCGTGACATGTTGTGTTGCCACAGCAACCTGCCACAACCCCCACTGTTGTGTGCAGATTTTATTATTTGGCTGTCACCTGTGTGCTGTCCCACAATGCACTGCAGTTTACTCCCGACAAGTACTACGGGGAGACTGGGAAGTAGAGAGCTCAACAGATCACGGCCTTGTAAACAGAGTTTGTATAAAATGAAATCCCAAAAGTAAAAAAAAACACCTTCTTTATTTTATTTATTTTTTTAAATCAAGGCTTCACATAATAGATTTTTTTTTGGACTGATTGAAGCCACTTGAATTTTGGGATGTTTGTTCAAATAGCTGTTGACCTGCAGTAACCCCGAGCAGAGTAATACATTCCCACAGCACCAGGCTGCGGAAAAACAAACTTGACGCTGGGAGAAAAAAAAACAAATGATAGAAGGAAGGACAGCAACTCAAAATGTTATGGCAAGGATAATAAGGAGCCAGCGGAAGATATGGCCATAGGGTTGAATGTGGCCACTAATCCATGTCTGTTACACTCTCCGCCGGCCCACTGGGCCGAGTGCTCCGACCCAAAAATGCCAAACACGCAGTCCGCTTTCTATTTTTTTTTTCTTTTCCTCCTCCTCCGAGATTTTTGAACAAGTTCCAGTTGTGTCCTTTCCTTCGCTCCAGCCCGGACGGCTGAACGCAGGCTTCTCCAACACAGAGTTCTGAACCCCCCCCCCTGCCTCCGTAGCAGGAAGCCTTCACACACCGGCTGCATCGATACCAAGTCATTTGTCCAACCCTAGCTGTACTTTCTCGGTTCCTAATCTGGAATCAGTTGCTCTATTATCAGACACAGATGGTTCCTGCTTTCCAATTAAGTGACCTTTCAGCGGTCACAAGGGACCCGTGATTGAAATATGTTTCTTAGACATTGGTTTTGATTCTAAATAGAGGGGGCATGGAAAATCAGAAACTCAATTCATCAGGGAGAGTCTACAGGCTGTAATTTATTGGGTGCCGGCATCAATAATCACTGGAAATGTCTGCTGGTTCAGTGGGGTGGGGGGGGGGGGGTGATATTCAGGGTGAATATCATAATACAAATCTATTCCTAATGTATAATCCTAATGTTCCTTCTCTCTCTCTCTCTTATTCCCCCTGTGCAGGCCTTGGCTGTATCATCACGTGACTCCACTTCCTTGTTTCAATATAAAAGCACTTCGCTGAAGTCGTGTAGTTTTTTGTTTCGTGACAGTGCGGCGGCGGCGGCGGCGGCGGCGGCGGCGATAATTGGAGACAGTTTCACATTATTGGTCCCAGTTGGATTTTCCTTGAGGGAAAGGTTGGCAGGGACTTGACGGCTGATTCGACAGCTTCACAGCGAGCGGCACTCGATCGTCATCGTGTTTGTTGATTTTTCTAAAGTTGGGTGTCTCGCAAATCAATTCGGCTCCAACGGCAGAAGAAAAGCTGACGGAGCAGTTTAGAGGTTTTAATTCTCAACTTTAGTTTTACTCCCGAAAACATGATTTTAAATTCAGCCCCAAACCCCAGTTCACTTCAGATTTCAAATCCCAGATGTGGAGCTTTATGGTAATTATTGCTTGTGGATGTTTTTATTACACGTTATATTGTAGCATTAATTATAAGGATGGGATTTTCACTACAGGAGACAATGACTGTACTCTGCTGTATTTACAGTTCACATGTCAAATCTAAAAAATTGTCTAGTCTTAGCTTTGTTGTCTCGGCCCTTAGTTTCAGTTGTGTCCTTAAGCTGCGAGTTGTGTTGTCTGTGCACGATGAAGGAGTGCATGTTCAGTTCTATGTGTTTATCTGCTGCAGATTGTACTTTTGGAAAATTTCCAGTTAACCAGGTTTGTAAAAATGACAAAATCCTAAATTCCCACAAATTTACGACCCATATTCCACGTTTTGATGGTGCGGACCAAAACTTCTCTTGCCGCAGCCTAATGTGATCACGTGATAGCGTTGTCACATCACATTTCGTAAAAAATGTTATCACGGCCCACTTTAGAGTTGAATCATTTATCAGGAGAAAGGCCCAAAGGTAAAATCCGCAGCAGAAACTCTGTGAAATATGCAGGAAGGAACTCCGTGGAAAGTGGTCGGCGGTGATAAGAGTTTGAAACCTCTCTGTGTGGACATGAAGGGAGTCGTTTCACCGGCCGCACCGGCCACATCACAGCGGGCGAGCAAACACCCATCAGAGGTGATTTGTGTTGTGATTAAAAAAAACAACAAGACAAATATAGTTAATTTATTGGTGTTTATTTGTGGCATTTGGAAATGTTGGCCACCTTGACACACGGTTATAAAGCTCTCATTCAGTATTCACGAGTAAACAAGAGGGACCCAACATGCAGTCCCTTTTTATAAAACCACTTTTAAATCCGCTAGATCCTCAATTTTATTTGGATTCGCACCCACTCATAGATTTTGTTCCTTTTTAATCAAGGTTATTATCCCCTGGGAAACTGATCCATGCCAAACTATAAAGGGTTCTGATGTAACAATGACCCACGGTGACATGTAAGTCATCGGGACTTTCATTCTGTGGCTCCGCACCATCACAACCTGTGAACTCTGGCCCCCGCACGTCGTCCATCTTTATATATGGTCTGCTGTCTGTACTCACAACTCTCGTGCTAACACCAGCAGCAGCATATGTTGGCAAACTAGAGCAAGCCGAATGTCATCGGTCAAGTAATTTAACGTTACCTGACACATAAAACATCGATTTTACTGTCTCTTCCTCCCACTTCTCCTCTTCCCTCGTGCCCCTTGCACAGGAACCAATGCTCCCTGTTGCTAAGTGGCCGGAATATAGTGGGAGTCACTTTATTTGTTTCCCATTTACAGAGCCCACTTTAATAAGTGAAATGTCCTCTGATGAACCCGACGTGGACATTCCTGTTGTTTCTGTGCCAGATCCCCGTGATTAGAAATAATGCTGAAGAACGTGGTAAGATCCCGTGAGGACCTGTTACTGTCCTACATGTTGTGTCAGTCCTACATGTTGTGTTATCCGAGGTCTTGTGCTAGGTTCGAGTGCCGCGGGGGGCCTGAGCGAATTTAAGTCATTTTCCTTGGGCTACATTTCGACTGGCGCCATGTGCAAATGCAGTTTGTTAAATAGCCGACGTCAAAAAAAAAAAGTCTCAACTGTGCACCTCTGTGTAACCGTGCACTCTCCTGCGTCACGCACACATTACTCATTCATCAATACTGTTAAACACTTTGCCCTCAGTGTTTACTGGTGTTGATCCACAGAGCAGCACTGTGGCATTTGTGTTTTGGACCAGCGTTCGTAATTTGTTCTCACCGTTGGCCCCCCCGACTTCCCAGGCTTTCTGGGTCTATTAATACCAACTTGCTCTAAAAATACAGAGTACTGTGTGACCCACTGGGACTAAATAGGAGCGCAACCTCTTACCGTAAACTCACACACACACACCACACACACACTTACAGACACACAAAGTTATAAATTCTGACCTGTACTACAGTGGCTGTACTGTTATTGTACCGAATCCTAGAAAAACAACATCCCTGTTTGGTCATCTGAAAAAAGAAATAACAGAACAGAATTTTCCAGACTCAAAGGCAAATACCTTTTTAGTAGCTTGATCATGCATCAAACCCCGAGGCCGCAGCTCAGAACAGTGATGTTTGTTTCCAGCGATGTTGAAGGAATGTGAGGGTGTGTGTGTGTTTGTGTGTGTTGGCTTGCTTTTGTGTGTGCATACGGACTTATGGCCCTCAATTTATTGGCGTTATATATATATATATATATATAAAGAGCATGTGCTATGGATTTTAAAACTCATTGAATTATTTCCCTAATTTGTTTGGAGCAGTGATTGGATGCATCTGGACGACGTCCAACCGCCAAATTGAATTTGTTTCACAAACAACCTGTGAAAATGTCAAATGAGAAAAAGGGAGACGGGAGAACATTTTATGGCGTATTGCATTTGTTGATTGGATAATAGCTACCATTAGCATAAACATACGCTCATCTGCTTTAACAGGAGCGTCTCCTGCAGCATATTTCATTAAAGGATTAATACGAGTCTCACAAACCTAATTGAAGTCCACACGAAAAAAGAAACTTGCCAGCCCACGTATTTGTTTTTCTCTCTTTTACCGCTCGATCCCTCGCTGTTTGTGAGTCCTTCAAAATATATGGTAGGAAAAACAATCCTAGAATTTAACGTTATTTGTAATCGTAACTCCAAACTGATTGTGTCCCCTTGGTGAAACAAACTGAGGCAACAACACAAAAACCAAAGTGAAAATTAATGTGGTTTGATTTCGGGCTCATCTTAAATCAAATCTGCATTTGTTTTAACATGGTTTTGATTGTTATTGCAGGAACGGAAGAGGCACAGCTTCATACCGTAGAGTCCTGGCATTTATTTGCGTATATAGCTGAACTTTAATTCTAGTAAATACAGAAGCCATACCAGAAACCTCACATTACAGGCGGTGTGTGGCCCCGGCTCCATAATACAGACCCTTACTCACCTCCTGTCCTATCATCACAGATGTTTTACTATTATTCTTAACAAGGCTTCTGTGGAAGTGCAGCATCGGCTCGAACGGGCTGAGATCCGACTGAATCCCAGCATCAGCTCTTCAGATGTGCTCCTTTTACCGAGGGCCCATAATGATGATGTAGGCCAGCTTGGAAGTCAGGGGGAAAACCAGACATGAGCAGACTGTACGGGTGGAAACCAATCAGATTGTTAGCACCTGGAGAGAGATGGGAGGAGGGGGTGGGTGGGCGGCTGGGGGGGTGGGGGGGTGCGAGGGGGAGACGAGAGTAAGGCAGGAGGGAAGATAAACACATAACAGGCACTTTGCCCCCGCCTGGCACAGAACAGACCACAAGCAGGAGAACGAACAGTACTGGACAACATGTTAATTTGTCCAAAGGCCAGAAACATTTTTCATGAAATACGACACAATGTTGAACAGATTGAGCAAATAAATGGGCTGCGGCTGTCTGAAAAACACAGGGACTGCTGGATGTGCCAATATTAGAAAAATCATACCAACACAAATATAGATTTAGTGGAGAGGCTTGAATGTAGCACTGCGTATTTCTTTAATTCTCAAAGCTGTGTGTGTGTGTTCTGATGCTTGGTGCTGGTGCGATCGCCATAACAACAGCCAATCACAGCTTGTATAATAAGCTATATTCAATAGCTGGAATATGGCAGCAGCACTTAAAAAAGTTGAGCTTTTCTTAACTTCTGACTTACGCAGGGCAAATCAAAGCAAAGCACCGGAGCCACAGTGCAGTACGTCATCGAGATATGTTCAGTGGCTGAGACCCAGGAGATTATGGATCATCACAGAAGTGTTGCACGTTTTAACCTTTTAGAAAAGTCCTACACAAACAGCAAGTGTCTGTCTGACTGGATTCTATGTTTCTAGTAACTTTATAAATGTCGTTTACATCATGGACGTCAGCAGCATTGTCCTGAATCTGATTTTTCCTTAATGGTGGGTGTGTTTCTGTGAACTGTGCCTGGTTTGCTTACCACGAAAAAGCTTCCTTTGATTCTCCTTGATCCAGTTGCAAACCCCCATTATCTCTGCTGCCTCGGCTGGAGACATCTTTTTCAGTAGTTTCTTGAAACGAAAAGATGGAAATATAAGTTACCTGGCAACACTTTGTTCCCCCCCTGTATCTTTTCTTGGCTGCTATGGATCATACGCATTCAATCTAAGACTTCAAGCTGTTTTTTTTAGTCAGAGTTAGTGATTCTGAAAACTGTGTCCAGTTCGAATATTTCCAGGTGAACCGAAGCTGAGAGATGTTAACATTAAATCCGTCATAATACTGGGATAATATTTCGCTCTTAGTTTACATATCATATTTCAGATATTCTCAGATGACTGAGCAGAAGCCCGAATGACAACTAGGTTTTAAAAAAAATACTATTTCCCACTAAATAACTTTAAAAAGAATTTAAATTCATATTTATTTGTATTTTGCATATTTTGTATTTTATATTAATGTATTTGTAATAACAAACACTGAAGCTACTGGTAGTTGTGGGTTGTGTGGACGGTCCGGGTTGAGTGACAGGCAGTTGACTTTACTCTAATTCCATTCCCTCCCTGTTGCCTGTCTGGTGCCACACTTTCTTTTAATGTTGCACAAGACGTTTTAACATTGTTTACTTTTGGTTTTGCCGGTACTGGCTGCAGGGGGAACACGTGGTGAACACGTGCACCTGTATAACACGGCGCAATAACAGTGAAAGGTGTCAAGTCATTGGCCATCTACAGTAAATGGATTAAATACGGTTTGATTTCTTATTGTTTCACGGATACATGAAGATTACCGGCTGTTACACACCCACTGTGTAATCTTTTACATCCCTACCACGTGTTTGACATGACAACAAATTGTTTCTGTTATTTTTTATTCACATAAATTATTGATATGAGGAGACAGATGCCTGATCTGATTGCGTCTTACAAACTACCCCGTGTGGCTCCATTAAAAAACCCATAGTTGTGTTAGTCATCATGTTCCAAATATCAGGAGATCTGTGCAAATTTAGTCAAATACACAATCACCTTGTACAGTAGCCGTACACATAGCGGTGTTATAGCCGGTGTCGCCTGGTACTGTATCTCCGCCTGTATCTCCATGAGCAAACACCACAGTGGACTCTCTGGTCTGTTCCTGTCCGGACTCTCCTCTCCTTGCTACACTTGTTATAAAGAACCAACAAAGGTACTTCACAGTCCTGCAGCCGTCTGTTCACACCGTATTATAATGTGCTCATTTGTATCCAGCTCCTGTAAACGTGCACTGGTCATTGAGTTAATCCAAGAGTCAAATATCACCGTACTTTAGCTGGAATTGTTTTTCAAGCTTTTAGCAAAAGTGTGTTTCATCAGTAACCGGTCAGCTGCTTGTCAGTGCGAGTGACGTCATAGCCTTGATTACTCAGTCTCTGTAAACACCAGGTATGTGGGATTAATCACCGGAGCCAGCGCCCTTTACTTAACACGCTAAACTGGTGTTTGAACATTTCCGAATGTGTCAGCATGCTCTATCGCACCGTAAGACTTGGGTCTTAATCAGGTTTCATCTATCGATCGACCCATCCGTCCGTCCATTACCTGTCCCTGCTTGCTTTTCAGGCTTTTTGGGGCCCTGAACGTTCAGCTCAACCTGGGTGAGAAAGACTCTAATGCCTGGTCCCAGATCTATGTCGTTTTGCATCTGGAAATTGGCTTTTAGAGCAACAAATTTCCCATTGATAAATATGATGTAAAACGAATGAAAAGAAGAGGAGGGCTGCACAAAGAGAGCTGCAACCTTGTCAACGTGACAACAAAAAAGCTAGACCTGAAAAGAAATGTTGAAACCTGCTTTTGCAGAAACCGTTTGAATAGATAACGGGGGGAGGGGAAAGGCAGAGCGCTTCCCCTAAGGGACATTAACTTTGATTTTACAACCTTGATTTTTTTATTGCAGATTAATGCCACAGCAGCCGGGGTGACTTGATTTAATTCATCATTCAAATGTCATCATAATTAAGTACTAATCATTTTTCAAGATTAGCTGTTAAATGTCTTGTTGTGTTCATGTGCTGAGGTCAGGATGTAATGAATGCAGATGACATCAATTAAGTTTAGTCATGGCGCTGGAGCTCGGCCTGATTCATTGATGGCTTTTTATCAGGAAAAATTAAAACCGATTGCACCAAATACAAAACAGATTTAACTTGCATCTGTGCTGCTGTTGGATTCATATTGTACCACATACAAATTATTTAAAAGTATTTAATGACCCTTTTTTTACAGAATTGAATCAAAGTGATTAACCCTCAAAAACCAAATAGTCCCAAATTGATTTGAGTGAAAAACAAACATACAACATAAAGTACAAGTCGTTCCCACTCGTCACTTTGACACACCCCAGTCATCACTGGTCCACCCAGTTATTGTCACAGGTTGCATGTTACATAGAACTGAGATCAGATATGTGTGTGATCAAGCTGTGACAAGATAGTTTAGGGTTAATAATCCTCAAATGAATAATTTTTCACCATCATAAATTAGTTGTTTGTAAAGCAAACCTTCCATGTCACCAGGTTTAATCTAAAATGAGCTGTTAGAAAACATTACGGTTTATGGTTTTTAATTGTGTTCTCCTGTCTGCTGCCCCCGCAGGCACTTTTCTCCAGATGTTGTAACACAAACTGGGACTTTTTCCAAACAAGATAATGTTTGAAGTCGGCAAACAGCACCGCACAAATACAGTTATTTCTTGGCTTGAGCGGCGAAAAACCTGCTTTTCTCAGACCTGTGACCGCGAAACAGTTCTGTTAAACATTAATGTTCCAACTAAAATGGTTAGTCACGACAGCATCCCATCACGCTACTGCTCCAGAAGGTCGAACAACAACATCTTGTATTACGTATTCATTAGGGCAGATTGGTTTGACCACTTTTATCGGACAGGAAATCCACTATACAACTCATCCTGTTCTCTTTCTCCATGATCTCTTTACTCAAGTTGCTTTATATGTAATGTTCCTTGTGGCGAGGTGGATAGTGTGGATAGTGGTGGCGTGAGGCCTGTAACCCCTGGTGCAATAAGACAAAGCCTTTACTAGGTACTGCAAAGTTCATGCTGGGACGCACCAGGCTCCTTCAGGCTTTTCCCTTATCACCACGTTGATTAGGTCGAACACGGCAGGAAGTGGAATGGCCCTCAGCAGAACGGATACCTCCGCTAAGGCCCAGCAGTCCCCTTCAATCCAGCCAGATTGTTCTAGATTTCCTGGGAAATTGTCAAATGTCTGAAAATGCCCTATGGTTGCAATGTTAAATGTTAAATTTAATTGGTTCTATTGTCTGTCAAGGTCCCATCCTTCTGCCAAGCTTCATGGAAATCTGTGTAGTCGTTTGTTGCATAATCCTGCTGACAAGCCAACAGATGGCCGGGGGGGTGAAACCAACCTCCTTGGCGGAGGTAATGATTGGGAGTCTCCTTGATATCTTCCAGATATTCTCTTTGGATAGACCTATCTTTTCTTAACCGTCCACTCAAAGGTCAGCGTCTCACCGTGCCATTAATCGGCCTCCTCTTTGTGCTACACAAAGCCAGTGAGTCACACTTTGTCAACACGAGTGATGCCTGACTGTCCCTGTTTGAGTTAATGAGTGATGAGGTCCTCTGCCAGCGAACAAGGCTCCTTTCTGTTCTGACTTGAGCCGGCGTTAGTTAATGACTAATTGCAGCAGTGTGTTTACCATTACCTGTCAAGGTGAGTGAGCGGTACAGATGGTTCTGTAGGAGCGCGACAGCTGACCTGACTGACCGGGCCGTGTGCAGAGCAGGGATTGTGTCATCGGCCAAAAATGGAACCTCGATGGAAATATTTACATGAGATCTGCTGCTTCACGTCAGCCGAATATCTGGGCTAGATGTCTCTGAGCAGGCTGCGATGACTGTTTGGACCAACTATTGTTCACCAGCAACAGGTGTGGGGGAGTCGTGTTGAGACCTGCGATTACTGAGAACTGTTAAATGCACTGAGCACAAGCAGCTCCGAAGGGATAGGCGTCAAGACGAGTTGTGTACAACTTGTGTTTGTAGATCGCACACAAATTCTCCGGCACAGAGAGAAAGCACACCCCAGTTACTTGGGGTTAAGGACGCAGGCATGTGGTGTCAGGAGGGCGTCAGCTTGCAGCTACGGACTTGAACTCGAGAGTGAAGCCTCGCACGCTGAAGAGTGCCCTTCGTTCTGAATGCTGAGCTGGAATCCTGCTCGGCTGAAAGCTGTTTTCACCAGTAAACCATGAAGCAGATAGCAGAGGCTCGAGGTGAAGGCCTTATCGTCTGTGCTTTCATGTCACATTAAAACAGGTTTTTAAAAAGGCGTATATATTTCTAATGAAGTCTTAAGTTTATGGTGTCACTGACTAACTGTGAAAACTAAAGTCTGTAATAGGCAGCTAATGAGGTTTTGCGTGTTCGTGCTTGAACTCAAAGTGTGCAACAGAGTGTGTGTGTGTGTGTGTGTGTGTGTGTGTGTGTGGGTGCCTGGGCGGGAGGGAGAGACAGGTATTGCTACAGACAGTGTTGTGGAATGTGTGGTGTCTTTGTGGTTTGTTAAGTGTTTGGCTGGGGGAGGGACCTGAAACGCTGCTGAGCTACTTCTGAGTTTCAAGTCACTCCCTCGGTCTTTTGCTCTCTGTCGCTTAAAGGGACAGTTCCCTCACAGTGTCTCCGCGGCCTCTCACACTACTCCTCTCCCGACAATCTCATGGCTTCTTCTCTCTCTCCTGTCTCTGCCCATGACGTTGATATTGACCCGTGGGCCGAAGACACGCGAGCTGACAGATAGCACCGACTGTAAAAGGTTGCTATCTGCCTCCACTGATGACGTTACCCTCTCGTTGTCCCTCAGGTCCATGTGTTGAAAGTGAGGTGTCCTGGAGTGCAGCATGGCAGTGTGTCAGCTGAACATCTGGGTGAGATGAGGTGAGTGCACGGGCTGGAAAGGTTAAAGATTAGAGCCCTGACCTGAAACTGGAGTGTTGCCAAACTCCAACTTTGTACAGGGTTAAGATTCAAGCTTTATTTGAAAGGACAGAATAAGCTAAATACTTTATTATAACATGTTTTGACTAAATCTGTCCAGTAACAATTTTATGAGCAATTACTTGACATTTTCCGAAGTGCTGCTTCAGATTCGAACCCCTAAACGAGACCAAGGAAAAATAACTTATTGAGTTTTATGATGAAATTCTGATCATAATGTTTTTTCTTTTCTCCCCCAGTGTTGCCAGTAAGCAATGTGAGCTCCACTGACAAACGGGCACAGCTATTCTCCACACCGGACCTCCAGCTAATCAAATGCTCCAAGACAGTAAACTGGCCAATCATGGCAAGCAGGTCACCAGTGACACCCGATCCCAGATCCCGGGCGTAAACCCGCAGGCTCAGCAGCAGGGAGCTGCCGGCCACCTGGGTTCAAAGGGCGTTGGCGCCGGGAGCCATGGAGTCAAAACCAGCCAGATCTCCTCCGTCAACCCCGTGCTGAAGGCTGCCAGCCAATCGGCGAGCGGCGTCGGAGGGATGCTGAAAACCAAATCCAAGCGGGAGCGGAGCGTCTCCATTGACTCCGGTGACTCGAGAAATGCCATTCCCCCAGCCCTGGAGACGGACGCCAAAGGAGGTAAGGCATGGCCCCGCACAGAAGGAACTGTGTCAACGTCTGGGATGTATAGACAGTGCGTTTCTGTTCTGAGAATGCAGACGTTCACTTCCTTTACATTCTTTATCAGCAGAATCTTTACCCGAAACACCAGATTACTTGAATTCACCGCCTCCACAGCAGGAAGTGAATATAAGGACTGAGAGGACACAGGCGCTTGTTTTCTCTCTCACTGAAATGCCCTGACCTTTCAGCGAAGCATCAGAATTTCCCCCTGGCTTTTGATTTTAGTTTATGCCATGTGTGCAGTGCAGTGACGTGCATCAGATGGCTTTCTGTGGTGCTCCGAGGGAGAGACAGGTCACGAGGTTGTGAAAATGTAGCAAGCCCAGAGAGGTTGTTATTAAAGTAAGAGATGACGCGTGGGTGGAAGGACATGAAGCTCCTTTTCTGAGTGTGCGTCAGGGTAAATATTTGTGTTCACGTGGCTCAGTACAAAGTGTTTCATTTGCATTTGTTTTGCTGCTGCTCATTAGACACGTGCTCACCTGAGGGTTTAACTGCAGATGAGATTAAATTCTATTTTCGCGAAACTCATCTGAACTCGCTGGACACGACTGTTTTAAAAGTCACACGCAAAAATGCTCACGCTAACAAAACACATACGCACGCACACACTCATTTGACACACACACACTCATTTGACGCACGCACACACTCATTTGACACACACACAACACACACACACTCATTTGACACACACACACACAGGGGGAGGTGTGGCACCAACACAAAGAACGACACAGGTTGAAAGAGAGGGTGGATCATTTGAAGGCATATCTTTTCTGACCTCCCCTTACACACACACACAAACACACACACGTTCCCTGAGATCTTATTTCTGTGTGTTGAAAAACAAAAGTGCTTTCAAATGAAATACAAGCCTCCCTCCTCTTCACTTCAAACCACTCTGCTGCCGAACCTGGAAACCTGTAGAGAGACAGGTTAGAAAACATGGCTCAATAGCCAATTTACTTATTCAAATAAACCAGTAACTTGTGGTATCACAAAACAGAAAACAAGAGGTGGCTCTGTGTCGAGGCCGCAGCCCTCTTCTCTGTACTGTCACTGCAAACTTCCTTCCTTCCTCACTCTACTGTACATTCACAGTTTATACCCGTCACCTATTTTTCCTCTAACTATGTGACACTAATCTGGGATAGTGGAGTTTAAAGCCACCGTTGAGTTTCCCGTCAGAACTTGACGTCTCTCCCGCTGCAGGATACCTTGTGGAAATGTTTTCCGGGCTGCAGAATGCTTCTTGCAGCTGTTTGCACCCACTGACACACAACAGCTTGAATATCTACAACGTTATTACTCAGGGTTCCCAAGGGTCCTTCACTTCCTTGAAAGTTTGTGAATTTGAGAAATGACAAATCAAGGCCGTAGACATGAAAATAGAGATAAAATAGCAAATGCTAACATTTGTTTTGTGGAAAAATACAGAGATGAGGTTCTTTCTGTATATTTTTTTACCGTAGGAGAATAGTCTCTGTGCCGCTGGCTTCATGCGTCTCCTCTCGCTGTCTCTCAGCTCCTCACTTCAACACATTCACACATTCAAACCCGTCTCTCTTTGTAATTGTTGCCTCGGAGCCTCTGTGAAGCCGGCTGGATGTCATTGACACAAATTTGCTCCTTGAAGTTAAGTGAATGGGGTTCTTGAATTCAATGTTAAGGAAGGTTTGAGAACCCTGATTGTCGCTCAACATGAGAGGGCTCAGCCCCACTGTTCTCTGCAGATGGGATAAGCACGCATTACACATTGTTTGGCTGATTTAAGAAAATTGATTTTATCAAGTCAACACTGTTTGTGTCTATCGGGCAGAAAGAGCAACTTCACATGTAAATCATTGCTGTTTCAGGTCCTATGACAGTTCAAGAATGAGAATGCAGAAAATATGAGCGTCCTTATGTTCAAGCCCTGGCGTACAAACACCTTTTAGAAGTTGTCACGCAGACAGATTGTAACTCTGATTAACGCAACACATTCTTTTTATGACTTGAGCATGTACGTTTTACGAACTTGAGTTTTTGATGCTAGAGAACAATGGTCCTATAGATTACATCAGGGTCATCTGCATTAGAACAGATAGTTGTACATTAGCTTCTGGCTCTGGGAAATAAAATGGTGGGTCAAGGCCATTAGTGGTAAAAGTAAAAACAATACTGGTTTAAAAACCCCTTAAAGGGACAGTGCTGTGACAGTTGTTATACAAGTGTTGATGTGTGTGTGTGTTGTGTGTGTGTGTGTGTGTATTATTCTCCAGAGGGTGTTATGCGCAGTAAGCGGCGCTGTGTCCTGGAGAAGAAGCAGCCATACAGTGGAGATGAATGGTGCTCTGGACCTGACACAGAGGAAGATGAAGACAAACCGCACACCACGACCCACCGTGAGTCTGTCCACCTCCGCTGGAGAGGAACAACAGGGCCGTTTGCCGTTATCTCAATGTTCCGCAGGGCTCACACACAATGGGTGTCATTGTGGCCACAGCTGTGAGGGCAGGATGAGTTACATGTAGAAATCCCCTGGCATGTCTCACTTTTATTTGTTCTGAAAACAACAGGTTAAGGCCATAAATTATCCATCGCTGTGTTCAGATCCTGCACAGACAGTGAAAGACAGGGGAAGTCAGCCTTGAACGCTGTACTCAGTTGACTTTACATGTGTCTTAGCTCCATCTAGTGTTAAGATGATGCACTGCTGCAACAAGACCTCTTAAGATGAACCTGAATAAATGTGCTGCTGGTTTGTCTTCAGGGGAGCGCGGGCTGGCAGGTCCTATCCAGGGCCTCTCTGACCGCCTGTCTGCAGGGCCCATGCCTGAACCTGGGGGTCCTGTAATGGGATGTGGACTGGGACCAGGGCTAAAAGCAGAACCACCTCAGTCTTCACAGCAAGTGGTTTATGTTTTCACAACCAACCTAGCCAACAGGTGAGAGCTGCCTGCAGACCTGACATGCAGTGGGAAAGATATTCGTGATTGGATTTACCTGAACATTGAATCATGAAACATCAGTCCTCATTTAGTTTGTATTTTTCCTCTGTGTCTTTGACAGCGCTGCAGAGGCTGTAATTAAAGGACAGACTGATTCCATTCTTCTGTTTCACCAGCAAAATGTTCCACGCACCAAGTTGGAGCAGGTCAGACTTCTACAGCTCAGTGGCAAATTAAACAAAATGTGAAGATTGTGTTAAACCTGTTCAACCACAGGGGATTCAAAGTATTTTTCCACAATAAACACCACAGGGGGAAAGTATTTGATATGGTTAATTTATTTAGCTAACTCTTTGTTCCTGTTTCCATTAGCAAGTGAAATGTACTGTTTTGTTTAAGTATAATATATATATAATATCATTAATTCTACTACTAAAAAATAATAAGCAATAGCATTTCAGTAGCTTGATAATAACTTGTTTCCTTCTTTTCTGTTGTTTGCTACAGGGCCACCTATTAGCAAAGCTTCCGAACTTATCTGAGAAGGTGAACTCCAACAGCTCTCCACCCACAGGCACCCCAAAATCCCAAAGTGGAACTCCGCGACCAGCCTCCGCAGGAGCTGGAGGCCCGTTGCACCGTGCGGGGACACCGTCATCGGCAGGACATTCTGATAATGAATCCTCTCAGACCAGATCAGGCGGTGCCTCCAGCAATAATAACATCGTCGCCCATAGGTCCGAAGGAGGGAACTCGGCCACACCAGCAGGCCCGGTCCCAGGTACTGGAGATGGGGAGAGCGCAGGGGGTATGCCTCTTCCTGTTGCTACTGTTTATCCCTCAGAGAATCCCTCCATCCTATCTGCACACTTACAGGGTGATATGGGCCAGAGGGGCGGCCCGGGGAACCAAGATGGCCTCTCTAAAGAGCAGCTGGAACATAGGGAGCGCTCTTTGCAGACGCTGAGAGACATAGAGAGACTGCTACTGCGCAGTGGAGCGAGTGGAGTCCCTGGAGAGACAGGTGGCTCCAACAACAATGCTACTAATAACTCTTCCAATCTAAATAATAACAACAATACTGACAGAAGTGCTATTCTTGAGCATGGTGATAATGGTACTAATAACCCTGGAAATTGCAGTAGCGGTAATATGCTATCGTCAGCCTTGGCTCCGATGGGAGGGATAAAGAAATATGAAGAACCCCTCCAGTCCATAATTTCTCAAACACACTCCCTTGGTGGACCTGGCCTTGACAGCCCTCAAATGGACTCTCACCACAACCTACCACAACACCCCCACCACCAGATGTCTTCACCTGGGATTGATATGGGTCCCTTACTTGGACCCGAAGGGCTGACCCCAGAGCAAATGGCGTGGAGGAAACTTCAAGAAGAATACTACCAAGAGAAGAGACGACAACAGGAAATGCAACCCCCCACACATCCGCAGCACTTTAGAATGGTGTCTGAGATGGGCGGACATGGAGGTCCCATGATGATGAGAGGACCCCCTCCTCCCTACCACAGCAAGCCTGGAGACCAGCAGTGGGGTCCCGGCAATATGATGGGAGGAGGAATGGGCGGAAATGCACGAATGATAGACATGCACCAAGAAGGACCACGTGGCCCGAGGTTCTTGGGACAGATGCAGAGAGGGCCACCTGGGGGAGGGGCCTTTCCTGGTAGTCCAGGGGGAGTTTTATCAATGGAGGGTCTAGGACCCCAAAGGCCCACCAGGCCAGGGATGATTTGGATAGATGACATAGGTGGAGGAGGCCCTTTTCATGGCTGCTATCCTGGGGGGCCTCCTCAGCACTTACAGGGAGAGCCAGAGCATCTGTTAACACGTGAGGAAATGTTTCGCATTATGGAGAAACGGCAAATGCAGGGGCTACCCAGGTTCGAACTGACCGATTAGCAAAACAGCAGCACCAGGACAACCTGGGCTCAAGAATTATGGACAATCCTGGGGGCCCAGACTTTTCCAATTTGGCAATGGGTCGAGGCCCACCCTCCTCACGGGGAGATCCAATGGACTTTCCTGGCTCCCGGGAGATTATGGGCTCTCCTGGTGTGGGTCCCCAGATGAGAGACATGGTGGATTCTCCTCTGGGGAACAACCTCACAATGAACATGAACCCACAAATGAATGTTCAGCAACAACATCAGATGATGCTATCTCAGAAGCTCAGAGGAGGTCCTCCAGGAGGGGGGGCTTTAGGTGAGATGTTTAGTCCTGGAGAGATTGCACGAATCAGGGCTTCACAGAATGGAAGAGGAGGAAACAAAGTAATGATCCCAGGACCTGATGGTCCCTTCCAGTTTCACAATCAAGGTCCCTTTTCTGGAGGACAGGTGGAAGGACCCTATCTCAACAGCCCGGCCCTGCAATGTTTGGGTCGGACCATCAAGGACCTAATCAAATGGGGTGTACCTCGCGGCTCAGTCACATGCCGATGACTGGAGGCCTCAGGGGAGCAGACCTCGGTCCTCGGCACCCCTCTGACCTATCAATCAACATTAACCCTCTGACATCTCCTTCAGTGCCTCCTCCTCATCAGCTTAAGTCACCATCCCTCAATCAAGAGCCATCTCCTCTTCTACCTTCCCCCTCTGCTCCAGGTCTGAAGTCACCCTCACAGATCTCCTCTGCAGGCCACCACCCCCTCTTCCCCCTGCATCTGGTGCTGGGACTCCGTCCTCTTCTTCCATGAAGTCTCCCCAGGTAATGGGTTCTTCCAACCTCGGCTTGCACTCTCCGTCTGCCTCCCCTGGACGACTGAAGTCCCCAGCTATGGCTGTGGGTTCGCCAGGGTGGTCATCTCCTAAAACAGCTCTTCCAAGTCCAGGTGGTCCAACCAGTGGGAAAGTCGTGGGCAATGGAGGAAGTAGTTCTACTGAGACAGGTATGTTAAGAATCGATGACACACACTGAGTTCCCAGCACTGACATCTGATCCTCATTCGTGCTCTTCCTCATATTACTATTGCTGTGATATTCATTGTTTTGTATGTTTTCTTTGCAGGGCAACCACTTCACCCCAGGAGTTCCAACTCTACCCCTGTTAGCCAGCCAAGCTCTATGAATCCTAGTATGCCATTTACTTCCTCTCCTGACGCCCCTCCATCTCAAAATCCTTTGTCCCTCATCATGTCTCAGATGTCCAAGTATGCCATGCCCAGTTCTACTCCTCTCTACCATGAAGCAATCAAAACAATTGCCACTTCCGATGACGAGATGATGCCTGATCGCCCTCTTCTGTCCGGTGTTAGCATTGGAGGTAAGAAAACAAGCCCTGGGTCATTGTGTCATTTGAAAGAATGTTGTGTTAATTCTTAGATCTGCATTGTTTTCGCTTATATTTCTTATAATTTTCACATGCTTGCCTTGTTTCATCAACAGGAAACATTGGAAATCTCCAGACCTCCCAGATACTTGTCTCCCAAGGCTCCATTGGCCCGCACAGTGATCCACAAAGCCCCATGGGTATTGTCAATCAAGGTCAGCAGCACCTGTCCCACGATGCTTCAGGACCTGTCTCTCTTCTCCAAACCAAATGGTTCTACCTGCCATGAATTCTGCCATGATGGGAGGAGGCGGACCTGATGGAATGGGGCCTTGCAATGTTTCCCCCATATCTCAGAACCAGATGGCAGGTTTTCCTCGCATGCAGCCACCATCTCATGGGCCCATGCACTCGCCTATTGGGGGAATGTCACATAATTTCTCTCAATCTAATGAGGACAGTCTGCCGCCCCAGCAGTTGCACCTGTTGAGCAAAGGCCATCCTCACCAACGACCCTCTCACCCCTCAGACTCATTTGCCTCTCTGCCCATGGGGGAAGGCCCGGATCTAAGTGAAGTCATACGTCCCTCTCATATGGGGATCCCTGAATTTGATCTGTCCCGCATCATTCCTTCTGATAAGCCCAGTAGCACTCTCCAGTACTTCCCCAAGAGTGAGCAACATCAGAATCCACATCAGGGGCCACCGTCCCAGCAACCTACTCCCCAGCAGCTCCTCAAACAGCTTTCTTCTTCTGGTCCTTCATCTAACCCCCACTTAGCAAACCTACAGAATATGATGGCCGAACAGCAGCTGCCACTTCACCCTTCACATAGTGGGATACGCCAAAGCATGGGTATTCATCAGGGGGCTCTAGGGTTATGGTTTCGGGCGGGGGCATGGGCCCCATGTGCCCCCCTGGACATATGATGGGCAGGACAGGCATGGTACCACAGCAGCAACTCCAGCAACAGCAAGCCATGATGGCCAACAGTCTCCTCCACCATCCTTCCAATCCATATCCTGGCATGATGTCCTCCCAGCAGCACCCACACAATCTGATGGCACAGCAAAACATTATGATGATGCAGGCTAAGCAGCGAAGCATGTCAATTCCAGGGGATCCGTTCGGCCCCCAGGGTCCTCTGATGTCCCCTCAGGGTCCCATGATGGCCCCGCCCCATCCGCAGTCAGGTATGATGGGACCCCAGTCTCTAAGACAGCGGGGAATGTCTCTGGACAGTCCTCTTGGCTACGGCCCTGGAGGCATGGCCAATATGCCGTTCTGATCCAACTCACATGAGCTGTTTAAAAAAAGAAAAGAAGAAGAAAGTGTCCACAGGTTACGTCCCCCATCGTGTCCAAATGTTTTCATTAATGTTATTCTCGCGGCTGTTTGAAAAGAGGAATGTAAAAACAAGGTATCGGTGATAATCTTAAAATTTTGGATTACAGCTGATAAAAAAAAAAATTGAATCTTTAAAAGCACTGTATTATGGTTTAGTCACAAATCTGAAGCCATTTTCTAAAATACTGTAACATATGTATATTTATAAGATGTGTGTATTTGTTGTGGGAACAGAATGGCGGTCAGGAGAGGAGTGCCTCAAATTTATATTTGTTTTAATATCATTGATTTATTTTCTCCAACTACCAAACTGTCGTGCAAAGGAGTTATATATGTATATATGTTTATGTGTATGCATGTATATATAAATATGTATACATACATACACATTTACTCACACATATAATATATACTTGCTGTATATAAGATGCAATTTGTGAATGTTTGCAGTTGGTCTGTAAAGCTGTGTTTTAATAGAAGTCTAAAAAATAGAATAATACTGATCTCTAAGGTGGTTTTAGTTTCCGTTATTGTGTTGTCGATTACTGTTGTTTGATAACACTGACGAGGGGCAAAGTGGTTGTGTAACATATTAAATCTTTATTAAATTCAATTTGCAGCTGCTAAAATACAAGCAAATACAGATTCAGCCATCAATAACCTGGGAAAATAAAACATCTGTAAAATACAACGGGTACTGTATTATCAGCACATCTGGAAAGATTTGAACATGATTCATCGCCACATGCGAAATATATCAGAACAGAAGCATTGTACAAGAGATTATTTAGATTTTTTTTTCCGTTTAGATTGTCGTGCTGATGGTTGTTGCTCCGTCAGAGATGGACGGTCGCCTTTGACCCTGACTTCTGATGAACGGCAGACAAACGAGGCCGCAGCCAAGTTGCCGCAGTAACCGATTTAAGTCTTTTCGAAACTGCACCCCAACGAAGGCATAAAGGAAGGGGTTCAGGCAACAGTGGGAGAAACCCAGACCCTCGGTCACATCGCGGGCGTCTCCCAGCGCGACGTAAGGTTGACAGCTTTCATAGCGGATGACCTCCAGGTCTACCAGAGTTTGTATCAGTAAGGTGATGTTGTACGGGAGCCAGCAGAAGCAAAAGACAAGAGTGATAACTATAGCCAGTCGCATGGCTCCTTGCTTTGCTTGGCTTTTCTGACTGTTGCACAGAGTAACCACCACGGCTGTGTAGCAGTAGCTCATGACAGTCAGAGGTAGGAAGAAGGAAACATGATCAAACACTCTGGCGGTCAGAACCCAGTTGTGTCCATGGATATCGTGATGATAATAGAAACAGGAGAGGCTGGAGGTGTTGGTGTCGTCCGGTCTCACAGTGAGAAACACAACATTTGGTACTGATAAACCCAGACAGACAAGCCACAGTGAAATGCAAGTTACATGCACTGCTCTCGGGCGCCGATTTCGCATACTGGGAATGGCATGAACGATTGCCAAGTACCGATCAAACCCGATGCAAGCCAGAAGGAAACTCCCGCAGAGGAGATTGAGATGTTTCATCAGGCCCACCAGCTTGCAGAGGAACTCCCCGAACACCCAACCGGTGACGAGGTCGACCACATTGAAAGGAAACGTTAAGAGGAGCATGAGGTCCGCCAGGGCGAGGTGAAGTAGGTAGATCTCAGTGATGCGCAGGAAGCGCCAACGTCTGAGGAGGACCGTGATCATCAGGCCGTTCCCTACCACACCCAGCAGGAAGATCAGGCTGTACAACACAGGCTGGAACGCAGCACCGAGGCTCTGCAGGCCCTGCTCGTCTTCCTCACAGGTGAAGTCTGGGAGGCCGGAGACGTTCTGATAATCGTAGTCTGTGTCATTGTCATTTTCTCCAAGGCCCTGCTTTAAAATGAGAGAGAGGGAGGGTGTTAGTTTGAATGATCTCATCACACGGAGAAGTACTTTGTGTGCTGTGGGTTAATTACACAATTTGATTGATATTGGCTAAATTCTAATAAGTAGTTTTGATAACGAAATTAAAAAATATGTTTACTTTATAATGCTTTAAATAGTTTTTGTCGTTGCAGGGATCATAGTCAAATTGTTCAGGAAACACTGAATGGGCCAGATTTTTTTCACTTCCCCTTTCACAGTAACCACAAGAGCAAATATGACAAAACATCCTATTTTGGCTGCTTATTAATTAATTAATTAATACTAATGATTTTGTTTTCCGTAGAAGTAACATTTGCAGTCTTGTGCTATTTTCTAAACTAATAAAAAATCCGTAGTTGACGACTTGAAGGTCTAAACAATTTTAAACTACATTTTTCCATACGTGACAAAGGTGTCAAAAAAACCACCCAAAACCTATATGTTAAATTGAATGCACCCTCATGAACATCATTGCATTCCAATGTAATGTAATAATTAATTTTTTCCACCTGTATTGTCATGCGACTTCCAGATAAATGAATGCTTTAGAACAAGACAGATCAGTAAATATGATATTAAGATATATTTGTAAAACAGTTTATCATCTTTTAAGAGAACAAAATAAAAATGTACATTCCGATAAGCACATTTTTACATTTTAAAACCTTGTGAATTAATTAGAATTGAATTACAGTTGCAGTTGGTGCATGTCAGATAATATGTAGCACGTAAAGTTGATGACTGCTTCATTTTAACGATATCAGACATTTTAAACAACATTTTAATCATGTCATGTCTTCTACAATAAGGAAATGTATACATTGGATTCACATTGTAATCGATGTATATATCATTAGAGATAAGAACATTTAAAAAATACTGTATGACCCTTCTCTCCTCTCAGGACAAACCTACAGTATATATGTATTACATTGAATTTCATCTCACTTATTTCCCTGGAGGGTTGACAGGAAAGAAGCTGTATACACATCTGTCGCGTCTCTTCTTCTACGCTTCAGTAATTCAAGCCATATTTGTGTTATGAGTTTTGATCCTCAGCTTTGTGACAATTAAAAGAAGAAGCTTCATTTAGCTCGTTACCTAAAAAAAAAAATACTTTTGCTTTACCAGACCCGAGGCTGACTTTGACACTCGTCCTTTTATGTTTTGAGGAATCCAAACAATGAACAATACACACATGCTGTGTTTGAATATCCACATTTTAATCTACAGCAGATGTGATAATTCTAAAAAAAAATCCGTATAGCTCTAGAGAAACGTACCATTCATTTGATCAATCATTAGTCATGTCTTACCGTGAAATCTGTAAAAGTCATCGTCACTGCCATGTCGATAAACCTTGGTCACTTGAATGTTTATCTCTCGCTGCCGTAGTGAAATGGGCTGAACTTCCTGTTAATGCTTGTTCTTATGTATTTGCTTTGCTTATTTCTTCTCTGGGGGTTTAGCTGCTACTTGGGTGGCGGGCTGGGGTGTGGGGGTGTGGGGGGGGGGACAAAAGCTTTATCCCAGCCTCTCTATAGTAAACATCAAGAACCATAATACGAGAACAAGTAACTTCACAATATTCTAGCTTTCATATACAAGAGACAATCATACTGAACTGGCTTCAGGTTTATTTTTGTTATTTCTGATGACAATCACCTTAAGAAATCATATTTGAATACAACATCCAGGCATGTTGACCAGAGGGTTTAATTATCTACAGTCGCTAGTTGGTTATATCGGAGATAAGATAAGTTAAGATCAACTTTATTGAGACAGCAGTAGAAAAAAAGTGCAAGGGTAAACTGTATAAAGATGAAATAAGCATACAAAAATAATAAATACAGTAATAATATGCAGTACAGTAGACTCATTCTATACCGGTGCAAAGACTTGAGGATGAAAACTGAAGTTTGAGCAAAATATATGAGAAATAAGATATATAGGTATATGGACACATGCTACTTCTGTAATTGTATCTACACAAATACAACCTAAGCTTTTTAAAATGATATGTAAGAGACGGGGGATGGGGGGGGGGGGGCTTGAAATAATAGAAATCAGGATCAGAAATACTTTATTGATCACCGGGGGAAATTGGGTTTTGCGTTACAGTTGCACCAACAAAGAATGGAAACGTATACAGACCTAAAATTATAATAAAAACATATATATATATATATAAAGCATAAATTGTGTCATAATAATTAATTTTTTTTAAAAGAAATGGAGGAGACCAGATTCTGGCATTTGAAGGAGCTCCTGTTCTACTTTAAGGAAAATGATAATAATAATAGACTTTATTTATATAGCAGCTTTCAAAACACAGTAACAAGGTGCTTTATGAATTAAAAAAATAAATATTGAAGGCAAACAATAGGAAACTAGCGAAGAGAAAAGATCAAATAAAACATTACAAGTAAAAATCTGATCTAAAAGAGACGCGCACCTGTAAATATTATATAATATATATATATATATTTATATATTTATATAAATTTAAAAGAGGAAATAAGGACATTTAAGGAGGAAGCATCGCGTTTCAATCCACTTATAAACTCATCTGATGTTTTTATTTAAATAGATTATTTTCACAGTCGCGAGTCGGAGCGTTGATTTGAAATGAAATCAGCTGATCGCGTGCACGGGGGGCGGATTCAAATACGGGTGGAAGCCATCTTGATCCGGCTGGTGGACGTGAGTTTCTCGCAGTCGGCTCCGAACCGATGACACTTTTCTCTCCCGCGAACAGAACTCGTGTCGAATCTGAAGGTAAAAGCTCGTGAAGTGTGTCGGTCCAGTAGGAGGGGAGCAGGGGGGGTTCGGACGCTCCTGTAGCCGGGGTCACCTTCCACGAGTACCGGGGAACTACCGGCTGCTGTGCCCATCCACCGTCGTTAGCATGCTAGCAGGACCTAGCACGGGGCAGCCGAGTTAATTGGTGGTTTCATATTTAATCCCCATATTTAATAAACTTAACATTTGAACGTGTTGATCTGTGACTGTCGCCGGGTGCTGCTCGAAAAACACACGCGGGATTTAACGCGCTGAAGCGGCTGTCGCGGCGTCCATCGACGGGAACGACCGTGTAGCCGCGATGCTAAAGCTAGCAGTCGTGTGCTAGCCCGTCGGATGCTGTCGGCGGCTAACAGAGGGGGTAGCCTGGCGGGGGTTGTCGTCTGGTTATTCGGGTTAAATGGACGTGACGTGTCGCTGGGTAGCTCCGCGTTCGGGTGTCCGGGCTTTGCACTGCTCCTGCGACACGGCCCGAGGTGGTGGCGCAGCTAATGGCGTCTGTGCTGCGTAGTGTCCGCGTATCTGCGCTGTTTGCACACTATGCTAGCAGAGGTGAAGCTAACCGCTACCTCCGTAGTTAGGCCGGGTGTTAGCCGCAGGGCAGGTACGCGTTGACCCGACAGGTGTCACCACCACCTTCCGTCCCCCCCCCCTTCATTGTGTATCAAGCTTCCCGTGTTTCCTATGCTTCATTGCCGCAGTTTCTCTAACTCTCCCCCCCTCCTTCTGTTCCCAGGGTTGGTAGAAGCGGAGTAAGGACGCGGCGGCTCGGAGGGGGAAGCTGAATCGGATGTGGCTAGCTGAGCAGTCGGCTAACGGTTGACAGATAGTTGAGACCTCCAGGTGTTGTTTCCCCATCTATGCTAAACTCTTACCTTCTAAAGGAATCCATGCCCCGGGGGGTCCTCTCATCAGCTGGAGGGAGGATTGTGATTCTTCACTCTCGGTGACACACACACACACACAAACAAACATCACTGAAGGAACCTGCTGAGGCGGAAGATCTTTGGACACTTTAACCAGTACAGATAATAATCATAAGTTTCAAAAGAGGAAGGACACATCTTTTGGGTTTTTCCTGCGGGGTCCCAGGGGAGCGGACTCGCCAATCCAGAGACTGCTTGAAGAGGTTTTTTTCGGAAAAAACGCAAACATGAGCACGGCCAGGACGGAGAACCCGATGATTCTGGGCTTGTCGAACCAGAACGGGCAGCTCAGGGGCTCGGTGAAACCGGCTGGAGCCCCGGGCGGAGGCGGAGGAGGAGGAGGCCCCCAGCAGCAGCTGCTGCTAAACCAGGTGAAAGGCACAATCAACAATGGCAGCTCCCAGTCGGCCCCGACAACAAACGCTGTCATCAAGTAAGTTATCTGATACCGGACGTCCATGATTGTGCTGTCAATACCTTTCTGCCTTTTTGTTTATGAGAACTTTCCCCTTCACCCCCACACAGGCCTGGAGATGACTGGAAGAAGAATTTGAAATTGCCCCCAAAAGACACGAGGATGAAAACTTCGGTAGGTACAAGACGCACTTCCTGTCATCGATCTGGAGTTCGTTCAGTTTGGAAGTTGAAGTTCCACTTCGAGTCTTTTCAACGTACTGTTATCATAAACAATGATTTTGTGTTTTTTTATTTTGCAAAGAATCTGTGGCAATATCAATGCGTTAAGTATTCTCCTGAAAACAAAATGCTTGCTCAAGGCTTTATTATGATTATGGGTGTTTGACTATTGCTGTGATCATTTTAATTAAACATACAGTGCCACTGCTGTTTCTCATTCAGTAATTAACATGTTTAGTTTTTTTTGCAATGGTCAGATTGGTGTCAACATTGCTGCAACTCAAGATATAAGAGAAACTTGCAACTTTTATATTCAATTTAGATATTTTAGTTTTCAGTTAAGTGCTGTTTCTATATTCGTTGTGCAGCTGTTGGCTTCTAATTGTGGATTCGTTTGAAGAAAAGCCTTTAATATAGTGGAATTGTTTTTTTAAATAACTTTCTCCCCTTTCATTTTACAGGCTAAGTTATCCATTTTAAATCCTATGAACCAAAACTTTCTTTTCTTCGGACTATTACAGGATGTGACGGCAACAAAAGGTAACGAGTTTGAAGATTACTGCCTCAAGAGGGAGCTGCTCATGGGAATCTTCGAGATGGGCTGGGAAAAGCCATCTCCAATTCAGGTAGACCCAGACACAACGAGAATTAACCAATTAATAAACTAGATTCATAAACTACCTTCTACTTTGGCTCATAACCAACTTTGTAAAGCAAAACTAACGGTGTTGGCTGTATTTTCAGGCTCATGACAAATGATCTAATGTTGAACAAAGCTTGTGAACATGTTAAACATTAAACCTGCTGAAAATAGCATCATCATTGAGCATTTTTCACACGCTAACATTAGCTTCAAGGCCAAAGCGCAGCCTCAATTACATTCGCTTCGCCGATGATGGTCGTGAGAAATACTTTCATCCTGTCGCTCTACATTTTATTTACGTGACCACACGTCTGCATGGAATCTTACAACGTGCTTTGGTTAGGGCCGACATAATCTGTAGGTGCCAGAGAATGTACTGACTGTACTCTGTTGTGTATTAATGTTACTTTTTTTTGTACAGGAGGAAAGCATTCCCATTGCACTGTCAGGAAGGGATATTTTGGCCAGAGCCAAGAATGGCACAGGGAAGAGTGGAGCCTACCTCATTCCCTACTTGAACGCATTGACCTGAAGAGGGACTGCATACAAGGTGAGAACGCAGACACTTTCTGTCAAAGAGGAGCGGATCAGAAGTGACCAAACCCAGCTGCTGGTCATTCACAGCCTTTTTGGACACATCAGTCATGCTGGGTTTTTGGTTCAGTTCACAGCCGACACTTAAATAATTGTAATCTTGCAAAAATGCCAAATTTCCCAGTTTCCTGCCTCAAATTCAGTATTGCAATTTTATTTTGCCTTCTGTTCATAGCAGACTGAACTGGGCTTTAAATGGACTGCAATGAAAGTAATTGTTAGTTGTAGAATATTTGTATGGTTAATTGAACAAAACCTAATTAGAGCCACAACACTAAGCAAAGCTCCTTCTGTAGGATTGCGTTTGAAGCCTCAGTTTAGTTTTTACATCCTAATTGTTGCATCTAGATTGTTTTTTAATGGTTTGTTCGTGTGGTTAAATTCAGAATAAGTTGGCTCACGTTTAATAAATGTGTGATGGTGTCTCTTGTTGTTCCAGCTGTGGTCATAGTGCCCACCAGAGAACTGGCTCTGCAAGTCAGCCAAATATGTATCCAGGTCAGCAAACGTATGGGCGGAGTGAAGGTGATGGCGACCACAGGTGGAACCAACTTGCGCGACGACATTTTGAGACTCGACGAAACAGGTAAACAGGATTCCGCCTAATGTTGAGATGCGTCTGTTCATTTCTACTGAATATTGATTAAAGACAAATATTACACTGAATGTGTTTGGTTTCTTTATTGGTATATGATAGTCACTGCACATAGAAATATTTTTCTTGCTTACTGTCAAAGGTTTCTTTTCTCTGGGCTCTGTACTGTGGGCACAGGATTAGGTCCTACACATGCATACATGTTTGTTTTCAAATATATTCTGGTGGTTGTACAGCTACAGTTTTATTAGGTGTTTTAATATGGCAGCCAATAAATACACATGCTCTGGCAGAATTGATATTAATAATACTTGGTGTATGCAGCTTTCTATGCTGCCCTGTTGTCAGTTATCGCCAATACGATACAGGATCCTTTACATTCGTAATGCTGCACTGAAAATAATACGTCCGTCCTGTTATTCAAACCAGTGTTTTCATTTGTTTTACAGTACATGTGATCATTGCGACTCCCGGGAGGATTTTAGACCTCATCAAGAAAGGAGTGGCCAAAGTCAATCAAGTGCAGATGATAGTTCTGGATGAAGTGAGTTACATGGTTCATTCTGTGTGATTTAAAAAAATGTAACTTGGAACAACTTTAACTCATTAATATTCCTTTCCCCTCGTGTCCCTCTAATCAACAGGCTGACAAACTCTTGTCTCAGGACTTTATGGCCATGATGGAGGAGATTCTGGGCTTCCTGTCCAAACAGAGGCAGATTCTTCTTTATTCTGCAACCTTCCCTCTCAGTGTGCAAAAGTTTATGGTACATGTTCTTATTTCTATTATGGAACAACATAGTTTTCATAGTGGATGAGAAAACCTTCCTTTCTAACCAGACCACACAACTCTTGTTTTGTTTTTTTTGTATGTTGTAGAATGCCTACTTGCAGAAACCTTATGAGATCAACCTAATGGAGGAGCTGACACTGAAGGGTGTGACTCAGTATTACGCTTATGTAACTGAAAGGCAAAAAGTCCACTGCCTTAACACCTTGTTCTCCAGGGTAAGTTGCTTTTGTGTTTTATTAAACTAACTGCTCTCAGCGAACAAGCAACCACTGGTACAGTTTTGTGTCTAGTAAGCAATATGTATATAATTATTTACCATTCTTATACTTCCCAGTTAAATCAAGGATTTGCTCCTATTCTTTTTTCCCAGCTCCAGATCAACCAGTCTATAATCTTCTGCAACTCCTCTCAGAGAGTGGAGCTCCTTGCCAAGAAGATCTCCCAGCTCGGTTATTCATGTTTCTACATTCATGCCAAGATGCGACAGGTCAGCTCACAGCACCGCCTCTGAAATACTTGTTTACCAGCTTCAGGCCAAAATACTCAGGTGGCGATGGACAGTTAGAACAGCAGCTACTGTTACTGTCAATGTTCGTCCATGAGATGCATCACCTAGATGTCTGTGTGTGCTCGGCTACCGTTCGCACCAGTGCTCTATTTCTGTCGTGCTGCTGCCACTGTTTTTGTTTTCTCCTAATGAGAAATGACCATGTTGACCCCTGAGTTATTGAACATGAGCAAACATCAGCTTTTGGACTGTCCTGTGCTCTTTGACATCAATTACAGATTGCATAATAGTCAAATGTTTTATCTTACAGCTTCGTCTTGCAGAATATAGATTTTAAACAATGAGCAGTACTGGCAGTTCCCCTTCATATGAGGTTTAAATTACATGTGTTTATCTTTGGCTCTTTTCATACCTGGCACTAGCATGTGTTTGAACTTGTGATGCAATCTTACGTGGACAGATCAAGTACATCAGTTCTACACATGGAACTGTTTATTAAATATCTCAACATGTGTCCAGAGTTCCCACTTCCTCACATTTTATGCAATATTGGTGCATGGAGTTGTTGCTGTTTGTAAAGTGCAAATACATTGTTGTTTTTACTCAGTGCATTTTGAGACATCTGCTGTGAATGTGCGTGACAGATGGGGGAGAGCGAGAGCAGGCACAGAGGGCGAGGGAATCAATGTGCTATAAACAGCTCTACAGTGAAATTAAATTGAAATCATTCCAACTGGTAAAAACAATAATAATCAATTTGTTGCTGTGAATGTTTTCATCGTGGCGAGCTGCCAGTAAAGAGTGTGTGGGAATCGCTGAGGTGTGTGTGTGGAAGTGTTTTTGGTTGATTACCAGTTGAGGAGAAGGTCCTTCAGTGTGGCTGGTAAAAGAAAGCGAGCACATGTGGCCCAGTTCATCTAACAAGTGTTACCTGAATGTAGAATCTAAATTCCCAATGCTGCATATTTGTCGTCAGATCACCTGAGATAGATATTTATGAGTGGTATGAACGGGGCCTTTAATGTGATGAGGAAGCAGATACAAAAGTTAATCTGGTTTTCTAAATACACATTCTCCTCTCCGCTCTCCAGGAGCACCGCAACCGTGTGTTCCACGACTTCAGAAACGGCCTGTGTCGGAATCTTGTCTGCACTGGTAAGTGGTCGCTCTGCATTGATGTTCACACGCGTTCACAAACAGAAGCGTTTGACACTCGGGAATAGGGCTGGGTGATTGTGACTTCAAATCAATATCACGATTATTTCAAACCTTTACCTCTTATTTTAGACACTCCTGCATGTGTGTGTCATTTATTAAGTTATTAATCTATGTAGTTGGATCATGAATCCGTATCGTTCCCGTCACTTTGACCCCGATGTCCTGGCTTTGTGCGTCACGTTAAGTCGTGTGTTGTGTGTGTGAACTTAAATAGGTGTCTGCTAAACTTTAGAGCGACTCAAACAAACCCAAACGTAAGCGGCGGATCATTGGTTGCAGAAAATGGAAATACTCATTAAAGCGTCTACGTACCCACGTGAACAAAACACCTGGTCACCTTGCTTGGAGTGTTTTTATGGCCTTGGTTTTGTTTTTACTTCCATTGTGATCGTTAGCGTTTCCTAGGAAGTAAAACCAAAGTGGGGCTCGGCCTCTGTATAGTTGTGACGATGCGTGCACACAGTTTCCCTGTCGCCTCTTTGGTTGGTTAATTCACTCCACGGGTTTTTCCACTTTTATCAGTCACGGTGGTGGCAACATGCATCTTTTATTTTCAGTTTGTAGTGACTTATGTGTGTTGTGATGAATTGCTGCTTATTTAATATGAATATTTTCCTGCTTGTCAGTAATATTTTAGATAAGATGTATGGTACGACGATGCAGGTTTTGATTTCTGGCTTTGTTTCCTTTAGACCTCTTCACAAGAGGAATTGACATTCAAGCTGTGAATGTTGTGATCAATTTTGACTTTCCCAAGCTGGGAGAAACGTACCTTCATCGCATTGGTAGATCTGGTAAGAGTCCATACTGGTCTATATTTCTTTTGTTGGAAGAATTAGTCATCAGCAATTTATTATAATAATAATAATGTCACCATCCAGGCCGCTTTGGACACTTGGGTCTCGCCATCAACCTCATCACCTACGATGATCGCTTCAACCTGAAAGGGATCGAGGAGCAGCTCGGAACAGAGATCAAGCCCATCCCTGGCATCATCGACAAGAGCTTATATGTGGCAGAGTACCACAGCGAGAGTGGCGAAGAAGTCAAGCCATGAGCCAGTGAGTACACACACACACACACACACACACACTCTGACTGAATTCACACAAGTACATGATTCAGACTAAGACTAGACTACTGAGTGTTATCATTTCACTTGTTAGATGTGTTTTATCTTAATGTTGTTTATTTGCTGATACTATGGCCGATCACATTTTTAACGCAAACATGCATGTCGAAATAACGGGTGTAGCTTGATTCATTTTAGATATTTATATCAATATTTTAAATTTGTACACAAATGAATGGACATGATCAGTTCTGGCATTTTCCCAGAGTCACTGTTGGATTTCTGGAAACTGCAGTTGCACTCAGTCGTTCAGTGATATTGACGTAGTCTTTGGCCGAGTACAGATAAAGGTTGCAGAGCTCAAACTCCACAGAAGAGTTGTTTATTATTATTAAGTCATCATTTTCAAAGCATGTGCGACTGAAGTGCTCGTTTGTGGGCGCTCGTAAAGAAGAGCAGAGCTGAGGTGGACAAAACTGAAGAGGGTGTCAGCGTTTGTTTGGGTTTATTTTTCAGTAGTTGTAGAGTATGACGCCGATCATAGGCTACATGTAATCTATGAAGTGCATTCATCTACACTTACAATAGACTAGACGAGGGGTTGTTGCAGCAGTCATTGTTCAGGCAGACACAGATTACATAACTTCCCTTCCGGCCACACGTCTGTCTTTTTTTTTGTGTGTGTGGTTTCGTCCACATTCAAAAACTCAAATGAAACAACACATTTTTGCAGAAACTTGTAATTTATTGTAAAACGTCTGGTTTAACTGATCATCCTGAGTTTATGACCTTGGGCAAAAATGTCCACACCTTCATCCACAGCTTACTATGCCTAATTGTTAATAGTATCTTCAAGGCCAAAGTCTATTCTAACCGAATGTTACTCTTCTCTCTCTCTCTCTCTCTTTCCAGATCAGTCCATCCCCCCTTTCCCCTGCATACTTTTTTTCACCCCCCCAACCCCAGCCAACCCCACGCCCCATCTCGGAGTGTTTTTGTTTTTTTTTCATTCTTTTTATGTACAGTTTTTGTCTGTCTTCCTTTTTTGGATGCCACCATAAGGAATGTGTATTTTGCTGGAAGCCGTTCAGAGGAACTCATTTGCCTTCTCGCAGGGCGCAAGTGCTGCACCCCCCACATCTGAAGACGTGAGCAGCGCGGAGGAAAGCACGGGACAAAGTTGAAAATATCGATGCACATCGTGAAGATTCATATCCACCACTGACACAAAGCCAGCACCGACAGACCCCCCACCCCTCCCCTCCCCCAAAAAAACGACTCCCTCCCATTCTCCACTTTTAAGTTAGGAAGTTTTAAACAATTTGTATCAAGTGCCTTAACAAGCAGTTCAAGTCGTTCTAAAGTAATAACTCTTCATAGTCCTCCATCTTGCTCACTTCATACCACACTTCGCCCAGTTGACAAGTCGTCACACTAGTGTCTGACCACACAGATGAAAGCGTCAAATGTTTTTTCGTTGGTTCATCCGTTTGCAAGGAATGGAGAAACTTCTGAGGGGAGCCTGGTCTGAATGGTCTCTCCGCTGGCTTGGCTGCACTTGAGTCTGGCTGATAAATGAGGACAAACTTGGATTTTCCATGGACAGAGATGCTGGATTTTTTCCAAGAGACAGCCAGACTGTCCAGTTGCTTGTGAAGGAGCTTGTGCTCCTAAAAGACCCGGACCCTTTCCTCCGTCTTCAGCATCAGAACACTAAAAATGAACAAGCAGCCTCTTGACACCATGAGACACGAGGATTCCTGTTTTCGGTGGAGTTTAATCGGAGGGAACGCCCTTTTTCTTTTCTGTTTTTGTCCTGTGTTTCACCTCCCTATGAATGGCCATACTTAATTCTGCGAGGCGTGCAGTAGACGTGGGGTGCAACACACACCTTTTGTATATACCTTCATTTTAAGATTGTTTTAAACAAGTTCAAAAGGCTGGCTGACGAGCTGCAAAGCTTCTTTTCCGTTTCTCCCCTTACTTCCCTTGTTAGCACTGGAGACTCTTTCCTTAACTGCCAGTTTGTTTGATCTGCAATATTGGCCTGTGACTTTATTTATAATTTTTAAAAAGAAATTGCAGAATTTATTAGAATCTAAAACATTTAAATGACCTGTGTGTGCGTGCAAAATGTTTTTCGGAGGCAGAGTTCATCACTGATAATCTTTTTAGCCCCTCCAAATGTAATGGCTAGTGCAATCCCTCAAAGCTGCACTTACACTAACGACGGTCTCAAACCGTTTGGCCTCATTCTCCTGCCACCAGTGTTAACAAGTGCTCGGTCCAGGCAGATGACTTTGTGTGAAGCTTTGAGTCATGAAATCTTTTGTTGTCACCAGCCTTAACTTGTGAAAGTGACGAGACGCACTTGAAGATCTCCAGTTACAGTGAGTCTCGTTGGAAAGAGAAAATAATATTATTCTATCATGTAGTCGTACTACTCGCTGCAGTGCAGCTGAATTGGCAGAGAACTCGTTTTTCTGGAGGAGGTGTTAGCTGTTACGTTGATCTGTGCTCTGTAAGCACAGCTGCATTACTTAACAAATGTCGGGTAGGATGCTGTGGTTTTATCCCCCCTTTATTATTTGTTTTGTTTTATTTTCGGGAACAATGTCTGCCCCAATGCATCAGATGAACTATCGGGCCCTAAAATGTAGCAGGAATTCGTTCTCTGTGCATTTGCAGGTTTAGCTGGCGTTCGCTAAAAAAGACCAGCTAACAAAAGATGCTTTTCTAGAAACCGACCTGAGCAGGTTGAGCTGCACTTATAAACGCACAGAAATGGGTTCAGGCAATAACACTTGACATCTCTGCTTTGTGTTCACATGATGCCCAAAGCAGAGAGAAGTGTATGTTGGTGTAAAGATGTAAAAAAGAAATGGAGGGGTACGGGCACGAAGGATTACAAATCCCCTATTCGTCAGACTGCTTGTTTAAAGAGGAGAAAAAAGAACATGGGCGCCTCAGAATTTATGGCTTATTTTCCTGCCCTCTTTTTTTGCTTTGATGTTTTGGGTTCACGTTTTTTTTGCATATTCATGCAACAGAAACATTCTCAGTTTGCGTTAAAATCTTCCGACCGTTCGTTTGTCGGAAGCTTTTCTTGCAAAGTGAGATTTCCCCCTAATGACGGTGAGATGCCTCTCGACCGGTCCGACCAATGAGAAGTGTTATTGCACGTTCAATTCAAGCTCTTTTTTTAAAAAAAAGGACAACAAGTGTGATAATGTTGATTAGTTTAAGATTTACCCGTTTATTTCTCATTGGTTAGGACCGTGATCCTTGTTCGCTCAATTCTCTTCTTGTCCCCAAGATACTTGAACATCTAATTTGGCTGTTTAGAATTTTTTTTTTTTTGGTGGGTGGGTGGGTGTGGGGGTCTGTTGTGTTTAAAACAAAAACAAAAATCCAAATTAATGAAGGCATTAGTTGAGTGAACAGGGATCTAATTTTGCAGGCACTTGGCAGCTGCCTGTCTGTTGTCACCCCTCTGGTAGTAGACGCCCCAGCGCCCAGGAGCAACAATCCCTCGCCACCTTCTGACGAGACGCTGCCTCACTGCCGGGGGGCTGACATCGCTGCCTTAAAGACTGAGACAGGAGCATCTTGCCCTGGATCGGGTGACTAATTGGAAAGTTTGTGTAACCAAAAAATGGTCTCATTCTTTAAGGTAATATTTCTTTTCTTTTTTTAAATTGCGGGGGGTGGTTAAATTCGTGCACTCGCTGCCCTGATGCAACCGTCGGTCTTTCCCTCGACGCATTCACGAAAAAGACGCGGCTCGCTGCGTACAAAATTGGCAACTCCATCACTAATCTGTGGAGGAGGATCTGAGGAGTCCCTCTGCGGGGGGGCTTCTTTCAAAACGGATTGCATCAGTAAAAAACCTGGGGAGGGGGAGGAGCCTCTGGTGCTTCACAAAAAAACAACTCGATGGAACGATCCAACGTTAAGACGATGGGTATAAAAATGTTTTTGAAAAAAAAAAAAGTTGCCCTTAGATTTGGATTCTTTTTGTTTGTTTTTCCAAGGAAATGTTCGAGTGGAGTTCACCTTATTTCAAAAAAAGTATCCAAATTTAAGTGAAGAGTTTAAAGCCTGAGTTCATTTTTTTTTTTTATTTGTTGGAAATTTGGTCATTTACGTAATTGGCAGATTTATTTTTTTCAGTGGAGCTAATTTTATGGTGGACTTCAGTTCAAAGGATGTCGTGAAAAAATCATCGGGCAGGTTTAGTTGAAAAATAAAAGCTCACTGAAATTTATCGTGTGTCGTGTTTTCTTTGTCTTTGCTGCTGCAGTGTTGATTTCTCTCTTCCTGATCATGAACTGTGACCCGGAGGCGTCTCAGATCTGCTCTCAGATCAGTCTCACGCCGGGTTCCACACCGGACACGATCATGTTTTTTATGATATAATTCAGTGGTTCTCAACTGGTCTGGCTTCGGGCCCCACCATCACCCCTTAATGACAAGCCACGACCCAAATGGAGGAACATTTTCAACTTCTCAAATTTATTTAATAAAAAGATGGAGCAGTTTGAACCTGAGATGGTACAGAAAAAACAATCATGATAAACCAAAAACGACCAGCAGGTGGCGATGCTAGAGAGGGAAATATTCCCTTTTACATTCAATTAGCTGCATTTAATTAAAAACCAAAAAGTGCATCTTAAGGACACGAGGTAAAACAACATGCATAACAATACAGTAACTTCAGCCTGTTTGTAACGACTCAACTTTGCTTTCATGCACAAAGAGTTAGGGTCAGTTTACTAGTTCAACTTTTTAAAAAAAAAGAAAATAAGTTTGCCAGCAGAAACTTCTTGTTGGTTCATGGCTGTAAAATGTCTTTTCCTTTTTATTTCATATTCTCCACCGTAAATTGTCTTGAATATAAAAAATACTATGAATATAAGTCATAGCAATCAATAATATAATGAACTTCATTTTTGCTAAAGGATTTTTATGTATTTACAAACATTCCCTTTCTATGTGCATTTGAATTAACAAGTAAAAAAGCTGTAAGAAATTGTAATTTACTGTAAGAAATGCAGAAAATGTGTTTCTGCTCTGAAAAAGTTAGTATTTTATTTTAAGAGACTTTGAATCCTCCACCTGCTGCAGCCTGTAAACAGATTTTCTTTTTAATATTTCTGTTGTATAATAATTCTCCTGAGCAGATATGAAGCCGTCAGCCGACCTTTGCCCTCGGCTGCAGGTCTTTAAGACCTTGATGTGGTTTTATTGCTTCTCTGCAGAGTGTTAACTGGACTCGTGGCCTTTTCAGATAAACCAGTTTAATAATTCACAACTCTACAAATTGATTTCAGTGAAATATATTGTACTGGGCCCATTTTGCATCAAGTCCAGAAAGCTAAACTGTTCATAACGACAAATACTTTGACATGAAGCTGAAGGCAAAACCAGGTGAGTAAGTTGGTAATCTTATTTCTTTTGTACATTTTTATTTGATTTCTGTCACGAGCCCTGTGTGCGGTGGCGTCTGTTCCCTGCAGATGTTGTTTTGTCGGCTTTTCACAACCTTTCAAACGAAATGCCAAACGGGACCGTGCCGCCCGCCAGGCTGCGGGAGTTCCTCGCTGTGAACTTTGAGAAACCGGGGTCAGAGTTCGAGCCGTGGACGCTGCCGGACTGGCACGACAAGTGAGACCCGGTTTATTTCAGGACTCCAGCTCAGCTTGTGTTTTTAATTTGTGTTTGATAGTGTGACTCTTTTCTAACACGCAGGCCGAAGTTCCTGGAAGGAATCGCCGACCTGAAACTACGAGAGTGGCTGGAAAGATTCATCTTCTGTGGAAGTCTCTGGGCAGAAAGGTGATGATGAAGAGTTGTGACAAAGAATGAAGAAATTAACTGAAAACTAAAACTACATTGAAGTTTCACATTTCATTTGTGATTTTCTGACATTTCTTCAAACTGAAATGTCACTCCATAAAGCACACCCCCCACGCAAAGGTCCAACAGTTTCCTTAAATCCATATTAAGCTGCACCAACTTTCACACAGAAATCAGTCCTTAAATAACCTGACTTGTTGTTATCTGGGAACAAAAGGACCAATTCTGAGTTTAACACCAATTTTTATTAAAATCAGTTCAGTAGGTTTGAATCGAGCTGAAAAACAGAGAATAAACCACATTTAAATTCCCTGGATCTGGATTTTCTATTTGGATCCAGATCAACTTTCACCCATCAGCTCTGGGAAATCAACAAAATGCTAAACGCTCCATTCCCCGTCCTTCCACCCAAGTTTTGTGATAATCTATCAATAGCTTTTTAAGTTATCTTCTAAATCAACCATGCAAACCAGCCACAGAGCAAATAGACGGGGACTAAAACATTGAACCACCTTGAATTATATATAAACACATCAGTTGTTGCAGAGTTTTCAAATCAACATTCCTGTTGCAGCACTTTCCAGCATCCCTCCTCCAGGGATTATGAATTTAAAACTGATTCCTCCTCCAGATCTCCTCCGGTGTTAGAGATCACCCCGAGCTCTACTCGCTGATTCGCCTCCCACATCCCTCTGTTGTGCCTGGAGGGCGCTTCAGGGAACTCTGCTGCTGGTGAGGAACGATGAGGCCTGTCAGTCGGCTGTCTCTCACATGAAGTCTCTGCGGTGACGAGAGATCACAGCCCAGACCCAGAGAGCCCGGCGAGACGGCGTGTGCCGCTCTGTGCCCCGACAGGGACTCCTACTGGGTCGTCAACGGCCTCCTGCTGTCGGAGATGACAGACACGGCCTCCGGGATGATTCCAAACTTCCTCTACCTCGTTAACAGGTGAGAACTTAAAGCATCTTTCATCTCTTACAGCGCATGACAGGTATAAGCTCACCCATTTTGAATAATAAGTCGTTTACACGTTGGAGACGGAGCACTTAGGCGGAGCGGATTTGAGGATTTGGGGAATATGTGATTTCTCCCTCTCTCTCCTCCAGATATGGCTTTGTTCCAAATGGTGGGCGGATTTACTATGAAAGCGCAGTCAGCCTCCATTCCTCACGCTAATGGTGGAGAGCTACTATCAAACAACCACGGTATAAAGATTTCCTCAGGTGATGTTTAGGCCTGAGCCGATGTCCTGCCAGACACATTATCATTCCTCTGCTGCCTCGCAGAAGAAGAACAAGAAACAGGAGCCGTATTCAACCTGAGCTTCCCTCTCTGCCTGCAGTGCTTTTGTTTTTCCCATCATGCTTTGTTGAAATGTGACCCCCCCCCCCCACACCTTATCTTTTGTGTTCAATTATATTTAAAGGTTGAAAAGTTGCCTCCTGTTGTTTGTGCAAACTTCCTCAGAAGCTTTACCGGCTCTGGAGCAGGAAGTACGGCTTCTGGATGCAGAACCGTTCTGTGGCCGTGAAGGTCGACGGGGCCGAGCACCGGCTGAACCGGTACCACGTGCAGGTGGGCCGGCCCAGGTACGTCTCAACTCAATAAGTAAACTCAAGTAAATAGACAAATACAGCAATAATGAGAATGATAATAATGACTTAATTGTATATAGTGCCCTTCGAGGGACCCAAGGATGCTTTACATATTTAAAGGGATTAGTTGTACAGCCCGTTTCAAAGTGTTTTACATAAAATACAAAAGGCATCATGACAAGTTGTAAAAGTAGCACAAGTAACTTTTAAAGAAATTAAAAGGGTTGAATATAGAATAAAAGAATAGATTGAAGTGATTGTAAGTAAACGAGAAGCGGAAGTGTGACCGGGCCCTATGCCGCTGCTGCAGGAGGCGGGGTCTAAGGTTACCTGCCCGCTCTGATTGGATCCCTGGACCAATACCCTTCTTATTATTGATCAGTGTTATGAAGAGTAATTGACAGAGGACCCAGTGTAGAGCCTTGTGGTACACCAAAATATAACAAAAGCAACGGGAACATGTACTAAGGACAGATATTTGCTGATATTTGGAGTTTTATTTGTATGTACCTGAAAGTAAATCTAAAAGTAAGTACTATACTATCAAAGTAACTGTTTTACAGCCCACCACTGCTCGTAGGTATTAATCCATCCATCTTGTAAAAGGACAGATTTCAGATGAATGTTAGAAGTTAGCGCTCTTAACGTTTCTTTTGTTCTTTCCAGACCCGAGTCGTACACAGACGACCTGGAATTAGCTGAAGGACTTAGCGACAGTAATGTCTTATTAGTGTTCACCCCCCCCCCCCCCCCCCTCGTGAGGAGTATTACCCCCCGACAGCCATTTCATTCAATGAAAAAGGAAACGAGGCCGTGGGTCCCTCAGACCTGGAATGAAAGTAATGTGTTTTATAATCAGGCCTCAGCAGAAAAGAGGAATAAATTACCCCTGGATTCACGGATCGTCTGAGCAAAACAAATTTGCTCTGAAAAAATACCTCAGCCCCGCGTTGTAATGAATATTTAATGTTAAACACCTTCGTTCGTTCACATCACCTCTGAGCACATTGTCCGGGTTTAATAAGAAGCTGTTTGAGGGGAAAATGCTGAGATGTTGAATATTCCTCTTGTTACCGTTCCCTTTGTGTAGGGAATTATTTTATCAACAACAGTCAAGGTCATTTAGATATTTAGACACAAACATGTTATTCAGAGGCGTCATGGTTTCACTTGTTCACTCCCAGTAGATGCTGGTTTGTTGCGTCTCTCCCAGTGAGTTCCTGTCTCTCTCTTGCCCTCAGGTGATAAAGAGCAGCTGTGGATGGATCTGAACGCCGGTGCAGAGTCTGGTTGGGACTTCTCCTCCCGCTGGTACGTTGGTGGCGACGGCCTCAGAGACACACGCACCAGCCGCCATCCTGCCCGCGACCTCAACGCTCTGCTGGGCCTCAACGAGAAAACTCTGGCTTCGTTCCACAGGATCCTGGGTGAGTGTCGGAGCGGCCGCTGACCTTGAGACTGTAACTTTGGTTCCCTCGCGCTGCATTTAGCTCCCAAAACGGTGTGTTACGCAACCGTTGATGTGCCGGATCCTGACAGGTGACGGTGACTCAGCCGCTCGGTACGACCAGGCCGCGGCCCGCAGACAGGGGGCGATGGAGGCCGCTGCTGTGGGATGCTGAGAGGGGGAGCCTGGTTCGACGCAGCCTGGTTTGACTGCAGCCTGATGACGCACTCCAGACACGTCGGGTTTCACCCCCCCAACCTGTCACCTGTTTGGGCACAGTGCTATTCTCGGCCCGAGAGGCCGGTGCAGTATCTGAAGGTCGGTCCAGGCTTCACTGTGAAGTCAGATCTTAAAGAAATGTGGAGGAATGTTAATCATCAGAGGGTCCAGATCCTCCCGATAACAAAAGATCATTCTAATTTTCTCGTTATTCAGAAACATTGAATTCATTCATCAAAAAACAAAATTCTGTACATGAAGATGGACAATATGACATCTCCCTTAAATGAAGCGTGGCTGTCGGCAGTGTAGGATATAAATCCTCGCCTCCTCCAGGTTAGTGGATGGAACCTGGACCAAACTTAAAAGTCAAAGTACCTGTTAAATAATTTATTTCAAAGATGTTTTTCTTTCATTTTACACTGATGTGCGTTCAAATGTTCATTTTCCCGAGTAAGTTTGGTTTGATAGAGTTATTTGAAGCCTTTAACCTTGATTTATCCAGATGTGGTTGCACATATCCACTCTGCACACCTCTGCTTTCTGAACACTGCTCACTTGCTCCAGCAGATGGCGCACACACTCTACACACAGGTTTCATCCATGCTGTGGTCCATGTTGTGGTTCACGTTGTGGTTCCTGTGTGTTCACTGTGGTCCATGTTGTGGTCCATGTTGTGGTTCCTGTGTGTTCATGCTGTGGTTCCTGTGTGTTCAGGGGAGTGGTGCTCTTCGGTTCCCCAACGGAGTCCCCACGTCCCTGACAGAGTCCGGGCAGCAGTGGGACTTTCCCAACGCGTGGCCGCCGCTGCAGCACGTGCTCATCAGTGGTAGGTCGTCAGGAATGATCTGCTCCCTGGAGAATTCCCCATCGTGATGATTCACCGACGTTGAGCATGTTGCTCGGCTGTCTGTGACTAATAGGTTATGAAAATTGTTTATTTATCATTGATTTCACTAGTTTTGTACCCAAACACATGTGACCCCTCTGTGTAATCATGGCCCATTTATGGCCCCCACCACTGATATGGCAGTTCAGTATTTCCCCGACCAGAGGAGCCGGTGATCGACCACCAATGGGCCTGTTTAATGGACTACCCGCTCTACCTCCTGTGCCACAAGAGAAGATATTTATTACTTTATGATGAATGTTTGTTTGTGCACAACGGAGACCCACGACCCCCCCACGGTCTAAAATCTCCACAGGGCATCTTACAGGCGGCAGGAAGCCACTGGCTTGACTTCAAATCAGCGGACGCTCTATCTTGTATCCAGGCTGCTGGAGTACAGAGCCGACACGATGAAGATGAAGTTAATCTACATGCCTGAGGACTTTTCTGGGGTTTGTCTAATGATTGAAATCCTCTCGTCTCTCCAGGTTTGTCCAAACTGCCGTCAGACGACGCTCAACAGCTGGCGTTTGATTTGGCCCAGCGCTGGATCAGGACTAACTGGATGGCGAACACGAAGTACGACGCCATGTTTGAAAAGGTGAGTCTGTCGGAGGTGTTTCCCGGCTGCTGTTGCTCGGTGATAACACAGCCGGCTCAGGATCGTATTCTTCTTCCTCCCGACAGTACGACGTGAACGGAGATGGCAAACCCGGCGGTGGAGGAGAATATGAAGTTCAGGTATTTACTTTCATGTATTGATGCTGTAAAACCAATGACCTTATCGTCTCACTCGTCCTTCTAATTTAATGCAAAGTCAATTCTCTGTTTCACTTCTGCTTCTTAGCTAGAACACATTTGCATGCTCATGCACATTTACTGTATATATAATCTAACTCCTCCTCTCTTCTCTGTCACTCTTTACCTCCGCCAAGCAGGTTGTGTTTGCATTGCTTGTCCTATTGTTGGTTTGTTTGTCAGCAACATTACACAAAAACAAAAAACAGATTTCTGAGAGCAAGGATGGGACACGAGCCAAGAAAAGAACCCGTTACATTTTGGCACAGATCCGAACAAAGGCCTTGATCATTTTGGCGGGTTTTTTTTCCCTCTTGCCCCAGACCCTGGAGGTCCCTGGTTCAAATCCCAGCTGGGCCAGACTTTCTGTGTGTAGTTTGCATGTTCTCACTGTGTCTGCGTCGGTTTTCCTGCAGGTGCTAATGCTAATGTTAGCTCTTTGAGCTATTAAACATGTTGTTTCACCTTGAAACATGCATCTCCCGTCCCTCCAGATTTTAAAGTCAGTGTTAATGACTCTGAAAAGTGGATTATATAAAAATGCTGTCGTGTGAATATGGTTTATTGGAGATAAAATAATGTGTAGGTGTGAATGTGACCCTCAACGATGATAAGTACATGTAGTGGATGGATGCACAGATTGCTCAGGGAATAAAACACTAATCTACGAGTGCTCTTCATTCGAGTGGCTTCCACCAAAGGAGATTGTGTCTTTGTCTGCGTTTGTTAATTAGCAGAATCACGTAAAAACTTCTGGACAGATTCAAACTTGGTGGAAGGATAAATAAAGAACTCATTCAATTTAGGAGCGGAACCAAATCAGGGGGCGGATGCTGGAAGAATTCATCGATCTGAAAAAAACGAATCACTTGCTTTAATTCTCAGTGTTTTCAATCACTTATTTTCTCATTGTCCATCATGCCTTACTAAAATGAAAACCCTCCCTCGCCCTCCCCCGTGTAGCTGGGTTTCGGTTGGACCCACGGCGTGGCCCTGCCGCTCCTGTATGGGGCCGCGCTCACCTCAGGAAGCCGGCAGGTGTCAGCTGGCGTCCTGCTGCCTCTGGTCAGCGCCGCCGCCCTCGTGCTCCAGTGACTCACAGGTGACAGCCGGGTCGGACTGGACGCTGGATTTTATTATTCTCTGGTTCCACTGCTACTACATCACTCTTTTTTTCCACATCCTCGAGGAGAAGAGTCACTTTTATTTGCAGGATTTGATTTGTAACGGAGAGTTTGTCCCCGTTGTTTTTAGAAGATGCAGATCATTCAGGGTTTATACAAATATGACCTATTGTGTTTAAGTTGATTTAACGCTAATTGTGTCACGCTTGGAAATTAGTTTCTTCTATTTTAAGAGAAAAGTTGTGGCAGCTTGCAGAGTGATGTCTGTGTGTGTTGTAGGTTTTTCTCATATACACAATATGTATGTATTTAAACCACAAACCAACATGGAACTGATTTCATTTCATTTCACTGTTTTCCACTATGCTTCACCTTTTCTTTAATTATGGGGAAGTGCACGTTTATTCTGGGACTGATATTCCTTCATATCTGTCGCATGCCCCACTCTGTTTTATTAAAAGTCTGAAATTTAACAAATTGAAACTTACACAGATAGAACAGCGCGTTGCATGCGGTGGCAGCTTTTGTGTGCGAAACAGAAAACCATTCAAACTGCCGCGACACATACATTAGGTTTCTTGTAGCTGCTTGAAAAATATAAAAAGCCATCCCATAGTCTCCCAGCTGTGAGCCTTTAATCCCACGAGCTGTAGGATGTTGGGTGAATTAAAACGGCTCTGACACGGTGCGGAGAGAGAGTTCAACAAACGTGAGACTGATGTCAATGAGAGGAAATTACACTGGGTTTACGACTGAATGCAGTTGTTGCTCAAAGAACGACGACAATAAAATGATGATAAATGCAATTTGAGTTCAGCAACTTGTTTTTGTGTCATCGTGCAACATGTTCAGTTTTGTATCTCAAGGTCTCCAGAGTGGAACAAGTCAACGGCAGCGGCAGAGCGAGGATCCTTCTGAATCAGGGGCCACAGTTTACACAGAGGGGCCAATTATCTGTCCATCGTCCAACTGCTGATCCAGTCGTTCCCTTCTGTACTGTCAGCGGATATATTGTTCCTGTTCAAGCACATTGTGTTCTTCAAAAGAGAAAATATGAGTTTCATATTTATTGTTATTGTTAGTTCAAACACCACTGGCAGGACAGGGGCCCTTCAGTGGCCCCTGGTCGACACGTTGAGGGTTATTGTGTTTTGATGACGAATAACCTTTCTTTACTTCAGTTTGAATCCAGACAGAAAACCGTATTAAGTCATTAGAAACTACTTTGATTGTAATTCTCACACAAACGTTTGAAAAGACGAGTGAACGTTTTCTTTCCGATCGTTCCTCAGACGTCATTCGTTCTTCGTCGTCTCCTCCATCGCGTCGGAGCTGATCCGCAGGTCGAGCATGAAATGAAGCCCGGGGAGAGATATTCAAATGGCTGTCGGGGAAATGAACACTGACGAGAGAGTCGCTTCTTAAAGAAGAAATTGGATCCGTCTTGGCTTTGAGGATTTGAGGCCGGAGCCGGGATCGCATCTGACTCTTTAGCACGAGCGCACAAAAAAACAGATTGACTGTGCGACTTGAATGGACACGAGGCCTCGGGTGCAGCAGCGCATGCAGCCCTGCACATCGCTCTCTGCTGATGTGTTCTGCATGTGAGCCTCCATTTACCATACCCCCCCCCCCCCCCCACCACACACACACACAGCTGTGACACCTTTACAGTAGCTCTGTGTGTGTGTTTAGAGGTTGAAGCATCATGTTTTCAGCTCTGTCAGTGATATCTCGCGTTCTTCTGACAAGTCGCACATTGAGCTGCTGTTTTAGCAGAAATGTGTCGTGTTCGCTTGATGAGATTGGATCTGTACAACGTGGGGAGAGTTAATTCTGTGAAACTCGTGTTTGTGTCTTTATGAGAAACACGATCCACGACCGAGCCGTAAAAACTGTAAAGCAGCAGTGACGAGTGTGTTACACGATGTTGTGGAGGCGAAGGACAGTGCGTCAGTAACCGTCACTGCACACAAACAAACACACACAAACTAACACACACAAACTAACGCACACAAACAAACTAACACACACAAACTAACATCAGAATCAGCTGTATTGGCCATGTGTGCGTACACATACAATGAATTTGACTCCAAGGACAACAAAGCAGAACAAGGTTAAGCAAACATTGAACTACTATGTACGAGTATGAGAATGAAATCGTGAAATAGTGCGATGATGCAGAGTGTTTGATTGTCACAGGATACTTTACATGCACGAGGTCCATGGTCCATAATTAATGGATCTTGAAGTGAATTCAGTGAATTTAAATGTGGGTTCATGAGGGGATTTGTTGGGTCTTGACAGAGATTTACTGTTCGACATTCTAGTTATTTATTCTAAAGTTTATAGTCAAAAATCTTTTAACCTCCTTGGTATCAGCATTGGCCCCCAAACATCTGTGTCTTTGTTTATGTGAGTCTTTTAAACTCAACTTTCCCTGCGTGTTCCTTTTCTCACATACTTTTATACAAACATACAATTCTCTCCTCTACTTTCCCCGAGTGAGACGATGAGCGAGCTGCAGAAACGAGTGGAATCTTCTGAAGCAGCAGTGAAAGTGGTGAAATGAGGACAAAGGTGTTGGGTTCACATCTCTGACCGTGTGTGTGGCTTCAGACGAAGGCCTGTGCTTCATCACCGCCGCCTGGCTCCAGCCGGGCCCTGCAGCACACATCATAAAGGCTGCTCATTATCCACTGAGTCCCACTCGGTGCCGCTCGGTGCTGCAGGAGCCCCGCTCCGCGCCGCCGGGCTAATCCCCCCCTCCCCTCCCCCCTCGGTGCCCCAGCTCCCCGCAGACTGGAGGGCCCACAGTGGGGACGAGCAGGGAGGCTGTCTGCGCTCTGACGGGGGGGAATCAGACGGTTCCTCAGCCACCGAACACCCCCATTCAATACGCTCTGATCAATAACTCACTGAGGGATCATGCCTGGCTTCCTGTGTAAATGTGTTCCCCTCATTATGAGCGCGGCCTCCTCAGAAACCGGTTTGTCTCTGGATTAGCGGCTAAATGTTCGGAGGTCGGGGGAAACTCCTTGACCTCTAAACTGGAAGGCTCCACACAGACGGATCTGAGGAAGCTTAGCAGTATTGATTCTGCGCCGTCCAGAGATATCAGGCTCTTTGGAAATAATCGATCGCGCCTGAGGAATCGTTCCTATAGAATTTCTTGTGCTTAAGAGGAGTTTAAAAATCCAATCTAACGGAGGGAAGAGCGAGAGAAAAATGAAATATTGTCTCGGCCGATGTGCACACTTGAACTTTGAGGCCCCTCTTGCTTTGCTCGTGCAGTTCGCACATTTCAAACTGTTTTCTTTGTGGAGTTGTCGATGAGCAGCCGCGGATACGTTCTGACCTTGTTTTAAACAAATCTCCTGAACTTTCTCATTCTAGTCTGTTGAAATGACAAAGACCCTGAAAGCTCCGGTTTAAATACTCGATAGAAAATCACTTCTGAGTTCAACTGCAGCAATTAAACTTAGTAAAAAACAGTTTACTGCGTTATTATGACTTTTACCAACGGAAAAGCTGCTTCTGTGAGATTCTGTGAGATTCTGTGGACGTGGTTTGGATCCAGTTTAGTTGTTCGAGCTGGAAACGACCCTGACATCTTCATTCGGTTATGTTTTCATCTGCGTTTGTTTGTTAGTTTGAAAGACAACGGAAGGATGTGTTAGGAGTCCGAGTAGAACTTATTAAATGTTTGTTCGGATCCAGAACAGGGAGCGGATCCACTTTGTTTTCTGTACTTTCTTCAACATCGCTCGATTTGGGAGTTTTTCAACATTTTCGTTGATTTCTCCGAGAACAATTCACGGATCTTGAGACTGATTTGAATGAATATGAATAAAAAAACCTTGATCTATTGAGTTTAAATGTGATTTCAGAAGGGAAGTGTTGGGCCTTGGTGGATGTATGAGCTGTACCGAGTGTCAATCTAGTTTCAGAACAGAAGTTTGAAACTTTAAACCAACGAGAAAAGAAAAGATCACACAAACACAATCGAAGCAAGTGGAATACGACTTTTCTAACTTGGGCAGAAACTAGTGTGTCCATGTGAGATCATCACCTCGCTCAGACACGATGCTGATGAGAAGGAAAAGCACCTTAAAATAGGAAATGTAAATCGGTATGTACTTTAAAAATACATATACATATATATGTGTGTGTGTGTTTCAGCTGCTTTTGTCCCATGTATGTGGGACTGTTGCCCGGACGTGCCACAGTGAGGCAGCAGAGCTCTTCGCTGTGCTGGACGATCTGCTTTGTTTTCCTCCGTCATGCCTTTTCGTTCTGCCGGGCACACGATCAATATGCACGACGCAGCAGCACCATCAGTGTTTGCACTGTGGCACAGTGTCGTTGCTGCTGATGGAAGGTTTTTACCCGACACTTTGCATCGTTAAAGCAAAGACGAATCATCTACTGGGACTTGGGCGTTGAAAGGCGGTTTAGTTGTTGTTGTTTGAACCGCGAGCCCCGAGAATCACACACACACACAATATGTCACACTGATTTTTCTATTATCCAGCTGAGTGGGATGTCAGTGTGATGACTGATTCGGATCAATAGTGTGCTGGTGGTGAGGACTGGAATTGTTAGGATTCCCGGGCTCTTCGCCGACGAGAGGCAGACGGTTTCGTTGTGTCTGAGAGATTGAGAGCGATCACGTGTCGTGCAGACGCCACCGAGGGAGCACGTGCGAGGTTGTGACATCTACGCTCGCCGAATGCTTTCACCCAGAGACGACAGCGGTGTTGTGTTAACTGCCGGGGGCCTTGCGGCGATGATGGCGGGAACGTATCGTGGGACAAAAGCTGCAAACGCGGCGAGTGTGTGACTGCGTGGCGAGCTTCCGACCGTGGGATGCAAACAAGTCAGTCAAACGGCCAGGCAGGGGAGGCCATGCCTGGAGAGAGGGATGAGCCGGAATCAGGGGGGGGGAGAGAAAGCAAGGGAGTGAAAGAGAGCACACGAGGAGTCCTGCTTATTACAGCTGCACAGATGGTGCAGCAGATGAGATGGGAGGGATGGATGGATGGATGGATGGATAAGGAGTGAGAGTAAGAACAGGGAACGGGGGGGGGGGATGGAGGGATGGATGGATGGATAAGGAGTGAGAGTAAGACAGGGAGCGGGGGGGGGGGGGAAATGGCACGAGAGCACATGTTTGACAGTGTACGTAAGGAGGCCGGGTTGGAGAACCTTGCGAGGGAAACGCTTTAATATTTATTGTTCTGTGGCCGGTCGGAAACTTTCCTTACCCCCCCCCCCCCCCCATTCGTCAGCAAGAAAAATGGCTGAGGAGCTGCGTGTGAAATATTAATTCCAATCGCAGAGAAAGTGGGAAGCTGGAGGTTGGGGCGGGATGGAGCGGCATATGGCGAGAGATCCTCGGGGAAGGAACAGCGGGATCCCAACTCCGCAGACGAGGAACGAGGGTCGGAGAAGAGAGGACGCACGAGGAGGAAGAGGAGGAGGAGGGAAATTAAATTACTGAGAGGAGGAGGAGGAGGAGGATTCAGTGCAGCTCATGACTCTGCATTTGCACAGGAGCAATATTTGAATAGGCCAGACTTTGTGCTTTGTAAGCTGTTATTCCAGGCACAGTCAATATTCATTCAGTCTGTCGCCCGGTGATAAATGCAGAGGTATTAAGAAGAAGATGAATTTCTCACAGGCAACCGAAACCAACACGGACGCCTCACAGGACGTGTTCTCTTCATTCCATCCCATGATCGACAATGACGGATTATATAATCTGATATTAACCCGAAGTAAGAAAATAGTCTGATAAGACGTAAAACAACAACAACAACAACGTCGGCCGGCGGAATATCTCAAACTAAATGTTTAATTTACACTTGTAGGTTAAAACCACGTTGAATGACCATATTTAAATGTGAAATAAACTTGTTTGTGCTGTGTAATAAAATGTGATAATGGAACAAGCAGAGTTATTTCCTGCAGTCGAGTCATTGACGTGCGAGTCGAGCGAGCTGTCGTTTGCTAAAAAAACTCGGGCGCCATTTTAAAGTGAGACGCTCGGGGGGTGTGATGGAACGAGTCGAGCGCCAAAGGAGGAAGAACGCCACCGGTACCGTGACACCTCAGACGTCTCGGCCACAGTACTGCACCATGCAGACAGGAATATGAAAGAATATTCTATTAACGACTCGTGTAAACCCCGTAACACTGTCTCATTCAGAGTCAATATTTGGAATATTGGTATCCATGTGGTTTTGTTTGATTTTAACGAACCTGTTCATTCAGATCAGCTTCACATCAGAAGGACACAGTGAACAGTAGAAGACGAGAGTTGTGGAATCCAGCGATCTGTGTCATTAACACAGAGACTAGAGATACTCTTCAGTGATCGGACCCGATGGAGAATTACTGATCTCATCCCACTGGAATTCACACAGTGGCAGGTGAGGAAGAGGAGCATATGGCTTCAAGGAATGAGAACCTACTGTACCCGTCCCAGGGGCCTGCGCTATTCTCTAAGTGCACGTTTGTCTTCTTTTCAAACCACAAACACGGTGGAAGCGTCGCCCGTGAGATTAAACTCGTGTCGCGCAATGAGGAGAACAAACGAGAGACAAAGATGCAACAAGCTCGTTGGGGGAATAATCAGCAAACAATGAAAAGAGACCAGAGAGAGAATCTTCCTCTGTTCCCATCCTGCAGGGCCGAGTGTGCCGAGGGAACAAAGAACCTCGGGAGCGCACCGATGACCCGACGGCGACCGAGCACACCGGTGTTGATCTTCCATTGAGAGGCTGAGCAGACCCGGAGCAGGACTTCCTGACGAGCAGCGCCACGAGCTCCGTGCTCCGCTCTGCTCGTGATGAGGTGGGTCACGTGGCTACAGGGACAGAGCTGCCACCGACTGACACAGACGTTTCAAATCTGACGTGCAGCGGCAACGTATAACATGCGTGCGTGAGAAAGGTGGCCCTCGGGATTGAACGTGTGGCTTCCTGACATTTTCACTTCGTATTCCGAACACTGAATTCCAGCGTTCCTGCACACGGAGCAGAAACACATCAATGTGCATTATAAAAACAAACAATTTTGATTCGGGTTTCACGTAATCAATACGCAATCAAGTGTTCTCGTGTCCCCGTTTACGAACAAATGTGTGCGTCTGTGTTCGAGTGCACGCTGCATCGCCCTGTAATTAACACACACACACACACACACACACACACACTTGGCGAAGAAGGTGCAGTAGACGAGGAAGCCAATTTATTCCCTGTGCAGAAAGGCAGGATGTGTGCCGAGGAGATTTCTGCCGCTCTCCCTCTTTGTTTCCCGTCCCTCATTAGAGATGCACAACATCTGAATATTTACGACGGTCGGGTCAAGACCATCTTTGTCCACTTGAGACCCGTTGTGTCCCGGCAGAATAGAGTAATGAAAAACCCAATTTCCTCTTTTGTCGGAGCCACGTGAACCATGTAATCAACAAACCCTGCCAAGAACACATCCTTCAGGACGGAAGAAAGGAGGATTTCAATTTTAAGGAAATATTGGAACTTCACAGCTTTTATTTGCGATATGATTGTCATCTATTCTAAATGAAAATCCCGACGCATTATGACCCGGCATCGTATTCATCGCTGCACCTTTGTGATTCTTTCTTTTTTTTTGTTGCATTGGCCCAAAAGAAAATGACTCTTGGTTCCTTTCATTCACTTTTATATCTGATATCAGATAGAAGAGGCAAAAAAGCCATTTTCTTATCTGATGTCACCTTCACGCTGAAAAGGAAGGTGTGTGAAAATTAATTTTAACGATTAACAACTCATGATGACAGAGGGATTCTTTATGAGCGGTGTCGGGCCAAGAGTATTTTTTTTTTCCCCCTCCTCCTGATGCTGGCTTGAGAATCGGTTAAAACACCCTCCCAGGTGTTGGGCCACCAGATGGACGTGAGGAGTGATGATAATATATTCCCCCAGCGTTTGGCTCTGCCTTTGAAAAATGCCGGTGCTGGGAGAAGATGGCCTTGTGCCGTTTGAAAGGACGAGCCGCAGGGGGGGGACAGATGCTCTGATATTGCAGCAGGGCTGTAGCTGCTGGGCCTCGGGGCTGCTCGCCGCCTCGCGGGCTTGAGCCGCGCCCACGCAGCTCGGCAAGTGAGTTGTCATGAAGGAAGAACTGAGTAGTTGAGACTTAAACTCTTTTTTGAAAGAGAGCGAGAGAGCGAGAGAGAGAGAGAGCGAGAGAGAGAGAGAGAGAGACGTTCATCTGCACAGAGAGATACAGAGACCGAGGCTGGTCACGTGACTCACCTTTTATTTTGAACATAGCCAGGCATGAACTCAGGGGGTCTTCCCATCAGAGCCTCGACACAGGCTGCAACGCCCCCTGCTGTCGACTGCAGGTTGTAACCTCCCTACACACACAGAGTGAGACTGAGTGAAATCCGTGTCTCATGCGTTACACACACAGTTACAGACTGACAGGTTGTGTTTACCAGTGTCTGCAGTCTGTTGTTTAGCTCGTCCATCATCTCCTCACTGCTTCCCTTCATCTTTCCTCTCCTCTTCATCTCCTGGCGACTCTCTCCTCCTCTACTTGTCTTCGCTCCTTCATTCTGAAACCAAACACAAGCAGCTGAAATTAAGACAGACGAAGAGGAAGTGTGTGTGTGTGTGTTGTGTGTGTGTGTGACCCGTACAGTTTGTATTCACTACGGAACACATTAACCGTCCATTTCACACAGTCTGCTTGTTTGCACATCTGAGTGCATGTGGAGTCTTATTTTACAATCCATTACTACTGGAGAAAAGAAGTAAGCTATTGTACACATGCTAACTAAGCTTATAGCTGGTAGCTGTTCTTTCACGCGTTAGCCTAACCATAGTCTAGATTCAAACAAAATAAAACGTCGATATTAAACAGTGATATACTTAATAGAACTGATTGATATGCATTTGAAAAATATACCTTTGAATGTTTCTTTTATCAGGTTCATATTGTGTTAAGAATGGAGATGGTTGATCAACTAATCTCTCATTCAACACACCCCCACACCACAATAAAACACAACACTACTATATCTCTACCATACCATCATATTCACACACACTACTGTGTCCCCAGGCATAACGCCTTGCTATATTTTTATCTGTGTGTGTATATATATTTATATTAAGATACTATTATATATATTATAATATAGTATTAATATATTAATACAATATCTGCTCCTGCAAATATTACACAATAAAAAACAAATGAATAGATTTGTGTACACAAGCTGGTGTGCTTTTATTTTTGAAATGTGCACAGGCAGTATTGCAATCATTTATATTTGGGACATTTATTTAACAGATAAACATTGAAACTCTGTAAAAAGTCAGGCTCTTGAACGTGGAGCCTCAAGTGGCCAGTGAACTGCAGCTTTTTGTACTTCCGCTTCGCCACGTGTGTGTGTGTTGTGTGTGTGTGATTGTGATTGTGTGTGCTCGTGTGTGACTGAGTTATGCATCATATTTTTACCTCGAGAGCGAGAATGAGTCGACCTTCAGTAAAACCCATCAAACTTCTAGTCAAAATATCGAAAGCCGGAGTATTCACATACTCCCCCTGAACACCCCCCCCACACACACACAGACACACACACACACAGAGTTAGATCAGTGTAAACACAGTAATACAAATAATCACAGATCAATAACAAACCTGTGGATCTCCGAGAACAGTTTTGAATCCAGAAGAGACCAGAACCAGCTCAGGTTGAAACTGAACACACAAAATGATTATTGCCATTATAATAATATATGAATGAGACGTGAGTGTGTGTGTGTGTGTGTGTGTGTGTGTGTGTGTGTGTGTGTTACCTCTCGGGCTACAGGTTCTAGCAGTTGTGTGTGTGCACTGTAGTAATCAGCATCATTCATCCGCCTCTGAATGAAATTACAGGAAGAAGAAAAGATTGAAACTGCGTCTGTTTCCATGGCAACATTTATTTACATTTTTTGGGGCAGTTAAATAACAAAGTAATTGAGTCCTTTTCTATTTGATCTAGTTCATTTGTAACTGTGTCTGTGTCGTTTCTCTAAACACCAGAGCAGATAAATGAAAATAACCAAAGATAAAGGAAAAATGAAACCAGTTTGTCTCCACCACCCAGTTCAGTGTCAGTCACGCAGGATGAAAACCAACCAGTTCATCTTTGAGCAATAGAAGATGAACAGTTTACCTGGGGTCTGATCAACGTCCCAGTCCGCTATCAATACTCTGACACACACACAATTCAATTATCAGCCTCGTCCAGGTGACGTGTTGTTATTAAAGCTTTTAATTGAATCTTATTAATTTGGCCCTGGCCCCGCCCACTAGAGTGGACGTTGCAGGCGTGTCACTGACGTACTGCGGGGAGCGTATTGTGTCACTTCCGGTGTTCGCTGGTGTTTCTGTGTTTGTGTGAACTGTTGTGTTGTCTCTATAAACTTACGGTCTTGACCTTGTTATGTTATGATTAGACTCTCTTAAATTGGATTGAACAGAATATCTTTTATCACAATCGATTTTTCATTTTGCCCTGGACTTTTGTGCAGGGCAAAATGCACTTCGTCACCTTGTTTAGATAAGTGCTATACAAATAAAGTTATTATTATTAGGGCCCGAGCACCGAACGATGGGAGGCCCTATATATATATATATAATATATAATTACAACTTTTATCTTTCTTAATTGATAATTTTATTGTTTCCATTACTGATCTCAGTATTCGTAATTGATAACTTTATCATTTGTTGATTAATTAAATAATTTGTATTACTTTAATAATCATATTGAAAATTAGCCAACATCCAGTCTACCTACTATTGCACAACACAGATGACACACTGTTCCTATGATGCCACTTTTGAAACCCTTGAATGCCTATGTTCTAGTTAGGGCCCGAGCACCGAACAGTGGGAGACAGTGGGAGTTCCTATTGAACACAGGCATGAGGGCCTGTCTTGTGTCCTTTGATATCCAATGCAAGCAGTATTTATTGACCTCTGGAGGAGAAGTGACCCTTCATATTCAACACTGCTACCAGTCCAAGACAGGGAGAATACAACAGCTCCGAGAAAGATCGAGACTAGTAGAAGACAACGGATCATTTTTCTCGACAACACTTACCCTGTACCTGTGTTCAGCCAAGATGAGGAAGGGACACAACTTAAAAAACCAGGTAAGGTTTTCTAATCAGGAGACACTTTTAGTGTTACACATATTCAGACCACCTTACATTTCATTTCATTATTTCATGTTTTGTCTGTGAATTTTCAATAAACCCATCACATCAGTCACCTGACATTCAGTCTGAAGTGACAGTTGCGGTCTGTGTGTTACAATACTTTCCATGAAATGAGTCTTTGTGGATATTATGCAACTTCTGTTTAGGATAATTCACTTTAGTGTTGAGATACTGTACTTAAGAGAAATGCAGAAACAGCATTTAAATGAACTCGTAACAATTCCATGTGATGATCAATGTTTTAAGAGAGATAATGAACGGATGGATGAGAAATCGTCTGAATGTGATGTAACTGTTAAAGTTACATTCAGCAGTGTGGATCATTAGAAAGACCTCTTGTCTTTTTCTGTGTATCCAAACTTATGATGGGACTGTGTATTTACCTGTTATATGTATGTTTGTGTCTTTCAGTCCGTTGGACATCATGTGGCATCTCCCGCCAAAACAATTGAGTTCCTCCATGGAGAGATAAAGCAAATGGAATCTGATGGAATGGAGCTAGCTCAGCAAAATGCGGCACTGAAGATCCAGATGTCCAGCAGGGATGCTCGGTGGAAGATGGAGAAACAGGCCATGCAGGAACAGATTGATTCCGCCAAACAGGGGCAAGCCTTTGACTCTGGAAGAGCCATTCAGACGGAGTTGGAGGACGAGCTCAAGGAGTTGAAGCTCGTGTTGAAGGACAAAGAGAAATACATATGCAAATTGAGTTCTCGTCCTAGGAACGATCAGTTTGAGATCGAGAGGGTGAAACGGGACCTGAGCGACAAGTGCAGCCAGGTCAAGGCGATGGAGCTTTCCTTCGAAAAGAAGATGAAGCACATCCTCGCTGAAAAAGATGCAGTGAATAGTGATCTAGAGAGGCAGCTGACTGCTGAAAACACCGCTCTGGCTAAAGAAAATGCAGCTCTGAAGAAGCAGGCTGCACAAAACACTGCTGTGGCTGCAGAAAACGCTGCTGTGGCTGCAGTGAAAGGTGATCTAGAGAGGCAGCTGACTGCTCAAAACTCAGCACTGGCAAAACAATATATAGCTCTGAAGAAGCAGGCTGCCCAAAACACTGCTGTGGCTGCAAAAAACGCTGCTCTGGCTGCAGTGAAAGGTGATCTAGAGAGGAAGCTGACTGCTGAAAACTCAGCACTGGCAAAAGAAAATACAGCTCTGAAGAAGCTGGCTGCTGAGAACACTGCTGTGGCTGCAGAAAACGCTGCTCTGGCTGCAGTGAAAAGTGATATAGAGAGGCAGCTGACTGCTGAAAACTCAGCACTGGCAACAGAAAATACAGCTCTGAAGAAGCAGGCTGCACAAAACACTGCTGTGGCTGCAGAAAACGCTGCTCTGGCTGCAGTGAAAAGTGTTATAGAGAGGCAGCTGACTGCTGAGAACTCCGCACTGGCAACAGAAAATACAGCTCTGAAGAAGCAGGCTGCACACAACACTGCTGTGGCTGCAGACAACGCTGCTGTGGCTGCAGAAAACGCTGCTCTGGCTGCAGTGAACAGTAATCTACAGAGGCAGCTGACTGCTGAAAACTCGGCTCTGGAAAAAGAAAATACAGCTCTGAAGAAGCAGGCTGCACAAAACACTGCTGTGGCTGCACAAAACACTGCTGTGGCTGCAGAAAACGCTGCTCTGGCTGCAGTGAAAAGTGATCTACAGAGGCAGCTGACTGCTGAAAACTCGGCTCTAGCAAAAGAAAACACTGCACTAAAGAAGCAGGCTGCTGAGAACGTAGTTATAAAGGAGCATGAGGCAGAGAAAGCTGCTCTGAAAAAGCAGGCTGCAGAAAGCGCTGCTCTAGCTGCAGAGCACAAGGAAGTAAAACCCCTGACACTGAAGAACATTGAGCTTCAGGTACGTTAAATCAGATCATTTTAGATTTGAATTATATGGATTGTAAGTTTGTTTCATGTTTAGACTTTGAGGAAGAAAGTGTTGACACTTATGTTGTCTCTGTCTTTTCAGGAACTCACCTTTGAGACCGACTCGGACAAGGTGAAGGTCCTAAATGAGAAAAAGGAGAAGAAAGAGAAGAAGGAGCAGGAAAAGAAAGAGAAACTGGAGAGGGAGAAGGAGAGCAAAGAACTGAAGAAGAGGGAGAAGAAGGAGAAGAAAGAGAAGAAGAAGCAGGAAAAGAAAGAGAAACTGGAGAGGGAGAAGGAGAGCAAAGAACTGAAGAAGAGGGAGAAGAAGGAGAAGGAGGAGAAGGGGGAAGGGAGAGTGAGTTGGAATATATTCGCCTGTTTTCACTTTAAACGCCGGAGCTAGTCCAAATCTCATCTCTCATCCTTCCTCTCCCTCAACCCTCCCTTCATCCTGAACGCCCCATTCATTGCTAAATAAAATCCTGGAAATGAATGATTGTTTTGTGTTGACTACTTTGTTTTCATAATCATTGGAAGCAGTAATTCAAGCAGTAATTCAACTAATAAAGCATTTCTTTAATCAATCTTACCACAAACACTTGAGCCCACAGTGAAAGCTCTGACTCCAGGTGACAAGCACACACTGTGAGTTGGCTTTTCAATACGCAGCAACAAAGAAAAACACTACAATACAATGCAACACTGCATTTCACTAAACACAAACAGTATATTGGTCCTAAATGTAACACATCAGATATCTGGAAATTTACCAATTAACACCATCTCCTCATACTTCATTTGCAAACACAGAAAATATGTTTCAATGTCTCATATCACAGACCCTCAGATTGACCATGTGACCGTCTGGAGGGTCTGAACCCAATGGTTGAGAAACATAGTTATTTATAGAGTCAAGGTGTTTATGACTGCCATCTGGTGGCAGCATAAAGTAAGCCTATTTTAATCTATTAAAACTATTACATTCAAAATAGAGGGGTAAAAACTTGGACAAACAAAAGTAACAACGTAAAGTTACTCCAGAATACGTACATTTTCACCACTTTCTAATTTTCTGCAAAGTTTGGTAAGAAGTTGAGCATGTTATAGTAAAATGCCTACAAATGTCAGGGCCAATTCTGATTGGCCGGACATTTGTAGGCATTTAACATCATTGTCAGAGTTCGTGAGGCGGATGGACCCAGATGCAGAGTTTAAACTTAACGATTGTAATTTGAATGAAAACAAAGTCTTTAACAGACAAAACAACTCAAGCATACGGGAGAAAACACAGGAAGCTTACACAGGGGATGCAGAGCTGCAGAGGCTCAGGAGACACAGGACACGAAATACACCGGAGATCAGGACAGGATACCAGGACAGGAGATCACAACTAACAGACGACAGACCAGAGAACACAACTGACATACAACAACGATCCAACCAGGACAAAGGAAAGCACAGAGGCTTAAATACAGACACAGGGAAGGAAGGGGCAATGGGACACAGGTGTAACACATGAGGACTGGTGCAGACAATAGCAGACAGGAAGTAAAACTAGACACGAGACACAAGAACACGAAATTACTATAACTTGGGTTTTTGAGGTTCAACCTCCCTCAAACTACATTTGTGTATCAACACCCCCCCCCCCCCCCTGAAAATATTCATATGGTTTTAAGGAATGGGCGTGGCAAAATAAATGACTAGCGCCTCCATAAATGTTTACTAACCTAAGTCAGGTTTTCATGTTAAACTTTTCGTCCATCCCATATGATGGTTTGCAGATTCAGTGACTTCTTTTAAATCACATTTTGACATGTGATGTCATCTTTTTTTGGGCTCTTGTGCAATGTTGTCTCCTTTTTATTGATTCTTCTTATTTGTATCTGTTGTTATGGCTTTTACGTGATGATACCTTCTTATTGCACATTGTGTATCAAATATAATGATTTCATAACTTATCAGTTCCATGGAAATCAAGATGAGGCAACACCTCTGTCATGTGTTCATTGGAAAAAAGGTGTTCAACCAAGAATGAAACAGGTATTGCAAGTTTACAGACATAAGACAATTCACCCTAGATGTTCTGTCACGGAAGGGTGGGGAGGTGGCGGTTTGCTCTCCCTAAACGTGTTATTTCCTATGTCTGTTTGATTTTCTAATTGAGAAATCATCTAAACAGTCACGAAAAATCTGAATTTCAACATCCCACCGAATATAAGATGACCAAAGAGAGGTCTTTGGATCCCTGTGGAGAAGGTCTGGAACCCCAGTCACTTTGGTCCTCTCGTCTCTTAACTGTCAGAGGTAGAGGCAGAAGATTTTTCTCTCCTGGGTGGCCAACCACCGAAGACTTCTCGGGTCCAGACGATCTTTCAAGGGATCCTGTTCGTGACGCCAAGTTTGTCGTGGAAATTTATCTTGAGATGTGTGAAATAATGAGTTTCTCAGACCGGAGTTGTCACGTTTTTTTTTACAACGTGATAAACAGGAAACATCTGCTGTCTGGCATCATTGTTACAGGAAGAGGAATCAACCCCAGCACCCAGTTGCACAGATAAAGGTCAACAGAAAGGGAAATTACCAAGTAAGGACATGAACTTTGAGGTTTGATCCGCTAAGGGCACAGAAAACAGTCAAAACAGTCTAAGACATTCTTCCATTACACTATAAGTCCGACCCATGGACCCACCCCATTAAGGTGTCGTCAACAGTATATAAGTCAGGTACATTTGAACAGGTGGGTATGAGACTCACACTTGTCTCTGGAGGAGGTATGAAGCTAACAGATGATCATTTTTTTCATTTCACTGTATATCATTGTTTGTATGGTATTATTGTCGGGAGTATTTGTCTGATACAGCTGTGTCTGTTCTGTGTGCTTCTGTCTCACTCAGAAAGGAGTTCATGAGCTTCAGTGTCGGCTGCAAACTACATTGACAGTAAGTACGTGATTTTATTCTGGAAAATGTATTTTGAGCTGCATGCTTCCCAGTGAACTTATTACAAACTGTTTTGTTTACAAATTAATTGTTTTTTGTGATTAGCCAAGACTTAGATAGATAGATGTCATGTCATATGTCAGGGGATCATGGCGTTGAATTATGTGCAGCATATGATCAGACAGAGTCGAGACGACGCAGGAAGTGAAGCGTTTGTCCTTGCCGCAGTGCGCAAAAGAGAAAAGAAAAAATTGCAAAATATTATCAGGAAAACACTTCAGCCCACGTCAGTATGTAAACAATGATGATGGAATAAAACCTAGTGACTGTTTGTGACAGCTTTCAGTCCACGACACATCCACGACCCAACAGCCTTGATGATGGTGAAGCCCGCTCTCCATCCTGCAGCACTGCTGTTGCTGCTGCTGCTGCGTCCTGGGACTCTTACTGCAGGTATGCTGTAACATTCGAACGTGTTATTTCAAATGATTGTTATGAAGATTGAATATCAACAAATCCTTTTAACAGTTTCTCCTGTTGTTTTTCATCTGTCATTCAGATAAGATTCAGTTCCCATTGGCGTGGAGGTGAGAAACTCTTTACAAGGCATCCCTCAGCTGAACTACACCACCTCTGTGGCTCCCAGAGGGATTCTACTGGGTGCACTGAATCGACTCATGAACTCCAGCGCAGACTTTAAGTAAGATTATAACAACCTCTGTCATCTGAGAGTGAGCCTACAACTTGAAACTGTTTCATTCATTCTGATCGGTTATGTTGGATCTCCCTTAAGCCTGAGACATAGACACTGTCTGGATTAGATGGGTGGGTCAAGTGGTGGCAAAGTTGTTTTTAACCAGATTCATGACAAACTAAGTTAGACAACAGACAAACAGCTTCTGTTTTAGCTTCTCCATAACAACTGACTATTAACTTAACCCAGGGGTCGGCAACCTTTACTATCAAAAGAGCCATTTTGCCCCCCCCGTCTGGAGCCGCAAAACATATTTGATAGCACAACTTATAAAGTTGTATATATAGTTATACTCAGTGTTGTGCCAGTTCACACTTAAAATGAACTAGTTCGAAGTTCAGTTCATGCAGATGAAAATGAACTATTTCACGTTCATAGAGTTGCTGATGTACTGGTACTGTACTGTTAGACACGGTAGGAGCCCAGATTGCACCAGAGGTTCAACTTGCCAAAGACTGTGGTTCTGTCAGGGCTCTCCCGCCCCTTACCGGGTCCTTCCTGTGCTGCTCTCCTTGCTCCACCAACCTGAGCTCTTCACTGGCTTCTCAGAGACTGCTAGAATTCTCTTGCTGACAATGTATAATTGCTAATTCTGTCAGCTTACCCTTGATGATTGAAATACTTCTGGACATGCTCAGTTTGATCTTAATCTAGCTCGATGTTCTCGACTGTCTGTGTTCCAAGAACCTACTTAGCTGATTGAGAATTGAGAAGGAAATTTTAACCTGATAAAACCTAATTGGTAACATTTGAAGGTCAGAGTCAGTATCAGATGCATCCGTGGTTACCCACGCTCTTGTCATTTCACGGAAACTTACTTAGTGGATGTAATTTGTTCTTGTGTTTGGTCCTGCAGGTTTCTCCTACACAGAGGATCCAAACTATGGCCCGTTCCTGGTGAGTGTGAATGGTTTGGCTGGATGTGCCAACGACCACACATACTGGGAGTTATTGGTCAATACTCCAAATAACACAATCATAAGACCAGATGTTGGTAAGTCCACTATTCAAATATCAGTTGATCAGTCAATGTCATCATGATATCAGATTAATAATAACACCAAATGGATCTTGTTTGTAGGCATTGGCTGTTACATTCCCAGCATGAACGAGAAAATCATTCTGAACTTTACAAAGTGGTGAAGATTCAGCAACTAATCAACACGGGATCAGAGCCAGCGTTGGAGTTGCCTGTATATGTCTGTATTTCATAGGTAAACAACGTTCATGTATGATTAGTATTGACTGTTGAGTGACAACAACATCTGAATAAAGGATCCTTACACGAGTTGTGGTTGATTGTAATTAAAAGAGAATGAACTGTTGTCCACATTAGTGACAAGGCGACAGCTGATATACATATAAAATTGGGTCCATTAATCTTCCTCAGATCAGGTCATAACCTGTGAAGGAAAATTCATTATTCAGCTTCATTTAACCTAACATCAACCGTCCTGATAATCTGTACGACAAAGCTGGTTATAAACTGTCTCAGTTAACTCTGGGTTTTCTTATCCAGTTACAAGCATGTTCATGCAGATCAGGCAGAGTCCTTCAGTGGCATCATCAGACCATGAATAAAGCTCTTATTAACATATAAGAAGAAATGCTGATACCTGCCTGTAGAGTTTGTAATAACAACATCCAAAAGTGACATTCAACAAGTGAAATGTAAATAATAACAACAAAATTTGAAGAATAAGTAGATTAATTATTTCTTTAAAGTATAAGGCTAAAAAAAAATTATATTAAGGTTGTAACTGAGTATTTCAGTTTATTGTCTGATCATATACAAACTATTCTGAACACGTTTGATGCAGATACTTTTTTTTTTAAGTGATGTCAGACTGAAGTGAGGACGTCTGACTGAAATGTTCATTTATAATGGAAATTATTGTGTGTGGATAATATCTCATATTAGTTTTTATTTCTCCTCATGCTATTGGGATCTGTAATATGACAAACATCAACACTCTCAGCTATTATGTCGGTAATCAACAAGTCTTTGTTGAATTAAAATGAAGCTATAACAGTTAAACTCTCCCCCTGTTCATTAGAAGCTCTCTATGAACGATTCCACTCATCTATTAGTTTTTTTTCGATTGCATAAACACTAAAATAGAAAGTATTACACAATTATCAAAACCTTACACTCAAGGAGCAAAACATGGGCCCAGATCTGCACCACCATCAGCACGATGTCAGCTTCACACTTTTTTGCAAAACAATACACACAGTGATTTGCAAAACACTAAACACACTTGTATACATTAGACACAGAAGTATATCAGAAGTATGTCACTTCCTTGCAATTCCAAAGCACTGACTGTCAAATTCCCTCCCCCCCCCCCCCCCATTATTTTGGGATGGAGGTGGCCAGCGACCGATTGTATTGTCCGAGGCAGTGTGGAAATCACCGCCTATAAGAATATAAGCATTGGGAAATGTAGTTAGCCAATGGAGAATTCTGTTTTCCACTTCACTAAATAAATGATTATTGTCAGGTATAGAGTTATATATTCATAAATGTTAACAACTATGAGGTTAGTGTTCTGAAATTCAAACACCTGTCAGATATAATGCCCATTCTTATCAGTCAGGATGCAATAACCCTCGTGTAAGATTGTTTTTAAGTGTGCTCACCCCAGCAGAACGCTGGGATGCATGTGAGCAGTAATCTCATTACCCCATTGAGATCTCAAAAAACTGCACATCATTAGTCCCAGTGTTAGTCTCCTGTTGAAAAACATAAATCTGTTTTACATTGTCTAAGAAGTACATTGTCTAAAGGCTTTGCGCTTCAAGTTGTGCCTTAAACCCCCGAGAGAAACTCTAGATAAAGACAAGGTTGAATCAACGAAATGAACTTAGAAATGTTTTAGATTTTTTAAATGTGTACAGTGAGATGCTACGAGAACAGCATCATATTGATATTCAAAAAGTGCAAAAACTGGCCCGTGTACAAGCCTTGAACTCTTATAACAAAACTTACAGAGTCAACTATAGCTTAATGTGCAATAGTTAACATTTTTAGATATCTCCTGGAATGCAGACACACTTCAAAAAATCTGAAAACCAAGGCCGACCAGATACACGGAGAACTTTCATCACTTCTTCCCGGGGCAGAAAGTATCCAGTTCTAAAAAGGCCCAGTCATCACAACACTGCGAGGCCACGGTCTCACTCTGCTCACACATGCAGGTCCTCCGGTGAAAACACGGAGTTAAGACGATGTCTGAAAGCAGCTGTTGTTATCGCGTCAGAACTCCACAGATACCACAGCAGAACCGACCCGAAGAACGTCACAACACAGCGAGACACTCAAAACCTCCCGTTAGTCCGGTGGAGCTGAAGAGGTGAAACGTCCAGATGTGTACAACAAGCCACCATGACCTGGAGGACTGAGAATCTCCACAGACATGTTGGTTTACCTGTTGATTCAAAGTTAATTGAATGTATCACGGGTCCAAGTCGCACCAGGTCCAACGCTGCACCCCCCTTCGGGACCTTGACAACATACATGACACGTGTGAAGCTGATTAGATGAGTCCAGAGGTGCAAGCCACAGCCAGAAAGACAGAGATTCATGAAATTTGTAGATAGATTTATTATAAAGCATCTGTGCTGCGAGACTCACACATGACCTATGTCTGCATGCATTTCTTATCTGGTCAGTTAATATGTTTAATCAGCAAGGCTTAACCCGTCCTCTTGCTTTTTCTTTACACTTTTTTATTTTATTTTTAGCTGCTGGAAACAAAACAGAACGACTGGACTCTTTAGTTTTAGTTTAAAAGCAAGTTCACAGCAGATATAATCACATCTTCTCATAATAGCAGTGGGTTAATGAGAGTCTGCAGGGAAAGAGGTCCTTGTGAGGATGAACCCACGGAGAATGACCAGCTTACTCTGCAGTTCCTCTCATTGCAGCTAATTGATTTTTTAACGTTAATGTTTCGGTTTCACGCTCATTCGTCCCGTTGAGAAGTTTTTTAGCTGCAGAAAGCGTCTGCTTCCTGTGAGAAAAGCTGTTAAAAGCCACTTAACTACTTAATAAAAGGCAGGAAAACAAAGTGAGCAAGTAGCTGTTGAACACAGTGAAGCATTTAACAGAGTCACATAGTTTCCTCGGGAGTTAGTGGAAACTTAAAAGTGCTAAAGGGGAGTGATTATTGGATTAACGCTCAGCAGGTGGAAAGAAACACACGTACAGAAAACTACATGCTGACGGGTTAGATTCTGTACAGCTTGTTTTAACTGTTCCCATGTTGTCAGAAAGATATCTTATATATCTTTTATATATCTTACATAATGTGGTTTAGCTATTGATCCTGTATGTTTTAGATAGATAGATAGATAGATAGATAGATAGATAGATAGATAGATAGATAGATAGATAGATAGATGGGTGTGGGGCAGGGTTATGAATGGGTGGATGGATGGATGGAAAGATGAATAGACACTTTATTGATCCTGAGGGAAATTCAGGCATCAAGCAACTTGTGTGACAGTTTCAAAGAAAAGCAGAACACGTATATTAAATGTACAATAACTGACTTCAGCCACTAGGGATCATGGGAGTTGTTGTCATCATCACCGTTTCTGCTCCTGTAGCATTTTGCTAGGTTCCCTGCGTGTTTGTGCTTTACTGGACAGAATGTAAATAAAATCATGATCCATTACAATGAGCAATAAAAATTGTCACATTATATCTTTAACATCAAGAATCTATGTTGAAGTATGTTTTTTTTGTGTTATCTTTCCCTGCTGCTATTTTATAATCTTGACCTGGACTCCCTGGCAGAGGGAATATTATATCTCAATGAAACCTTTCTTGTTAAATAAAAGTATTAATAAAATAATTGTAATTGTTTACAGATGTTTCTATAACCGGCATCCAGACCCATGTGACCCACATTTGTAGCAGCGTAAAAGAAAAAGGTGATGTAGTTGCTTCAAAGTTAGAGCTTATACGTTATTTATTCCAACGCTTTTAGAAACGACCACTCGAGGTCGAGGGACACTGATGTTGTTCCGTTCAGTTCAAGGTGAAAAGACTTTGATTACAATGAAACTCCTTTGGTCTCCGGCAGCGAACAGGAGCCGCTCTTTGAGGAGACTGTGCCTCGGTGAGTCGTGGCCTTGGATGCGATGCCTGAGTTTATCACTCTTAATAAGAGACTCCGCACTGGGCCACACTCCATTACGCATCGGCCACACGATAAATTACGTTCCCCTTCAATGACTCCTTGACCCCGAGGGATGTTTAATTAATGTGAGGCTGGACGTGGCCGCCATTAGTCGGAGGAACAGTGGCCGGTGCCGCCCCATCTTCCCGATCCTCGGGGGGGCCGTTACCAACACTTACTGCTATTTGAATGGGAAACAACCTCGGCTGCTAATCGGGTTTGAATATGAATTAAGAGTGTCTGGGTGATGTGGGTGTAGAGCAGGTGGTTCCCGGTGGGATGTGTGGACCTGCGGGGGTGGGGGGGGGGGGATCCTGGAGGATTCTGATAATGGAATTATTCTATTCACCAGAAACAATCTGACCCTCACGAAAATCACAATTAGAGAGCCCTGTAGCCGAATTCTAATGAGGCGTCGTCCTCACCGGTATCGCATCAAGTTAATCACGACCTCAGTTAATTTAGCAGTGAATCAACAGCAGCGATCGTCTGCGTGGCATCGTGGGACGTAATCAAACGGCTATATGTGTTAATTTGGAGTCTGACACTATGAAGTATTTCAAAACCCAAAAGGTTTATTTCATTATTTTCGAACACAGCTAATTAATGAACCGGGACATGACCATGAACTCTTTTCTGAATCCTTTTTCTCTCAGCAGTTTCTCAGTGTGAAAGTCCAACAACCTCAATCATCACAGACATCGTTTGTCCCGTCCTTCGATGAGTCGAGCAGAGGCAGGCGTACCGGACCTGGGTTGTCACGGTAACGATATTAGACACATAGTTATAGCTGTGTTGCTGTCTGACAAGATTTAGCTGCTAATACTATACCCAGTTTTGCTTTCAGAAGAAATCGTGTTCGAGGTCTTTAATACTTCGTTACAGGGTGAGAGGACCTTCGCCTCCTTGGTTACTGTCATCCCCCCCACAGGGAGGGCCGTCGCAATTACTTAGTTACTTGTTATAATGATGTTTCTCAGTTGAAAGATGATAAAGTATTTTGTTATAAATTAACAAATAAAAGAAACAACCTTGTCATTCCTTTGCTCCTGTCATACTTACTCCCACCACTAGAGGTCTACGTTCACAGACGACCTGGTTGTTCCTTCAGCAGGAGGACGAAACAGAAAGTTGTTCTTTTGAATTCATAAAGAGCAAAATGCAAAAGATTATCTGTTGTGATGAAAAGTAAAAATTTAAGTAAAATTTAAAGACCAGTGTTTTTGGAAGTTTCAGTTTTTGCAGCTACAACTTGGATGAATTTCTGTAATTTTCTTAAATCAAGACTCTTCAAACTCAAGAAGTCAAGTCGGTTACAGTGAACATCGTGTGTGCAGTGATTTTAATTTACTGTTATGTATTATTGTGCGTTAATCAATTTAGAAATTCCCACATAATATGAAACACGTTTGTTTGGCAAATGTTTAAGTTCAAGTTACAGTAAATGAGCAAAAAAAAAATGCAAATGCATAATACTTTCATCCTATTATATAGTACGAGCAGATTATCTGTTTTTAACGACAACACTTTTTCCACACGCTCGGCTGTTTGTGACAAAAATCCCTAAAATCTTCAGACTCTCGATATTTACCCTTGATTTGAGAAACTCATTCCGGCTGCCTTCTCCCTCTAAGAGCACTTTATGGCTTTTTAGGGCTTTGAGCTACTTGCCCGGGTTTATGATAAAGTCGTCCTTGGCTCGGGCAACGATTGTAACGACTGGAGTTTCATGACTGTCTGGCACATCAAGGTCTTTCTTTATTCATCATGTGATGATTCATTTTCGGTGGTGGCAGCAACTTTGTGACACAGAAAAAAACAATTCTTCCGATAATCATAAAGGAGGAATCAAACCGGCACTTAGGATTACACGTAGATTGTGATCACGGCACTAAAAATTCATCAGACTCGAGTGGCATGTTTTCCTCTTTCTGCCGAGAGACCCTCAGCGTCGGTTTCCCCGTCTCTGCTCCTCTCCCTCTGCTGTACATCTGTCTGCACCACGAACTGCCTCTCGCTCTCATGACTCAGGAAGCCCCGCGAACTGACACTGACAGCGGGGCAATGGCTGCATGAGTTGTGGAGTGTGGGGGGATAACCCAGAATATCACGCTGAAAGTGTGAAGTTGTCTATAATTCTGTTATAACGTCTGTCGTGAAAGGTCACGGCAGGCACGACTGAAAGGTGTGAGCTGCCGACTGGTGACGCACTTACAATGGGTCCTGGGAAAAAAAAGCAAAGCCACACACCTACTGAGCTCCCATCACCTCTGCTATCAGATGAAGGTGACATCCATTTCCGTGTTCCTGCCGAGCTGCAGGTCACCAAAGTGTTTCCCTGCCTGTTTGCATTCAGCGGCTTAATCCTGAGATACATCACGTCCCCCTGAATCCCATACAAATCGCAGTGATCACAGGTGTATTCAGTTGCAGAGGTTTTGGATTTGCAGCCTCTGTGTTTTGGCGGTATACGTGCTCACGCCGTCCCCTCTCAGCCGGCGCTGCACGAACAGCCCTTCTGGCGCCTCGGGTTCGTCTCGTCTGCTCTCTGCATGCTGAGCATCTTCCAATCTGGCCGCGAGCGATGGAGGGACTGGCGCGCTCGGTGTCAGCTCTCCTCGGGATTGTCAGGAGTCCTCTGTCAAATCCCCCTACCGGCTGGCCCTGCAGGCTCCGAGGAAATTAACTGGGAGGCGAGACTGGGAAGGGGGGGGGGGGGGTGACACTGACAGGAACTTTTTTTCTGTTTATGCTGCAACAGTATTACTCCCTCACAAAAAAAAAAAGACATCCTCCGAGATCCCTGCTGCCAGTGGTCATTTTATTTGGGGAAAGAGTGTGAGGGGGGGGGGGGGGGGGGGGAACAATAAATAAATATGAAATGCACTTCTCTGCTATGGCAACACACCGGTGGGTCTCTTTGCCTCGACGTCTTCTTTCCAGCTGCATTTTTCATCAGAGTGACTCAACTTGAACCTTCAATGACTCGACCGCGCAAAATACATGCACATTCAGAATTTTAGTTTATGAAGTCTGCTACTCGTCTCTTTTCTGAGTCCCCTGGAAACATGTCCGGTGTTTTTCCTTTTTTTTTGTATTTGCACGTGTTGAGACTTTTTGCAGCCCACGTGTGTCGTCAATTCGATGAAGTTGTTTTCTTTCATTTGCAGTGCGTTGATCTCACCAATGTGTGAGTGACCTCCAAACTTCAGCCACCGCCAGACTTCACAAGCCCCGAGTTCAACTCCCACGCTGATTAGCGGCGGAACAACCTGCTGAATACAACGTTCCGTCGCGGGGGGAAGTTTAACGAAACGCTGCTTTTTTACTTTGGTCCACTTTTCTTTCTGAAGAGTCTTGACTGAGCATATGCAGGATTTTTTTGACATGCATCTGTTGTTGAGTGTGAAGTTGAAACTTAAGTGAAATGAAAGTGAACAGCTCTCGACAGCAGCATCGCTTCCATTGAAGGCTGCATTGTTAAAGTGGCACACACTACGATTCACATCCTACACGGGAACCTGCTGTTTATCATTTCATGAAAGGAACGAGCCAGCTGTCTGACTAAACAAAAAACTGAATGATGTGTTCAGGGTCCACAATTAACTTTCTCACTCACCGGTGCAGGCGACTGGTAGATGGAGCATATTGCTTTAACAGGTAAAAACAATAAGTAGCCTTTATGTGTCACGTAAACCATGAAATAAGTTTAAACAACAACTAATGTTGAATAGAAACTTCAGCAAGGCCAGAGCAACATTTAAAGTATCGCTCAGTGTTTTATAAGTTTGAATTTGAAAATTCGCAAAGTTTCTAATCCCAAAACTCAAACTTGTTCCACGTACAGAGAGTGAAGCACTTTGTAAACCTGTCATTTGAAAATGAAATTTGTATTATTAAAAGTAAATGTGAAGTTTTATCAGTGGTTTAAATCAGATTAAAGCTCCTCAGGGTTTCCACTGTGTGGCTCTACAAGCTCTACTGGAGACAGAACCTTCTTTCTGCAGGTGATTTATTGTCCTTTAAATCAGAGTTTTGTTTTAAACGTGTAGTTCCCTCACACAGAGCTGTCCTTATTTTGGACACAGTTATGGTCAGAGGGTTGGTTGGATATAGAGTCAAACTAAAAAAAGAGAGAGCGAGAGAGAGAGAGACACTCAGAGGTAGAGCTGTCGTCTGCAGGGAATACGCCTGTGTGTCGACGTCTGGTTCACACTCTCAGAACAGTGTTTTATTACGTGACCACTATGGTACAAACATGTACCTGCACAATTTGGTGGATAGTCTTGAGATTTTTCTTGCCAAAAGGAAAATATACTTGCATTTGGTTAGTTTCAGACCCGATTTGATCCCGAATGGCCAAAGGCTTTGCTTCTGATTGATGGTGAGTGGGTGACCCTTTAATATTTCTTGCTTTATTAAATTGGGTACGACTGACAGGACCACTTCATGGAAATATTGGACTCGTTATACATCGATGAAAAGATGCATCTTAAATCAGTAGTACATTTTCATCCAGTTGCTTTGTCTAATAAACAATTTCCCAAATGAGTGCGAGCTACAAATGCACTCCATCGTCATTCAGAACATCAAGTTATGCGTTATATAAACTCGTAGATTTTATCCGCAATGTCCAACCCTGAGAAACTAATGATATTTCAGAGTTAAAAGGATCCTCAGAACATTTATGGACAAAAGTAAACAGACGCAGAAAGATTACACCCATAAGTCAGTGGTAACTCGGCTGCAGCACAACCGCCTGCAGGGATTTTTTGCTCCCATTAAACCAGAGGAACAGGAGTACAAGCATCAGCCACTGATGTTGGGAGATCAAGCTGCTTCCAGTTCCTCCCTGAGGTGCCTGATGGGGCTGAGATCAGAGCAGGAAGGTCAAGATGCCTCCACGGCTTCGTGCACGAGGGAAATGTCACGATGAAACGGGGCCAAACACACAAACTGCAAAGTGAAAGCACGCTATTGTCTAAGATATACTCGTATGCTGTAGAATCAGACGACTAGTTTGCACTTATTTGCTGTCTTGCGTGATAACAATGAGCAGATCGATATCAGGGGGAAACACAGTGGCTCTGTCCAAACCCATACAATCCAACTATCAGTTCATCTAAGGTTTGTTTAATCTGCACAACAACAAGGCATTGAAAGAACAATTGTGTTGTTTTGTTGTTGTTGTTGTTGTGTGCGTAATTCTCTGCAGGGAAAAGTGATTTTCTCTGGTTTTGTGTCTGACTCCGAACCGATGAGCCTCCTGCTAAAAGCCTAAAGGAGACGTTCACACACTTCAGCATTAGACACATATTCATAACAAGAGATAAAGACTCAGTCACATTTAGTTCTCAGACGCGAAAAATGAGCACAACAGCTAAATGCATTACAATTATGTTGCGTGTATCCTAGAAGCGAATATTCACGCAGTTGAAATTAAAGTCATTTCTGTAACACTTTAATTTACAGCGTCTGCAACGTAGAAAAGACAAAACTGACAGTTTCCCTCCAACGGCTTGACATTTATAAAGCATATTTAAAAAGCCCAGCAGAGCAAAAACAGGGGGGACGACACCACCGGGGGGGGTAAAGAGCCGATGACAGAGATTCTCTTACAGATAATTACAGTGACAGTGTTGGATCTATGATAATAAGTCGTTCCACCAGACCACAGCTTCACAAAAGCAGCTGCTGACGCATTTGTGCAATAGATCGTTCTGTTGTCGGAGAAAAGGGTGAACTCCGATATGTAGATACGGGCGATTGATTATCAGCCGCCCTGTGACTTCAAAACGAACTCTGAATAGAGGTTTGACCATCTGCTTCCCAATGCGTGACTCTTACTTCCAGCTGTTAGGAGGCTTCTATTCACTGATTATTACGAAGGGGGGGGGTTCTGATAATGGAAGACGAGCAGAGGCGCGAGAGAGATGGAGGAGAAATGGGTTTGATCTTGAAGCAGGGGAAAGGGCGCCGGAGTCCTCGGGGCCCCGACTTCTCTAAAAGGTGCTTGTAGCCTCCAGGGAAGACGCTCGCTCGCTCTCTCTCCCTCTCTCTCCAGCTCCGAGCGTCGTCATCCTCATCTCCCACCACCCCCGCTACTCACGATCAATTATGATTGACAAGCGCTCTGGTTCAGAACTCGTTTAAGCCGCTTAATCTGCGGGTAGATATCAGCCCCTCCCAATTTCCTACTCCCACATCCCGTCTGAGATCATGCAGAGTACCTGAGGAATAGCAGCTTTCACTGAAGTCCTTGCCACATGTTGAGGACTGTTAACTCAAGAGGACCAGGTCAAGTGACGGAGCCATGTTGACCTTGTCAAAACAGGAAAGGAAAGCTTATTTTCACCGTGTGTTACACAGAAGCTGTGAGGTTTTTGAAAAAGTCCTGGAAGCCGGTGCATTCGTTGGACTGTTTTCAGAAATATGCCAGAAAATGGATTATCCTCACCATCTCCCCTAAGCTCCAGTGTAAACAGTCGCCTGTGACTGGAGTTTGTCTAATATGTCCCCAATGAGCACGATGACGAGGTGTGTGGACAAAGTGTCGTGCAAACCTTCAGGTTTCCACACAACATCCAGGCTGGATTCTTCATGTGAGTCAGCCACGTGATGGACGGAGCCACACGTGTGAAGTTACCTGCCGGGTTTTATACAGCGGCCCGTGGAAAGGACCAAACCAAGAGATCTGACATCACGGGGGGGGGGGGGGATTAGAGTATTTTAGCTTTGGGATTCAGTTACTGTTCATGTAGTTCTCCCCTGTGTGTGTTTATTGGTTTGGTCAGTTAGTTTATATGACGCCCTCATGGCTCATTTTGTGGGAAGTCTGTTAATTGAGTGAATCGAGTTGTTTTCACTCGTTATGTTTTGTTCAGCAGCAGATGAGGCATGTTTCTGCTTTTGGGGGAATGAATGAATCATTTCCACATTTGTCTGTAAGCCCGGCAGGAAGTTGGATCCATCACGGAAATATTGTACTTGGAAAAACTACGAGATAGATTAACATGAAGTTCAAGATGCAGATATTCAAGTTTCCTAGATCATAAATAAAACTGACTGATGGGTTTTCATCTGGTGTCACGGTTTGACAACATACCTGTGCTTTGTGTTTAGTACTGTAACACGATACTAGCATCTTTCAGGCTAAAGTAGCTGAGCCTGATGGGAATACTGGCTAAAAATGAGCATGTTGGGTCTGATCATAATAACACGATCACAGAGAGAATACTAACATGATTGCAGTGACGACGCTAACGCCATCCCGATCCCATCGCTAACATACTCACTTCTTTTTAGCCGCACGTTAGCATGGCGTTGTCGGCCACGTGCACTTACTGCTAATGTGGCTATTAGCTTATCAACAAAGGCTCCTTCGTGTGACCATCATTTGATTAAAATTGAAAAAATCCTGCCAAACAGCGAGCGACAGCACACGTGACTAATCTTTATTAACCCCAAACACTTATTGCTAATTATAGTGAAGGTTAAGATGTGTTTTTGTTTTTTTGCAGCAGTGTATTGGGACTTTCCTGTGACCTCGTAATACATTTTCAATTTAATTTACACGCCTCTTCACTTCATTTGCTGCAGATTCTCTCTTATCACGGCACGGCCCTGCAGCCGAGCAGCGTTTCACACTCGGCTCATTGTTCTCGCTTGTAAACAAAACCTCCACACGACATAATGAGCCACATATTGACCACCGTGCAATTTGAGTCGCGCGGAATTCTAGCCTGAACTGATCGCTGTGAAATTAACTGTGATAACAGCCACTAATAACCATATTCTCAAGCGTTTCTGTCCATGAGCTTCATTATTTCCCCACTGCTTTGAACGTGTGCCCGGTTTTACTGGAAGGGATTTTCAGGGAGGGGGGGAATAAGCCTGATAACTCCCAAAATCAGGCCAAATAAAAGCACGCGGCTCATCACCGGGGGTGTAAGTAAAGTAAGAAAGTGCTGAAATTAGACTTTTCCTGAAAACGAGACTCATCAGAGCTGAGAAACAAATCTGCAGCCGGAGCTCTGCAGTTCTTGGTTTACAGACAATCTGATTATATGAAATTCAGGAATTTGAATAATTCTTTTATACATTATCGGCACTGAGATTTCTATTTATTCAGTCTCACAATATCCCATCAGCCTGGCGAAGCGTCGCTCATAGACGTATTTGTAACATACCCCACGAATCCATCAAGTTACAAATGTTTTGTCCGTGAGAGAAAAAGGAAAAATCTTATTACCACAGTTGGAACTGGCCCCTTTAACGTCAGCCGCTGAGGAGGCCCGAGCATTTGTAAATCCTAATATCAATAGTTCCTCACACTCTTTGTAAAGCTGTGAGTGTGAATTGAGGAGCGGGCTGATTGGTTTCTCATTCTTAACAGTGGCTGTTGGGAGGCAATTTAATTTCCTCTCCTCCGTCCTGCGTCCTGGGAGGCTTACTTTTTTTATTTTATTTTATTTCCATGCTTGCCTCTTCAAAAATGTCAACACGACTTTGTCAGCAATAAGCACTCTCTCTGCCGTGACAGATATCACCTGACCCCAATTTAAGAAAGACACACTCCTCCAGCACAATATGAATATATTATCATCTTGTGGTAATGTCCTGTATTCAGCGGCGGGGAATTATATTGAAGGATGTGGTGGAAATCTGAGCAGACGTCACTTAAATAAGACAGAAGCAGTGTTGGGTTCCGTCAGTCTGGGGCGCAGATACAACAGCGATACAACAATCAGGTGCGGATCACAGGGAAATATCAATCAAATCAAAAAGAGCCTCCGAATGTAATGAAACTAATTCTACTAAAAGCTTTTATTTCCAGACGGCTGAACCGCGAGATCCCGTCTCCTGACATATCTGCTTAGAGCTCCTGCTTTTCAGCACAGCCCTCCTGCATATCTGTCATCACGGCGCCGATATTAGCCGCGTGAGGATGGATCTCGGCCTCTCTCGGCTATAAGCAAGGCAAACAGCACTAATAGAGCACCCTCCTCTAATGGGGGTTTCTGTCACTCAGAGAGAGAAGAAGAGAGCCGGGGTAATGTTTATTGAATTCCATCTTCAACAACAGCCATGAAAGCAGACAACATTGGTTTGCGGACTGCAGCCTCGACCGGGCACATCTCCCGTGTTACATAAACACCCCGTGCACGTGCACACGTAAAAAAAACATCTGAGACGTCTGCACAGGTTGTGTGTGCACGTGCACGGGGACACGCGCACACGCACGCACAAATTGCATTCAAAAGACATCTGCCATCATGTGACCACGAGGCATTCAGATGCTACCCTCCAATGAATATAAAGTATAAACACTCCTCCAAATTCTCCCCCCATGGCCTCTATTTCATACCATTATCTTGGCATAATAAACACATTAGCTTCTCCCTACCCAATTCCTGCTCCTAAGATGAATCTTTCCCCACTATATAAAATAATTTGCCAACATTATATGTGCCGATGAATAATTCATGGGGGTTCATGGAGAGTTTCAGCCACATCTGAGTCCTGGAGGAGGCAGAGCTGACAGACACGCAGGTTGTGCAGTCGGACAGGCGGCGCTCGGGAAAGGAAAATGGAGGATTTGCTGAGAAAGTCTTGCTTTGAAAGTGATGCACGGTCCTGTGTGCTCGCCGTGACGGCCACTTACTCACACGAGGCACGAGGGCAGTTCAGATGAAGATGCAGGATCGTTTCATTCTCTATTGAATTGTCATGATTGGTTCAAGTGAAATGATTTCCGAAGCTGCTGTGTGTGATTCCTGCTTCCGGGCGAAACCTCCGGGACAAAAACAACCTTTTCTCTGTGATGGAAACATGAAAAATGTAACTTAATGACATAAGCATAATTTATGATGTTTCTGAGACAGATTTTCAGGAGGTACAGAGTTTGATGTACCGTCTTTCTTGGTCTTAGGAATAACTCTAACTAATATTTTGTATTTCTGTACTTGCAAAGGTCCATTTTATTAAGAATTGGGTGGGAGAAGGTCATCTCTATTTCTGCGTCTCTGTATCAAACCATCATCATAACCCTGAAAAAGAAAACGTTTTGGAATTATTAATCTCTATAAAGAGATTCTAAATGTGAATATCCGGAATCTGTAGGAGCGAGGGACAAGATTTTGGGGCCAAAAGCTTCTTCTGGTTTCCATTTCTAGTTTTCAGCAGGATTATGTCGCAAGTAAAAAGTCCATGTGGTTTATTTGTGTGGAGAAATGAACTTTTATGATTAAAGGATGGGGTCGGACTGGAAGACAGAGTCTTGGCCTGGATATGTGCTGTCGCCACTGGACGGCTACCAGAGGCTAATTCATCGTCAGACGATAGTCGATGAGGAAGAGTGAGGAAATATCCTCTGGTGATTAAAGGCCTTATGTGGCCTTATGTTCAGAATTTGAAATATTCTGGTTGTGGTGACTCTGTGCTCTGGCATTAGAAATTACACTGTCACTTATATCATCTTTTTACAAACTAAAAAATGTGAGCTGCTGAAATAATGTTAAAGATTTGGGTCTTTCTGTGTTGTCTCTGCTCTTCCTCGTGGCCCTCACAGGATAAGTGCTGCAGATAATAGATGTATGCACATTTCACATAGTCTGAATGTACCTGTGTAGATAAGGAGCGAAAATATTATTGCGATAAACTTGAATATCAACTCACGGTTTCAAATCGGAGCAGATCACGAGCTGGTGTCAGGTACAGCTTGTGATTCAGGATCGTACAGAGTGTAATGTCACAACTGGCAATCACATCCAAGTGCTGGTTAATTAAGTTCATGTCGCTGTCACTTCCTGCCGCAGCGAGTTTTGCTCAGAACGATTCGTTTACAGGAAACTCTGACAACAGGAACTCATCACGTCACTCTGCCGACAGCCGATTCTACACGAACCCCAATTTATTAAACATTCATCCTTGTCCCCCCGAACACCGGATGTACACTCGCTCTCTCCCACCGAATACTGACTGAATAAATATGTCAGCTTTGTTTAAGCACTGCAGAGAACCCCCCCGGGGGCGATATGCTGTGAAGTTACAGGGGGATCTCTCTCACGCACACAAAAGGATGCACAGCCCGGCGTGAAACGAAACTCCGTAACGTCTGCAGTCACTTTGAATGTGCATCAGGAAGCCGGGCTGAAAGATAGAGGTGGAACATTAATGCTCTCAGAAAAAGCTGTGATCTTCTTTGCCAATTTTGTATTTTCGCTATCACAAAGCAAAATGTAAGAACAAGTCAAATCAGTAAGAACTCATCAGACCGCACTGAATCTTGTAAAATGACTGCGTATGAGTATTATTCAATTATAATAGAAAAATTGTAATGTATTATTCTTCTATTATCGTTATTATATTAGCAGATTTTAGTTTTTGTAATTAAACAAATGGGCTGCGCTGTTCGTCTACACCCTAAATTATAAGTCGGCCTCCCGTTGTGTAGCTATGGCAACAAACCCAAAAAGTAAAACTATAATCAAACCTCTGCTTTCTGTTACTTCTTTGAGGCTCTTGACTTTAAGATTTATATTTTTTCACTGGATCCAGACGGGAATATCTGGGATTGACATCAAATTTCTTAAATTCACAGATACCAGGCAGCGTGATCCACAGACTCTGTCAACCACCTGACTTTTCCTCTAGCGCCACCACGAGTTCGACGTTACACTCTCAAACTAAACTGCACTAACGTTGGTGTCGTGTAGTTCGACTTGAGGTCACTGATCGATGAAAGGTCAAGTTCAAGGTCAACTAAAATATGGTTTGCACACATTGTCACACACGGAAATCACCACAGATCACAACAGGCTGGAGAGACGATATACGATCTCATCATTCTCCATCCTCTCATGTCCGATAAGTAACGTTCTCTGGATCCTAAGATCACAGACAGGACCAAACGCTTATATCGACTCAAATACTCAGAAAATGACATCATATGCCGCAGTAATGGACATAACTTTTGCAACCAGTGAGTTTAGAGACACGATTTTACTATTTTACTTCTGTGTTGTTTGGTACAAGTTGGAAAAACAGTGTTATCAAAGAGCGCGACAGGTCGAACCCGACACCCGGGGCTGTGTGTTCTAATGAGGCGACTCATCTCAGAGCAGGGGGGGGGGGGCTGAGGAGTGGAGATATGTTTTTGATGCGACGATGTGACAGGGCGGATTCAGGAGGATAGCGATGGGTGATAAGAGGTATTGGGCTGTCGGTGTATTATCTGGTGTCAGGGAAGAGGTGACGTGGGGACAGGAAGGAGGAGAGAGAGGGAGAGGGAGGGAGAGAGAGAGAGAGAGAGAGAGAGAGAGAGGGAGAGAGGGAGAGAGGAGAGGGAGAGAGGGAGAGAGAGAGAGAGAGGGGAGAGAGAGGGAGAGGGAGAGAGAGAGAGAGAGAGAGGAGAGAGAGAGAGAGAGGAGAGGAGAGAGAGAGAGAGAGGAGAAGATAGAGAGAGGAGAGGAGAGAGAGAGGAGAGAAGGGGGGAGAGAGAAAAGGAGAGAGGGAGAGAGAGAGAGAGAGAGAGGAGAGAGAGAGAGAGAGAGAGAGAGAGAGAGAGAGCCAGAGCAGCCAGAGCCAGTCGTGTTATTTCGTGAAGCAGATTTTCAGGCACAGCAGAAATCATTTTCAATTATCAAACTGAAGCTCAACCCGAAGAAGACTCCAGCTGCTCTCAGCTAATTTACTGAGGACGAGACAGAAACAGGCGGCGAGCGGGAGTCCGGACTTTTCTCTTATTTCTCTTTTTACCTCCATCTGTTATTGAACACTTCTGCTGACTGACCCTGAAACATCACAGATCCTCAAACATGCAGCGACACCTGAACTCTGTTGATTTGAAGGTTTCGCTGCTCGTGATTCTCACTCGGGTCACAGCCCCACTGGAGACTCGCCTGTGAAGAGACGGGGAAGTAGTTTGGTTTCCTGAAAAATGATTTTCTCAAATAAAAAAAGAAAGAGAGTCTCTTTGAAGACGTGCTGTGTTTTGATTTTTGAGAGTAAGGTGGAAATATTTCAAAAATAAAGTTGGAATTGAACGAGAAAAAATAGTAAAGTAAAGTTGTATTGTAATGAAAAATAGGAATCATTTTTTACCTTTATGAGAAAAAGGCAATAATTTTACAAGATAAAGAAATAACTTTAAGAGAAAAAAATGAATAACTTTACGAGAGAAGTTGAAATATGAAAAGCATAAAGTCATAATATAACAAAACTAAAGCTGTAATTTAAAGACAAATTCATAATACTACAAATTCACAATATTAGAACAATTAAGTTGAAATTTAACATGAAAAAATTATATAAGGAGAATAGAGTGGTAATTTAATGAAGTAAAGAAGCCACAACATTTTGAGAACAAGAAAAAACATGAATTCAACCCTTTAATACGCAACAATATATATACGACAGAGACGTCTTCTTCTTCTTCTTCTTCTTCTTCTCTCAGCCCAATACTCCATCATACTATATGGACGTACAGAATTTTATCCCTCTACATTTGAATACATATTTAAAACTGCCCCTATTAAATCATCTGCAAACTAAAGAGTAAAATGACTCATACTATAGATGTGCAGCTATAACATACTTCGAAGCGGAAGATCAGAAATGAATAATTCATGATAATTCGACTTAAAAATGCTTATATGCAATACGCGAAAGCATGTTTCACCTAATAGTGTCGAATTATAATCTGCAGGTATTGTGACCTTAAAGATGAATATATGATTTTCATCACATTATGCACAGCAATGCAAATCATTTCATTACACGTGGTATTAAAGTCTGAAAAGTGAACTTTAGAGGAAATGTCAAATGCTGTGGATGATGCTGTGAGTGGGAATTTATGAAATTGGGTGAGATACAGTAACCTTTTCTAAAATGGCTTTATTGTATTTTAAAAGTTATAATAATGATAAATGCGCCTGTTCTCCAGCAGGTTCCACAGCTGCTTTGTCTTCGGCGAGAATACAAAACAATCCGAGTTATTTAAAACCTGCCCGACAGACGATGTAATCCAAACAGATGTTTGCTCTGGGGAAGACAACACAGCACTGATGGAGTATTATGGTGTATTATTACAACACACGGGGCTTATTTAGGTTTATTTACATGTTTTAGGCTTTCGGGCAAAACAGATCCATTTTTAAATCGTGATGTAATATCAGGAAAAAAAAATCTTATGTCTCAATCTAAGGCAGAGACATTCTGTGCATGTAAAACAAATATATATACATATTGATGTGAGCTGGAAGGAGCAGTGGAGGGAGATCAGGATGTTCTCCACTGTCCAGCTTGTGTGGAAGTTGAAAATATCAGATTGTGGTAAAGTTTGGATGCTTCAAAACAACAAACCGACCTCCACATGCTCCGTGTAGAACCCGAACAGCAGGTTGGATAAGGCAGCTCGCATGGAAACGCTCCTCCACGGCCTCCTCCTCCAGCTCCGTCTCAGGGAAACTAAGATGCTCCCTCGGCCAGACACGATGTGCTGTGCCCTCCGTTGAGTTGTGGAGCTGCCCCGGGGTCAGACAAGACCCCGCCGAGCAGTGTCCAGGGGCCGAACTCCTCACAAGCCTGAACCGGCTGCTTTAAACACAACAGACAAACACTTCTGTTTCATTTCTGAGAGGTTAGAAGAGACACGCTACTTCAATCACAATCACCAGAGCTCGACCTGCATGGGACCGAAACCTGCGTCTCCACTGAGGTCACACTAATCCTGCTGTGGATCTCACACCCGTATTAACCAGAGGCTTAAAATTATTGTATTTTAAGGATATTTATCGTACGTGAATCATAGAGGATGTAGATTCTGTGAATATTTATCAAATTTAAAATGTTCATTAAATGTTTCCCTTCATTTTGAAGGATATGTTGCACAAAAAGGATGAAATTTAAAAAATAGTGGGAGGGATGAGGAGAGTCTATTGAAGCTCAGGGGCTGGAATTAAACTTATATTTAACCGACAAATGAAAATCAACTGTGTTCTTCTCTTTGTTAAATCTACAATAATCTTCAAAAATTATGTTGTTGGGCCTGTTGACAAGGTTGTGATACTAGAGGAATCTGTCTGATTTGCGATTGTTTAGTGTGACTTTAGTGTAACGGACGCATATGGTCCATATTCACATTCATCATTACAAGCAAGTGTAAACTGGTGCAGTGTCGGTGAGGCTCGATTGTTTTTCGTGCTAACGGAGGCTCTGCTGGTTCTTTTCCCCTCGAGGCCTCACAGAGCGCGGACCTCTGGGAAATGACAAAAAATGTGCTGCCACTGAGGAGAACGACCACAATCTGCAAAAAAGACTAAAACCAACGAGGGCTCTGAAACCTCAAGGACAGAGCAGCGGAGGTCGACGAACCCAGGGAGACACGTCGACGGCCAAACCAGGTCTGAAAGGTGCCTCACGTGCGACGGCTTGTTAGGGTCTCTAAGGGGAAAGGAAAATCTGAGATGTCTTGAATAAAGTCGTAATATTACCAAAAAGGTCGTAGATTTCAGAGAATGAAGTTGAGAGAGCAGAGGGAGAGGAACTCCGACGGGCACGGGTTCTCTCGGCTGCTTATCTCCTGTTCTTTTCTTTATTCTTGTAATATTACGACTTTTTTATCATTTTTGAATATTATGGCCGTCGTACTAAAGAGACTCTTTAAAGAAAGTTTGTCCTCTACATCTCAGTATCATCTTATCGCAGCAAACATGTTTTTTTAACAGTAATTCTAAGCCTCCCGTCTTTCTTTGGGTTACGTGCCACCAATTTCAAAGAGTGTACAGAGAGTAGAGAACTGAGGCGTCTGTTACTTCTCTTAGAAAGAACTTTATATTCAGCGCTCACACTAGTTCAGACAGCCGCTCTCTGATTCGCTCGTGTGTTGGCACAGTGTCAGGTGGAGTCAGAGATCGCTCGGTATCGATCGTCTCCAGGGCAAAGCAGAATATTATCAATGTGATCTATTTGAATAGAGTTAAACTGTGTCCGTGATGTATTTTCACGTGTTTTTGAGCTGATTAAGTTCATGTAATCATGACCTGACATTAAGCCTCGAGCCACAAACTGGAGTGTGACTGTACACGTGTGCAACCTGCTCAAAGAGAATAGCGCTACAGCGGCAGATCGAGCCTCTGGCCGCAAACACGACAGCAGAGCAGCAGGTTTGTGAAGTCGTGGAGATGAAGGGACGAGTCCGGGTCCAAATGAATCCACAGCTCCGGTCCCCTCAGTGGATGAAATGAGCTTTAATCACTGTCATGGTTTTTAACTTGAGGACCAGTTGTGCTAATGCAGGTTAATTCCTCGTCTGTTTGATGAGTGTGGTGCAGGAAGGTGTCCCACAGGGCTTAGTACCGTCCATGAATCTAAAAGCAGGAAGTCTGTAGAACTAATTGTTCAATATCTCGGGGGTTTAGATTTATCTCATTTATCTCATTTACATTCTGCCGGCGTATTTGTTTTTATCTCAAACCTTGTTCCCACGTCTTGAAATGTGTTTAAACTCTGCAGCGCGCTTTGACACCGACGATTCAGAGGCGACCACATAACGTGCACAGGTTTCATCCGCGTCCCTTTGAGGTTAACCTTTTACGTCCCCCCCTGCCGTGTTTCTTTTGCACGTCTGAAATTTTTTTTTTTCTACATTTTGAAAGTGGCTGTTGATAGTTTGTTCTCATTAACAACGAGCAACACAAGCCGCGGCCAAAACTCGCAGCGATTCTCCGCTGTCCATCTGTGTGTTCAGTATGCTGCCGACACTCTCGGCTTCATCAAATATGGGAAACTATAGGGTAAAAGGCCTGGCAGACTTTCTGAGCGTTGATGAAAGCAGTGGCTTGACACGGAGGCAGCATATTTTGTTGGCACAACAATGAACGTTTGGGAACGTGGTGAGCATCCAGATGGACGACCGAGAAGTGGATTAAATGATTGGCTGGAGAAGTTGCAATGGACATTTTAGTGCTGCTACAAAGTCCGAAACCCCAATTTTCATGCAGCAATTCACAAAAAGGGGATAAAAAGCATTGATTGTAATGGAGGAATAAAGTCAGACACACACAGATGTGTTTGGGAAAAAACACAAAGCAACTGAGGGTGTGTATAAAGAGGGACGACATGGCAGCAGCTCCCCAAAAGTGAAGCCAAAAACATAGAGTAGTATAGATAACGACTGTGTTTGCATAACCAGATTAGTAAACGTGTTAAAAAAAAATCTGTAAACGTGTGCTGAGATTTGTAGACGTGTCTGTGAATGTGTGTTTTTGCAGATTCTACGACACGTTTATTCGATTTACCATCGTATACGATAAATAAAAGTGTGTCAGGTGAACAAGCACCAGGATCCGTCAGCCGAGCTCACGGCGCTGAAAGTGTACACCACCCACGTGAAACTCATTAAGACCTTACATGGAACAAGGGGCTGAAAACAACCGAGTGAGCAGAAGCAAAGTCTGCACAACATGTTTTACAAGACACCAAGCAAAATAAAACTTCAGTCCATCTGCATTAAGCTTGTTCCTTCAGGCCTCGTATCAGGATTGCAGACTCGCCGTCTGCCGGACTTCGCTGATTCAGTTCGCTGCAGTCGTTCTGTTCTGTTCATCCACAACAAGTTCGCAGGCTTCTCCAGAGGAAGCAGAAATCGTGGGCATAAACATTTGTGCAGAGCAGAGTTCGTTCTGTTCCCTTACGGTGGTTTTTCCTACAAGTACCGTGGCGTCAGAGTCGATATTCCAAGCTCAAGGTCAGACTGCAGTTGCTTGAGCTGCGGAAGTAAACAAAATAAATACACACACACATCTACGTAAGTGTATATGAGTGTACACACACACAAACACACACACACACACACACACAATCCTTAAGAGACACAAACCCTGCACCAGCATGAGGACCAACTAAAAAAGTAGTTGTGGAAAGTGTTGACTCAGTCTGACTCCTCCCATTGGTTTTGTGAACTTCAGTTTTGAAGCCTTGAGTTTAGCATTTTTCTCCGGCACCATCTTGTTTAAAAAAAAACCCCCAGATGTAACCATATTTGGAGGAGCAAGGGGAGGAGCCTGACTGAGAGCTTGAGGACACCTCACGCCCACCTTCACCTGCGACCTGCACCCATTGGACGGTACTAGCTGTCAATCACACAGTATCCACGCCCTATTATGTGCCGTCCTTTATCGTTTATTTGAATCTAAGTGGGACAATAATTTACAAAATGAACATCACGCTGTATTGACATTGGCAAATGTACTGATGTGTAGCAAGCTAGTATAAAGTAGGGTCATTCCTATGAATAAGATTTTATCGCATGATATCTATGACTTTCATTATCTGTAACTTTATAATGTTTCACTCTTATTTCATATTGTTTGTTGTAAAGCACTTTATTACAATTGAAAAGTGTTAGGGTTAATAAAGTTGTTATTATTATATTATAACTATTTTCTCATAGACTTCCATAGAGAATTACTTCTGTTTGCAAACAGTGGGGTCGCCCTCTGCTGGTAATATGAGAGAACACAGTTTTAATTTAATTTAATTTAATTTTATATATTTTATTAAATGATTTCTTCCCGAACAGACTCGTGTGGCCCCCTAAGTATAAAAGTGCCCATGGGGGGGGAGGAACAAAAACTTTGAGCTGAGCCTGGAGTAAAATATCAGCACTCGTCATAACCGGTTTAACCTTTCCCTCTGAGCTCCTTTGTCAAGTTGCACAGCTCCCATGTCATTTAGAAAGAGTCAGAGGGACGGCTGATTGAAACAACAATGACCAAAAGTAAAAAGTTCCCTGAGTACTAAAGTACAGGACCCCTGAATGGACAGACGTGGCCCTCATTATGAGGGAATAAGAATCCAGCTGACTGTTTTCCTCGAGTCATGAAAGAGGAAGCAAATCAGCAGCACCAGATAATCTACAGATGGAAAATAGCAGCGGATCAAGAGAAGAAATCAGTGGACTACATGTTGCGTGGGAATAAGCAGGGGGCTGATTACTTCCACTCGGGTTCGCCCTGGAAGTGGCTGATGCCAAATCAATTTCTTCAGAGCGCACCTCCGACAAACGAGCTGCAATGGTTTTACCAAACGGGGGGGAAATTCACGGAGCTCCTGCAAAGCCCGACTGTTCTGTGGCCCTGACTTCAATCTGAGAACTGTCAGTGTGACAGGACGTGTCTGCAGGGACACTTGAAACCAAACAGTACAGATTTCTACAGTTTACCCCACAAAATCAACGACAAGATACTAATCGGATGATAATTAACTAATAATTAAAGTGTATCAGGACGTAGATGAAGCAGATACATGCAACAGGTTGGTAGAACCTCAACAGGTTGGTATCCATAGACTGCTGGTGTGTCTCAATCAGGGGCTGCATCCTTCGGAGGCTCAAACAAATCCCAGGAAAAGAGTATGAGGTGCATTCACGAGTATCAGGCTTCAACTCACAAATGTTAAAAATCCAAGGGGCATTAAAACTGCAACCTGCCTCCTCCATGTTAAGGGATGGGACAGGGACCAAAGATCAAAGATGGTTTCAGTCAATTTATCAAGTGTTTATGTGTCTGACTTTGATTTGAATAAGTCATTTGATGCTATAAAATGAATATTAATGCATTATAGAAAATACATGTTTTATTATCTGTTTTAATTAAATCTATTGTTATACAAATCAAATTTGATTGATTGATCCCCACAAACTAAAAGCAATGAATGCACAGTTTGCAGAAAGCAGGTATTTCCTGTAGGTGAGAAAAGTAAACATTTGGATTCTCTGCACCCTCGACAGATAAAAAATACATTCTGGAGCACTGTACGTACCATTCCCCTTCCTGACATCTCTGTAAACTTTCCGAAGCATCAGTAGAAGGTATAAAATAAAAATGTTTTGGGTTTGAACAGTGTTTGGCTGCTCAGCTCGAGCTTGTACTGATGGAAACGCTGCAGGGTCCAGCAGAGGTGAAGAGGTTATGCAGGGGTCGGACTACACGATACTGACCCAGTTATAGTCCGACCTGGAAGACTTGGTGGTGTCAAGTGGGTTCAGAACTGGGCAACAGGCACCACAATCGTTTTATCTCATGTATTGTATCAACCGATGCCAGATCTGGGGGCCCAGCAGAGAGATTAGCATGTTTCCACTACGGCTTTCATCACCTCTGTGACGTTGAACTGTGTGAACACAGTTCTAAGCCAGAATAGATGAAGAGGAACGATGAAGTGTTGGAAGTGTTGGAAGGTGGGAACAGAGGAAGCAGATTCGTTGAGCTGTGCAACAAATCTGTTTCCTCTGTTGGTTATCATGAGAGTTAAAAAGACACGGACGCCTTTCGTGACGTAATGAACATCATGAAAAGACGACAAACAGCGATTGGCCGTAATTATCTAATCTGGAATGGATGGATGGATGAATTAATTTATGGATAGATGAATGTATGGATGGATGGACGGACGGTTGGATGGATGGACGGACGGTTGAATGGATAGATGTACGGTTGATTGTATGAATGGATGGATGGATGGATGGATGCATGATGGAAAGGACTGTAAGGATGGTGGATGCATGGCTGGTGGATGCCTGTGAAAAGCTTTCTGTCACAGTGTGTCAGCCGGTGCTCGGATCTGAGCTTTTCATGACGGGTTAGTTGTGTTAGTTCTGTGCCAATGATTCGTGCTGCTGTTTTTCTCTCAGTCCTCTGGAGCGGACGAGCCAAACCACACTGTGATACAACCGTTCTGCAGCACTGTCTCTATGATGCAGCTATAAAAGTTCACAAGAGCTATGGGGCTCAAGCCAAAACTCCAGAGACGCCTCAGAAAGTACAGTCGCTGCTGTGCCTGCTGGAGGATGTGCACGGCGCTGAGGGACGATGTGAAAGTCTCCGAGACGTGTGAATCCAAATCTATTTAAGCTTTCCACTGACGAGTCACTAATGAGAATCTGATGGTCTCTGATCTTTCTGTGGTTGACGACGCTTTCTTTGGTCTTCTTGACATTCGGAGAGGTTGTTATCTTGACACCATATGTTTAGCTCTCCCACTTCCCTCCTATAGGCCCCTCTCACCACTGTGGCTTATTAGTCGGTCATCTGCGTGTTTTACAATGCTGCTGTTATCTTATTTGGAAACACAGTCGTGTGTAAACAGGCTGTAGGGGAATGAGACAGCAGCCCTGAGGCACTCCGGTCCCAACTAATGTAGTTGCAGAGTCACAGGGAGTTTCAGCACCAGCTCGGTTGGTACAGCTCATTTCAAAAGTCCAAAATCCATAAACAAGTACTAGAAAAAGTACAACAAAGAGTTTGCAGGATTCAAACCAACGCAGCCACAGCACTGAAGGTCAGAGATTGTGAATTTCACACATTATTGAGTTTACAGGTGAAGTGTTCAGAAATAATTCAACACGTCAACTTGTCTTGTAAAACAAAGTCGATAGACATCAGTTTTAAAATGCAAAAAGTGGAAGATTAAGATATACATCATATATCAAAAACTTCTTAAAGTAAAAAGAAAAGAAAATGACTATAACAAACCCCATAAAAGTACAAGATGGGTTTCGACTCACTTTTGTTTTTACTATGTGCATGTTCAAGCTGAAATTAGAATAAAACATTTTTAAATATCACGAAGTAGGGTTTTCTGCTCGGCTGAGGTTCAGGCTTCCACAAATTGGGACAGAGGAGAACATCAGATCAGTGACGAGGAGACGACAGGATGACGTCTTAATATTTAACCCCAGGTGAGTGGGCACATTGAGGAAAAGTTACTAATACTTCAGGATGAAAAGGAGGAGCCATACACATAACACACTGACTGAAGACGTCAACTTGGAAAGACTCCAGAGACGTACCTGAACATGTGTGACCCCAAGAATCTCCTTCCTAGTTCTATACAACCTCCATGTTCCAGAGTTCGCGTCTGAAAACGGTTTTAATCCCACAATCTAGTAGTTGTCTTAACTCCCAAGACGTTGTTCTCGAGGGAGCGACAACAAATCCAATTCTGCTCAAACTCTTGTTTTGTGGAAACGAAGCATTATGGGTATGACAGCCTCTCCGTGGAGCCGATGACTGATCTCGATGTAACGCTTTCCTGTCGACTGGCTGGACTATGATTAGTGATTGACAGAAACAACCATTTCCCCTCCAAACCCCGGTAGAAAACACTCCAATTTAAAAAAAAGTCAAAACTTTGACTCCTAGTGCGTCCGCTTTAAACTCTGGTGAATTCTCAATTTTCTCTACAGCCAGTAAATATCAGGGGGTGTCAAACTGGAAGTGCAGAGGTAACCTGAGGGCACAGTGGTCCTATCTGGAAACACACAGAGCCCAGCGTGACACTGTCTCAGTCCACAGGAGCCAACGGCTGATTGATGGTAAGAGCTTCTCTCTCGGCTAGAGGAGGAAGAGGAGCATTCGAGAGAAGAGGGGATAAAAGGAAAGGGATGGATATTGAGTGTGGAATAAGTCTCATTAAAAATCTTCATGTGGCTTGTCGATGTTATGACGGACATTAGATCTCTGCGGTGTGCAGGGACATATTTAAGGAGGTGGCGTAAGGTGGGGGAAACACACCTCCAGCTAAATCAATTGGACAGGTATAAGATTAGGAGACGCTGCGGCTCCTGTGTGTGAAAAGTTTTCCTGTCAGCCGACCCCCTGAAACGCAGACGCAGCATGTGGCTCCACGCGATACAGGCGGCGGCTGTCGGAAGTCCGGTAGCAGGTGACCTGGGCATCCACCCTCTGCCCGGGGCTTGTTTATGTACTGCTCCCCTTTTATCACACCTCACCACAGGCCTAATTAACAGGGCTTTTCAAGAGAGTCCAGGGCCCGTGCAACAAGGGGTGCTGTGCGTTTATACTCCCACGCTCGCAACTAGGGTCCCTCAGACCCCAGCCAATTAATCCTAATATAATTAGAACGTGGCAAGGGTTCAGGGAGTCAGATATTTATATCAAAATCACCGGCTTCCGTCTTCGCTGCCTCGCTGTTATCTCCTGGAGGCTCCGTTTGGTACGAAACTCACAGATTAGTGTTTGGCATTGATTCAAGGAGACGTCCTCGGTTAAATGATGAGGCGGACTAAGCCATTTATTCGGTGGAGGCAAAATTAAGCAGGGACGAGACAAGGTTGGAGGAGAATTACTGCAGTGCCACCCTAGCTGTGGATTACAGCGAGTATTTCCCCTGTTTACTTAAGATGGGCACACACGGTTTAATCGTACACATTGTGTTAAATCACTCTACGTGTTTTCCTCTGCCCTGTATCTCATCCACAACCTGCGACTTTTATGATCACAGCGTTTGGATCAGTTGAAAACAACCAATGTGTCAGAAAGTTGTTTCAGACGAGTCCTCGGCTAAATTGGGCTTAAATTGTGTTTTAGTCTGTCTGGTTTCTTAGTGAGATCTTAGAAAGTGTTGACCATGAAAAGAAGAACAGAGATATCATCATCAAACCAATGAAATAGCTGCTTCCCTCTGAGCTGTATTAATACTGAATTCAGCCTTTTCACTTTTTGCTGCCGAGCTGTAGATCAAAAATACAGACAAGAGTCAGTCAGGCGCTCGGTCCTTTGTGGAACCGTATCACCGCTTTGCCCTTTTGTGCAATCGTACAACCTTTTCATGAGACACATTGTGTCAAAGATCAGAGTTGTCTCCCTCGTGGAGAAGCTCAATTTGTACGACGCTTTTGCAAGAGCGAGAAAAGTTTCCTCGAACTTGGAACATTGAATGTAAATGTCTGAAAGCAGAGTCAGGTCTGAAATCACTCCTCGTTTCGAGCAGTATTCTCCCAACTGGCCTGTTAATCCCTCAAACTCTTTCCGAAGATCTACTTGACATGAAGCTGCCTCCGCTCGTAGGATTTGAAGCCCCGAGCAGGAATTAATCACAGCCTAGGATTCGAACGGGCTGGCAGTTTAAAGTACTAGTGCAGAACCAGTGTGTGGGACTAAGGGGGATCTATCGGCAGAAATATAATATTCAATACTGTGTAATCACACAATATGAATCATTTTCACTAGCTCTGCAGGAGTAGGTCTGCTTCCATGAAGCCTGCCGTGTTGCACCGCCATGTTTTAACAGTGGATGCAATCTGCAACCTCACCACCAGATGTCACTAAATCCTGCACACTGCTCCTTTAAGAACTGCACTTATTCCCTTTCTTAATATCAGTGGCAAGTTTGATTGTGTGGTGCAGTAACGTGTTTGGCTTCGGGGTCACTTTCTACCCAAGGTCACGATGGGGTTCTACATGATGAGGAGGGCGAGAGGAGTGGTATTCTGTTGGCTGCAGTCTGCAACCTTACCACTAGATGCCACTAGATCACACACACTGGCACTTATTCTCTTCTAAATGTCAACATAAAGAATCCTTCGAGTGTTTTAAACGTCAAGTGAAATCTATCAACAGAAACAAAGGACGGGTGGAATGTTTCAGATAATTATCCCACAGCAGCGATATAAAAAATATATCCACCTAAATATATCAAAGCCTGAAAAGGAAACAGCATTTAACCATGTGGCCGCATTTGAAACACAGCTGGCTGCTGCTGCTGCTGCAAGGATTTAATCCATATTTTAATTTATTATACATTATTACTTGTGTAATAACTTGTGTTTCTCTCAAACAATAAATTCATGGGATTTTAGTTTTAAGACAAACCCTCCAATATTAATATATCACTAAACATTACATTATATTTTACGCTGAACTACGGCAGAGCATATGCTTCTTATCACTATCACCACGACATACAGTCAAACATTTCATTTGCAGAAAAAACAAAGATAATCTGCAATGAATATATGTTGCTTATTCTCTATTGGTTCTCAGTGCCTGCCGGTCAGATGTGTGTATTTACATGCGTTGCTATTTGTACGGTGTTTTATATTCTTTTAATCTTCAGGGTTGGAGCACAGCAGAGCCAGAAAACTTTCAAATCAGCAGTTGCGATTGTTGTTTCACTGCTACCAATAGGAATTTTCAAATTTATAGTTGTATGCAAATGTTCTCCCCCCTGAGTCCGTACTGAGTAACTCCCTTGCTCGGCAGATATCATGCTTTGTAGCCAGCTGAGAGTCTTTCCACGGCTGATTCGTGACTTTTCACCCGCTCTTGCTGCCGATGAATAACTAAACAAGACCATCAGAGCAAATCTGCTCAGACGTTTGAGGCCAACGTTCAACATTTGACAGTTCAATACTCGATGTCAGCTGCATCGCCCGGGCCTCACAAACCACTGACACCGTTAACACAGCGATATCAAGTGCTGTGTGGACTATTGAGATTCTGCTTATGAGTCACGATTCCTATGCGTCTAGCCGGGAGCCCTGCAGGGTTGTTCTGGTGACCCCGTGTTCACACATGTATCACTGAGGTCAGTCGGCGTGTTTTGGTTCTGCGGATCCCGAGCTCTCGCCCCCCCCCCGTGTTGATCGGAGCCCTCACAGCTCTCGAGGTGCGTTTTTTTGCACCTTCGGCTGCAATCTTCTGTTCACTCCGACCCCGCTGTCTCACCGCCTGCTGCGACCGGAGCTGTCACCTACATTTCACTCTCACCAGCAACCCCCCCCCCCCCACCCCCCCTGTCTCCGTGAAGCCTCCTGTCCCACAAGCCATTTATCACCCTGTTTGGACAACTCCCCCCCCCCTTCCTCCCCCCCCCCCTTCCTGTTGCAAAAGCATGATTTCTAATTAAACCTTCTAACTGTGAGGTTAAGAGCCAATTTCATGCACCTCACTCTTGATAAATAGGCGGTGGTCCCTTAACTCCTTCGGTCCCCGGCCCATCTGTTGTGGGCCCAGGCTCCCGGGGCATTACCGGTCGTCCGCCCAGCTCCACTCCTGCAAGTTCCACTCATCTGAGATAAAGTTTCGCCGGTAATAACATTCATTCTTCTTCTCTTTTCAGATCCGACATTAATGGCGAGTCAATGAGGGAGCGACGGAGTGAGAAGCCGCGAGTATAGACAATTCATTGCTGAAATAATTCTAACGGGCATAAAAGGGAAGCGTATCAATTCAACCCCCCCCCCCCCTCTTTAGCTCCAGGATCGAAGGTTTAAAAGCACAAAACAAAAAAGAGTTCAGATGTTCTTGTGGGATTGTGCTGCAGAATTAATTATTTTGGCTCTCATAAGATTCATTGATTCCCCCCCCCCCCCCCGATGGAATGTACAACATGATCCAAAATAAATAGCGGCTCATTTTCTGAGAGCAGAAGAATAGGCAGAGCCATTGATTATGCTCTTTGACAAATAGTCATGCCTGAAGGCTCGTTGGACTGGGGATTAATTACTATCTTTGCTCTGGAAAGGGAAACATTGATCTGAGCGAGTGAGGAAAAGGAGGATTAATGACAGACGGCTTTATGTTGATTAAGATTAAGTGAGACAGAGAGAAATGTCAGATTTGAATGTGTAACACCTCGGGCTGAGACGACTTGGGCTTTTCAATTTACAGACTGCACACACGCTTCAGTGCTAAGTTGTACATATGTGAAAAATAGTTGTTGGCCAGAGTATAAAGCTTTTACTCAGGCTCCGGAGGGAGGTGAGCAAAATCTGCTTCACTGCTCTATGTGAATGTGAGCTGCATCTCAAGACTACAAGTTTGGAAATGGAAAAAAAGTATACGTCCAGTTTGAAAGAAAATGAGATTAGCAGACATCTATAGCTCCATCTTCATCTCTGCTGGAGGCAAGCAGCTCGAGACTCGATCGGCTGCTGATAAAACAACCAGGCTGCTCGGAGGCTGGCTCGGTTTCGACCTGGCCATTTGCTGGGCGTCTTCCCCCCCCCCGTTCTCTCTATCTTCATTTCACACCTGCACTGTCCTGTCAAAAAATATAAAATAACAAATATGATATCATACTTTTCCCAGTGCAGACATCAGCATTTGTTCTGTACCACTGAATTCACTGGCCTGCGTGTGTCCATCGATCAAGGTCTCGTTGTCCAGACTGCTGCTCGTCCCTGAGTCATAGATGAAGGCAATTCGCTCTTACAGAACGTGTCAGTATGCTAATAGTTAGCTGTCAGGACAAAGGACAGCCGGTCTTGGAGCTGCTGGAGGTTTACTCGTTCTCTCATGAGAACATGTGGCGTTCATTGCATTAAAAGGAGCGTTCAGTAGCTGGAACTGGGCTAACGTCCTCCATCTTGATTAAAACACCCAGGTATGTGCTTAATTCATGTAAACGTGCGTGAACATGGGCCTCAGGTTTGACAAGGGAATGGAACAACCATCCATCATGAGTTGGTGTCATGTTTAACACGTCAGCATGCTTGCTAATTGCCAATCAGCTCTTAAAGGCCAGTCCGTGCACGTTCTTGTGTTTTGAGGGGGCGTGGCTTTGACGAGAGTGTAGCCGGCTCTTGTGAGCTTTTTACCAGAATCACCAACCCTAGCTTTAACACGAGCTGAGAGTGGAGGATTGTTTGCAGGTGTTTGGTCCGAAACCTAAATACTGGACGGATCAGAAACTTGGCCTGAAGGCTCTGGGTAAAAAAAAGTCCGATGACGAATGACACAACAATCCACCCTGTGGTTGTTGAGACCTTTCGAAAGCACAAATGCCAACATCGTGACAAAATGTCAGGGGATCGCCCAAGTCAGCGGGTTTCGTCTTCCAGCGAACGAGAACGTCTGAACAAAATTTCACGGCAATCCATCAAGTAATTCTTGAGATATTTAAAGGCTGCAAAAACTTTTGAACTGAGAACTGGCATGTTAGAGATCCATCTGCTGTCGGCAGGTCGGAAGACACTAAAGGATGATTCTGGTTTGTTTGCGACAGTCGGTGATGATAACACTTTGCTTACAACATTAATTTCTGATACGTGGGAACACGGAGAACCTGAGCTCGCAGAGATGTTTAGTCTGTAAACTGTGATGAATGTTTACGGACAGTTTTACTGTCATGTTGTCTAAATGTGAGGGTGTGTATTTACGACCTGTCTGATGGTCTCATGCCACTTGGAGAAATTTATTTGGTGGGTACCATTTTATTATATATAGATGCAAGAATTATGATGACAAAGCTATAAAAAACCCAGGTTTCAATATTATTATCCAATAAAACATTTATACACACACACGTATATTATTTTTGCTTTATTGTTCCATTACTGCTTCTTATGTCTTTTTCTACTTCTTATTATAATCCACAGCATTTCTTCATTTCCAGGCTGGATCCTCTCACTTCGCTGCAACGTTCCCAGTTCCCCGAAGAGATCAATAAAATTGAATCTTATCCCCGTCTTATTAAGAATTAATCTCTCAGTCCACTTAGAGCACACAGAGGTAATTTAGGAAAAGTGCACACGACCCAGCGAGTCATCCGGCTAATTAAGAACACATCAATGTTCAAATTTAGTTCATACAGTTATTTCCTTTTTCTTCCCGCAGAAAGGATTTGGCTTTGTTATTATTGCAGAACAACTTTGCAGCTTTACCACAGGTCGAGTCTTCCTGAGGCAATTATCAGGTCGGAGCTGAACTCACAAGGTTGAATAAACCAAATTAAACCCAGTTATTCTGCTTACACGTGAATTCAACTTGCAGGGGTGTTGGGTGGGTTATGTTTTCACCCCTGTACTTTGTATTCATTGGTTGGTTGGGTTGTAAACAAGGAAGGAAGTTGGTGGGAGGATGTGTGCGGGTCAGGTGAGAACCCATTAACTGTTTGCTGGACTTTTAGGACCTTTTTCGCCTTTTTCTCTGATTTCCCAGGGAAGTATAATGGATATTGATGAAAACATATTTAGGAGATTCATATAATGAATGTGTAATTTGGTGCGCGTCAATAGGAGACCGTTGGGCCTGATTCTACTGAGAGCCATTCTAGTTTTTGTACCTCATGTTATGATCAGATTATCAGGGGAAAAAACATTAAAGTAGATTGAAAGTATTTTCTATAAGCATTTGAAAGGTTCCCCTCATTTCTACTCTCTGCATGAATGAGGTGACCTTGGGAAAGAAGCTTCCACTAAACTCACCCAGAGCCAGTGATGTGCTCGAAATATTGTATGTATGTCAACATTAAAACTGCAGCTGGTTCGCCTTTCACGATCAGACATCTTCCCGAGCACTCGGCCGTAAAAGGGGAAGCCCGTTCACAGCCCTCTGTCACGGGGGGGGGGGGGGGGGGGGGGTGATGAGTCACAAGCAGCAAATAATGACAGGGCCCATTTGGGAGGATAATTTGGAATCTGTCACGAGAGCGACGAGGAGGCTGAAATCCACAGATTTATATTTGCAGTGAGATTCCCATCGCCAAACATTCATTATCGCTTTGAACGGCGTGTTCTTTTTTTTTCAGTCCGACGGAAATTAAATCGTATTTATTTTGTCTGCGAAACACAAATAGGATGTCAGAGAAAAAGAGATAGATAAAAGCAAAAGAAAAGCTCAGTGGAAATAAAAGAATAACAGCGAGATTACATTTTTGCACAAAGGCCAGACGTGAGGATAACTGCGCTCCCATGTGAGCCGTCTACTCTAATGATAATAATTGATAGATGCTGTGCTTCAAACCCGTCTGTGAGGTGCTGACCATCGTCAGACGACTTTCCGAGAGGTCCCTCTCCTTCATCGCTCATGCGAACGACATTCATCCTCACACACGGCGATCTCAGTGTCGTCCTCTCGCTGAATCGCAAGGTTAGACCAACCCGCGTCGTTTAAAGAGGTATTCAGAGCCAATAATAACCATTTTAGACAGGCGCAGCCCCCAGGGTCACTTTCACCATGTAATATGTTGTATAATAGCTCGTATTAAAATAAATGTGACCTATTTGTGTAAGGTCACCTCCCGGGTTCGGACGGAAATCAATAGAGGATGAACTGTTTGGTCCTGATTTGATGGATTTTGTGAAAGAAACGACATCGTCATGACCGTCTTAACGGGTTTAAACGAGATGACCAGAGGACACGAAGAAGACATTTCAACAACGGCTAATTTTTCAAGGGTAACTCTGCGACTTGGTAAATTGGACTGTCGTTAGAAACTCTCGACGCTGCGCTGCCCCTCTCGAGACGCATTGGAAGTACGTGGCCAGTGACTTCTACATCGTTTTAAATGGACGCGTCTGTTTTCCGTACGTAAAGGAAGCACAAATGAGATCTTACTCTTCAAGTCAAGTCAAAGTTTGTGTCCGTAGCTCGTTTAAAAACATCCACAGTTGACCCCTGCAGTCGATCCTCAGCCAAACCAGCCGTCGCACACTTTCTGCAGGAACCAGCGAAACTCGAGCTGCATTTAAACTTGATTGAAGACGTTTAGTCTGGACGCAGATACCTAAAGTGGACGCTTTGGTTTATTACTTGTTGGATTGTGTGCTTTTTTATGGCTCCATTTCATAACTAGAAGGATTTAATGGGGCCATGTCCTGCTTTAATATATACACTGCCCACACACTGTGTTAACGCTCTTTAATTTATTTTGCGATGTGATGAACGGTGAGGTCCACCTTCGTTCGGTGCCGCACACGAGACTAATCCGAGCGGTCGCTGCAGTAGCTCCAATTCTTATAATGTCCCACGCTGCTAAATTTCGCCTCAGTTTCGACCATCGTTTATATTTTTCTCTCATCGGTCCCCTTCTTAACGTCCACATTGCTGAGATCTGAAACCGAGTGCTCGTCGTGCCTCGTGATTATGATAATCTTGTGGACAAAGGGGATCAAAAATAAGCACAAACAACCCAGGGTTTCGAAAAAGGTAAATCAAATGAATCTGTCAAGACAATTTGAAAGGTTGCACGTCAAGTATATTTACAATAATTCCCTCTTCATTATGTAAAGCCGCTTGTTTTGGAATTCCCACAGAATAAAACGTCTCTCCTTCAAAAACCTGCCTCGACTCCTTCGCACCTATATCTGTGGAAATGTGTGTTTCCCCGGCTGGCGAGGCCGAAGCAGGGAGGCAACACGTGGTCTTGTTATAATGTTCCCCAGCAGCCCTATTGACTGGAAGTGTTTGGATTGTACCAGGTGCATGGCAAATCTCTTGGTTGACATTACAGCAGCCTATCTGCCATGTGGCCAACAGTGGCAGTTTGTACTTCCAATTGAATTTTATCTCGGCAGCCAGCTATTTGCAGATCATTACACAGGGAGTGCAAGCCCCAGATTGCCACTGGAGCAGCGTTGGCCTTGTGCCGGTTTGTTTGCTCGTTCATTTATTTATGCTATTCAAATCTCGGCACCGCTGCTGTTCATTCGGGATGCGAACAAACCGGTTCAAGGTTGTTGCAGTGGGACAGAACGACGGAGGAGAGAGGGAAAAGAAAGAGGGAGCTAGCGGTGCCTTCAGTGCCAGCTTGCATCATTTCTGAGCTGGCAAAGCTTCGCCACGCACCCACACTATGCTGCCGTCATAAAAAAAAAGTTAATTTGAGATGTGCAGCATTGTGGGACGACGGGTGAATCGCGGCCAAAACACGCAGGGCCGGGGCTTAGAGGAAGAAAGGCCAATGAACGGGAGAGAGACACGCCGCTAGTGGTCAGCCGCCCGTGGTCAGACGGCCACAACAAATCACGCACCGAACACAGAAAGATTCTCTCACACTTTGACAGGCAGGGATCAACTCTCATGTTTGACTTCTTCAGTGGATCGACGGGTTACAGCTCTGAACCGGCACACGGGCCTGGCTGCTGCTCTAAACCTACAGCGCCTGGTACAACCTCAACTCACTCAGAGCTTCACCGGTCCCACAAGCAGACGTAACAGCAGCCGACGTGAAGCTGATGTTACATCTATCGTGGAACATTCTCCCTTTTTCAGTTGGCACACCTCCGCAGATGTTGAGACGTTGTTTAGTTTCGGGCGCTTGTTCGCCCCGGGGGAACATCTGGCACCGCCCACGATCTGGATAAACTTCCCCATGCAAAATGAATTAGAGGGAGATGATTTCAAAAATGATGAGGAGAATAAAATAGTTAATACACACAAAGTCAAAAATACAACTATTCATGCACAGGTGAGTTATGAGGTTTGTTTGAAGGAGCAGATCTTTAAAAGGGGATTCAAGGTTTGTATGTTTATAAGTTGAGAAAATGTTATATGACAGATTAAATGTCTCTTCTTGTCCAACAGCTTTCATTGTACTGTTGACCCTGTGTTAGCTTCTATAAAACAAATACAAAACTTGAAACTTGAAACTTGAAAATGTCCACAACTACTGGAACGACACAGAGTCATCAAAGCGCCGGATCCCGAGCCTGTGGTCTGCACATCCATCTCCCACCCCGACAAATCACATTCTGCACATATTCTCTGCAAAATATGAAAACCCTGCACTGCTTCATGTGTTGGCACTAATTGTCGCCCGCAAAAAAAAAAGGAAATTGCTAATGCAGATGAGATGCAAATCATTGCATATCCTCCTCCTGTGTGAAACTGGTCATCTCTGAGACTCTGCTGCACTCAATCATTTGCCAATTGCGGAGCCGGCTCCAGGCGGCGGCGGCGGCGGCGGCGGCGGCCCCGACGCTCTGTCTGAGACGCAACAGTTAAAACTGAATAAAGATTCCACTCAGATATTTAACCGTATATTCACAGAGAGTTTAAAAAGGATGGAGTGTGACATAGACGGGGAAATACAGACGTGTTGAAAAAAGCTCCTCCTGATGAGTGTAAGAGAATCAAGTGCAGCAGCTCCTTCACGTGAGTGTTGAAAAGCACAACGCTGCTTTTCCACTGGTTTTTAATTAACCATGTTATGTTAATATCTCAATAACTGTTGGTTTCGATCGCCACTTATTTTCAAACACGTATTCATTGCTCTTTAGTGGATGAATCCAACTAAATGTGGGGATCCACAGACTTTTTCACTAGCGCCACCAGCAGGTTAAACGTTCTACTGCGCCAGTAGGTTTAGATCTGTGATTATGAGTGACCTATCTTAATAACTCTAAGATTGCCATGAAATCTGTACAGAAATACATGAATTAAGTAATTATAACAATAATTATCAGGTCAAGCATTTCATTTATCCAATTTTTAGATTCATGACCGAAAACCCATAACTGATAAATATTATACCTGTTAAACATCAAAGTGTTAGCATCCTCACGTTAGCATTTAGCTCAAGCACCACTATGTGCAGGTACAGCCTCACTAGCACGGCTATATACTCTATATACCTGTATACTATTATTACACCTTTTTATCACATTTCTATATATTCTAATTTCTAATCTTGTTTTCATTGTTAGCTCTTTTTGTTCATATCAGATTTGTGGTTTATTTCCAAGTACACGTACAAGGAACTTTTAATATATATATAATATATTGTCGTCATTACACAATAATTCATGTGCATCTTGGAAAATGTGATCATGCATCTGAAGGGCTCAACAACACAATTTGTCAGATAGATCAGAGAGAAACGACGGACGGACGGACGACTAGATAAATAGTCTGCGAAAAAGAGAGGAACGAAGGATTGATGAAGACTTCATAACTCTAACGTCACGAAGACACATTTGTCAGCGCGGAGCAGAAACACGTCCAGTCGGAGTTGCGGGCTGACGGGTCTCGTCTCCTCCTCGTCCAGCGTCGGCTGAAAGGCAGAGGAGAAGGAGACAGAGCTGCTTGGTGCACATGACAGAACAGCTCTTAACAACCTCCCCGGCCGGACAAGACGAATGGCGGGACTGATCAAGTCAAGTCAAGTTTATTTCCAAATCAATTTCCAGAGGAGCAACTGTGACAAAGAGCTTCATAGACAATAAACTCAGGTAAAAACAAGGACAAGCGAAGAGACGCGGGGAGTAAACAATGCTGGTTCGGGGAGTTTGTTTGTGCAGATGTATCATGCTACGCCCCCTAATGGGCAGTAGGGGGCAGACTGACTAATGATGTGCGCGTGTCAATGCCTCGTTAACGATTACGCGAGTGGTTCACTTCCACAAGGGACTCTGCGGAAAGACAACAAGCACAGGGGCCAAAGAAAGAAGAAGAAGAGCGTCACAAAGTCCGAGAGACGGGTTTGTGTTGGGGGGTGGACATGTTTCTTGAATCCACTTACGTGTGTGTGTGTGTGTGTGTGTGTGTGTGTGTGTGTGTGTGTGTGTGGTGTGCGTGTGTGTGTGTGTGTGTGTGTTTACAATAAGGAAATGACAGACTGCAGGCGAGTAGATTAAAGGTAAACGAAGGGACTGTAGCAGTGGATGTTGTTGCCGGAGAAGCCATTGTGGCGGAGGGCAGTCAGTCGGACCCGTGAAGTGCTTCTTGGCACGCCTCAGTGGAAATAGCCGCGACTCAAAGTGCTCCATTCCATTGACATTTTGTCACCGAGAGGGTGGAGGACATTGTTGGTAATAGCAGTGCTGCAGACACTGTTTTCTTCACCACTACCCTGAGCGAGTCGGGTTCATCCCCCCCCCCCCCCCCCGGCAGGACCGGCTTCTCTCAATGCTTCAGAAGTGAGTGTCCCCTGGAATGATCCTGCAAACAACGCAGTCAGAGACGCTGATGCACTCAAATCAGACAGATGCAGGATAGTGCAGAAACAACTGGTCTAATGATCGACTGGGTTTTTAATTTAATCGCCCAAAAATAATGATGAATCTTCTCAATATTCATTAAACAGTCATTTCTAATTGAGTCTGCAGTTACACCCACAGATCTGTGAGGCAAAGCAGTGCTAAGAGCTAAAAGCTGATATCCTCATGCTCACGTAGTTACAAGGACAATAACACAATAACACAATAACACAAAAAAGGCCACATACAGTAACGTTATGTGTACGACACATTTAACGAGAGAGGTGCTAATAAACAAGACTACAGCTTTTTACTGCTGTTGATATACGGAGGGGCCATCTTGGATTTCCAAGTCCGACAAGAGAGGACGTTTCAGTTGCAGCTTCCGAACTCGGGGGTTGGAAACTCCGAGCTCTCCGAGGTTTAATGGAACGCAGCGATAGCTACCGGACAATGTTAGCTTGCGGACATGCTAGTGTGGCTAAAAACATTCAAACTGTTGTTGGTTGCAGCATCTCAAATACAACATGCTGCTTTTCACAGTGTGTTTTATGCAAATTAAATATATTTGCTTTCTGGAAGTTGTTCAAACCAAATAAGCAATTTACAAGATATCATCTTGAACTCTGGGTAATTGTGGTCAAAGGATTATTTGATATTCTGTAATATAATAATAATCTCAGTGATTGACTCCATGAAGTGATAATGATCATTAGTCGGAGCCCAACAGAAGATACATCACCTTCTATTTCTATTTCCGAGCTGCTAGATTTCTGTTTGTTTACTTGCTGCACTCATTATCTATTGGGTTTTGCACAGTGTAGTTTGCAAACATAATTTAATAAGTGTACATCTCAGTTTATAGGCACAAGAAGTTCTAGTAGGTAATAATCTCAACACCTCTACAAAATTTGCCATTTTCAGTTGGGTGGGGGTAATAAAATATTCATGGAAAAACTGTGTATTTCTGCACACTGAGGTTTAACACAAAGAAATGTATTATTTCTGCCTGAGGAGCAGCTCTGCCTGTGTCCAAGTCACCTCACCGAGAACAGTGTGTTCATTCATTTCATAAATTAAAGAGTCGGTAATCCAGTTCTCCAGCGACGTGGTTTCCCGTGTGCTCAGAGGATTGGACCTGCTCCACATGGTGCCCTGGAATCAGGGGCTCCTGCGCATCGGGAACCCACCACCAAAGGTGACGATTACTGTGTCGTAGCCGGGTTTCGAGCTCGCAAATGTATTCTCATGCCCCCAGGACGGCGTTGTCTGCAGCGGTGAGCGGCTCCTGTCTTCGGTGGGCAGACGCAGGGAGAGTGTGTCGGCTCTTATCTGTCAGCGGCAACAACAACGCTCACCTCAGATGGTGATTGTTTCTGGGATTATTTCGAGGCCGTGGAAATTAACGTCGAATAAAAATAACCCCAACGTAAATCCATGCAGTGTGAATTAACTCTGAGTAATCAATAATTCATTACGAGACACTACTGCACACAAAGATACTGTGGTAATAGTCATTAGCGGGTTTCTCGTTTACCATGAAGCCTCAATAGAATGAGCTTTTTGTGGTTTCTAGAGATGTATTGAGGGTACGATAATTTTTAATTTCATTAATTTCATGAAGAATGAATCTGTTGTTTATTTTGTGGTTATCCAGTAAGACTATTGTGAAAAAGGCCAATTATACGTTTGGCCACCGGTCTAAAACCCCCAAAACATTAATTTTGCAATAACCTAAATGAGAGAAAAGCAGCAAATCCCCATGGAACCAGTGGATATTTGACATTTGTGCATGAAAAATTACCTAAATGATGCATTGATTAATAAAATGACTGTTCATTTTAAAGAATTAAGCCATTTCTACATTGGAGGAGCCTTACAATCTATATTTTCCAAGCTATTTTGAGATACTCGTCTATTTTCATACATTCACCCTGTGCCAGGTTTTAGCTTCAACAATAAAAAAAAATCTGAATTTGAATTATTTGCCCTGAAATGTTCTAAAAATGTCCGCTCCTCTTGTTTCATCTCCTCAAACAGCCGGAGCGGCGTTCGTGTGAAAGTGCCGGCAGCCACCGAGTGTCACTGTTGCTTCACTGAGCTGCTGCCTCTCCCTGCTCGCCCTGTGCTGTAGTCTGAGGTGGAGGGGGGGGCTGGGGGGGGGGGGGGCTGGAGAAACGAGAGACAGACAGGCGGAGGAGGGAGAGAGGCGGCTGCCGGGCAGATCATCCGTCTGTCTCTTACTGTAGTTGTCTTCCTCTTCGTCCTCTTCCTCCCATCCCTCTCCCGTGGCTCCGCATGCCCCAGAAACAAGGTAGTTCAGTCTAATTGCTCTAATGGCGTCCCATCCTCATTAGACTCTTGACCTTGGCTGTGCGTGATAAGGGTAGGTCAGCGTGGATTAGAAGTGCCCCCCCCCCCAGGTTCCCAGTTACCAGTCAATACCTCTGACTCGATTCAATCCCCTGAAAAACCACAAGTGCTTCCCCATTTGAAGCCGGGCATGTTCCCCCCCACCGGACATGTTGAGCGTTGTATCTCACAACAGTGACAGCGTTCGTCAAAGATTTAGTTTTGTATTTATTAGCTAATGGAACCTGGCGCCTGCTCGAGACTCTAAACCGAACAAATACGATTAAACCTTGAGTAAATAATCTGCCGAGCTGAATAACAGTGGATAAATATAGACCAGGTGACGTGATAACTGTTCTGTGACGCTTCTGTTCTCGTGTTGCATCTGGAATCAATATGCACAACAGGGAAGAAAAACACATTATATCGCAAAGCTAAACCCAATATCCAATATAGAGGCAAAGAGGTCATTTAGAGTCTGATACAGTTTGCCCGTCAGACAGATGAGAGTTGTTAAATATTCTTAAAATATACTGCTCAGTTTAAATTAACTTAAAATGGTAATTTCTATCCATGGGGAGACTTTATTAGTGGTTAGTTTATATGTTATTGGTCCTTGATTAGTCCTGTATGGGACTAATAAAGGATTATCTTGTTTTATCTTATCTTACTGTTTTGTTACATGATTAGTTTTTATTATCTTTGCCACCATTACGATTGATAACCTTTTGTTTCTACAATAATCTCCAGGACAGCCTACAGATGTTTTTCTGTAAGGTTGTTTTCCGTGTACTGTCGTATAATTAAAACTTCATCTGAGTATCAGGATATTTGACGAGAAGAATTAAACAAACACAATCACAGTAAAATAGGGGAAAAGGATCTGAGGGAAGACGCAAGATCATTTATCACAATGATTGTGAAATGCAAATACAGCACACACAAGATGACGGGGCACTGACATATCGGTAAAGTGGCAGAACCGTATAATAAAGCAATGGAAGTGGGGAAAAAAGTGGCTCAAATCCTTTTTACGTGCTCAAAGTAATGATCCCTTCGCCGCGGGACACAATATTCACACCTTTTCCAATTCGTTCCTCATCTCGGCTCTAACGGAGTCTGTGTTCGGGGCGTCGGAGAGAAAACCGTGGCAGAGATACAGACAGAAAAACGTTGGGCTCTATCCCCTCAAGACAAAAACATAACAACTACATGGAGAAAAGAGGGAGAGAGAGCGCCGGAATATCTCTGCAGGCAAAACCGCCATAATTTGGGCCGTTATTAGCCTCGTATCCACCTGTGCATTTCGACTTAGCCCGGCTACGTTCACCGGGAGAAACCGGCGCTCTCTGCCTCATCTCCAATACCTGGAGGCTGTGTGTGCGTGTGTGTGTGCAGGTGAAGTATGTGTGTGTGTGTACGCTAGCACTAGTCATAGAGTCGGTCTATGTCGATGCATGAGAGGGAAACAAAGGCAGGTGACGGTGTCAAAACAGCATTTTTCATAACTCCAAATTCATTCCCCTCAGAAAACGGAGCGGGCCCCTTCGCACTTCCTGTTTGCTGAAGACCTCTGCATACCGAGCGCTTCCCGGCCGGCGGTAAACAAGTGTTAATACGCCACCTCGGCGAGAAGCTGCAGGTTTAATGAAGGATTTACTTCCGATGACCAGCGCTGACGAGGGACCGGTGATTAGCAATACTCGTGGCCTCTGGCTATCATTACGTTATGGCTGACCCTGTTTTTTGTTTTTTTTTCTTCTTCATTTTATTCTAACTGCGATGTTTTCACACTCGGCGTTAATTAATAAGCTGCGAGCTGCATTCACTCTGCGAAAGAAGAACCCAAGACGTAGCCTGGAAGAAAAGGAATTATAATGTGGAGTCATAAAATAATGGGCTAAGCAATTTGAGAGACAATCAAGCGTGACCCTGTCATCTGTGTGCGGAGGCTGCTGCTTCCTGTTGTTCCCCGAGAGGCAGAGTGTTGCACGACGCCGCAACTCATCATGGGTTCGTCGCTCTTTTTCCCGCCACCCGTTGACTTTTCAATCTTTAATGCATGTACAGAGAAACCCCCCCCCCCCCCCCCAAAAAAAAACTCGTTATGATCCCAAGATATTTTTAATATGCTGAACGGCGTGTCCGCTCTTAACTTGTGTTGTTTCACTTACTCTGGATTAGATTTAATTTGCATGAGTGCCCTTATTGTCTATCTCTTCTTCTTCCTTCTTCTTCTTTGTTATTATTTTTTTTTTTGGGGGGGGGAGACATTTGGGATAAAAGCAAAATGCTTCAACAAACAAGAGAAACGCCGCCTCGTCTCATTATATCGAATCAACGTGGGAACAAAACTGTCTGACTAAATTACATCTCAGCAGAAATGACAATCGGAAAGTCCCTAAACAAATACACAACCCCCCCCCCCCCACACACACACACACACAACGAGAAAGAACGATCACTGCCATCGCACTGTATCAGACGAGAAATGAATCAGATGGCACAACGGTTCATTGGCAACAAACCATGAAGCAGGATGATATCCTTGTTTCAAAGAAAATCAATTTTTGGCTGAAAATGATAGAACTGAAGGATACTTTCAGTTTAGAGATTCTCCACCCCCCCCCCCCGCCCCTCTGCTCTCTGTTTCCCTCTCGCTCTCTCCCAGTGTCAGAGAGATTCTTTCTCAGTGTTAAGAGCCTCCCCCCCCCCCCCCTTCTTCATCTCCTCCACTTTTGCAGCCAAGACATTTGCTATCATGCGCGAAGGAGATTTTTTCGAGACAATTATCAACACTTCCAAAAAACGTTGAATCCATTTCGGCGTCTTTCACGCTTTTTTTGAAAAGCCACTGCACGATCATTTGAAAAAAAGAATAAATAAAAATCCTCCATCCTCATCTGCTCCAGGATGGAAAAACCTTTTGATACCTCGGCGAAGGGGTTGGAATATTAATAGTGTGAGAAACAAGTAAACAAGTCTTGAAAACAAGGGGGGGGGGGGGGGGGGGAAAGAATAACACCCTCCTGGTTGATTACAGCATAATCTATATGTGCAAGCGTGTGTGTGTGTGTGTGTGTGTTGTGTGTAAAGGTGTGTGTGTGTGTGTGTGTGTGTGTGCGGAGGGGAGATGGACAAACCCAGTGGTCCGTTTATCTAAGCTGACAGAAACAATTTACAGCACTGCCAAATGGGGAGTAAGGGCCCCTCACACGCTGAGTGAACTGGAGGGGAACCAGCCACAGAAAGCAGGGACAGTGTGGCATTAAGAAAGGGCCCTGTAACACTCTGCCACTACTAATAACACCAGGCCGGGCACAGGATCTGGCCCTGGACATCTGTGGCCATGACCGCCCCCCCCCCCCCCCCCCCCCCCCCCCCCCCCCTCCATCCAGCCACGCTTTCATTTATCACCGTGATATGGAACTCTTTTTCTTTTTCATTTCAAGGGGCCATTTCAATCTTTTAGAAAATCCCCTGGAGGGCCCCGAAAAACAAAAAAGTAATGAACAAATATATTACACTGCGAAATGGCTTCTTTTATCGTAATGCGTCTGATGTCAGATGATAAAAAACGATATTCACAGCGGATTTTTGGCCATAAACAACTCGCTCAGACAAATCCTCACTTTGGTTTACCGCCGCGCGAGGCTCACGGAGACAGTAAATCCTCCCGTATCAAACAGATCCATCCACAGGAATGTTATTTATACCTTATTTGCTTCAGTATCTTTTTCAATATCTTGTGCTTTTATCGGGGATGTTCTCTGCGACGGTTCCTCAAAAATAAACTGACTCTCTGGAACGATTTGATTTCGCCCAGTGGCAACGTTGCTCCTTCACAGGTTTTCTCTTTTCAAACGAGGCGTCAGCTTCTCAGCCATCAGTAGATGTAGATCAGTAGAACTCATACCTCTAAGACTAGGTACTAAGAAGACTAAGAATCCTAATAACATCAATTATTTATTTATCCTAAAACATAGTTAAAGAAAGGAAAGGAAAACTATTTCTATATCCGGCCCCGTGATCCCAACTCTTCTTCCCGGACCCCATCGCTTGGTTTACTGGTTTTCATGTAATCCTGTCATGTCCCAAGCCCCAAATTGATTTCCTCCACCAAGGAGGTGATCACATTTATGGTATTGTTTGTCGGCCTTTCACGATATCTAATAAAAGTGTTTAGCAATTTAGTGCGAAGACCAATCAATCCATTTATTGTTGAAGATCTGGATCCAGGGTTTTTTCCAGTTTTGCCTCTAACTGCATTAATTGTGATGCACATTCAAATCCAGATGGAAACATATAGTCTGTACATGTTGGAGACACTTCATCTACTGCAATGGAGGATCATTATTAACTGTCTCTTGCGTGTGTGTGTGTGTGTGTGTGTGTGTGTGTGTGTGTGTTTTTGTGTGTGTGTGTGTGTGTGTCTGACATTGGAAGATCCATTTATGATCCACTTACATCCACTTTGAGTCTTCAAAGAAAAAAGAAAATACTTTCATAATAGAAACTCTCGAGGTGATGAAAAAGCTGGTAAGTGGACCACGGAGGTATTTTCTTCTGAGGACTGAATGTTCTCACGCTGAAAAGTCAGAGTCTAACTGATCCTGGATCAGTGAGGCCCGATACAGAAATAATAAGAAGTGGGGATGATGTATCAGCTGATGCACTTTGTTCCATAATAACACAGGGAACCTTTCAACGTGGTTATTATAAAGTCACCGGTGGCTTTACCCAACACCAGTTTGCTTCCGGTTGATGATTCATGAGTGAGGCCAGTGTTGATACAGGTTAAAGATCTGGCTCGTGAACTGAGTTGACTGCAGATCAATAATTAAAAAGGTTGTTTTAAGTGTCGAGATTAAAAGTTGAACTACACTCTGTGTGTGTGTGTGTGTGTTATAGTAAAAGTTAGCAGAGAGTGTGACAGGAACACAATCCAGCAACGAGCGGCCTTTGATGAAACTGCATCCTATGATCAGCAAGTAAACAAGCCGCACAAGAGTCGGCATCTAAGCACGGAGTTACCTCGTGATGAAGCCCACGACCGGCTTCACAGAGTAATGAGCAAAAATAAATAAATACAAGGTGCAGCTCTGCAGATGCTGGCAAAAAAGATATGCATGATTAACAGCACGTCTACTGGAAACAACAGCCAAGTTTACAGTGTCAGCTTCTCTTATATCCTCTTCCCCGCGTCACAAACAAACGCCCACACACACACACAAACACACAAACACACAAACACACAAACACTGCGCACAGGCAAAGGAGCGCGGCAGCAGCCAAGATTACAGCCTGACCCATATCAGACCCGGGGAGAGCAGGATGGAATCAACTCTGACCCACGCCTCAGTAGAATAAATAATAATAAAATATAAACTCTGAGCACTACAGAACAATAGCAGACCAAAGTGCAAATCATGTTTATCGTCATGATGATGATGAATCTGCTGATTGCTTTCTCAATTAACTCACAAGATGTTTTTTGAGCTATAAAATGTGAAAAGTGCCTCTTCTGTCTGATCTATGTCTATAAATAGCTCGTTGAGTCTGATCAACAATAAATTATCAATATAATAAATGAGTAGATAAGTGAACTAACACAGATCGTCTGTGTTATAATAAAACACAATAGAACAGAACAGCATGGGAGTAAAACACACCACAACTGAATCGTTTACTGAACAGAACACAAAAGAGCTGCAAGTAATATTTTAGTTTCATTGTCTACTGATCAATATTTTTCAGTTTCACTTACCAATGAACATCTGGAAAACAGTTTTAAACACAGTGCAAATTCTTAAGAATATCTTGTTTTGTTCAAAATCCAAATCCAAAACCGCTGAGATGATAATAGTAATAATAATAAGCCCCTTTCAATAAATTGCCGATACTAAGTTCTTCACAAAGAGGACAAATAAAAAAAGCGATCCCATTTGAAAATCATTTAAACTGTTCAACGTAATGAAAATGTTCTGAGAGATGATTTCAGACCGTTTCAACCAGTAAAACCATTAAGTTTACAGTGAATTCAAAGTATTATTTTACATAATCGAATCAATCCAGCCCAGAATACCACAGAATACATCAGACGGTGCAGTGCAGCCTCGACTGGACCACACCATGATGGAATAATAATAAGCACCAGTGGTTCCTCCTGCTAAATACACAGACAACTGCACAAAAAACCCAGAGAGACGCGCTGCTCATGGGTGAAGGAATTTTCTTTTTTTTTTCCCGGTTATGTTTTCAGTTCTCTCTTACAGTTTTTCCTCTGTGTGTAACAAATGGCACTTCACATGGAGGGAGCCGGGGTCACTGCGGCCTCTGGTTCACGCCGCTCGGAGTAATGGAAAGAAAACAAAACGCCGTCAGAAGAGGGTGAAAGGGTCTTTAAGTGGCCTTGTCTCCCCCTGCCAGTCGCCAAAGCCTCAAATTAGAGTGCACATGATTACTCTTAGAACAGAAAGGAGAGGAGAGAGAGGAGAGAGAGAGAGAGAGAGAGAGAGAGAGAGAGAGAGAGAGAGAGAGAGAGCGCACTCTGCCTCGCTCAGCCGTCCACTTCCTGTTGCATAACAACTTTGCCTGAGGGAAAACCTGGCTGTGGGAGGTAAAGCTCGGCATCTTTCCTTTTCTACAGACATGTCCAATTCAACAGGAGCGGGCGTTCCTCGGAGACATCTGCACGCATATACGCGCCGCTACACGAGCGCTTTGATGTTTAATGTGATTATTAGAACGGCGAGGTATAGACCCCCGCGCTGTCACACGACGTCACATGCTAATCTAATTACGCTTGCCTCAATTAGGAAAAACGTATTCCGAGCATTAACGTAGAGCGCCGCGGTTTATTGGAGCCGTTTGTACAGATGTCACCATACGGGAGTCTTTTCAAGCCCTCTCTGTGTTTACATCCACAAACTGCCTCTCTCTCTCCTCGGGCCCCCCTTCGGCGATGAATCACTTCTGGGGGGGAATATGCAGGGGAGGGAGGAAAATGTAATAATATTATAAAAGGGGGGGGGGGGGGGGATGATTGGCAAGGCTTGTGTGCTATAGGGCAGCAATTATGTGTCAAATCCATTGAATTAGAAAACCGCAGTGGGGATGATTGAGTGGAAATATGAACTCCTGTTGCAGCGGCCCACTGGAATCCTTCTCCTGATCAACGCAGGGGGCTCTGATGATGGCGTGCATGCAAACAGCGTATAAGACAACCCCCCCCCCCTGATGAGAGAATCAATAAAAACCTCCTGCACAGTCTTTTTTTTCCCATTTCTACCGCGGCGAGAGACGAGAGGAGCAATCGCAACCTCTTAAACCTGTTTCTTCTTCTTCTCTCTCCTGGGAAGCAGCTTCACAGTGAATACATTCTGCGATTCAGAGCGTGAATACAGCGCTAATGTGGAGGAGAGAGAAAAGTCCCCTGGAAGAATGGTGTTGCGCAGAGGTTTTAAGGAGGGTAATAACAGACATAAAGAGACCGCGTGCTGTAGAGTGACTCTATTATATATATTATATTATATTATATACATTATATTACATTATATATCACAACAATGATGTGCTGTATTGTAATATACATTTGAAAGACTACTTAAATACCCCTTATATAATATACCATGTGTGTTATTCATATACACGATACATACTTTATATATTCTATTGGATTTTGACAGTAATGATGCACCGGCTGCCTTTTTCCCTCTGAATGTTTTAATTGCTGTATCTGACAAGTACCTGCAATATGTTCACTGTAGCTGATATGAAAAGATGTATATGAGTCTGTTTTGGCAACGCACAGAGGACTGCGGTAGGATTGTGGTGAGGTTATGGTCTTTATCGTGAGACAGGGCATCTTTATTATTCAAGAAATCCACGAGCTTTCCCCCGAACACGTGGTTTTGTATCGTACATATTGTCGCGTGCGCTGTAAAATACGAAAGCAGAGCCCGTTCTCAACACGTTAGCTTGGCCTGCGGTGACGCTGGTCGCAGTTTTCTTTCTGGAAACTGTGAAACGGACCTGCAGAGATCTAACTGGACTGGCACACACACGGTGCACACCTCAGCCAAGAACCAACACAATCCTGCCCATTGTAGATTGTCTGGTTCTTGAGTTAGAAATATAAAAGATCTCGCTGACAACACCAGACCACACCATCTGCTGCAGGACTCCTTGTTCTTCTTGTCTCTGAAGATAGTTCTAACTCCGGCTGAATGTTTGGTCTTGTTGTCCGGCCGCAGGGTTGATTTTGGACCAATCAGACGCCCCCTGGTGGTGTTGTGTGATCCATAGGAATCAATACATCCCAAGTGCCTTCTGCACACTGCTGTGTTTCCAAACACCCGTTGGCTATACCGCTTATCTCCTCTGAGGGGCGCAGGGGGGCCGGAGCCAATCCCAGCTGGTACTGGATGAGAGGCAGGGTTCAGAGGGTCGGCCAATCACAGGGCTGACACTCAAACGACCATTTACACATTCACACTCATGGGCAATTTACAGCTGCCAATTAACCAATTAACCAATTAACGTGCTTGTCTTTCGGACTGTGGGAGGAGAAAGCACAAGGAGAACATGTAAACTCAGAAAGTCACACAACTCTGTACAGTACATATCTATCTCGTCCAGGGACACGGGGATTGAACCGCTGACTTTCTGGTTCAGTGGGCGGCCCGCTCTACGTCCTGACCCACAGGCACCAGTCTGATTAGGAGAACAGGCAACAGTCTTTTCATGTCACCCTGAGCACTGACATTTACAATTGTCAAAAATATTCTTTTGGAAAAACAACATTTAAAATAAACACAGATTGATTTTTTTTTTTGCTTTTCTGTCGCCAAAGTGATAAATTACATAATTATTAAAGATTTTTAAAGTGTTTTTTAAATGGACAATCATATTATTATTGAATGACTTTTATATTGTGACCCAACAAATAAAAACATAGATAAAGTTGATGCACCAAAATAAAAGAATATACAGTTGAAAATATTTAAATACAGCACCGCTGCATTATACACGCTACATAATGAAGTATTAATTAGGTGTTCAATTAACAGGCGTCTCATTCTACACTCACTAAATTCCTCACGATACCGAATCCCACATTCTGCTCTCAGTGTTATATGAAATTTATTGTTCATCTGGACTTCATAATGAATGAATGGAACGATCTGTGGAATAAACCCCCCGTGAGCAGCTTCTGACCTCAAACCCGAAATGCGCCGCGGCTCCGACGTCTCAAACCGAATGGAAAAAGAGAGAGAATCAATAACCATGCTAATGCTCCTCTGTACGCTCTCATCTGCATGTGTGGCCACAGGTGCCCGAGCTTTAACGCTCACGATTCATGTTGTATACGCCGAGAGATGTGAGATGAAACATTATGCAAATGCGGCCAGTCTTTCCCTTTAGCGAGGTCCCGCGACCTTCACATCCCGCGAAGCCGCTCGCGCTCACGCTTCATTTGGATCAGGAAACGGTTTATTATGAAGAAAGTTATTTTTTTTTCTCGACTAAAAAACGAAATATGAATGACTTGACTTGAAAATGGAGCAGATGGGGGGGGGAACGTATAATGTACAATCACGGTTAATTTTCTCATTTATTTATAGCCCCCCCCCCAAACGGCAGCTGGGCTGAGAGACGCCATTCGTTGCTTTGCTCGTTCACAAGTGCATCAAAGTTCCTCAAGGAGCTTTATCGTTAATGGGGATCTCGGGGGTGCTGCTGGCCTGACAGGCTGCTGCTGCATGTGGGCCCAGATAGGACGGAGAGAGCGTTTAATAAAAGGGTTTCCTCTCGCTCTTCATTTCCATTTCTATACCAAGTCGTCAGCTTTGCCCCTCGTAATGAGGGTATTTACTCGGCACAAAAGAAAGGGGGAGATTAGAGCATCACAGGATGGGATTATAAAAAAAACCTGAGACCACAAAGACAGCCAATCACTTCCAGAAAAAAATCCCCCAGCATCTCTTAGCTTTCATCCGCTGTTTCCCTGTTTACTCTCGACGGCCCTTTCTGCTTCTGCGTTCCTTACTTTCTCTCTCTCTCTCTCTCTCTCTCTCTCTCTCTCTCTCTCTCTCTCTCCTCTCTCTCTCTCTCTCTCTCTCTCTCTCTCTCTCTTCTTCTCTTTCCCATGCCTTCCTCTTTTTTCGCTTCCTGCTTTTTTCAGAATTAAAAGGAGACATTAGAAAAGAACAAGAAACTATCGGAGGTGAGAGAAAACTGATGACATTTTTAGTCGCAGGTTTTGCAAAACACGTCAGTCCAGTATTTCTCCCTCGCTCGCTTTTTGTTTAACGCTCTGATTGTGGCTGTGCGACAAATTGGAAATACAAAGTCACTTACGCACAAAGAAATGTCAAGGATGTGGAAAAACAAAACAGTTGCCGAGGCAGGCAGTGATGGCAAAATGAAAAATTGCCTACGTAAAAAAAAAAAGAAAAAAACACCCCAGAGAAATGAATCAGACTCCGCTCCCCCGACTGCATTACCCATCCAGAGGGTAAGACAATATCAAGGCAATTTCAGTTCAAATTCAAACTGCCCACTTGTCCCCTTTTTCATGAAGCAGATAGAATCAGGGAGCACAGGCCTTGAGAAAAGGTCACAGATAAGAGACCCTGCGCTCAGATGGGACACGGTGACTGGCAGCTACCTCTGCTTCAAACTTCTTTTATAGCAAATTGATTTGGAAGAACAAAAAAAAAAAAAAAGCCAATTCTCTCCGATGCACAAACTACGAAACAGATAAATGAACTCAGTGTCGCCTTTTTTTATTCCTGACGATTAATCAGAAACGTCTTCTTCTTCTCTTCTCCTCTGCGAGTTCGGTGATTACACGTAATTACGATAACCTGAAGAATTTCACGTCATTAGAGAAGGAGAAAAAAAGTAATTTGGAAAAGCTACGGGAAATAAATGAGCAGAATTAAGATACGAGTTGATTAGTGACGGTGAAGAGTGTGCAGGTAAATTGTAACGGCGTGCTGGACGCTAAGTGCCGGCGCGATAACCACATTGACCAATCACAGCGTCCGGCTTTAGTGCTAACGTGCCGTGCGATGCTGAAAGTACCTGTGTTTGTATTAATGTGAGTTGATTGGCTTGTGCCCGTGCATAACTATTTGCTTAAAGCTCGGGTTGGTGATACTGGAGAAGCCAACGAGAGACGTCTTCACTGCTGTTGACTGTAATTGGATTGGATTTGGCCGCGACGCTGTTTTCCCCTAAAACTCCTAAGTGTTCTGTGGACTCAAACATTCACCCACCACCTCCGTCGGCACAGTGGCGAGTAGATAATGAGTGAACTATCCCTTTAAGCTGTAGTCAACCTCTACAGCAACAACGCAAGCAAAGCAATGGACCCACAATGCATTTCACCAACGCAAGACGCCGCCGCAATCGGAGTGAACGAGCGAGTGTTTCCGTCGAAGCGTTCAATTAGACAAATCCCTCACATGCATCTACTGAATCCACCGAATACTGACGTGTGATAATGAATGTTGTAGAATCTGCATCCAGGTCTGAATCAAATCTCCACGTCTGCATTAAATAATAACAGTAAAGCCCTGTTTATCTGTGCACGTGTGTTGATGTGCACGTCACGACTTCACAGAAGCTACAGAGAAATCACGTGGGAATCGCAGGAATTGTTTCTCCTTCACATCCGAGTAAAGACGTTTCCAAATGTTCTGCTCCTCGCTGAGACGAGGCCAACGAGACCTGAAACCACAAGCCTTGCTCACCCTGCACATAGCCCCCCCCCCCCCCCCCCCCTCCCACCACATATACAATCACACACATGTAATTAAAGCGTGACGTTGTCTGATTATAAAAGATGCATCCATCTGGCATGAGTGAATCAAACCTTATTCTGAAAGTATCGACGGTGGGAAACTTTATCTGCTTCCGTAACTAAACATGTGTAAATCAGCAACTTAAGTATAAATTCAGTCTTGACTTTAATTACAGACACGAGTAGCGAGGGCCTTTCTCTTTTTTTTTATTCCTTCTCTCCGTCTGAGCTCCACTTTTCTTTTCCTTTGTCCATTCCGCAGGTCGTCTCTTCTGAAGTAATAAGCAGGTGTAGTTTCTGCGAGTGTCGCTGAGGGAAACCGCCGGCGTTGTCACGTTCGTTTAAAAGCGTGTGATTTAAAATGAACATAACAATTAACATAACTATGTCGAGGGAGGTGGACACAGTCACGGTGACACACAGACATTTAAAAACAATGATGCATCGACATTTGGGAAGTATGAATCCATATCTATCGACGTTTTCACTTTTGCATCAATACAGTATACTGAATATGGCTGCTAATTGATTCTATACATCGATCCAGATTGATGAATCTATCACCTACTAGAGCCTTTTAAAATATACTTTAAATATCTATCAATGTAAAATGTGCGTGAGCCTCGGTAATCAATGTGTGTTTGATGAGAAACTGCTTTTCTTTTCAAATATATAATTTCAATATGCCCGACTATTACAATAAGTAACACATGGGCATGAACCAATAACTTTCTGGAACCAGAAACATGTGGTCAGAGGCTTCACAACATTTCAGATGTTCGTTGTTTCCATTTTTACAAACTACATCCGATAATCCCGCAATTATGAAATGATCAAGATACTCTTGACCCTCGTCACTTCCGTCCTCTGAAGCCTTGATCCACCTCACTGCTCTTCAGACTCGTGGAAACTTTGGCACTTCCTGAGCAACACATTGATCTGTGGAATCTTGTTACCGCCGGGTTCCTGTGCACAAAGCGCGAGGATGGATGTGAGGGAGAGCGACGAGTCACCGCGCCTCATCCTGCGCATCTCAGCAGGGCACGTAGGCATCACACGGAAACCAATCACTTTGTAAATGAGATCAGTAGGAAGCTAATAAAACATCCGCTCCGGTGTCATTGTTTCAGACAGTCTGCCACCGCAGGAGTCAGCTAACTTTTTTTGTCATCTACTTCCAGTAAACAACAGAGAACACCCTCGGTGACTCTACAAGGGGTTTTTGTGTTTTTTTGCCGGTGCTGACCATGACGGGGGGAGACAGCAGGAGCTCCGTGTTTCAGATCAAAATCCGGTGAGAGCGATGAGTCTGCCCCGGCGGCTCGTCTGCCTGTCACTCAGAGAAACGCGATATCTAGGACAGCACCAATCAGACTTGGGAGGATGGAAAAATCACATCCCTCTTTTCGGGCAATATTCAAAAAATTGCAGTGATCGGCCAAAGACATGGATCTAACCCGGCATAAGAAACACGAGTTAACACATATGATGAATTTTTTGCCCCGTCACAGTTTCAACAAATCCAAAGAAACAAAAGCTCTGACCAACAAACTGCTGCGGTTCACAAAATGTGATCCATCATGTTTCCTCCATCCAGTGGATCATGTGATCACATCCCCCCTTTGTCCCATTGGCTGTCAGTGAGCTGGGTGGAATAATGCAGAATTTAAACAGTACACGTATTTTACATTATTACATTATTACAAAGTACCTTTGTGTGTCTCGCCCTGTTGTTTTTGCAGTATTGTAAATATGAGTGGTTAGAGATAAACAACATGACATTTAGAAACCAGTGCAGATTTACCCAAACTTTTAAAAAAGCTCTTAGAATGAATGTATGAGGTAAAAATGCAGATAATATTAAGTCAAATGTCATTTCCCTATTTATTTAAATATATATTTAGTGCCCTCAGTCTGCTACCTTTTTATTATTTAACTGTTAAACACATGTACTCATGTACGTTTACTACAAATCTCCCAGTACCACGATGTGTACACTACTGTTAAGTTAAAGATACACATGTCAGTGCTGATGTGAAAGTGAACGGCGTCTGAAAACCTCCATTTACTGCTCGCTCTGAAGAACTTGGACCGTTATATTCTCGGGGAACGGTGTGAATGATTGATTTCTGTCAACGTCCTTTAAAGCAAATGATGCTTCCCCCCCCCCCCACAAAGTGCTGGAGGTTTCCCACTTGATCTTCATCTCATCACTGGAGAAGACATTCGTTTCAGTCGGCCGCGAGCGCCCGAAGCGACGCGCCGCAGCCGAGGGTCACGCGCGAAGTCAGGAGTGAAGTTACGCCTCATTTGTCCCCTTTTAGTTACAGAATGCAAACACACGGCGACAAGAGGCTTTTTCACGTCAAAGCAGGAATTCACGCATGTCTGACGCTCAATGTGTGACAACGTCAAGGCCAGAGTGAGGGCGTCGGTCTGCCTGCTGTGATCCCGTCCCCCAAGATGTCAGCAGGCGCACACTCACAAGGCCGTCGCTGGAGAAATGAAAGGAACATGGCGGCGGAAGGCGGGTGCCGCACGCTGCAGCGGGGAGGAGGGAGGAGGGAGATAATGAGCGAAAAAACAAACGAGGAATTAAAACATGTCACCTCCCCTCTGCACTCTGATTAAAATAAAGCGATGTTATTTTTTTACCGAGGGTTATGATTTGTATCCACGTCCCTTTAACACTGAAACCAGATGCTCAGTCAACAACCGCATATTATTTCCTCTCTCTCTCTCTCTCTCTCTCTCTCTCTCTCTCTCTCTCTCTCTCTCTCTCTCTCTCTCTCTCTCTCTCTCTCTCTCTCTCTCTCTCTCTCTCTCTCTCTCTCTCAAGGGGGTTCACACATGCAAATGGTCGTCGGGAGGTATTTACAGTTCCTGCTCTCAGACAGTTTCTGTTTGCAAATAACAAAAAGCCCTAAATCTAAATCTAGTGACACTGATGGCGGCCGCCTGCTGAAACAGCTGCGCTCCCCCCCCCCTCCTATTTAAATTTAAATTAAATAAATGGAATAAAAAAAAAAAGGCGTGTGCATCATGAATAATTTTCCATTTTGGTTAAGTTTTCATTTTTATCAGTTTGAATTCACTTAAAGAAGTGACAGTAAACAGACCCTAAGACGACAAAAACCTCTGCAGCTGATTATAATATTCAGCGGTTGTTTCATTGAAGGAACCGTCGGAGTGAAGGGATCATTGTCTGGTAAAAAAAACAAAAACAAAAACATGTGGCACATATAACGTCATTATGATTAAAGCAAAGATTGCCTTGAAATGTTCCCATCTGTGTGTTGTGCGACTCAAAGGCAACAGTAAACACACACGCACACAGTGAGTGCTGCACAATACAAATAAAGAAATAACATAATCGATTCTAGACTTTTTAATATATCGGAGGAAGTTTCACAATGTGAAGGTCGCTTGTAATTATTCATAATTAATTGTAATCTGTTGCCAATCAGACCAACGTGGCCGGATTTGCTTCATTTCGGTGGCGGAGCTTTGTAATGAAGCGTAAGTTCAGCTGCTGTCAAACTTTTAAAAATCCCTCCTCCTCTCTTCCGCAGTCAGCCGTCATTCAGTGACTCTCACAACCCCTCCTCCCCCCCCCCAATCTCCTCCAGTCTTCAGCAGAATACTCATCCCCTCTTCCGGATCCCGACCTCAACTGATCGTATGTTCTGTATAATGCCACATCGTGTTGGCAGCGATCATGGACCATGATGATGGATCCCAATAGTATCAGTGGATCATGACAATGGATCGTGGATTATGGCGGCACCCGATCATGGTGACTCGTGGCATCCATTGCACTTCTGTCCGTCCTGGAAGAGGGATCCCTCGCATGCGGCTCTTCCTGAGGTTTCTACGTTTTTCCCTGTCAAACGGTTTTTGTAGTTTTTCCCTTACTCTTGTTGAGGGTTGAGGGCAGAGGATGTCACACCCAGGGAAGTCCACCACCAGTGTCTAGACCCCGGGGGGGGGGGGGGTATTCCTGTTCGATGCTCTGCTCCACCCGCTTCTAATCCTGACGACATCTCACAGGGGTCTAACATGCCAAAGACTGTAAACATTCACAATACTTCTTGAGTCTCTCCTGATTGAACTGAAGTAGTCGCCCCTGCTTACAGGCGTCTGGTTAACTCTGGTGGTAACGCACTCTCCTGCAGGACGTAACGTGTTCCTGCAGTTAGCTCGTAAAAACAAAAACACAATTCGACACGACAAACAAAACGTCTGAGGCTGAACGTTCCAAACGAGGCTGTATTTCACGACGTGTGTTAAGGGAGGAAGATGAAAAAGTGAATGTGGCACCGGGAGACGTGCGGGATCCTTGGAGTCTGACTGCTGCTGTGACCCCGAGACAAAGCCATCAGTCGGCAGCGCGGCCGCAGAGGAGACCATTAACGTATATAACACTGACATTAAGTTTTATTTACTGTGTGATTTAGTTTGTGTAGAGTTTTGCACTTGCTTATATTTGTATATTTAAGTGTACTTTTAACTGTTAGAACAATAAAGAGGCCATTGTTGTGCTTTTTAAAAAGGCTCTGTTCATTCACCAGTATCAGAACAAACCCAAACGATGCTGAACACAGCTTCAAATGCTTTAGACACAAATGTCCCCATCTATCTATCTATCTATCTATCTATCTATCTATCTATCTATCTATCTATCTATCTAACTATCTATCTATCTATCTATCTACTATATCTATCTATCTATCTACTATCTATCTATCTGTCATCTATCTATCTATCTATCATCTATCTATCTATCTAATCTATCTGTCTATCTATCTATCTATCATCTATCTATCTATCTATCTGTCTATCTATCTATCTATCTATCTATCTATCTATCTATCTATCTATCTATCTATCTATCTATCTATCTATCTATCTATCTATCTATCTGTCTAGAGAACAACAACTTCTGTTTCACTCAGTCCAACTTTTCAGATAGTTCGAATTTCCCTTGTCAGATTGACACTTTAAGGTATTTTGGCAAAATGGATATTGAGAAGATGTCAGAGAGGCGCGAGAACCTGTGGAGTTGAGTAGGAGCCTGAAGTTGGAGTTGTTAGTCTGTGAGGTCGCGGCGCATAACCATCTTATTCATTGCATCACAGATTCACTGCTGGGCTGCATATTTTCCATTTCAGCTTTCGGTGTTTTCAGCGAGCTGCCCAGAGAAACGAGAATGATCCATCATCCGAACAACAAATTGTGTTGGACGACAGGTATCAGACGTCCCCCGTGTTTCCGTGTGTTCACTCTGTGTTAACACCTCATTCTGATAAACGCACAGTCACATGCATCCGCACGCTAACTTCCCCCACGTCCGACACGGCGTGATAAATAGAAGTGCATGTGGTGCGTTTGGGTACAATAAAGATTTTATAGCCTCCTCTCTCCGACTCGACACTTCGTCTTTGGGAAGGAGAGAAGAACGACGGAATGAAGTCTCGGCTCATCTCCGTCCGAAGAGAAGGAAGAAGTAAAAAAGAAATTATGATAATAACCACCGGGTGTGACACACGGCTCGAGGAGGCAATACAGGTACTTAGCATGTGGTTGCTGGAGACCAGCAGCTTTAACCAAGTACCCGAGTCGTATTTTTAGATTCAGTGTGATTTGCATTTCCCAGCGAGACGTGATCTCTGTCAAGAAAGAGACAAATACTCAAATACTGAGCCTGCAGATTCATTATTGCATCCATGACACAACGCAAACTGGACCAGCTAAACCAGCTAATTCAGCCAATATAAACCATTAAACCTGCATTCATCTGATTATTACATTATACTTAGCGCTTACAGCTGTGTAGTATTTTCCATTCATGGTTTAATATCGGATATTATCTCAACTGATCCTGGTCAAGCTCCCGACCTCACGTCAGCTGCTGAGCTAATGTTTTAGCGAATAGTTTCAAGGCCGGAGCCGAACCGGATGTTACCGACGTTTTACTTCTTCCTCTCGTGCTTTATCGTTAAAGATCCAGGACGGTGGCGGCTTGCATCGAGGATTGTGGATCGTGGTGGAGTTAGTTTGTGAGATTATGATTACAACTAGATTGCTTTGATACACAATATGCAGACTCACTACTGTACTACTCACCATACTGCTATAATGACAACTATCAATGCTGCTCTACCTTCTATGCCCCCTCCCCTCCCCCTTCATCTCTAACAGCGATTTTCTTTTGTCCAAATTCTTTAAACATTGACACCTTTCAATTTACTGTCCTTTCTCATAAACACTGTTATTTCACTTGCGTCTCTCTCTCTGAGGTTCCAGCCTTTTGTGTCTTTCATAGTTTTTCCTCGCTCCAGTCGAGGGTTAAGAACAGAGGATGTCGCAAATTGTACTTTTCTAAATATGGGCTGTACGAAGACATTTTAATCGGCTGATTGATCGAGGTGTCGTGAGTGTAAAGAGAGCCCACCACAGAACTCGGACCGTACAGAACTTGCCGAACTTGCATTCTGTAAATAGAAGACGTGGCAGCGCTGGAGGTCGCCTGCTGCCCGCGCCCTTCCTGTCCACGTGCGTAACGCCCGGACGAGTGCACGTAAACCTCAGGCCCTGAATGTCCCCAGTCCCTGATTGAGGTGATTAAAATATGTGACGTACAACAGGGATTCCATATTCAACGCTGGCAGTCAATGCTAAACTGTTCCTCCAGAGACAGACCCATCACTCTGTTTGTATTTGAGACGGTAAAAAACCCATTTCTCATATTTTTTTTTATATCAAAAACATATATACCACAACACACACACACACACACACACACACACACACACACACACACACACACACACACACACACACACACACACACACACACACACACACACACACACACACACACACACACACACACACACACACACACACACACAAACCTCAAGTGTGCAAACTGAAATTGGCCTAACAAGCACGTTTACAAGCGATCGATCAATATTTTCATTTTGCAGTTTGGCTGGGTCACAAAATAAATGTTGACACAGTTTATTCAATCAAAAAATGAGACTGAGCATTGGTGCCGCTCTGCTTGATTTGAGGGGGGGGGGGGGGGGGGGAGTAGAAGAGACATTTGTTGTTTTTTTAAAAGGTGCGATTAATACACGTGTGGTCCTTGAACACAACTCGAGTTTAGTGAAAGATTTTACTTTTCGAAAATCAACTAAAGATGCTATTTAGTTGATGTTCAACATGCTTCTTCAGATTTATCCTTCACGTTATTGATCTGTAAAAAGCCAGTTGCACTTCACCATTTCCAAATCTACCTGGCAGCGTTCATAATTTCCGCCTCGGCACATTATTTTGTGCCGGAGGAACCCGCACACTTCCACCCACTTCACTTTACATACAGTGTGGATTCCATTTAACGTCCAAAGACCAATCTAATGCCTCGTGTGTATGTAAATGTCATCGACAGCGTAATAGCATAACCCCATCCAAAAGTTTCATACCGCTCAATTAGAGAAGGTCACGGGAAAAAAAACGTTTCCAGGTCTCGTTCCAGTTTTCATTCAAACGTGTCTCAGTGTTACACTTAACTCTCTCCTCTCGATTTCCCTCAGCACTTACCTTCAGGAAAAAAGGGCAAAGTGTCACCGGGATAATAACTCAAGCCGGCGATGGAATGGGAGAGACGTCAGATTATTAAGAGCGGGTTTATTAAAGGTTTCTGTGTTGTTCCCCCCCGTAAATAGGTTTTGGGATTTCGAGACAGCAACATGCAATGCTCGGCAGAGCGTGACGTTTTAAATAATAACAGTTTTCACCGAGGGAGCTGCACCTCCTGAAGGAAACAGTCTGAAGCAGCAGTCGGAGCCAGTTTGTGAAGCGAGTGCAGAAGGAGTCCCACTGACTGGGTCATGCACACGGCGACCCCGAGTATTAGTCTGGCAGACACATCTCCACAGTCGGGCTGCACCCGCTATCACTCTGCTGCACGGGGAATGTATTCCAGTCCCAATCATCTTGGGCAGCAACAAGTCCAGCATCCAGCAACGGTGCAGAGAAGCGTCCGGGGAACTGGAACACATGCACGCGGGCAGACGACCAGCGTCATTCAACTGGCTTTTGAAAACGTCCTGTCGGTTTAAGGGTGTAACATTTGGAAATTGGACAGTGTAGTGAAAAGGGTCATCTTTTGTTTTTTAGGATTGTTTCGGATTCATCTGAGAGTCGACGGTGAACGACAGGAAACACGAGGAGAGAGAGACGTGTTTCCTCATCTTGCATAAACCGCCACCATTAACAGGCTCCGAACCCAACACTGAACACGATAATGAGCAGCTAGAGGCAGGTGATCTCCTCAGGAAACCGTCTTCTCTCTCTGATGATGCTCGCTTCTCCTTACCGTTCCCTTAATGTTAGCTTGTCAGTTTAACCATATTTTTTTAATACTATACTTTTCTAATGGTAATTTCACAGTCCCGAGCATAATTTTCCCAGTTCTTCCGGTGGCGCTTTTTTAATCAGCGTTCGTTCAGTCCTGCGATGGTTCTGGTTGGCCACGGTTGTCATGGTGGTAGTTTGCCTGTGTGGAGTTTGCACACTGTAATTATTCTTGAATATCCCCGTATTAGACAGTGATTCATCCAAGTCGGATCTAATGGATGTACAATCCGTTTTTTTTTTTTTATAACAAGCCAAACTAATGAGCTCATGAAGTGCTGAGCCGGCTCTTTGAGTACACAGATTATTACATGAAAAATTATACATCTTGTGTAATGCTGTTTGGTCAGATTTAGGAGAAACCGTGTCATGATAAAACACACGCACACATTAGTTATGTTCAAATATTCATTTACAAATCTGGAGAAGTATGAATATATGGGGATATACAAGATATTCATGTACTTTATGCATATTTCATCGGGCAGGTTTCTAGGAAAATGAATCACTCAGAATTTAATGAGCTCTGTAACGTTCTGCCAGGTTGTCATTACCCTTTAATAGAAACAAGTTGCATAATTCTTATATGTACACAACTGGATGAATCTGAAGGTGATATTTACATTTCTATTGAGAAAAATATGCAATTATAAATCAGACCTCGCCATCAGGTGGTATTATTAACCAACAGTGTTTGGACTCTTCTCATATAAACGTGTGTAATGATGTGAAGGAGCAGCACAATTTAATAAATCACACTTTCTCTTAATTAGCGACGAGCACTTGGCATTTCAGTGACATTCTGCCTCTGGTATTCTGTGTGTTGTGTCGTCTTCCAGTCGCGGGCGGATATTGACTTTTCAGTGACTGTTATCCAGAGATAACAATTTAACGACGTTATCTTATTAAATATTACTTTCTCGAGATCACAAGTGAAATTAAAATTAAAATTGTCTCTGCTCGGCAGTAATGCCTCCTAATTTTGTTTGATGATCAGAGAGTCGGGGGGATCCCAAAAGGGGAAAAATAAAAAAATAAAAAGAAATGGAAGAGGATGAAATAATAAATAGGCCTAAAGATAAAAGTGGCATCATGTTAAAGATGATTAAACAATAAGATAAATCCGGCTATATCAAGCATTAGGATTAGTTCATTAAATCATTATCTCGAAATAATGGGGCTAAACATGTTTTAACAAACCACTGACATGTTTGATATTGTTTTGAAAATCAAATCCTTAATCGTGCACCTTTGTCACCAGTACAAATCTTTACTGGATGACTGAATTTTGACATAACGCTATGATTTAATAGGCTTTTATTACTATGTATGTCGCAGCGTGGTGATAAATTATAGTATTCAAGTATCAATTTCAGCAGCACTGTTTACACTGTGAGCTGAAATATGAACATTTAATATTATTACAGTACCGGAAAATAATGTTTGTCTCCTTTCTTATTGACATGTCGTCTCTCTTTTGAAATAATAACTTTAAATACAACATCAGAAATGTTGCTGAGCACGGTATCGCGACGGCCTTCCCGGAGACGTTTGACTCCCACTGTCCGCTTGAAGTCTGTATAATAGTAATTGTGTACAGATTTGCATGTCATTGACATGTCACTTCCCCCTGGAATAACCGCCTGTGTGCACGCTGAGATCTGGGAGAGTCTGACAGTCACAGCAAACCCCGTCATTATCCCCCCCCCACACGTACAGTTTCATATTTATCTTTGTATTTGCGCAGTAAATCCCGTGACAGTCGGACTGACAGCCCGTGACAGCGAAACACAAGTTCCTCGTGTATTTCGGTGCAAATGGCTCCGAATCTGACAGAAATATATTTCGGAAAAATGATGCGTTCTGGAGCTTATGACTTTTTTCTTCTTCTTCCCATCAGCGAGTCAAACTCATTCAGGATGCTCGTGGATATCCACAAATTTGGATTGTCAAAGTAAATCTTATTTGGATCCTCAGAAACAATTACGTTTGGAGGGACTGTGGTGGAGATGATGGAAGCTGGTTCAGTTGTAACCAGTGTTACCTGAACTAGAGGACACAGGCAAAGTAAACATGGACATTTTACAGTGTATAAATCCAGTCAGTGCTCTAACGGGACAAACAATGTAATGTAGACACTGTTTCTACAGTACTTCAATTACTATTATATATATATTGTACCTCACTAAAGCCAAAGTCATTGGAAAATGAGCACTTGAACATATATCGGTGCAATAAGAGCAACTTTAAATGACAGGAAACATCTTTTGTTTGGCGCAGGTCCCATCTGCTAACATGGAGGAAGGGTGTTCGACACCTATACAGCAGCCGGCCACCAGGGGGTGATCCAGATGATGGGGCTTCACTTTAGGGAAGCTGTGATATATATAAACTATATATACAGTCGATGGTATGTTCCAAAACAATATATCTTTAGCCAGCTAACATCAGCCCTCATGGCTAAGTTATGGGTCCGGCTGTTTCTGACTGTAAATGGTTGATTGATTATCGGTGATTCCAGTGGAACCTTTCAGATCCCAGTAAAAAACCCCACGATTTACCAGTTAACCTGCAGCTGTCAGAGTGTTTCTAGTAAAGTTTCGGGGTTACATGGTTTATAGAGAGACGGGCAGGCCGGGGTCAGAGCTGTGTCACTTTTCCATTATCTCCCCAAACAACCTTCTCCCCAAATTTCCCACCGCAGCCAAACACCTAATAATCCAGCAGCCGGTTTCCCACAGAACAACACGATCACTGAGCTTAATGATTTCATATTTCATCCTCTTTATCTCCTCCCGAAAGCAGCCGAGCGCTCGGCAAAGACAACAACTGTCGCTCGGAGCCGGAGCGGCGCCGCGAGCGCCACATAAAACAGGAAGCTCAAAGTTAAAAAACTAAACAGATGAGCCCCTTCCTAACCTAATCAACAAAGCAAATTTATCTCAGTCCGATCTGAGTCCATTATCAGCATGAAGCTAACAACAGCTGCTCTGTTGTAATGGAAATCTTAATTACACACATTAATTATGCTGGGATGGATGCAAGAGAAGCGATATATGAGCCATTATCGTCAGAATCAATCGAACCATGCACAACATAATGGACTCTTGCACTACATGCAGATGATTACAAGTGTGCCATATACTTAAAGCTGAATTCATATCGCACGGAGCACCCCCCCCCCCCCCCCCCCCCCACGGAGCAGACTCCCGGCCTCCTGAAGACCCCCGGGGGGGCCCGCGCTTTGTTTTTATCCGTCGCCAGCTTCGCCCGTGATGGGATTTTTATCTGGAGACCAGAGGGAGGGATGCGTTTGAATAGAATGTGGGCAGGACCCCGAGATAGCCTGCTATTACCACCACCCGGGCCCACAACAACCATCAATCTCCACCAGTTTCTCTTTTTACATGCGGAGGTCGGCACAGCAGTCATGAGTCACCCCCCCGCCACCTACCCCCCACCCCCTACGCCTGTCGCCGTGGACAGTCCTTATCAAGCTGGGTGGTGGATGTACTGTCAGCGACGGGGGGGGGGGTGGTATCTCGCAGGCTCGGTGAGGAACAGCCGACATCCAACCAGTTATTACACCCAACACTGTTCTCCCTGATTGTAATCACATGTCTGGGCTTTGTCTCTGCTCCGAGGCTCCGAGAGATCTTTGTGATTCCTTCTTTGCGCCCTCGTCCGTCTGATTCCTCCTCCGCTGGCTGCGACCGCCGTCCCGATTCATTTTCTCTGCAACAGCAGAGGATCGAGTCTCTACAACGTGAGGAGAGAGGTTAGTGGGTGCACGTCCTCAGAGAGTAATCTTTTATTTTTCTTTGGCCTTAATTCCGATGGAATTCAAACGGAGCCTTCTTGGTAAAATGCCCACGTTGAATGCATTTTCTCTGGCAGCCGGCGGGACCGTAAATATCACACAGGAAAAAACAACACGTTAGAGGTTGTTATTTGAAGGAAGATACATGAATCGAAGGGGAAAGGAATAAACATATGTTCTGCCGGCTCTCAGTCGGTCACGCAAAAACACACCGATGCACACGGAGACGTCCCAGCGCTGCCTCCCACTGAGCGCTGCATTACCATCACTTCACAACAAAGGACGGAACACGCTGCCAGGATTTTTTATTAACTTCATTTACTTGTGTTGGCAGAGCCGTGCTGGTTTTGTTGGCAATTTACCATGAAATAATCATGTTCCCAATCTGACAGTTAAAGGGAACAGAAAGCTTTGTGGGAGACGGGGGAGAGATCACATCAAATCAAAATGAAGAAACCAGATGAAGACATAACTTCTGGTTGCCTGAAGGCCAATCGTCTATTTATCCACAGACACAATCTCGAATCTCCAAATCACAAGAGTCCTGCGAGGCAGATTGAATTCATATTTAAATGTGTTTTTCTAAAATGTTCAGTCTCACCAGTCGGATTTTAAAAAAATCTGACGCAACATTTCTTCACTTCAGGCAAAAGGAGCAGAGAAAAGATCAGAGACACTTTAAGGAAACGTTAGAACTGAACTATTAATAGATCTGATTATTCAACTTATTAAAAACGGCTTTCATATTTGACTTGCCGAACTTAACCATATTGGTACTTAGGACATTACTGTATAATCAATAATTGCAACAGACACTTAGAGTGCATTCGTGTTTCACAATAACTATTGAGACTATGTCGCCCTATTCGTATTTGCCACGGTTTCTCAAAACGTTTTGTTTACATCATAAGAGATCTGTAATTTAGTGTTTTTGCTCCGTTGCTACATCGATTAGCCGTTTGCAGCACTATTGTCCATAAAGTTGTAACCATCCACGCAGACAGACAGATCTCATAGTGTCAGCTGCAGTTCTCTCTCTAGTCATGAAGAAGAATGAACGACACCTCAAATCTCCGCCGTGTGGACATGTGTTGCATTGTTAACATTAATTAAAATTCTAAAAAATGCTCTTCCAGTAATGACTTTGACTTTGGTTTCATCCATCTCTTTGTCGTAAAAGTCACTTATTCATAAAATAAAACGACTTCTTCATCGCTGACATCGCTTTTGTTTGCTGCAAAACAAAACACGTATCGGGAATATAATTATCATTTTTGCAAAGTTGCTGTAGATGAGAGTTTCTTGCAGGAATTCCGCATGTTGATATTTCATTAAATGGGCAGAATTTACTTCTTTTATTCTGTGAAAAGTAAAAATAAAGAGAGTAATTCATACAAATATTCTTTGAGCCAACTTCATGGCTCAGCGGTGATGTTTCAGTGTTCATGGTGAATGACACAAAACGACTGAGCCTGGAGCAAAGGTGTGCGCCGTGGGACCGAGAGCTTTGATTACTGTTTAATCTACTGAATATAAATTAGAATTAAAGCAGGATATTGTAATGTGAATATTATGTGTGATTTCTCTGGGCCGGCGATTCCAAAGCAGTTACTTAATTCACGCCGAAGCCGCATTAATCCCGGTGAATTTTGATTAAGCAACAATAAGCAAAACTGGGTAAACTTCTGACATTTTCTTTGCCTCCGGTTGACTTCGGAGAAAAATCACAGCTTCATTGGAAACTCAAACTTAACTCGATTGTTCTCTCGGTGGGAAGCAAACGAGAACATCATAACCTCTTATCTCTGTGGAAGAGGTTTCGTTGCTCTGAACGTATTCACAAATGTATATTGTACATGATGTATCTCTCCTTTCTTAATTGCTGCGGTTTATTCACAGCGGGGGGGCGGGGCGGGGGGGGTAGAGGAGCGAGAGAGCCAGCGCACCACTGCTTTTTCAGATCACTGCGGGCGACGACTGCGGCTCATTATGCAGAGGAGAGCAAATCATTCCTAATGATTTTCAAAAACAAAACCCGACGCTGAACACGGGGCGGCTTTTATTTTTAGGTTCCCAGTCACCATCTTACATTTCACCTGAATCTACCCCGACGCTAATTTATGGGCAGAAATTAGCATTGGCCACGTTCCCTCTGTGAACAGGAGAACTCTGCCTCCCACAACTTCTCTCCACTCTATTTATTGCTTATTTAAGATTCGGAATTTATTATATATATATTCAGAATCAGTTTTTGTGTCCTGCACATAGACTGTAAACAACACGTCTCCCCTTCCTCCTACATTGGTGCAATAAGAACTTCGTGAATGACCGAAATCATCTGTGACATGTTAGCTTGTCCCAACGACTAACATGGAGGAGGCAGGGTTTATCAGGTCTTCTGCAGTCAGCCACCAGGGGGCGTCCAAGACACTTTAACCTCCCTTTCGATGTGGCACATCGTCGAATACAGTCTGTGGTCCTGCAGCGAAAAGAAAACACCTACTTGTAACAGCGACACTTTAACTCGTCCTGTTTGTTTTGTACCAGTTGTGTTAATAAATTCACAATTAAAATAAAGAGAAATGCTAAATTCGTCCCGTAAGAAAATGTGTAAGAACCCAGATGATTTCACTCTTTAACAAAGGGGTAATGAAAGGTTAAACAGAAGTAATCCAACAAACTTATTATGGCTTGGCCACGAGGGACGCTCCATTTTACAATGTCCCGTGAAACTGTCAAAGCGTGACGGACTAATTTCCCCTCCGCTGATTCTTCTTTTCCTTCGCCTGTTACTATTTTCTGACAGCTGTCCCATCTGGCCGCTCTTCACAACAATATTAACCAATGAACTTTCATTTCCTCTCTTGTTAAATAGAAATGAATGTGCTCTCCATCACAGGTGGGAGGCACACCTAATTGACTCGTGTTAACATCTTCCCATGCCTCGTACACCTGCTCTCCTTCTATATGCAACATTTCATCAAAACACTTTGCTGCAATCTGCCCCGTCTGACAGTTAACCCGCTGATGGATCAATCACATCGCATCAACGCGCTGATTTGACTTCGTATCTGCTCCGGGAATTTAATTAAATGCCGCGTGCAGCCCGTGGGCTCAGAAATATCTATTCTTAATATAGTTTTGTAATCATTTACATTTCTCTTTTTACTTCAGCCTTTAACCAGATATTGCACTTGGCCGCACTCCTGCGCTTTTAACATTTTTATAACTTCCTCTCCTTTCTGTTTTTATGCATCTTTTGCATCTTTGCTTTTAAATGTAATATCAACATGTTGTTATGTAACTTCAAATCTGTTCTTCTTATATAAATTACATTTTAACTTCATTTCTTGTATGTGCTGTATGTACAAGTAAAGTATATTAATTCATAATTTTTATTAAGTTTATTCAATACAACACGTAGAAGCAATAAACACCACTGATTTCTTTAAATACCATGATTCCTATTAGTTTGTTATCAGGGCTGATCAATGTATTCTTATTGACTCTAAAATCAAGTACGACTCCGGATGCCCCCCCCACACAACAACTTTACTGCGTTCCGTTGTACTTGTACTCGTTCTACAAACAGTGTGTGAACAAACACAAAGTTGCCGACTCAAGGTCACGATGTCAATGTGATTTTATACTTTGAGAAGTTTTAGGAGAAAAGAAAACGACTCGGAGTCTCGTTCGTCTTCCGGTCGTCTGCAAAGCAAACTCTGTACAAATAAGAATAAATCTGTTAATCTGTACATCACGACTCTTCAAAAACAAACATCTCATCCCATCAAACGCTGCCAGAAACAAATATGACAAATTAAATCAACGTTTCTGCTTCACCCTAGTTGCGTATTCATATGTTTTATTTCAAATCGCAGGAACACAGTTGTAAAACCTTCCTTAACCAGAACTATTGCTCCAAATGCTCCTCTGCTTTTTTTTAAAACACCAAATATTAACTATCTTTACCGTCGCTTGCTCACCGCAGGAATATTTAAACAAAGGAATTCATTTGGAACAAGCACAGCTCACAGGTAATTTTGTTAAACCGTTTGCGCAGAGTGATGACAATTACTGCACAATGCAAGCTGATTTATATTACCCTCTTATTTCCTACACAATTAACCTTGGGCTAATGCTAATTTAAACCTTCAGTGCCCACAAGATACTTCCTGGAAATTATGGGTAAACAGAGGAGAGCCAGGAACGTAGAACTGTGAATATCCGACACAAAAGGAAATATGCAGATGCACTTTTTCAAAGCCCCTGAGTAAAGAATGCATAATATAATAATAATAACACAACTAATAATAATAATGATAATATGTAAATCTCCTGTCCATCATGACATGGACAACTCAGATCTGTTCTGGTCTTGATCAGGAAACAGAAACACTCTAGACACTGTGACTTATATCAACTTTGACCGATGGAACAATGTAAGAAAAAATACATTTCAATCTGCTCCATTTGTTTTTCCACATTGAGGTTATCCCATGAATCATGAATCAAGTTGTCTAACAACCATTAAACACACACGTCGGTGAGCAGCCATTGGTTGTCGTGTGGAAACAGGCACTGAATAGTTTATTGTATTTGTATATATTTATACACCGTGGAACCACTCACCTGACTACGAGATAAAGATATATATATTTTGGAGTTTGCATGTTCTATGCATGTGTGGGTTTCCCCCGGGTACCATGGCGTCCTCCCCCATAGTTTTCTGACTCTGAAGGATGAGCGGTACGGATAATGGATGAATGGATCTCCAGGAGGAACCGGTGGTACTTCAGAGGTGACTTTCAGAGACGAGGCTCGAGAACGTGAAACACTGTTAGACAGTTGGAAAAAATACAGAATAACACGTGTCCTCACCTTGAAAGGTCTTTTCCGTGAGAGCTGTGCATCACATCTCTGTATTTGCGCTCTGTCTCTGGTGTATATAAGTGAATCATACCTCTCACTGTAATCCTAGTAATCTTACTGGATCTATAAGTACAGTGCAGAGGAGGGTATGTTTATGCCCCCGTTACAGGATTACACAGAAAACTACTGAATGCATTTCCAGGAAACTTCCCCTTCTTCAACATTGTTGGATGGGATTTTCCCCAGAGAATAATTCATGGATCTTGATGAAAACAAACAGGCATGTTGAGGAGACTGATTTCTATGCGTTTCTGAAATTTGGTGCAGCTTGATGAAAGGGGGGGGGGGGGGCTGTGGGGCCTGAGGCGAGAGCTGGAGTTAGGTTCAGGGAAACTTGCATGTGAGACAGTGTCGGGGTGATTTGAAGGTAAAACCTCATCCTGTTGCACGTCCGGTGAACTGTGCTGTCGAACCTTCTCCGGTGGTCAGAGGTCTTTTCTCCTCACACTCTGCACGGTTCACATGATTCTCACGTCGACATCCTGGGGATCGCCACATTTTGGGGGCGGCCAAGCCGGAAACGAGGGGGAATAGCGGTTGCACGCTGAGCTAATATATACTTCCTTGTGCCAAGTTGTGTAAATCACAGGGGTAATCATTAAGATGGTTTAAGTAGTTCACCGTGTACGCTGTGATTACGCTCTGAACAAACCGTGCGGCGGGCGGATTAATGCGGTCCAGCAGTGTTTTTAGATCAGGCGGGGGCGAGAGACACAAAGCGAGAGAGAGAGAGAGAGAGAGAGAGAGAGAGAGAGAGAGAGAGAGAGAGAGAGAGAGAGAGAGAGAGAGAGAGAGAGAGAGAGAGAGAGAGAGAGAGAGAGACCTGCGATTCGAGGCTTTGATCATCAGTGATGGCGAGTGTAATGATTTATTGCACCCACAAACCCTTTGAAGGCCCCCCCGCTGAAGCCAGGGGGGGGGGGGGGGGGGGTCGGACCCCCGAGCTTCACTTTCTTTATTTATTCATCTCTCTGGATCCACACAAGATGATACTCATCATTCATTAGAGCTGGATCGACGCGTAGAAACAGTATTTTGGGAGGATCTGCAGCATCAGGAAGCCGACTCAGATACTGTGCAGGAAAAAAAAAAAAAAGATCAATGAACCGACGGTGTGTATGGAAAAGTTAAGTTTGAGATACCAAAAAATGTATAAATCAATCATATTTTACTTGTATAGCCCTTATTCGCAAATTATTATTTATCTCATAGAGTTTCACGAGGTGCGAAATACTCTGTTGTTAAAACTACCAAACAATCCTATTCTTTGATCCTAAACTTTGATATGAAACTAGTTTAAAAACAATACACTTTGAATATTATGGAAATAAGGTCACATTAATGTTCCTGACGTTACAGTTGTTCAACTCTCTGAGCTCATCTGAATCACATCGCAGCTTCATTAGCCAATTGGCTTTCGTTAATAACACTTATTAAATTACATTAACGGGGTTCAGGGGGGCCGGCTCTTCAAATGTTCAGCCGACACATTAACTCTGGTCGACACCTTTTACAACCTTCCCCATCACGTGACGTGATAGGTTCGCTTCTGGGGGGGGGGGGGGGGGGGGCAGTGGCGTAACAGCGACAGGTTTAGTAGATGTTGATTCTCTTCTGTGTCGATTCTTTAACGCAGCCGCGGGTTGGAAATGGATCTGCTTCGATACTATTGAAAGTGAAAGTAAAGAGACTGTGCCGCTTTAAACACGTGGTATCAAAGCATCGGTACTTTTGAAAACCCTAGTGAGAGACGTACAATTTTACAAATGTTGTTAAATTCCAAGTTCACCCTGTGTGTGCTATTTAGCTCAGAGGCAGTGAGTAAAAAAAAGTTTCTGAGTTTGAGGAATGGACTTCAGACGATGCCTCGACCGTGCGAGAGCCTGAAGACGGTCCGGCAGAATTTCTGACATGTCAGAAACCTAATTTGAAGCCAGTCAGGAGCATTTGTAGGATCCAGTTTTCTCCCACACAATCCCTGAATCCCTTTGGGGTTTTAAGAGCTCTAGATGTTGAGAATACGGCAATCAGTAGCTGACGTCAGATGATGCAACTACTCCTGTAGTGAAAGTCGATGACTCACACGTTCCTTTCACAGTCAGCTGACACACAAACGAGCCAGAGAAAACTGACAAAAGCGCTAACGACAAGGATCGGCTCGCGGGAGGAGAATAACGCTTTGCTCACCTTATGCTCATTACAGCGGCGGAGTCACGCCAAAGCCGATACCACCGTACCACTGCAATCTCTAATTGGCACATTTCATGAAACAGGGAAACGCGACGCACACGCCGATGGATGTGATAATATTAGTGTGAAGTGAATGCTTAGTGTTTCCGTTTTGGAAGCGTGGAGTGTGCCTCCTGCAGCCTCTCACTCTGCACGGTGGATGTTGCGGGAGATGAGTCATTAAGGGGAAAGTGGCACCGTTAAGAATCTGCATCTGGAAATAGGTCTCGTTCCCTCGGTGACACGTTACACAACGTCTATATGTGTTCCTCATGCAAACGTGGATCTAGGGTGTAGTTTGGTTCTTTTGATTTATTGGATTTCCTTTCCCTTTTTCCCCCAGAATGAGGTGAAAATGGGCAACGTGTGATATATGTAATGTATATGACTTGTTATCACTGGAGATCTAACGGGCGGGAGTGCAGGCAAGACGTGTTACAAACAACAGACTGTATATAAAGATGGATGACGCGTCTCCACCTCCTCGCGCTATACAGAAATTAAACTGAAATATCCCAGATACGAGCGTTGCCATCTGCCGCCGTAAACGGATAAATGTTCTATATCACGAATCGGCCTCAGCTGCCAATCACGATGTTTCAACCTGTTTTTATTGGATTAAATAACGAATCAAAACACTAGTGGGATAAGAGTTATGTACTTTGACTTTTTTGTTTGGTCCATGTGCCATCCACTAACATGGAGGAGGCAGGGTTTATGAGTTGTACTGCTGCCAGCCACCAGAAGGCTATTAAGAAACTTTGGCTTCTTCTTTGGGGAGCCATCTTTATATATATATATATATATATAGTGTATTATTTGTATTTGTGTGAATGTATTACGGGGATTTATGTGACATGTAGTTTTTTTTCCGTGTTAAGGAATCCTCTTGAAAATGTGTCGGGTTTAATCCCACAAACAAACTGTGAAGAATATACTGTTCGAGATATCGATCGAGAACTGACGTGACGAACCCGAGTGTCCCAGTGAGATCAGAGCACCACGTCCACAAACACCTGGAGCTCCTCTGTTCTCGCTCCAGCTCAGAAGTCGGCTCCGCCACAGCTGTGAGGAAGCTCCTTCTCCACCCGGACTCCGGTCTGGACTTCAACTGTTTCTGCGACTTGATAATTAGCTTTTATGTTGAACGTGGGCAGCACTATTAAAATAAATTAAGTTATGGTAAAGTACTATGAGAAGCTGTGAGGGCTCTGCCGGGAGCTTCCCTTTACAACACCGTTGCCCCGTGAACCTGATTAGATTTTGATTTATTGAAATCGCCCGGTAAATGATGGATTTTGGTCGGAAGACGCTCGCACGTCCACCAACGTGAAGAGTGTGGCCTCCTTCCCCTGCATCGCCCCTGCACCGAACACGGGAGCTTTGCATCAACATGTTAAAGCTGCGGCGCTCGGCTCGAGCACCCGAGCATTGTCTGACGCCGGGCCTCCTCCTTTGTGAATCCCCCCGCAGTGCGTGTGCATTGTACATCCAGCGAGGACACAAAGCGCAGCAGGCAAACACACGAGGCTGGAAATAAAGGGACCCGAGTATTGTGAGCAGGCTACAGTACGGGAATGCTCCGAGAAATCTTATTTGTGCTTTTCACGCCCCATAAGCCTCTTGTCTCTAATCTATCCCACTCCATGTGTAGGTGTGTATGGGTGTGAAACACGCTTTTCCCTCCGTGGCAAGGATTCCACATTGTTCTTGCCAACAGGAAGGAGGCAATGTTTGGCAAGATTTGGCCCGATTTTCGAGACCTCAAGCACCTAACAAAGCATATTCACAGGAGGGGAATAAAGAGCAGTGTCGCTGTGAGCGCTCACCGGCTTTATGCGCACCGTGACATCATCATTTTCGTGGTTGTGAGCAATTACGCCTGTCACAAAAACAGACGGTGGGATATGTCGTGACTCTCAGACGATCGCGGCGTCTCCTCTGGGGTCCAGACGGAAAAAAGAAATCGTCACCTTGTGTTTTCCTCTCAACGAATTAAACGCTGCATTTCTCCGGACGGACGTATATACAGTATATTTCCCAGATGCTGAATATCATATCGTGTATTTACGTGACCCACACGCGATAGCCCTCCTCAGCCACATGTCCAGTGGATCTGGTAGATCTCACAGATGGTTTACACTGAGATGATGAAACCACCGCGAAATAGAGATCTAATGTGAGGTCGTCCTCAGCAGGTGATTCTCTCAGTTTTGTAATCCACCTCCTTGCATGAGAAACGCTGGGAGATTCATATTTTAGAGCTTTGAATTATAAATAGCCTGATATTTATAATTAACAGGGTGTAACTCTGGATTACTTTTGCTCGAGCAGGAAAAAGGTGTTGATTAAGCAGTAATTTAGCAGTAATATGTTTTTTTTTCCTTTTCACTCAATGCCAGAATTAAAGCCGACTGAATGTGTGTGTGTGTAAAAATTGACACAAGAGACCAACACCCCCACATTCAATATTTCTAGTCGCTTTGCACCACTTTGTTTTGTGTCTTGGTCTTTTGTTGTGGACTCGTGGACATCTTGTGTCTCTTTTTGTCGGTCTCTGTTGCCTTTTTGTGTAACTCTGCAGTCGGTTTATCCCTGTTCTAGCCCCTGTAACACTTTGTGGATGTGTTGTGTCTCTATGTGGTTGTGTGCATGTTTTTGTGGCCATTTTGTGTTTGTTTTTTGTTGCCTCCTGATTTTGTGCCTCGACCGTCTTTTTGACTCTCTGTAGTGTCTGTTGTCGTTTTGTGTCTCTGCATTTGTTTTATTCCCTGTTTTATTCTCTCTGTGTCTTTATCGTTGTTTAGTGTGTCTTTGTAAGTATGTTGTGGGTCTTTGTGGTCATTTTGCATCGCTCTGTGGTTTTTGTGTGTCTCTTATTTGTTGCCTTGTGGCTCTGTTGCTGTTTTGTATCTACAGCCTTTACCGTCATTTTTGTATTTCTTTGTAGCTTGTCATCCTGTCATCCTGTCATCTATTATCTTTTGTGTGACTTTTTCATTTTCTTGTACCTATTTGAAGCAAATTTTGTATCTCTGTTGTTTTGTGTATTAGTCATTTTGTGTGTTAGGTATCTTTATGATTGGATTGTGTCACTTTGTTTCATTCTATGTCTTTCTAGCTGTTGTGTGTCATAATGTTGTGTCCCTCTTGCATCTCTTTGTAGCAGCTTTGTGTCATTTTGTGTTCTTTACTTTTTATGCATGTTTTGCACCTTCATGATAGGTTTGTGTCTCTTTGTGGTCGTTTTGTGTGTCTTTGTCCCTTGTTGCCTTGTTGTGATGTTGTGCCTTTTTTGTCTCTACAATGTTGTTGTGTTGCTTTTACATCTCTTTCTATAGCTGTTGTGTGTCTGTCATTTTGTGTTCATTACTCCTCATGGTTGTTTTGCATCTTCATGATTGGTCCGTGTCTCTTTGTGGTCGTTTTGCACATCTCTGCAGTTATTCGATTGACTTTACAACAGAGAGTCACTTCAAACAGGCCCCCCCCCCCCCCGGCCCCTCGGCCCCCCTGTCCAGCAATCCATTGGTATTGACGGCTTCATGTCAAGTTTTACAGAGTCAAATATCCGTCATCGTGTTCTTTTCCTCCTCACCGATTTTAACGACAACCTACGCCTTTATAAGTTAGGAGATGAAAACCAGAATAAACTCTGCAAAGTGCTCACCGAAGAAACATTCCCCCCCGTTCAACTGCGAAGCCATTTAATCTGTCTTTCACGGTAATAAGTCTCAGTGTTCAGTGCCCGAAACAAATGAGATTCACAGCGCTATATTAGATAATGATAAATGAAATCCATGGATCAAGTTAAGTCGCTGCTTCTGCCGGGCAACCCGAGAAGAGGCGTCTAATATTGTTTGTGGAATTAATGCTTCTTTGCGGGGGAAATCTTTAGAACATTATTGAATGTTTGTTTTCTGGTTTTTCTACTGCATCCATTTATTTCTAAGGAGGGCACAGTACGTGTGTGTGTGTGTGTGTGTGTGTGTGTGTGTGTGTGTGTGTGTGTGTGTGTGTGTGTGAAGCAACGGGGAAGATGCAGATCCCCCTGCAGGCAAGTTTCAACAACCAGGCCGGGAGTGGAGAGGAAAAACCAAACCTGATAAATGCACTGGGCTGATGAATGGGGGGGGGGGGGGATAGCAGGCTGCTGTTCAAATGCATTTACCTCTTACCTGCTGCATCTCCTGGAATCTGATTGGTCGTCCTTGAATCCCAGCTCCGTGACGGTGCAGAGGTAACACAACTGCACTTGTGATTGGATCAGAAAATCTACTTATTGTTATGTTATGTAAAATAAAGAATCAGCATTTATGAATTCCACTTATTCTCTTGAGCATCACGGCCGCTAACACGTCAATCAGCAGCGATGCTGAAACGCCACCGGACCGACTCCTCGCTTCCTGTTTGTGGGCATTAGCTAAATGGATGTACACTATGTAAATCTGAACGAGGCGGGGGGGAAGGTTGTCCGCGCTGATGCATGTAAACACAAAGTCCCCGGTGTGTTGATGGAAGACGTAGCAAATAGTGTGAATCCTGCCCACACACACAGGGAGAGCAGGGATTTAATGATGGCATTTCACGCCGCGCGGAGGAACACACACGAGTGGTTTGTGCTCGGGAGGTGTTCGACAAAGACAAAAAGACAGACGCTCAGGTGTTTGACCTCGCCGCCGCCGAGACGATGATGCCGTCTGCCAAGAAATCAGTTAAAGCTGCCAAGTATTCTTATGGCATCCATCCATTTATTATAGATATCGCTGCTGATGCTGTGAGGGCCCACGAAGGAGCTGGAGCCAATCCCAGGCGACACGTCGCAGCGCTGACGTCTGGAGACAAACATCAGGCTTCGCACCGACGGACAATTTATTCTCCTATTAACTGGGAGGAAGTCGTGGGAAACCAGTACAGGAGACAGGAGAACATGTAAACTCCACACAGACAGGCCCCCAGGTTCAATGCTGTGAGGAAACAGTGGTAACTAACACTGCGCCACCGTGTCGCCCAAGTATTCTTCTTGGTAAATGCAATTAAAACATGTGTTGGGGGCGGATGTACAAGAGCACACGCGTTCGAGTCCTGTGTGTGGTTAAGTTTAGGCACTTAGGTTAAAGAGCCTAAACTTAATGGATCTGGGGTTTTGGTTAAATCTAATTAAACATGTTGTATCCATCAGTTTGAATTCGTCCCAGAAATAACTTCCCTGGATACGGGTGGATCCATCTTGCACTTGTATAAAGATGTACTTTGACACTTTAGTTTGATCCATGTCCCAATTTAAACCAATAACATGGAGGAGGCTGGGTTTATGAGCTGTAGTGCAGCAGGTCACGAGGGGGAAAATAAGGCTGTGCATCAAAACACAATCCGGCTCATATGTTGTTGTTGTGTTGTATCAGGATGTAAAGTGACAACAGACCGAACAACACTGATGGAGATTTATGTGGAGAAAATAGAAGAACTCGTTACTGTGTGTGTGTTTTCCAATCCGTGACAACTGTAACCTTCGGCCCTCATCTGCCCGACGAGTGCATGGTTACACACAAAGTACACACACACACGAGTAGGTACACAACGCCAAGTGCACTGCAGCCACTTTTCTATGCATCTGTGCTGCTGAATGCAAACGTGCTATGAGCCTGTGTTTACTTGAAATCGTGTTTTTCAAGGTCCTGTTCCTCCGCAGTTCTTCACACTGGCTTTAAAGTACATGAAAGAAGAAATTCAATGTCATGCAAACCAAGAATAATGAAAATATGATTTAAAAACTAATACAAAAAAAGGATTTTTCCAGCTGTTGCCTCTCAGGGTTCGTCACCATCTTGACGACACATTGAAAGTGTCTCCATAGAGTAGATAAACCCTATTGGAGCGGCTATGGGGTACACAATGATATTTCCCATCTATATGGAGCCACAGAGTTTTCCTGTCTGTTTTCATCAGTGGCATCGACATGACAGGCAACAGCAAATTTGGCAGGCTGACACACGCAGCAGCCGAGAGGGGGCTGGTTGCAAGGTTAATTGGCGATGGGAATAATTGGCCACTGGGCTCAATTTGTCTGATGGGAGGAATTGGAAACCAATCTCACTGTCTGTTTGGAAGCATTCCATGTAATTCCTCGATGGAGGCGTCTTTATCTGATGCTCTGTGCCTGAGCCGCATCCTCTGATCACGCTCGCTATGAGCGGCGGTGCCGGCGCAGCGTCTGTATCTGCCACAGATCTGCAAAACAGCCAGGGAAATTCTGACAGCAGCACTTCTGGTAAGTTGCTTTTTTGCAAATCAATATTCTTCAATGTTTAACTCGGCCCCTCTCGGTGCACACGGCCAAATGAAATTAGATCCGTGGTCTCAAAGCCCGGGCTGGCCAGCTCTTGTGAAAAATGGAGAACTTGTGCTTAAAATGCATTAATGTCGATAATTCCCCCGGATTAAAAGTCAGATTCATAAGCAGCTAATTCAATATATAAAGTCCTCCATTAAAATACAAATCAGAGTTTATATCGCTGATATTTTTGTGGAATTCTCTGCTGGTGCCTGTTGGAATAAACCTCTTCGGATCATTCATTTCACAGCGTTAAAATAAAAACTGCAGCAACACTCTGGTCCGTGAGGTCGTGTGTTCGATACAAAATCCTCTCAGAACGATTGTGTGTGTTGTTTTTTTTCTGCAGCCCCTCTCACTTTTAGCTGCTTGCTAAGCACAGCCTCGTCTCCAGGGCACGATTTGTCTGCCGGTGAGTTGATGGCCATTTGTTTCCACAAAGGGGGGGTTGGGGTGGGGTGGGGTGGGGGGGTGGGGGGGCTGGGGGGGTCAACTGAAGCAGCATCTGAAATTGATTTTAGATTCTGATTCTCCGCAGACGGCCTCGTGTGGAGACCGGACTCTGAGATCACACGAAGGTGATATTCACCGTGAGACTGCTGAGGTTCGCTTTTTCTTCCGAATCTCAACAGATACATGAAGTTGTGATGTTTGAATTATTTATTTATTTTAAGGCCTGTTTGAACTTTAATGAAAGTAAAGTAAAGTAAAGTAGAAAGTAGAAAGTAGTCATCAACAGCCTTTTTTAAAAATTAATTGTTGAATTTTTCAACATTAAATAGTCAGTTTGGAGCCTTGGGTCAGAATTTGTGTATATTATAAACGAAAAATCGTTGCTGTAACAGATTGGTGTTCCTCATGGATCCGTCTGGGGCTCACAGCAGTTTATGAAGATTGATTTCTGATAAATCAACAACATGTTCTGTCCCTTTTCTCTCTGATGCCATTCACAATCCAGTTCCACACTAAATAATACCCAACAAACATTTTTTATCTTATTGAGAATATTTTCTGTTTCGTCCCAGGACATAACAAGACAAAGACGATTATCAGATTGTTAAACATTAATAATGAAACAATCCATATTTCACACAAACATAAACAAATTAAAAAATAGTTACCTTCGATCCCTTCGGGTTAATCCTGCGATCAAAGCTTCGGGGGAGAAGATAACCCTCGACTTCAGCATCAGATGAGGATTAACAGTCTGGGATTCGTGGACTTTACTTAAAAGCTAAACCTTCATCAAGCAGTTCAACAAATCAGGAACAAAAACACATCACAGGGAGAGCTGCTGATTGTATTCATTATATTATTTATTTTACTCTCACAGTTCTTCTTTTCTTTTACTTCTCATGGTTTCTATCGTACCAGCTAAACTCCATTGTCCATAATTTGTGTATTTACATTTACCGGGTTAATTATTGACCGTTTGATTTGACCCAGGAGTCCATTTATAAATGAATCCCTTTATAAATGGTTATAATGGAGGCCGGCTTTTCACTTCATTAGGGAACACGCTCACTTTATGTGACACGGGGGCCAAGATGGCAACATTGGGGGGATGTTAGAGCCAAACATCAATTATCAGACCACCAGCGAGAGTCACTGAGGTCCCTCGTTTGGCAAATAACAGTGTTTAACTGACTTCTGTGCTCGATGATGACGCCTGATTTAGAAAATGATGGAAATCGAGGTTTATGCAGGATATGATGTACGTTTCTTTTTCCGTCCTTTATGAAATAGCGTAATATTCCAGTTTGAGAGCAGAACGTATTTCTCCGTTGCTCTTGGTTTGTTCCTGTTCAACAAGTCCCCAACCAACAGAACACCAGGTGTAGAGATGTTTGTTTACTTTTGTTCTCGGTGCCGTAACAGTTAATGTTTCCATAACCTTTTAAAAAAAACTTAAATCTCCTTGACATTCTGCATCTCTGCCTCAAGTTCATCACCTTCAAAAGAAATCGCTAATCGTTTCCTTAACGTGACGCCAGTGTCTTGATGGAAAGTGAAAGTAATTTGCATTTATCACTGCGAGGAAAGGTTCCTCCCTGATGATAATTAATTCTGGATATTTATAGAGCAGGGAACTGAAGCTTCTTCGTATGCAGTCAAGTTCCTGAGGCTCTCACACACGTAGGTGCATCTGGGGATTTATTTACTCTTCTTCCATAATTCAGCTGAAATACGAAAACCGGTGTGGAAAAAATTAATTTAAGATGAAGTTGAAGATGAAAGTCAAGTATGTTTTTTGTTTTTTTTCCTGTTTCTTCGAGACTGCGGGTCGTGTTTTAGTGATTACGCATGTGATTGATTAGGGGCTGCATCGCAAATGAACTTTTTGCACAGAACTCAGCAGTGGAACTCGCACGGAACATTCGCTGAACAAGCCGGTTTGAGAACGGAGGGGGGGGGTTATGAGGAAGTAACATATCAAGACGTCTTTATTTTCAGTCTCTTTGAATTCAATCGTCACATCATTTCCTTTTTTCTATCTGTCAGGGGTTTGTGCACCGATCCAACGTCTCCATCAACCACAGAACAAACGCTACGAGTGATAGAACAAGAGTAACACAAGTACACACGACGCCACACAATGGAGACGAGACGTTGTCCAATGTCACCGGGCCTTGTAGAACCATGCCGGTTCATTACGATGCAGATGTGGGGGTGCGGCTCACCTCACCGTGACTTTGTGGATCTCGGACGATCGCGAGTCAACCCTTTTTTCCGTTCCGAGAGCTCGGCTGAACAATGCCCCCCCTAATCATGGCGGCGGCGGCTGCGCCCGCTGATGAGCTCGTCGGGTTATAACGCACCCGTCACAGTAATCGTTACTGACAGGACATGCAGCTGCTAATGATCTTCTCTTAATCACACTTAATCAGGCAATAATGATTTGGAGGTGAGAGATGAAGTGCTCGCTCTCTCCGCTTTTGCCACGGGGAAGGGGCCTTGTTTCACTTGACTGGTTTGGGGGGGGGGGGGGGGGGGGGGATGCTCCATATGCTGCTGCACTTCTCTGGTCACTTGTTGTGATTGGAGCGAGGACAGCGATTGTGATTAAAGACCTATAGATCATCAGGGACCCCTGGGGGGGACAGGGCGGCACAGGAAAACACACACCGAGGTCTCCCCCCCCCCCCCCCCCCCCGTGCTGTCAGGTGAGAATAAAATATTACGTTGACCCTCTTTTTAACCGTTTGGCCACAAGGTTGTTTAATTAATAAAACACACGAGTTACTGGGATATTATTTCCATTAAAATGCCTCCATATTTCACGATTCCATTCAAATCCATTCTGCACATATTGATTTTCCCAGCACAATAGCTGAATTTGAATCAGGCAAATGTGAACAAGGTTTTTTAAAAATCTGAATTGCAAATGAGGAGCATTCAATTTGACTAATGCATTTCAAACTTCAGACGACAGAAGTGACTTTGAGCTTGTGATCAAAGTTTGAATGTTTCAAGGCTGACGAAGAAATGCAGATCGAGGCTTTGACCGTTAACTTTATTACAAATATTATAAAATAAAGTAAAAATAAAACATGTTTTACGTGAAATGTAAATTCACATCTTTGTAAAACTAATTTTATTTGACAAACAAACACAGATGCACAATGTATATAGTATATTAATAGTGTGTGTGTTTGTGTTTTTAAAGCGCAAAGAAATTTGTTTAAGATTTTTCAAATGTCCCAATAAATAGAAGTAAACCACTAATTTAGTTACCATGGTTACTCTCATCTGTTGCCATTTGAGTTGTGCCAAATATAAATAGTTTGTTGAAAGTTATACTTTGGTCGAGGTTATGCAAGAAAAACTCAAAAATTAAAAAAAAGACAGCTCTGCCCTCCATGACTTTGACTTTCAATGTGTTCATTGTCAGTCGGTTCTCTGATGGTGTCGGTGTCCGTCCATTCTCTAAATCTGTTGTCTCTCCATTCAGGTTCATGGGGATCTGGAGCCCCCCCCCCCCCCCCAGTCAGGACGGATCGGTGGACAGAGCTAAGACTAACGAGCAGAGCCAGACTCACACCTACGGGCAATTTACACATCTAATTAAGGGCCACGGGTCTTTCTACGTGATTCCTCCTGGTGCTCATGTTCACTCCCACAGTCAATAAAGATTTGACCCTTTGCTTGTGTCCACTGTGGCAACAAGTAGTTATCCTGGAACAATACGCCCACATTTCTTCGACATCTTTCAAAGCTGCAGCGTAAGAAACCTCAGTGAGAGTGAGAGGACGGAAGATGAAAATAGAAAGAAGGAACTGTTGGGTTTATTGAAAAGAGCAATGAGGTTACTTTAAGTTATTTTAAAGTCTTACTGTTAAAATACAAAGAAATGTCCGGCTATAATAATCAGCTGGTGCCGGTGGGCAGCAAATGTATATTAATCTGATATAGCTTTTTAACAATCTTTTAAATATATTCTGTTATCTTTAATAACCCCGGTTCAGTGAGTCATTCAAACTTCTATATAAAAGCCAAACGGGTGCAAAGAAATAAAGCTTTTTTTTTTTATTACATTTTATGAAAAACTATAAGCCATTAAGATCTTCACTGCAGATAAACCAGGAAGGATGGACGCACACTTCCCTAACTTCCCTCCGACTCACTAATGACAACGATTAATTCCGAAAGTAGCTCCGGAGCATCAACACAGGAAAAGAGCTACACACAATACACACACACAAACATTGATATACACATACAGGTGCATATATCAATATTTGACATTGATGTAGGACTTTCGAGGAAACTACTGAGAAAGTTATTTCGATGAGACCGTGCGGTAAGCTGCCAGATGATATATTTTAAACATCACTCTTCTCCAAACCAAAATAAAATTCCCCCGGCTCCCTCGTCCCGCTCGGTGATAACAGCGTTGCCGGCGGGCGCCCCGGATTTGCCCGCTCTCCTCTCGGTGGCCACGCAGCCCGGCAGTGGACCGTGGCCTCTGCTAATTGTAAACTCAATGAAGCATTCTTAAACAGATGCTGGTGGAACGGCTCCATTAGGCCTTACAGACGGCTGTCACCGACATATCAGAGCCATGAAAAGTCAAAGTGTCATTATCACACGGCTCAAACCGCATCCATCCAACCCCGCCAATTTAATTCTTATTAAATGCACATTATGAGTGGGAACGGATGGTCGTGGTCGAGTGGAGTTGCTGCTTTGGAGAGTTCTGGTCAGACGCACACAGACACACACTCATAGACCACACAAACACACACACGGGGCTCAGCAGTAACACAACAGTTTGTTAAACCGAGGACCACAAAGTGTTTTTTCACAAACGGGTAAAAATAAAGCCTGTGATGTCACCGGGGATGAGAATATGGAATATTTACCGCTGTGAGAGTTGAATGGATTTTTAATAGATAAAAGAAGGTCCAGGACGAGCGACTGTGGGAGGGAAACAAGCTGCGACAGTCCTCTGTTGCTCTGCCAGCGCGAGTAAGAGCAACTGCATGGGACACAACAATTAGGCTTTGGGCTGAGTGATGCAGAGGTTACACACCGAACGACTCCCAGGCCACCGTCCCACTCATTTCCCGTCGCAGCTTTACTTTGTTTGGTTTATTTATATCTTTTAATAAATGAGGGATTAATTATTGCCCACGAAAGAAGAGGAGAAAGCTGCATTTAGAAGATAAATCTACTGTAGCTACTGTAGAGTTTGCCCCCGAGGGGTCTCGTGGGAAAGACCGAGGTGGTGGGATGGTTTACTGCGGCAGTAAAATAAATAAACAGCCAGTTTAACTCGTATATATTTTTCCTGCTAATTACTAAAAACCAAACAGAAACAATTACTCCCGCACATTTCTCAACTGCACAGAGACGAATGCTACTGTTGTTGTTTATGTTTTAATGATTAATTGATACACTTTTACGACGTAATTAGCACGCAATTATCATTTTCACTTCCAGCCCTCCGAAGCAAATCAAACTGATAATGAACTCTTATCTTTTATAATCACCGTGAGATTCCGTTCCGCGCCATTATTTCTCGTTCTCCTGGCGCAGAGTGACCCCCCCCCGAGTCGCCTTTAAAGGAAAGGGCCTTCTCGTGATGCGCGGGGCCCGGCTGGTGTGTTTCAAACTACCGGGCGATTGTGACAAGGTGCGCGACAAGTCTCCCGTGTGTGTGTGTGTAACAACAAGCCAGCTGCTCCTCTGGGATATTACTGCAGACAACCTCCCTTGAATATTCATCAGGCACTGTTGCTGGTGCACACAATGTCTGCGTGCACACACACACACACACACACACACACACACACCCACACACACCCACACACACCCACGGACGATCATCACATACAACAATGCTCCTCTGATCAAAGAGAGCTCATTATCTGCTGTCGTGCCGCCGAGTGCTGCTGAGATATCCAATCAGTCCAGGCGTTCGGAGCCGGGCTCTCTCTTTTCCGCCCGCCTCAGCAAACCATCTCCTTTTGGCTGGCACCACTTTAAGCAAGGCACGTTCGATTCCCCCCCCCTCCCTCTCGCCAACCCGTTGATTCAAGAGCGTGTGGAGTGAGAGGCCTTTGATTGCATTAACTATAAATGAGAAAGCGTGTCAGATTTATCTCCAGTGGGGGCTGTTTGAGTCGGCCGCGACTTCTCTCCGACAATTGGCCCGCTTGATACGAGTGCTCCAATCGCTTCCTGGAGTCGTCCCATTTTCTATGCATGGGGTTGGCGTTAATGCATACGTGATGACCGTCAATTTCCGAGCGCCGAGAACGAGATTTGACCCCGGATTATCCACTTTCGGCGGGGGGCTGAATTACAGCGATAATCACGGATCAGATTTGTCAATTGACCTCCTCTCGTGTCCGATCTGCTGATGAGGAAAACCCTCAGGAAGCAGTTCGGACAAAACTGTGATGCATTTGTATTTTTGTTATTTCCGTCATTAAAAGTGACACAAGCAACATTTTAGTGGCTTTTCGATATTTGCAATAGCTGTGATTGTGGTTGAAAGATGAGATCAAGGTGCATCATCATGTCATGTTGGCCAAAAATGATTTTTTTAATTTGAATACCTGTTTTAATTTGAATATTTATCACGATATTCTTATTTCTTACAAATATAAAGACCGATTTGCTCCTGGGTGAAGGTTGTGAATGATTTAGCACCAAAACATTTACAAAAACCAACTCCGTGCGTCGCTCTGCCAAGGTCCACCAGTCATCTGTTGAAACCACATTCATGTGCCTTATGAACATCAAGATCCATTTATAATTCTTTGATAAATGCAGGGACCTTCCACACAGGTTTATGATAATCTCTCCTGTGCTCTTTGTGTAATTGTCCTTAAAAACACACAAACTAACGGACAGCGGTTAAAACAACATCCTTGGTGGAGGTAATGATGTGTTATACACCTTGGGCTGTATATATATGTATATTTGTTATACTGCAATGATTATTGTTTTATCTCACAGCCCTATATAGTGTGACAGGATCAAAAAGATAAATTGATGGTATTTTCGATGCACAATAAGTCAGATACAGTTATTTGATTATTGTTATTATGGTATAAGATGCTATGGAAGGCATTGAGATGCTTTACTTTAGCTGTTCCCTCCTTCCATCGTCACGTCTCCTTCCTGTTGGGAGCACCGTGGCCTCTCGCACTGTGAGTGTGAAGTTTGTTTTGAGCACTCGACTGTACTTACGGGGCCTCTCATCCTCCGACTCGCTGCACTGTCTGACGTGACCCTTGTGTAGGTGGTAAAAGTGTCTGAGTCTGTTGTGGGCATCGGTCTGAGGCGTAATTTGAGAAGTATGCTTTTCTGGTCCAGGTCAGATGACAGCTCCTGCAGCTCTGACGCCGTAAGAACTCAAGAGTGCTGTTGAAAGGATGAAGAATATCGATGGAGAGACAGAATGACAGAATGAACCATGTTTATCTATCCTCACATGAGCCAGTTCAACAGTTTTTTAAGTTGTGGCTGATGCTCCACAGCAAAAAACAATATAAATATGAGGAGTGTTCATATTCCAGAACTTGAGCAGTACGACAGTAACAGCTTCAGTTCTCTTCCACGTCTGTACTGGGGGGGGGGGGGGGGGGGGGGGGGGGGGTTGGTTGATCCTTATCCCTGCAGGTTTTTAACCCATATTCACAATTCTCACAGCGCAGAATGATCAACTTGGTTGTGAAGACGTAACAACTTGGGTTGCAGAGACATAAATGGAGATATTTATATAAATAGAAGTGAAGCAAAGCTGTTCTGCCTGATGTACGTGAGACGGACGAGTGAAATGCATCGATGTTCAACGCCTCCCAATGCAGGTTGTGTATTTTTATTTATTTATTTACATTAAATGTTAAAAAAGACATATCATGAAGGACTTTAGTGATGAAAGTTGAATTAAATACTCTGCAGCAGGAGTTGAGAAACCCGGCCTCCTGCCGCGTGGGACTCCCTCAGAGCTCCTCCCGATGCGAACTCATTCGCTTGATAACTTATTTAGTCGATAATAATCAGCTGCAGCTTTCCGCGTGTACAAAGGTTACAAATAAATACACGGCCGGGAAAGTGAGGGAGCGGGATTCAAAGTGAGGTTTCACGCACACGCACAGGTTCGGCGGCGAGATAAGGAGCTTAGGAGCGCCGGATAAGAGACGAACAGATTCCGCAAACATCTGTGTGTGCACGCGGCGCCGGCGCTTTCATCGCTTTCACAGGTTCTGCTCATGTGTCGGTGCTGCGGCGCGGCGGCGCGGCCTAATCCGACATAAACACCGATCTGCTGCTTCACGTTACCTCGGGCTTCTTCTGCTCCTCCTCACTCATCTCTCTCCGCTCCAAACAGACGACTTTTTATTATTGTTTATTCGCCTTAATTCCAGTTTTTATTTTCGCGGTCCAGCCGGCTAATGCTTTTCAGCATTCCCCCCCCCTCCCCACAAGCAGGGGCCCTCCAGGGGTGTTTCAAAGTAATTTGGTTCCACCTGAGGAGACACACACACGCTCGCTCAAATGCGGAATCAATATTAATCGAGTGTGAGGGGGGGGGGGGGGGGGGGCTCGTCTTGAAGCAGATGTTGCAGCCTGGAGATGATATTTTTAGGGAGGTTGAAGTGTTTGGACGGAGCCGCCGTGGTCACTGTCGGGGGGTTATTGACGACCTCGAGAGGGTCTTTGTCTCCGTGTTTGTGTCTTATTCATTTTCCTCGCTCCCCCCCCCCCCCCTTCGCCGCAGTCGCTCCATCACTCAGAAATCTTTCTCTCAGTTTCTTTTCTCTCCAGGCTCATATCAATAACCCGAGATGGATTGGAACAAATGCAAGACGCAGGCTCCGGTATCAGACGTTTTCAGGGCTCGTTTTAGAATCTGGCAGATAGAATATCGATCACGTGCCTTGATTATGTGCTGCTCACATTACGTGATGCTAATACGTCATTAAAGACCGAAGGTGGCTGTGTTGATTGGAGATGCAGCAGATTCTACTGCACTACGTTTTCAGGCTTATTTATTGTGTTAGCATCTTGCATTGTTTATTTAATCGTATGCAGTGTCCCTCCTACACATGTCCGTATGGAACGGGGCTGTTTGCTTGACCTGTGGCGATGCTGGTTGCAGTATTTCTTTTTTCTGAAACTGTAAAAATGATCTGCAGCGATTGAGAATAAAGCGAATAAAGACCTGCTGCACGACTCAGGCTGCAGAAACCTGAAGCTGCACCAACGGGCTGTTCCCAGAACCCTGAACTGGAGAACAAGTTGTCGTGAAGGTACCGGATGTTCTGTTGTTGTGATTGATAACAACAACATCAGTCCCAGCTGACCCTGTTTATTCTAATTTTACTAATATTGGACGTATCACGTGTCTAAACCGCAGCAGATTTGACACTGCACTTCCCTGGGCCCCGGACAACTCTACATGTCAAGTGTGAAGTCGACAGGATGAACAGTTCTCAAGACGTGAGAGCCACAGACAGACAGAGATTTCTGGAATAAGTAGATTAATCACATCTATTTAAGTTTTCAGAATCTGTAACTGGAACCGATCAACTGTATCATCGGTGATAATGAAAGAAGCAGGTGACGGGACTTCACTTCCACAGAGGCAGCGAAGAACCACGAGGGGGGGGGGGGGGGGAAACGTCTGACGAAGATCTACAGAGAAAACAAGAAACTTGTCTTTGCTTTATTTTCGGAGATTATTGCAACTGAAATAAATTTGTGTCATACGTTTATTTCAATTTAATGCAAGTTTGAGTTTCCCTGCAAGTCTTTCAGCTTATAACATAACATGTCTGTATGGATCTCTCTCTCTCTCTCTTCTCTATATCTCATCGCTCTCTCTCTCTCTCTCTCTCTCTCTCTCTCTCTGTTCTCTCTCTCTCTCTCTCTCTCTCTCTCTCTCTCTCTCTCTCTCTCTCTCTGTCTCTCTCTCTCTCTCTCTCTCTCTTCTCTCTCTCTCTCTCTCTCTCTCTTCTCTCTCTCTCTCTCTCTCTCTCCTCTCTCTCTCTCTCTCTCTCTCTGCTGTAAAACTCTTTAGCTTCCACTCTGATCTCAGTTCTTCATGATTTGATTTAAAATTCAAATAGTTCCCGTTCCTTCTGAATCTGCTTCCAATTCACTCTCGGTATCTTTCTAGATATAGATCACTGTTGGCTGACGTTTTCATATTCCTGTGTTTAACCAAACATCAGTGACACGATGTGATAAGTGATGAAAACATCAGCTTCAGGAGCAAAGAGGAAAAGGCCTCTTTATGGACTTGGGATTTTTTTTCCACAGACTTAAAAATGATCAATGTTGGCTAAAGGCAGAAATTCATCATCATCTGGCGGCAGCTCCGATTACCCACAATGCAGTGCAGCCAAATGAGATGTAGTGTTGAATGACAGGCATCCTGGGAAACGTAGGACTTCTTATTATATTATATTAACTTGTGCCACTGTCATTACATTTATAAATATCATCCATCGGACAGAGCTTAAATAAGATGGTCACACAACTGGTCCTAGTCCCCCCCCCCCCCTCCCCTGCCCTTCTCTCTTTTCCCCATCTTCTCTCCGCTCACCCCGGTCGAGGCAGATGTCGCCCACATCTGGTCTGGTTCCAGAGGTTTCCTCCGGTTAATGAGGAGGTTTTTTCTCTCTCGCCACAGTCGTCAAAGTGTTTGCTCATTGTGGTATCGACGTACGTTAAGTACCTTGAGATAATGTATGTTATTGTATTTCACCTCCTCAACAAGGTCGGATGATAATGTTCTGGCTACAAACCGTAGACCGTGTATAAAGATGGGCAACACAACAGCTGCCCTGTTGGTCATAGACTCCACCTCCTCCATGTCGATGGATGGGACATGGGGTCAAGTAAAACCTGAAATCCTGACTCTAGCTCCAAATGTCATCTTTAGTGGATAGTGGGAGGAAGTGGAGTCCATCTTTACACACAGTCTATGTTACAAACTACATTTTCAACTTTTAGTCAGGATTTCTGAACTGGCACAATGTTTGGGGTTGTCCGTCCGTCTGCCTGTCCCATTCTCATGAATGAATTATTTCAGAAACTTGACAACCGCCCAAAATACGTCATCACTCTCTACAAAAACTCTTTGCTGGAACAAAGGGAAAGCTGTGGCCTCAACGTGGTCATGCATTCCTGGTTTGCGGGGGGGGGGAATGCAACCGTGACAGTTTTACAAGGCAAGGCACCAGAAGCGTTGGCCCGGACTCGGAATCTTTACATTTCCACCCAGTGCTTCAGAGTAAAAAAGAGAATATAAGACGTCAGACAGTGTTCATGTGCGTAGAGCAGCTTTAACAGGATGAAATCAAAAGAAACAAAATGAGTGCAATCTAAGTCCTTATTGAACTTTGTCATTATATTTCTATTCAGCTGCAGGAGTAAAAAAAAACACGAGCTGATGAAACTGTCACTCGCTGCCAAGGCTTTGTTCAATTTTTAAAAATTGACCAACCCTGCTCTCTGGCTCCTGCTTCTATTGGGACGTGGGCTCCTTCTGAACTGCGACGCATTTGAACTATGACAAACTGTGTTTTATCTGATGCTCTCCTCTTCTTCACCTCTCCACTCGCTCTTTCTTTTAGCGTCTCATCTGTCGGTTGCACTCTTCGTCTCCTCTCCTCTTCTTCCCCAACGTCGCAATGAAGATGCAATTAGAATATTCCAACGTTAATCTGACTCAATGTCTTTCTGTTTGACGTGATGATTGGATAAACACAGATCTTTTCTTTTATCCGTTTATTTCATATATAGACTTAAACCAATTATTTGAACTCTCGAAAGCATTGATGCACGATTCCATCACATAGGGACCAAACAGTCGCATTAACCAGTTGAAGAAGAACAAGTAGCAGAAGCCTTACTGGGTTCTCCAGTAATGGAGTTACCCACGCTCGTATTAACGACCAGTACATTCATTTGGCTCCTGAAGCTGGTGATACTGGTCGTCATACCATAGTGATGTCATGAAATCCACTGGTTCATTCAAACAGAAAGACTCCGACCCGAAAACGCCCGTAGTCTTATAAATTATGATTATAATCACATGTAAAGATTCACCCTGGAACCACTGAGCTATACTACACATGCAGCTGAAGAGCCCAACCTGAGCTGGCTCTTCCTCCTCCTCCACCTCCTCCACCTCCTCCACCTCCTTGACACCTTCATCCTTTCTTTCTTTCGGTGAAAGCTCTTCTGATATCTGTAACCTTCAAGTCTTGTCTCGGTGAATTAGCTCGCTAGCAACCATTGGATACCAACAATGACTTGTAGCCGGTGTGTGCTCTCGCTCTCTCGCACACAATAGATGTCAAGTAGCGAGAAGTAGATCAGCCTCTTCAACGAGACACAGAGAACACATTGTGTGTGTGTGTGTCTGTGTGTGTGTGTGTGTGTGTGTGATATCGTATTATCCTCGAGGGCTTCATTGCATGATCGGAATAACGCATTGATAGATCCAGGGCTGTTACTTGTATCATACATCAGACCCTGGGCTTGGTTGGGCTGTCCAGGCCTAATGACGTCACAGCCTCTGGCAACAAACCACAAAGAGACTCACAACCTACAGAGAGAATCAGGCTTTAAATCGCCTCCTGGCAAAGGGATTGTTTCACACAGGTTCACGAGAGAACGACTGCGAGTGAATGATGAAATCGTCAGAAACTGAGATGTATGGAAATTACGAGTTAAATGCATTTGACCTTTTGCCGATGCCGTACGTGAGCGATCAGATGATGATATGGTTTGAAAAGGCCATTTTCAAATGACCACCTGGTGCAATGGTTGAATCCTTAGTGCTTTCTGCTGCCTGTTAGCCGACAAGCTATTCAAAACTAATCGCTGCACGATAATTGAAATATCAAGATCACGTCTACGCAAACTTTTCTCTAAATGCTCATCAAATAGTTAATCAATCCAAAAAAGGCAAACAAATCTATTAAAGCATATTTTTTTGACTTCAAACACTTTGCAGATCCGATGTTTTAATGTTTCACGTGAAGAGGAGTTCGGCTGCCGCCCTGGTGCAACACGTTGTCGATATCGGAAGCTGTTGACTGACGAGACCGGTCCGTGCGGAGGCCTCTCTGCGGAGCCAGCGCATCGTCAGGTGAGGTCAGACTCCTGTCACTCGGCACTTCAACCTCCATTACTTATTCAACACCCCCTGCATGCGGCTGGTGTAACAGAGAAGGGGGATGAACACAATTAATGAAGCTATCTCTTCAGGATTAAGCAGTGCAGTACACGCGGCTTCCACCGCAAGACGCCTGCACCTTAAACGGATTCCTGACGTATATATTATATTCCGGCAGCCGCAGAACTCCGCTCGCGTTATCTCGGCAGAAGAAAGCCTGGAGGATAAACAGCTTCTTCTGCCCTTTAGGCGAAGCTCGTTTCGAGATGACTCAGTCTGCACTTAACGCAGAGCCGTTGCAGGACAGTCAGAAGTGGCGGGGTAGAAACGCGCCGATATTGCATACAATCACAGGAATGTATGAGTTAGGTGAGATGTATCCTCGTGTTCACGCTGCTGGTGTGAGATAAGACAAGGCCAATTTCATATTTTTTCCCCCCGTCGACAGCAGCGAGCGAGCTTTGTTCCCCGCTGCACGCTCCGACTATTGCTCATGTGTCAGATGTGAATTGCTCTCGGCGAGATCCACAATCCACTTCGCTGGTAATTTATGTTTGGTTCCTCCACAAAAGTCGGTTTTACAAATTGATTCGATAGTGATATCCACAGTCACGAGAGAACGTGTGATAACAATCAGTTATATGTGAAAGAATGTATATACACACAACACAGGGGGGGAAAGAAATACAGAGTTCAGACTTATCATCTGAAGAAAGAGGATGTGTGATGTTGTCATGTTTGTCAGCTCTGATAAACAATCTCATGTATAAACCAGACGGGAGAGATAAGCCTCAACATGTCCACATGCACAGACATATTCATTCTGTTGTCATCAAATCCTCTTATGTTCATATATTAAGAATGTTTCTAGTGCATGCTTTTCTATAAAATGTAAAAAAAATGGTGATCTGTTGAAAGGAATCAAAGAATTGTTGCTGCTCTGTAAACAAACATTATTCTGTATTTATTGAAGTGTTTTAAGTGTTTTTTCCAAAAATTGATAATTGAGATTTTCTATGTATGCAAACAAAATACTACTACTACTACTAATAATACTTATGATAGCAAACTGAAGCATTTCCTTTGACACAAAGCAGTAACGCACCTTGACGCCAATAAACCGAACAGAAGAAGAAGAAAGGATATTCATTTGTTATACGTTATCCAGGTTATGCGTGAACTGTTGTTGTATATGTCGTTGTTACTGAGTATTCCTCCCAGAGATCAAACACCGCGCTGGAAAAAAAACTTTAAATTCTAATCACAGTATCTTGAAATAGATTTATTTGGACGTCTGGTGCTGTAGGGGAACCCGGGAACACGAATTCAAGTTTAATTCTCATAAAAGTAGTGAAAGTTATCAGTTAAAGTATCAAACAGATTGAACGAGTGTGTGTTTTGAGTGGTTAAAGAGCGCGGGGGGGGCCTCCAGGAGCCCCTCGCTCCCAGGGATTAAATTTGAAATCATACAGAATCCTATTCCAATGCAAATTAATACAATGGATTTTTTTTCCTCACCCACACCGCTCTTTCTCTTAAAAGCGCAGCGACGGGATCAGATTCAACACCTGCATGTAATCTGAACAACCCTGCACAGCAGATGGGTTAAGCATTTGATTTCCATCTATAATTACCTCCAGGCTGACAGTTGCCAATCCGCCGTGTATTGTAAATATAATCTTTGCGAGCGCGTGTTTGTGTGGCTCCTCGTTCCTGTCAGAAGAGGCTTCCCGAGTGCTCCGCGCACCTGTCTTTGAAAAAACTTGTCACAGAGCTCCGCAGCTACAGCGTTTTCCCTGCTCCCACGACAAGAAAAGAAATCACTTCACATTTGATTTAGTATTTATGAGCGCCGCCTTTATTTATTTATTTTGATCAGCGCGTCTCTTTTCATGCTGCTGTCACTTCCCATGACGGAGATGCTCCAAAATCTCGCGTCTCTGGTAGACATTAGAGGTCTCGAGTCCCCAGCTGATACTCAGGAAGTCCCGGGTGTAGTCGGCGAATCTCAGATGCAACAGCAATCTGGAGCGAAATGTTATTGTTATTGTCTCCCGTTGTTGTGTTCGTCAAGGACGGAAAACCACCCTCGCTGTGGTTAAATGCAGTGAAAATGGAAAAATCACTGAAAGGCTGAAGTGCTCTTCAGCTCCTCCTCAACAACACAAAGAGCCGAACCTCAACAGAAAGTATGAGTCTTCAGCAGAAAACACAAATTACGTGTACGGCAGAGCAGGTAATGGACATGGTGTTCCACGTCCTTTATAAAGGGCCTGATTGTATTTCTAATGAGAAACACACTCCGCGGTGGAGCCGGCCCGAAAACAATACTCAGTGAAGCAGACCCAATCTGTGCCACTCACCCGGGCAACGAGATGAAAACACACCGCGTGTTGTGATTGTTGACGTGAACGCCAGCGGGGGAGAGCTCCAGGATTACCTCGTCTCTCTCCGCCCCCCCCAGCGGGACCCTGGGAGAAGACGGTTTGAACATGAACCCCCCGACCCCTCGACACTTCAGCTCAGTCTGACCTCCGGGCAGAAAGTCGGCGCTGCAGTTGGGCCGTGTGTTTCTCGTTGGTTATTGAGACCGTGGCTGCGAACCGCGCTCTCGTCCCGACACAGCTTCACAACGGACCAAGAAAACATTTAACCTTCAAATAATAACATAAGGGATCTTTCACTTGGTGTGTGTAGAACTATTTGCCGCATGCTTGCTGATGCTGTCGCGCTACGACGTGCGTGCTACCGCAACCTGCTGCATGCTTATAATGTTCATAATGTTTTTACCGTCCACGCAGACCTCGTAGTTTCAGCTGCAGTCGTGGCAACAATGCAGTTCTTTCTCTCTAATGCCGGAATTTATCTTTCACTCTTTAGTCCTCGCGCCTGTCGCTCGGAGTCTGTTGTGCAAGGACAGGCCTGAATTACGGTCGAACGCACGTATGCTGTTCTCCAAGATGCATAAACATGGAGGCATCTCACATTTCTGGCACATATCTGAACCTGCAGAGATGGAGTCAGAATTGATCGCCTGCCAAGCTTTAAAAGGAATTATTTATTTATGACACGACAAAGTTATCCAAGAAAACTTTTCCAAGAAAGAGCTTCATAGAACCTACAAGCCTAGAAATGATTTAAAAAACAGGTATATGACCACAATTCATGGCCAGATGCTCTGATTCTTTATGAAACGGAGGGTGGAACAAAGCGTCTATTTATTAAGACGGAGGAAAAATCATTATCGGTTGAAAGAGGAGGAAAGGATCTCTTCAGCTAAATTAGTTCCCTGGGAGACAAGTGGGCTTGTTTGTGGGGCTCGGAACAAATGTGCAGTAAGTGCTCCTCGGAAAATCAGTCGCTCAGACACTTCATCACATTCACGTTGCTCCTCTGTAATCATACATTTAAAGTCGACGTGTGAACAGTATATTTTTTACAGGAACTAATTATTCTGATTCTAATTATTTCAGTTTCTGGGATGACCGGCTGAACCTGGAGTTTAGTGCGTTTGGTGTTTTTAGCTGGTTTATCCCGGTGCTGTCTTCATATCACCACTAGGGTCAGACAACAGGCTTTGTAACCCGTGAATGTCATGTATGATTATTTTAAATTAAAAATATGACCGACCATTGTTGTTTTTTTGCTTATTTATTCGGCCACTAGGAGGCACTACAGTAAAATCTGACTTTGGTGAGAGTCATAAATTAAATTGTATAAAATAAGACTTTAACTGATTATATTATTGTTGTTGATTAATCTGTCAATCACGTATGATTATTTAAAAATGTAATTATGATTGTCGTGGTTGGCCAATTAGTTGACAAGGTTCCAGAGCCCAGTGCAATATTATCAAATTGCTCATTTTAATCAACACAAATGTCCAAAGCCTAAAAATACAGAATTCAGAGTTAATTCAAATTAATTCAAACAATCGTCCAGTTATCATAAACTTAATCACCACGAGTGGAAACTACACTAAAGTAAAAGTTGTAGTTCATGATAATGTTCAGTGTCAATCAATCTGGTGATTATTTTAAATTAAATACATCAATCATCTTCTTTCATTTTTTTGGTTCTATGTTTTTGTTTTTTTCTATTTGATTTTTTTGTTAGAACCCAATATCCTCTGATTCAATATTCATAATAATTTATTACCCGATCGATTAATCAATTTATCAGTCCAGCTCTAACGTCCATTCGTCTTCACGGTATATTTCTTTTTAAAAGAAAAAGAAAAGTCTGTTTAAATCCTTGTTGCTTTGATCCAATTTGACTTTAATGTGTGCAACGCATTCCAAAGACCCCCCCCCCACCCCGGTCCATGTCTCCCTCTTCTGTGTGAGTCAATGGCAGACGTGGCTCTGAAGTGCACTTTGCTCCGTGCGCTGCTGTGTGGACTCTAATGGCCGAAGATATCCATTGATCACGCAGAGCCGAGTGAACGACACCTTCCAGCAGCCGCAAGATCACAGACTCAACTGGAGGGATGGATGGCGTGGGCCAGATTTATATTCTGATTCCTCGCCTTATTATTCAGACTCCAGCGGGTCTGGAGTTTGACGTGAGATCTTTTTTTAAGTAGGATTTTTTTATTTCTCTGGGGCGGCAGTGTGAAGCATTTCACGAGGGCCGGACCAAAGATTGACCAGTAAATTGAGAGTTTGGCTTCTGGCTGAGCTCCGTCTCTGCAACAGACGCCCCCCCTCGATCTCACGCTTCCTTCTCATCATCGCTCGTGAATACATTTATGTCCCAGAGATATTTTGAACACATGAGGCAGCTGCTTGCCCTTTACCACTCACCGATGATGCTGCACATTTGCTTTATTGAACCGTGAGCCCTGATGTGCCACTGGTGCGATTACAGGCTCCGTGACGTGACGTGGCCCGAGATGGCGACGAGCACCTCGGGGTCAGGGCACGTTTCCTCAGACCTGTGTGCGGTGAAACCCCCGTGTGCGTTGGTTAAGGCCAAGCAGGTTTGTTTTGTGTTGCACATTTCAACAGCAAAAAAAGGAGTTAAATACAGAATCAAATATAAACAATACGAATTCCATAATAATGCATCTTTCCCACCAGTTAGTGCATTATTTCAAATTATGAAACCAAGGGCAACAATCTCTATAAATATCAACCTGTCCTGCGAATGATTTATCTGAATATTTTGTCTATATGACACGAAACAGACACATGATACACAATGCTCGGATCTGAGAAGCTGGAGGATGTTTGGCATCTTTTCCTTAAGACAAACAATTACTGAGTCATCAAGATTGTTGATTTTCTGCCACGCTGATGATGCATTACGTGAGAAAACATTAGGTCTGACCCGGATGTGTCGAAGCTTCGACTGTTGCCGTGGCAGTGGATGTAAAAACGTCTTTATTATTATTATTAATATGGGTTATTCCCAGACTCTGACATTTTAAATCTCAGAGAGGAGAATGCAAACTGCGAATAACAGCCTTGCAACTGCCGAAGCACAATAAAGTCCAACTGTTCATCATCATCTTTTCCTGCATCTCACTAAAGCTCCTTATCTTTGCTGTTGTGTTTGCATGTGATGGTAAATGGACTAAATTCAATGTTGCACTGTTTCCAGTCCAGAGCCCTTTACAGTACACGTCACGTTCACCCATTGACGCACACAAAATCATAGAACTTTTCTATATGCACAACTTTTTTCCAGTCACACACCGTTTACCTGAGGTGGAGGCACATGGGAGCCAGGGCTGGGGATCAAACCACCCACCTCCTGCTCAGTGGACGACCCGTAGTTCACAGTCTGCAACGTGATCTGCACTGTGCAACTCACACGTTCAACACTTTTAGCGTCCAAATCACAATTTCCAGTTTTTAAAAGCCTCATATTACAATTTAACACTCCAAGCCACCGAGAGCCCTCGTATGATTGGCCTGTGATTTCCATCAACCCCCCTCCAGTTGGCTCTCTCCTGCCTCTGTACACACACCCCTGTTCCCGCCCCGTCGCCTCCTGCAGTGACTGAATATGTTGGTTTTTGGAGTGCCACGATTTAAAAAAAAAGGAAGCCGTGATTTCGTACAGTGGATATTAACTTTCAACGGCCGCTGAGAGCTCGGTTGTTTGGGACGTATCTGAACTACGGTGCCAGCAGGGTTGAGAAAATTGCTTTCTAAACGGATGCTTTATTCCCCAAGGACACAATTTGGCCTTTGAGACATAGTGGAGAGGTGAATTAAATAAAGCCGGTGTCACAGAACGGGGGTTCATTATAATTTGGTGGTGGTGGTGGTGGGGGGCGGGGGGGGGGGGAGTACAGGTCAGTGCTTCCCCAAGGTTTTAGGAAAAAAAAAAATTGTGCCGCGGCATCAGTGCATTTAATCGGGTGTGTAGATGCATGTGAAGCGTCTTCAGACAAGAATCACGCCCTTTCACTTCAGGACCGGTGCTTTCGTCTTGAAGCCTTGAGTTTGGCAAATTGTCCGGCGCCATCTTGGTCACATTTGGAGGAGCAGGGGGTGGAGCCTGACTGAGAGCTCGAGGACACACAGGAATGAGCTGCACCCATTGGACACTGCTAGCTGTCAATCACACGGTATCAACGCCGCAATGCACACGGTGCCTCATCGTCTACTTGACTTGAAATGGGACCATCGTTTATTCATTGAACATCATGTTGTATTGAAGAAGACCTGAAACTAGAGATTGAGATCATGAACTCGTGTTTACTGACGTTACAAATCAAATGAGAAGTGGTAGAAACTGACTTCTTGTAACATCCTGCACAATCGCCCTCTGGTGGTCATTCTAGGAACATTGCAGAAATCCCCTATAAACCAGTGTGTCTCATTTCGGTTCGACTACATGTAAACCACGTCCACCAAGGGGGACGGCCCCTGAATTGGGACACAGTTAATCGTTGTGTGTGTGTCTGTGTGCGTTTGTGTTTGCTCCCTAAGTGTGTCCCCCCCCCTCCCCTGTTCCCGCCCAGCGGCTTCAGGAGAACTTTGCCTTGACGACCATTTTCAGTTCCCGCTGTAGAGATTGCCCGCCGAGCCGCACGGCCCCTTTTGTACAGGTGCTCATTTGAAATACTGTCTTTGAACTTCAACGCCTCATCTCTCTCTCCTCTCTCTCTCCATCTCCATCGCTGCATCACACTCAGCTCCAGTGTGAAAACACCCTCTCACAGTCCGGGTGGAACCGCTTCGGTGATGCGCTGCTCCCGTGTGTGTGTGCGAGGGCCGATTGTTGTCATAATTAATGTGTCTGTTGCACTTTGTTCAAATGCTCGCAGCCGCTCCTCCTCTTTTCTCGAGTCAAACGTGAAACGACACAAGAGGCGAGATTCGTTTCCGAGGCGAAGATCGAGCTTCAATGCAAATCAACTGCTTCTTGAATAAGCGAGTAGCCAACGTGATAAATGATCATTTGTGCTCTCCAGCTGTCTGCCTGACTGACGTCCACTCATATTCAGGGTTATAAATATTGCTGTTTGTGACTTTCATACATAACAAAGAAGTCAACACTGTAACTCAGACTGTAGAAAAACCAGAGATAGAACCGGTTTGAATCCTGGATTTAAGTGTCGTGCTTGTGTGTCATCTTATTATCAGAGCTAACAGAAACACAGGGAAGCCATTTGTTCCAGGGTTAGATTACAATGCATTCATTGATTAGTGTATAAAATATTTCAGCATTTGATTAACCATTTATTGTTATTTTCCGAATTAATATGTCAAACATGTTAACATTTGCTGCTTTGCCATCTTAAATTTAAATATCCTTTTGTATTAACATCTGCTTCATCAAAACAATTGGCAAATTATCAATATTAAAATACTGTTTGTTTTGGCTCTAATATTCTATAGTAGTGAGTCTAATATGAGCATGTGTTCATTGTGGTTAAGTTGGGAAATTAAGCTGTGATATGGAATAGTTTGTATATATTTAGGATGGATATAATACATCACATTCATACACACAGAAAACACACTCTACCATTATACTGTATGTATTAATACCACACTATTAAATTTCACACACCATTAACAAATGATCTCGTCTCGAACTCCCAGTGGTCAAAGTTGTGTCTGATTAAAAATGACTGTAACACGCTGAGACTCGGGTCAATCATGCAAACAAGTCGTTTTCTCCTTCAGCCTCATTATCCCTAATGGAAAGAAAGTGTATCCCACGAATTTGGCACCAAAGAGAACATTAGACGAGCAGCAATCAGGACTCCAACTCGCTGTGGAGCAGGAAATACACTGACTCTGTATTTCAGGAGCGGAGGTCGAGGATTGTTCATCAGACTTCAGCCCAGTTTTCTGGGGAGTCAGCATCTTGCCGCCGTTAGAAGAAGTGCAGCTGCAGTCGTCGATTGGCTCAGATCATAGACTGTATATATAATGGACGTAGCGTCCGTGATGTCACCCGTTGGTTTCTGCAGAGTGAGAATGAGGCTAGTAGGAGGCGTTCCCCCGGCGCCATCTTGCCGTGCTGACTCCTCCTAGTTCCTGGCTAACCAATAAATGAGCAAAGAGGAGGAGCGCGAGTGAAGACTGACAGCTGAGCCACGCCCGTAGAGCTCAATGTTACCTGGTTAGCTCAGGCTAAGGAGCTAGGCTACATGCTACCCGCGCTGCTAACCGGCTAGCGCTGCGGTGCTGTTGCTTCCGGATGGTCGCGATCTTTACAACGAACTCACCAGAGGTAAGTAACCTTGAAACTACACAACAACAAAACCTATTGCTTTATCTATTATCATAATCATATGCTTACATGCCTCAAGTGGTTTTTAATATGTAATTGTTATAAAAGTTACCGTTTATTTAACGTGTAATGAACAGATTGACGCAAATTAACTACACTACTACAGTCGTGTGTTTGGTTGTGACTTGATTTAAATTTTAATAAGTTAATATCAATACGCTACATGTGTAAGTTGCATGTGATAGTAACTATGTTTCACAAATGTTCTGATACAGGCTGGTATAACCACCATTACTATTGCCACCTTGTTTATTTAGCCTGTTATGGAATTTACAGGGAATTAGACAGTTTAGATAAGATTATAATCTCCACTCAAACTTTTCTCATATTTATTATATAATTATGTTTTCACTCAGAAGTGGAGAGACTTGATGTGGACTGTTATCAACAGCTCTGTGGGAGATTATCACCTTGAATATTACAGATGAGGTAGAAAGACATTTTATCTATTTGTACAATGTTTTATTTCTTTCAGTACATTACATTTCATTTAGCTGATGCTTTTATCCAAAGTGACTTACAATATGTGCATTTAACCATGAGGGTACAAACCCAGAGCCCAGTACATCGGTTCTGTCTGAAGTCTGTGGTGCTTCCACCTGCTGAACACAGAATGAACTGTAAGAACCAGTCTTTGCTGGAACAACATAAAACATCCTTTTATAGTGAGTTTCTTCTTCTCATCAGATGAAGCACTGCAGCACCTGATGTCCTCAGCGTCCAGTGTGGCAGCAGCAACATGGTGGAGATCGGCAGCTTCAGGCTGGTCAACATGTGGACGACCTGCACCAGCTTCATCTGCACAACACTTCATGTTTTCCTCCCTTAACTAAAGATGGCCTGCAACTGTTTAGAGTTGGCAGTCATTGCTAAGTGTCATGGATAATAGAGTTAATTTCTATATTCATTATGGTTGGTTAAAAAAATGAACACTTATCAGAACAATGTTTATCTTTTACTTTCTGATTTGATACACTTTAGATAAAAAAAACTGTTTTATTTTTCTTCTTTGCCATAAGAGACAGAACACGGTCAGCACAGCTGTGTCCTTCAGGCTTGTCCGTCCCTAATAAAATGACAGGAAACATAAAAGTATGGCATTGTAGAGGAAGTGTTACTTATGAACAAAGTTTGTATCCTTGTTTTCTGTGGATATTCAACTATGTATTTGAATATGGTTTTGGATTAAACAGTGCACTACCAAGACAATGAATGTACAGTATGGAGTTCTTCCACATTAATAGTATTGCATTTATAATTTAATGCATTATGTATTATGTGCAATACTTTGCTTTGATTGTTTGTAAGTTATGAAAACAGGTCTGTACCTGGAGTCAGTGTTGAAGTGATGACTCAGTGTTCAGGCTGGTTGGATTCCAGTTGTGTCTCATGTTGGACATCCACAGGTGCAGGCTGTCGGAGTCACCTGGAGGAACATTCAACACAAATACACAGATATGTAAAGTCATACATGTGCCAGGTTAACTCCTTAACAGACTTTTACATGGTAAAAATAAAAGTTCATCAGATCATAATCATTTCAGCTTAGGAAATAGGTGGTGGACATCAGCCTCAGGTTCTCTATGTGACTGTCTATTCTAGTAAAGTTACACTTCCTATAATTTATTATTAATACATTATTCTGCATGTCCACTTATTTAACACAATAATTCAGTAAAGTCTGCCTAAGATTAACGATGTAAAAACTGAATGTAGCCGACAGGTTTAGTTTTCACTAACACGTTACAACACATCAACACCAATACTCTGAATAAAGAGCTTGAGGAGACGTAATGCTACTTTAAACAGCTGCTCTTAAAATGCAGATGTGACTTTAAATACTCACGTTTCAGTTGATCACAGTAAATCTGTTTCTGCAGAATAATAATCTGTGTAACGGAGTCAAGTCAAATAGGTTGGCGAGTGAAACAACTTTACATAACATTAGATATCTTACGTGGTGGAGCTTATTCTCTAAACACACACAGTCTCCTGTCTCGGTTCATGTCGGGTCAATAACTCCCGTGCGGTGTCGTTAGCATCGCCATCACTGCTGGTGTCTAGCCTGCAGGCTAGCGGAGCTAAGCTAACAAGCCAGGTACAGAGACACCGATACCTGCTCATCACTACTAACACATACATCAAATAAACTTTACTTACCACAGAAACTGGAGCACAGACGTCTTTAGCTTCTCCGTCAGGAGAACAAGCCGAACATCAAACCGTATTATTCATCCGATATGCGAGTGAAACCTCACCGAACAGACCCGGGTCCTGTTCGGGGAGGGGGTTAGCCTGTTAGCCTGTTAGCTCAGGTGAAGCCGAGCAGCCAACAGGCTAGGAGCTGGAGTCGCGAGCTAACGGTGACGTCACCTGTCCATCAAGTGATAATTATTCATAATATCAAACCTCTATATAATTTAAACGAGTGAGTTAGAAAAAAATTCACCCCCCTCAGAGTTGTCATGAAGGAAGAACTAAGTGATTGAGACTAAAACCATTTTTTGAACCATCCTGTAAATAGGTTTAATTCTGCTCCAAAGTCGGGCTTTTTAACATGGGAGTCAATGGGAATTTGCTCCTTCTTGGAGCCAGCCTCAAGTGGCCACCCAGTGAACTGCACCTTTTTGCACTTCCGTATTGGCCTCATCGCTCAGACCGGGGAGTTGCCCCTTGGCTCAGATGAATGAAAAGTTGTGAACTTTTACGAAAAAGGGTTCTCACCACTGTAATTCAGGGACAGAGCGACAGGAGCGGACACGTTGATGATTCCCCTGTCGATGCGACGCCGATCGACGTCAGCGATCAGGGGATTTAACAAACGTCTGTTCTGATCAACAACCGGACGCTGCCGAGCGGCGGCGGCCAAAAGAGCTCCACCTGATGATCGTTCTTCTCTGAGTGCAGCGAGGGGAAGTGAAACACTCTCTTCATTCACCGACACGTCTCCACATCTGCTCCTTTTCTCTCATGAGAGTGGTCAGAGCGCGCTGCACTTTGAGATCTGAATCATATTTCATCACCTGCGGTTTCAAGTAGATCTGAAATGTTTCCGATTTCTTTATCTTTTTCATTTCTTGTTCACATTTTGGTCAGAACGTTGTCGTATGACTGAAATGTTTTGGCTACTTTAGGCTTGATAACCACAAAGTGAAAAGCAGTGGCTGGTTGATGGATACCATGCACACACAATGTATATATAATGTATACATATTCCTTATATATCTACAGTATATATAACTTTTTAATCTTCATAATGCTGTTTCATCATTATGTCTTTTGTACCATATGATGGCAAATGATCGGTTAATACTCTATCGTTAAATTACTTTTCAATCTACAGTATACAAGCTTTGAATCATGTCCAATAGGATTCAGGGATAACTCAAATTATTTAACTAAGCCTGACGTCATTTTCATATTTCACTGTAACTTGTTCATGATGTCACTTTATCATTTGATGTCATATGATGGGGGATCGTTTTCTGATCAATAGAAGCTTTGGAATGTCTCCCTAGACCTTTTATTTGCATATAGATCTTGGAAAACATGTATTTTGGACCCTACTTTTGTTGACACCGACCCTTTGACTGATTATCCTCAAAAGTTAATCATCAGGAGATACCTTACTAAGTATTGTTCCCACCAAGTTTGGTGAAAATCAGTCAATGTGTTATTGAGTTATTTTGTACACACACACACACACACGCACACACACACACGCGCGCACACACACACACACACACACACACACACACACACACACACACACACACACACACACACACACAAGTTCACTTCATATACAGTGTGTACATCTCTCAGGCTTCATCTACTTCAAGGCACAGATTTAATTAAGATTCACTTCTATCTCTTAATTTTAGTTTGAGTTAGTTTACTCCAGTTTGGAGAGTTAGAAGTGAAGACCCTACGCTCGAGCGTTGCTCCAGTTGCCGTCAGCCCGACAGGGTTTCGCTAATTCTACAGATTTAAAAGCATGAATGATCTTTCAAGAAGTTGTCAATTAGCCGCTAATGAGCTGAATCACATCAATTAGCTGCAATAGAGGCAGCGCGTTTCAAGTCCAAGTAAAAGAGCAACTGATTCATGAGATTCTTTGTGACTTTTTCTCTCCCACAGATCCACGTTTCACAAACCCCCCCACTCACACCATTACCACTGATATGATGAGTGTAAAGAAGGAAAGACACAGATTCAGGCGGCTGCTGCTGCTGCTGCTGCTGCTGCTGCTGCAACAGGCCAGAGACGATCCTCTGTGGAGACACCGGGATACACACGGGGCCCCATGCTTCCAAAATGAGTCAGTTTACTTAGCATATGACAATATGAGAGCGATGAATCAAGTGCAATGAGAAGGAGAGCTGGAGCCATGGGGACGCATCCCACTCAGCGCCCAGGCTCCTCTTACCCAACGGACTCTGGGTGTGTGTGTGTGAGAATGATATGACTTCATGGGGGATGTTGGAACAGTCGCATGAATCACAACTGGGAACTTTGAAATCCCAGTTTTGTTTTGCCTCTATCATTTGGGGACTGGGGATATATATATATATATAAAAATAGAAATCCAATGTGAAGGCGGTTTAGATTAGGCTTCAAACTGTGATTATTTTAAAGATCACAAAGAACGACTGCTGCAGCACACTGCAAATATTATTGACCATTATACTGAGCGAACCTCCCCAAGGACAAATCACCTCCTTCCTGCAGAGCGGGCAAATGGAAAGTGCTTCGTACTGTTTTCACTTCAACACGGTGGAAGTGGCCTCGCGGGACCCGGCGCTGGCGGGCTGGAGGCAGGAGGACTGCACGATTAGGCCCGGGGATCCGATAGAAGGTCAGCATCTGTGGTGCAGGGCCAGAGAGGAACACAGATGCTATCAGTAACAGTCTGCAGAGCAGCGATAGTCCTTCCAAGGCTGTGATGTACGGAGTGACAGTGCTGCTGCGCCCTCCAACCCCACCCCCCCCCCCCACCGGAAGATCTCCAGCAGCTAATCGATGGTGATGTAAAGCACATTTCAAGCCTCCCTGCTCAGGTTTTACAGTTCATACATCGTAAATCCAACTGAGAGAATGTGCTCGGGAGTTTTAATGCATTTAGTTTAAAGAGAAAAAGAAATTGTTTTATTTTATCACTGGATGCAATTATTGGTGACGCAGTGGAGCTTTGCTACTGGCTGTTTGTTTGCTTTGTTGACTGGTAAAGTGAAAATTAAATTAACTTTCCCACAAAGGGCTTCTTCTTATAACCGGCCGGGTGATCGAATCACTTCGGGAGGTCGTCAGTCTTTGTGTCAAAACTTTTACGATAGGAAGTTTGTCCAATTACAGAATAGGGTTTGAGCTGCTGGTGCAAGATTATGACTTTATTTCTATTTTGATTAAGAGATAAAAAGTTCAGTTTGCCGACCCTGAGATCGGTGGTGTTAGTGGCGAGCAATGATGCTAAACAGGCCAACTCCACTGGATCCCCCCCTGGTGGCTAGCAGCGGTATATGTCATAAACACCGCCTCCTCCATGTTAGCCGAGAGGACATGGGTCAAACACCAAACACATTTCAGTCCTTTTAGGTGTAGTTCTTATCAAACTGATGTTTATTCAAATGTTCATGTTTCTGATAAAGATACTTGATCCTATTAAAACTGCTGATGGCTGCAATATTTTTGCTTCATTTTTGTACAATGTGAGGAAGTGGAGATGCGTCATCCGTCTTTATATGATCAAGAAACTTATTATTTTAAATTTGATCAATTAAAAATGGTGCCTCAATGGAACTGCAACAATTACAATATTAAAAAAATATAGTTTTTAATAGCATTAGTTGATCAAATATGCTTCTGACTGGGTCCAATCCAATATTTGTAATTTTTCATATATTGTAAAAATGTTGTTTAGGTTTGTTTGCATGCAAAGAGAATTATTCAAACTATATTGTATATCTATAACGTGCATGTGCATTCCTCTCATGTTCCACACTAGCCCTGTCGTTTCATATTTCCTTGTGCAACACTGGTCGTTCATAAAATGCTGTTATTCAACGTAACATCTCTCTTCTCGAAATGTTCACAATAAGAAGCAGCACAAAGACACGCTAAGTGCACTTTAATTTGTTACGTGTGCTCAAATCTGCCGAACCCCCATCGCGAAAAAAATTTGCATTCACAGCTCTTAACCAACCTTGGCCTTTAATTATGCTCAATGCAACAACCGCAGGGATACAAATTTTGCTTAAAGGGAACAAAATCCGTGTTTTAAAGCCTTTTCCATTAATTGCAATCACTTATTTAACCGCTCCCGACTTGAAAAACAAACACGTGAGCCTCGTCTCTGCTTCACTCGGACAGCAAGGTGTTCGTTATTCACCGTTCACAGCTTGTTGTTGAGTTTCTAAATCTATTCAATATGTCTCTGTCGGGGCTTCCTACTCAAATATCTATCAGGATGAATTTTCTAACACCCGTCATCCGTCCTTGTGTATAACGACGTGCGATATGTGCATGAATAGCAAAAGAGGAGCGGGCTCCCATTGTCTGCTGCGTCAGGCATTTCTGTATTCACCACATGGAATACTTCCATTTGAGGAGTGAATTGTGTGTCAACACACCCGCGCTTCCCATCTTCCCCGAGGCACTTTTCTCAATGCAAAGCTGGCTTTAGCCCCTGCTGACCTGTGTAGTTCTGCAGGAAGACGCCGGGGCCGCCGGGGGGGTGGGGGGTGGGGGGGACAAGCATGAAAAACAGTCCGTCTTTCCAACACTGTCTTTAATAGTAATGTGGGGCCCTGTGGGTGTGCCTCATTTCCTCTGAGCTCCTACACAATATCTCTGAAGACCAGCAGCGCGGGATTGAATGAATCTACAGAGGAGGATACAGAGTGAAATCCCTCGTCGTCCTGTTAATCCAAAACATTGAAAAAAAAATAAATAAATATAAACGCCTGAGAATGGAAAATAACTAATTCTCTGAAAAACACACACGAGTGCGAGTGTGTGCGTTGGAAGCATCAGCTCAAACTGTGTCAAGATGAAATAGTATTTGTTCCCTTAACTCATTATTCTCTCCACTTCGGTGCCTCCCAGCAACAGTAGGTGCAACAAAGACAAACGACTGAACATTAGATATGAGAGATGTCCCTGTAAAGTTTATAAAAATCACTCACCGGCTTGACGGGCCCCTATGGCTTGATTAAAATCTGTTTAGCGTGTGTGTCTCCGGAGCAAGGGAGTCCATATGTTGTCACGCAGCCGAAGGTTTGCGGGTGTGTGGAGTTACCGTCCGTGTCATCGCAGAGGACGGCCGCTCGCTTGACTTTGGGCAAGGACGCGCCGGAGCGGACCGGCGCCACATGGGACATCTGGGATTTTTCACACTTCTCGAACACCCACGTGTAATCGACAGCGACAGGCAGTGAGTGACGGCATCAACTCCGATGCCGAATACTCAGGTGGACAATGATTCCTCAATCATCTCTGTGACTGGAACAGATCAGCGGCCCTCGCGGCGTGGCAAGAATACTTTAGTCACGCGACTCGGAGCGAGGACTTTCTCGGGGCGAGGATTGTGTCAGTTAAAAAAAAAAAACACCTTTACGTTGTTTGTCTGTTTTTTTGGGGGGGGGGGGGGGGATGGCAGGTTATTTAGAAGACGGGTGACAGCTGCGTCGTGATGAAAACAGCGTCCACATACAATCATCTTCGCCATCATTCTTCATATGTGTCAGACGGGAGACAGGGCAAGAGCACGCTGATCAAAGTCAGAGGAAATAAATTAAACCTGAAAGAAGTCACGGGGGGGAAATACACATTTATAAATATAATGGTAAAATAAATATACTCATATAACTCATCTACACATATCTAAGAATAATTAATTAGCGTGAATAATATCATTTACATATATAACCAGAAGTAAATGCTCACATACTGTACATGTATAGCTTTGCATTATCCAAGTGATGCTTTTATTTCACACATACACTGTGGTGACGACACTTAATCAACTTAGCCTTTACGTTAATTCAAGTTCTATTTAAGTTAATTATTTACATTATACTGAAAGTTCAATTAACACACTTTTAATTCGAAGTGGCCCTTTGAAAGAGCAGACCTCCGCCAAGAGTAAAACCCCTTCTCGCCCCGTTTCATATTAATTACACAGACTGTGGTGGCAAACGAATCTTTATGCTCGTCACAATAACTCAACAGACGTGTGTAAACTGGTGTTTTGCTCATTTGCTGCATTGTGCGGTCGCGCTGTCGTCCGTAAAGTTTTTACCACCCACGCACAGAGCGAGACCTCATACCTTCAGCTGCAGTTGTGTCCGTATCATATCACCACAAGTCTCCGGTGCGAGAACTTAATCTTTCACTGCTCGGTCTTTGTGGCCGTCACTCGGAATGAGTTGAGCTTGAGAGCGACACAGATTGGAAGGAATCCTGTGGGAGACGGAAAAAAGTGACACAAAATTTCCTGGTTACGCTCATTTATTTGGATCCGCGCAAAAAAAAGGATCCAAATAAATGATCCTTTCCCGCAGAATCTGTCCAGTCGTTATTTTTGCATCATCCTGCTATATAACAGGCAAAGTGAAAACATAACGTCCTTGCAGACGTATATAAAAATACTTTTATTTAAGGTTTTTCTGCCACAGAATTGTTGGCGGCAGCGGCAGCAGGTGCGTGACGGTCACATGCCAGGAGCCATCACGTCATTAGGGCAGATTGGACACTGCAGTGACTTGTTGTGTGGAAGCAAAGACACAAAAACAACAGGTAACATTGTCATCGTTCCCCAAACAGCTGGAGACTCATTTTATTTTGACCGTTGTTGCCTCAGGCTGTGGTGCGGCCAATCAACAACCTTTATTTAAAAATCTCATGACCCAAATCAGGGGGGCACAGCGCCATCGAGCTAAAAGCTGCCTTATTGTCCAGATTCAGACCTTCGCCACATTGATCGTGATGATTAGCGAAACATGTATGTGATTGGTTTGAAGCCCTGATCCTCGTCGGTACGTGGGAAGGATTCAGAGACGATGATTAAAGACTGCGAGAGTAAAAAACATGAATTATTTACCCACAAGATGTTACGTTGAAGTTTTCTCCCCCAAAATCCTCCAGCCTCTCACCTCCTCTGTCACCGTGTGGTTGACAAGCAGGAAATGGTAATGTCACAATGTGATAAATAAAAGGTGAACGGGGCGAGAGCGTGAGCGGCTCCACACAGAAGTGCACGAGACGCATCGTTTCAGAGGCATCAGGTGAGACGGGGTTTCAATTTGGTCTTGCCTGCTTGAGCAAGTCCCTCTCGTCTCTCTACTGTCCACTTACCAGCGGCTTCTGGGCCAAAGGACGCCACCGCCGCCGCCGCCGTCACGTTTCCCATCACAGCTCTCCCCCGTTCCCCTTCACACGCTGGACATGGTGACATGGTTAAATCAGCATATCTGACGCTGATCACTCTCCCCTTGGATGGAGGGGCGACCGTCCAGCCGTTTCAACTCCGCGGCCAATCCGGCACACGGCAGGAGCTGAACACAACACCAGCGTCCGAGGGCTGTGGTGATTTGAGGAAGGAAAATCACATCACATTTTGTTTGTGTAGCCCATATTCACGAATCACAATTTGTCTCACAGGGCTTAACAAGGTGCGACATCCTCTGTTCTTAACCCTCGACAAGGGTAAAACTACCAAAATCATGGAAACCTCAGAAGTGCAATAGAGAACATCAACAAAACAACAGTATTTACAATGTTGGTAACATAATGGAAAAGCGCGTCGAGGTTTAAAGTATGTATACAAAAGAAAATGTCTGATAGATGAGAGATTGTCGAGCCGTGTAGGTGAAATAGACCGATTATTAAAAACCCTGTTGTTTTCAGACAAAGACTTGAAAATCTGGAAACTTGGAAAAAAGCTTGTTGATCAAACAGAGAAACAGACGAGAGCAGATTGGGCAGGTATTTAAAAAGAGCCTGAAGCAGAAGTAGATTTAATCCATGAAAATTAAAACAATTCCACAACAGCGACTGAAGGAGGAAGCATAAAGGCTCCAGATATTGAATCTATATCTTCTATATCGCAAAAGCACCAAATCTCGGTATTTGAGCCAAAGTAAACACAACATTTCTCAACAAAAAAAAAAAAAAAACAGGGTCTGGTGTAAGTTCAACTCTGCGTTATTGATTTTCCACACAGTCTGTCGGGAGATATTATTGTGAAATGATTAAATGAGAAGTATGAGAGGATATTGAATCTTTTTTAAACTGGAGGCCACAGGTGCTGCAACCTGCGGTGAGCGGAGAGAAGAGGAAGATCAGACTGAGAGTGGATTACTCAGCTTGGCTTCCGGGGGAAACTCTCACCAAAGACCTTCACTGTTTCAACACTTCGTAAAATTTGGCACGAAGATGAGGAATGAAAAACCATTTAAATGGCCGAGTATGTTTCACAACAGTCGGCCTCGTCGTTACGTTCTGTTTATTCAAACGATGTAAACAAAATTAAGCTTACGTTTGCTCTAAAAGAAAAGTCAGGTGCTCTTTTCCTGTCTGTGTATCACATAGAGTTTAACAAATATAAGCTTGAGCAAAGGTTTGTACAGAAAATACTAGTTTTGAGTTTGCTACCGGGAATTTAGTGAATCATCTCCTAAATTAGGCCAAATCAGAGGTTTAACTATTGTTTGAAAATGGACAATGATTCAAATTTAGTAGCAGATGTGACTAATTCACTCCAAATTGACCCAATAAAAGCTTTTTGACATAAATGTTTTTGAATTATCGTTTTCTAAAAAGAGACAAAAAGGCTCCTGCTTGAGGTTTTCGAGTGAATTGCTTTGCTTTGCTTTCTACACCATTTCTGTGTCAAACTATTTCCCCGCCGTGCTCTCGTGAGTGTTGTTTCCTGTTTCACCGCATTCATAAAATATCAGACACAAAAAGTCGGAAGCTTTACAGTCTGCAGCTACAAGCAGGAATGTGATATGAGATCTTCTCTGGTGTGTGGAAGCTGCAGCCGGCGCTCTCGGGATCTCGGGATGAGATGTTTCCGCTCGTCCTGTCTTTTTGTGAACGCCTGATTTCCAGTGTGCTGCCTTCAGATGGAACATGTGAGCTTGGGCTTACAACATGTGGTTTGTGTTCCAAAGTGTCAACACCACTGCTCAGCAGCTTGATGTGTTATCGGTGTTTGACCTCCAACACCTCTGTTGTTGTAATGAGTCCTGGAAGCGAGAACAAGCACTCTGAGCCTGTTGGGCTCCAGCGGTACAACAACATGGCATCAGGGCATCGGCTCCATCATGTTGAATTGTGTATAAAGTGTGAGACCTTGATTTTGTGCCGGCAGGTGAAGAGGAAATCTCACAAGCAGTGAAGTCACATGTTGAGTGATATGCAAACTTTAAAGTGGGTTTTCTTTTCTCAGGAATGTGAAGTTGAATCCATCTAAACTCGGTTCACTCAGCTTTTACATGATATTCCATTGCAAGGCCTATATTGTTTTAATAAAAGGAGACATTCAAATGTAAAGAAAGCATCAGTAGTAGTATTTTTATTTTTTTTCTCAACATGGTGGTCAAATTCTGGTGAACGGTCGAAGCCACTGAAACCAGTGAGACAACCTTTATTTTATTTATTCTATTTGTATTTTCCTCATTTCAATTTCGCTCCCTTTTCAAAAAATGTGACTGACACACGTGAAGATGTTTCTTTCTTTCATTTCAAAGGGGACACTTCGCGTTGGGGGGGGGGGGGGGGTAATTAAACGGCTTTGAAACGAAGACACTGAAAGTGGGAATTAAAAGCTCGCTCACTATATTTCGGTTGCATTTATCAAAACATCCACTTTCTGCTAATCGTGCTTTGCAGCTTAAAACCTCAGTGCAATTAAACCGTGAGAGGGAAACGTTAAAGCATCTCGTCCGGTCAACATGTCAAACTTAAAAACAGCTAAAGTTAAAGAAACAAAAGTGCTCGGCAAACGTTTCATCAGATAAACATGGACAATTTAATAGTTCCTTAATATAATCCATAACCCTGTTTATATGAAGAAGCCAGAAACCACTCAGACACGATAAAGGAACCAACAAATAAACATTCTCATTCTACTACACTTCAGGTTGAGGTCTGAAACACAGAGGAGGAGTTCAGAACGTCCGCCAAGAAACGTGCACGGATGATGAACCACACGTTTAAACCCTGTTCTGTTGTTTCTCCATCAGCTCTGTGATGCTTTGACTTCAGATGGTCGATGGTGAACCCTCGACGGGCGGCCGGTCCCTCGCGGAGAGGACACACACACACGGTCACGCTCACTTTCACACCGATGGGCAATTTAACCGAACCTGCATGTTTTTTGCTTTGTGGATGAAACCCCCCCCCCCCCCCACCACCACCACCACACACGCATCAGTTCCACACAGGAAAGCTCCAGATGGTCGGCAGTTACGACGGCGACGGTGCAAACCAATGAATCGGCAAGACGTTCAATCAGCGAAGAATATTCAGAAACACTTTGACCACCCATGTGACACAGATTGGAAATCATGCAAAGCTCTGCCAGCTGAATAAAAATCCTCGTCCCCGTTTATCAATGTAGAAATCTGCCTTTATAATCCCAATAATTATATTAGAATCCCTTAAACCCACTATTTCATATCCCCACTCTCAATAATGTGTTATAACCCTGGAATGTATTTAACATTTTCAATTTAATGAGAAAAAGAAGATGTCAGAATATTCTGCCCCCCCAAAATCTCTATATCTAACTTTTAAAAAAAGGTATGTGATGTAATTGAAGAAGGTTTTTATTCCAAATCCCTCAGTAAAAATCTTAGAAATTGGGATTTTTGCAAGATGGGCTTCTGGGATTTGGGATTTATGAGGCACATCTAAAATGTAGGGACAGCCGCCGCAGGGACGGTGGCAGAAGCAGCCGGTTTGATTTCTTATTCCTTTTGGAAAAGTATCATCCACCGACCGGAGTTCATTGTTGTGGTCTAACTACATTTTATACTTGATTCATTCCAGATTGAAATGAATTCATAGTTTTTGACTGCATTTGATTGCATGTGGTAGCAATAACGCGGCAACACTATGGATTTGAAATTGTGGTATTTCTAGCACAAGCACCGGTGAAGGTCAGTGGCTTTAACCTGCGGGTGCATCGGATTAGAGAGGAGAGAGAAGGCAGTGATGACTGGAGAGCTCAGGCAGGCAGCAAATGGAGAGCACGGAGTGAAAGTTCTTCTTGTTTGAACTCATTTCCAGAGAGAACAGCTGCTCCGACGGGGCCGGAGCTTTCGAAACCTGAGAAAAAATGCTGCAGCGAAGCCTCGACTGCTGAGACAGGACCTACTTTACAGATGCCAGCACAGCATCTCGCCTCCTGCTTGCTTTGTTCTTTGCTTTATTATTTCTTTTTTTTCAACTTTCTGTCAATCCCAATATTATCCGATTTACACTGGTTAGTGCTAAAACCCATCACGGCACAATGCACTTATTCAAAGCCATCATTATGTTTTTATACTATAGGGCTGGGTGATAAAACAATGCAGAATATTATTGCAATTAAAATGTTATTGGCAGCATAACAAAATTCCAATTCATATAAATATAACCATTACTCCTGATGTAAGCACGGAGAGGAAGAATAACACTAACTTTATCTTACGTTTGTCTTTCTCTGCTCATAGAGACGAGTTTAAAAACTATAACCTTGAGAAGCAAAACTCTGTCTGTAAACTCAAAACAAAAATAAAGTGACGTTTATGGCGATAATAACAGATATGGATATGATTTTGATTGATTTTTGACCACATTGCCAAAGCCCTTCAAACCTACACTATTATCAGATTCAACGTAGTTTGCACAACAACTCATTTACGGCATAATACAGTCAAAGTTATTATTTTCTTATGATGTCTCATGAGCACAAACCTTTCTTTCATCTTTTTTTATCAAACTACAAAGGTTAAAATCAATGTTTAAAATCTTCTCTCTCCTTTTTCTTTGAGCTTAAAACATACAAACGTGACGGAAGCTCACGTGGACGCGCTCCGCCGAGCGAGATGCATATCGTATATACGGCCAAGATTATGAGCCGTGATATGTTAAATTAAAACCGGAACGAATCCAGTAGGAGTCCTTTCGGTGTTCCATTGAATATTAATTAAGGTAATTAACTGAGGTAAATTGCAATTTAGGATGTAATTTGTAGCGAGATGACATTTGAAGTTCAAACAGGACTGGAATGCAGTCACCCCTAACCATATGCTAATGGGATTTCCCCCTAATCTTTAGCCTCGCTTTTTTGAATGCGGCGGAGTTTAACCGTCCAATTAGTTTTGACCAAAACAACCTCTCGGTGGGGAAAAGGGAAGGGAAGGAAAAGTGAAAGATACGTGTCGGCCGAGGAGAAAATAAGAGAAAGTGAAGCCTGTGTGTGCTGTGTGATGAGAGACATCAGCAGAGACCAGCGGATACTGGTGGGATTGAGTTGAACGGGGGGGGGGGGGGGGGGGGGGGTTCTGCACAGGGAGCAAATACACTTGGCTTGAGACGGGAGCTGAAGGCTTTGTGCTCCCCGCACGGGGGTGGGGTGGGGGGGGGGGGGGGAGCTATGTGCCGCTCCCTGATTGAAAACAATCATACAGTATGGATCTGTTGTGCTGCCAAAAACAAAAAATTTCCCTCCCTGTGCTCCAAACACAAGATTTGAGGCTGGAGGAAAAGAGTTGATTGTCTATTTTCTCAGATGTTAAAGTGCTCACGCCGGAATAAAAACTGTTTGATGGATATAACTTTTTTTATCAGCACAAAAAAGGTCTTTGTGTTGTTTGAAGAAATGAAAATGAAATGTCAGCCAGGTTTAACAAAACAGACCTGGAAACAGTGATGATATAAAATACTTAACATGGCAACTTTCAACTTTTTTTATTTGATAAAAAAAAGAGAACAAGTTGGTGTTTAAGTTTAAATAAAGAGTGTTTAGATTGTGATGATGGAAATCTCTTTATATCCAGGTTATTAGTAAACTGACACCAGCTCACGTTGAGCTCGTCTCCGCTCCTCGTTGACCTGCTCGGACTGTTACAGCACAGTTGGTGTAAATAAGTGCGTCATCGAGATAATTGATTCAACACCGTCGTAATTCCACACGTCTGCACGTCACGCCGCTCGGTTCGGCTCCCGCTAATCACATTCACAGAGGTCCCGGGGTCGAAGCCACACGCAGCACACGGTGTCCACAGTAGACACGTCAACATCAGGTTAACGTTCAACATCAATCATCTGACGGCTGGAAAAACACAACACAACGACGGGTTGTGTGGACAGAAGGTACGGCAGCATGGTGCCGCACACCAGGGAGAGAATGTGGTCAAATCACTGCTTTGCTGAGAGTGTGAATTTATTTTGTCTTCAATATTCCTAAAATTGCATTTGCTGTTACAAATATAAACATATATATAAATATAATCAAAGTCAAACATGCAAACGAGGGTAATTCAACGTTTTGATATAATAGATACAGACTATGTGTTTCTGAAGCTCCTCCTATTTAGCATTTATATATATATTAATGTTTAATAAATTGTTTATAACACAATGACAGTTGTGAACAGAGACATGACGTCATTTATTGTTTTTATGAATCAATTTGTCCGAAATTTTACTTTTCTAACGAAGACAACATCTATTTTATTACAACTGTATATTCACTAAACTGTCACGGGAGTTAAAGTGATTCAGAAATACTTTTATCAACACTTACAACAACATTAAATTGAACTGTAAAGCCTGTATCAAAAGTTTATTAATATTTATGAATGCCAAATCCTTTTGTTTTTAAGAAAGCTATATCAGTTACAATACTCTGTATCTGTATTAACTGGAAGATAAGTCATTTACTGTTATTACAGTTGCAAACAATTCTTCTGTCACTTTTAAAAGTATATTTGAAACTTGAAAATTGACATTTGAAAAAGATTTCTCTCTTTCTAGACATAGATATATTAATAAAAGTATAGAAATATAGAAATTATAACAATGTATATGGAAACATTGAAAACAGTAACAACAGCGATAACAGCAGCAAGAAGATTTGATACCGACATACTGTAAGTCATCATAACATTTACATAAAATAACTATATACATAGAATAGAATAAGGTGTTATACAAGATAATACAAAGCCATAAAGCTAAATATCTTTCAACTACCTGGTTGATTTATGTAGAAATCATTTCAACACTAATTTAAAAATCAATTATCTTTAATGCTTGTCGTGCCTCCTCTTCAGTTCCCTCGAAAACAATTAGCCGCGTCCTTACGTGACGTTTCCCCCGATGTCATCTCCAGTTCGCTTTTGTTTGGGAGCCGCAGCGCAAAACACAGACGGTATACAGTTCTGTAATCATAAGACATTACCCAACATGAAACTGCCCCCGGGAGGAGACGCTCTTCCTCTGCCTGGCTCTTCAAAAAACATCAGTGACCCCATTTGAAAACTTTCTTCCAGCGTTGCAGCCTCAGAGAGAAGCTGGATAATAGAAGGGAGTCTGGTGCTCTGCCCGTCGAGGACCAGCCGGCGCTAAAGACTTATCGATTCATCTGTGGCAGCCTTGTTCTGACTTGGTGTACGAAAAAACATTTTGATGTAGAATAATAACAGAACATTATATACATTCGATTATATTAAATAATCTGCCAGTTTTCTTCTGAGACTCTTTGAGGCGATGTTTATTCTCATCATTGTTTATTTCAGCTTTTAAAATGATTCGATATCTTTACTTTTTAAAATGTAATTTAGTCCAGTGTCTTTATATCTATATATATACATTCAGTCTTTTTAGCCAAGCTAGTGCAACTTGTCCTTTAGCGCCACCAGCAGGTGAAGATTCAACATCTACTGGATGGATTACAATGAAAGGGATTTGGACAAATCCTTTAAATGTCATATCCTTTAAATGTGCTCAGTCCTTCTGTTAAAGACCATATGAAGGATATTCCCACGCCTCAGATGTAGGTTACTTGTTATTAAGTGCTCACTAGCTAATTGTAGCATACTAATGTGAATAATGAAACAATGCAAAACATCAGCGCAATCTAATGCGAAAGTAGCAGTGCTGTTTAGCGTTGAGCTCAAAGCGAGGGGCTCCCTGTGATCGGGCTCTGTGCATCTAAAAGGGAAACCACTTGAATTCCTTCTCTCCAGACTCACGTGCAGCCGCCCCGAATGCATTTAGAGACCCATCAGCCCGTCCACGCTCGTGTGCGATGACTCGGCCCCCACACGCGGATCCCACACACAACAATAACCGTCTGAAATCGAGCCGTTTATCTCCGGCACGCTCCAGTGCAGTCGCAATGACACAGGAGTCACACTGCGTGGACCGAATGGAAGAAGTACACGTTTCTATATTTAGGTTTTTCAGAGATTGAAGCAGCTCGGAGATGGAGGAAGTTAAATGAAGCTGACAAATTACGTAGCGGCCGCTGATATCATCAAACCCCTCACACGTCCTTGATTATACATACAGTACAGTCTAATGTGGAATTCTTAACGTGTGAGGTGGCGCCGAGGAGCAGAATCACTTCGCCGTCCTTGATTATTCATTGAACCCATGTAAAGTATTCTTAAGTGACGGCAGAGGCAGAAACACGCCTTTCGTTGGAAAGCCCTCGGTAGGTAGTGCGGCAGCAACGACTCGCACGCAGCGAGAGAACTGCACACGGGATCAAATAAATTCTCCTTTATAGTCGTCGGAAATCAAAGCCCCACTTCAGAGGGCAGCGTATAGTTTAATCCATGAATCAGAAAAGTCTCTGAGATTGAGCTGCTGTTTAAAATAACCCGGCTCCTGTTTGTGCCTCTGGTGTTTTTATAGCTAAAATATGAAATGGACTTCTTTATTTTTCTGGTCATTTTTTATGTATTGTGTTTTTTTTTTCCGGGGGTCTTAAGATTTTATCTGTTGTGTTGTCTCATAAATTAAACACAGAGGTTTCCAAAGGAGTTTAACGACATCTAACGTTAATCCCTCAAACGTACAATCCCCCCAAAGAGCAAACACTATTAAGTGCTGAGGTTAAAAGGACCAAAACACAAAATAATGTACAAGTTAAATCCATTTGTTTTGTTTCAGCTTTGAATATTTCCATCCATTATCTACACTGCTTATACCTTTGAGTCGTGGGGGGGGGGAGCTGGAGCTAATCTCGATTGACATTGAGGGTAAAACAAATTTAAGACAAAACTGTGAAGCCTGTTGCTGGGAAGTGACAAAGCTAACAACACTTGTTTTAAATGAAGTGAAAATGCATTAAATATAACATAAAACACACAAATCCAATCAAGCATTTACACATATTCAACCTTTCGTGAGAAATAAAGCACTTTTTTAGATAATTAAGCTATTGATGAATGGGTTAAATTGACAGAAAGTGAATCATCAATTATCCATATTTCATATTGATCAAAAAAATCACTGGTTCCAGCAAATGTAGATGTAGAAATCTCCTGGTTTATGTAACTGTTAAAATAAATTTCTTGAAAATAAAACGTCTTTATTTCCCCACTTGTCAGAAGAGGGTGAAACGAAGACCTCTCACAGATCAATAATCACGTTTGGAAGAAACACGTCTTTGCTTATCACTATAATGTATTTACCGAGGTCAGCAATGGTTCACGTAAGAGCTTTATAGCACAAACAATCCATTAGGATCCCCGTGGTGTTTTTTAATGTCTGTGAGATGAATGATGAGGATTATTCATGGATCCTCATGGACCCCGCTCTGAACTGATGACTATTAAAGGTGGGACTCACTGACCTGCACCTGACTGGCAGCGACACCGGAGACCACCTCGCGTGGGCCAGGGGGTCAAATTGGATCGGTGTGAGGTCAGTGCTGACACGGAGGCCCGGACAGGTCCTCTGAGTAATGAGGTGAGGGAAGGAAGCCCGGCCGGCCTCTGAGTGGTTCAGCCCCCGCCGCCGACTGCTGCCGGATTTCAACTCTACCCATCGGTCTGCCGCACAGGGGCGGCGGGGGGAGGTTTTCACTGCTCAGTGCAGCACAAAATGGCCGTAGTACACACGTATAGAATAACTGGACGGATTTGACAGAGTCGTCGATAAATACCGATCGCACCGTGATTACTGTCCGTCAGTTTGGAAGACAGACGTCTCACCTGTGGGCATTTCCTGCCTCCAACCCCTTGCATGCCCCTAAAAAACCCTCAGCTCCAACATGCTCCCGTGTTGTAGAAACCCTGACAGTATACACGTGATATACGCCTTGTGTTTTACCTGCGTGGATCAATAAGGGAGCACAGGAAACGGCCGCATTAAGGGCGCGTGGAGTTGATGAGGTTGCAGAGCGAGTTGATGCAAGTGGCCTCGATCTGCAGCGTAAGCTCCGACACGGACACCAACTGCCAACACGGCTACTTTTTCTGTCAACACATGACTCTGCACGTGGGCGACCTCTGATGTGTGCGAGCATTTATCAGAAAGATTTATCCTTTTGAGGCTGATGGAGCTCCTCAAACACCCCCCCCACCCCGTGACTTCAGTGTTATTACTGCAGTATTTAATGTGTTGACACGTTACCTTGATATTTTGACATCTAGAGTTGCACTTGCCGAGGATATTTCTATGGGTGGATCCTCCATTTTGGTGAGAAAAAAATATTCCAACTGCCGCGGCCTTGAAGTGTCGTGTAGACCTGGTGATTGACGGTGCGATGCCCTGACTTCCCTTCTGGGCTACGTGCTAACCTACGAACACAGAACCATGACTTGGGTTCAACTCCTGAGCCACAGCTGCGGTTATTAACATTATACATGAAATCCAAACTAGCACGTTAGCGACTGAGCTGCACTTTTCACAGTAGAACAGATATTCCGGACTGTGCTTGGTATTTAGACGCCATGACCTTATCACATTAGCAATTAGCTCAGCGTCCAAGCACTAGCACGTTTCCAGTCCCGTCCGTCCATCAGTTTCAGGCTATCAATAGGTCAGTGCTATCAATGCTACAACTCATTGTGGCTGCATGAGTTCAGTGTCACAAGCTTTCTCTTTAGTTTCAGCAGAAAACAGAACTCTCTTGGGAACATGAGCATTTTGATTTGAGTGGGGTTTAGCAGTAAATACTGCATTATTCAGATCGCTTCCTATTGGATCACGTTGTGTCGCTGCTTTCAAGGGGGAAACTTTATTTCCCCACTTGGCACTTGTGTACGTGAACTTCTTTAAATGATAAGCGCTAAGTTTTCATTAATATTCAGATAATAATCTGCTGTCGGTTGTCCGTCTGCACCGAGCTGTTGTAGGCGGGGAATACGCAGAGACCTCGGTGTTCAACATTCTGCCAAGTCTTCGTGGGACGCTCTGATATGCTTTCAGGAGCTCATCCAAAATTTCACCACCTCAGCAATGCCAAGTGTGCAGGGGCCCGGCCCAACCCCTTCTGATGTGGGCCTCACCTGAGTGGGCTGACCAGGGGCTGAAAAGTAAGCAGATTTTAATCAAGTAATGTTTTAATTATGTCGACTTAAGGGAATTTTTAACTTTAAAACGTATTATTTATACTCCTACACGTTAAAGCCAACACCCCGGTTTTCACTCTCGGAGCCAAAGTTGCTTTTAACTTTTCAGAAAATGGGTGATTAATAAAGTAGGTTTTAAATACTACGGAAAATGACGTGACAAGTTCAGAGGGATCATGCACATTTTGTGCTTTGAGTCACCCGAGGGCTTTGAATAATGCAAATGAAGTTCTCTTAGTTATTCCTGCATTCATCAAACTGGGGTTCTGCTGCACGGAGAGAAATCTGCTGACGTTCCATCTCTTCCCTTTATATGGACATTTTTACGGTCACGTTATGGAGACATCGAACTAAAACTCATCTTTCCAAATGGCACAGAAACACACAACACAGTCCCTGAGCCTGATAGACAAATTTCATTTTGCTCAAGTACACCTGATTTTGCTGTCACACAAAACAAACAACTGTACACTGAGTGAGTGAAGGATGAAAACCCAGCGTCTCCCTTCAGCTCCGATCGGGCTCATTGTCTAAATGTTCCCAAAGTTTTATCCTTCGCTCGTATCAGAACTTTTGAGAAGTCTGTACTTCTGACGGTTAACTACTATTCCGCAGGATTATACTTGTCACGGATACTTTTGTAAATGTGTGAGTGAAGTCAAGTACGCACGCTATACATTATTTTACTTTCCCATACTAATGGCAAAATAGAACCTGGGAGGTTCCGCATAACCTGCACATAGCTTTAGCTTTAATAATGGAATGTAGTGTGCGTATATATATACTACGAAGCCGGTGGTAAATTCTGATTTCTGATCCCAGTTGACATTGGGCAAGAGGCAGAGCACAGTTTTTCTAAGTTGTCTTTTCTCATGAATGATTTAGATATTGTTTTGCTGATGTGTCCAGTTACACATCTACTGGATGTTTGTGTGTCCTTGGATTAAAGATCCTTCACCTGTGATTCTCACTTAAAGCTCCAGCGTGTAAGATTTAAGGCAAAAGGGATTTATTGGGAGAAATTGAATAAAAAAATAATCCTAGTGATGTTTTCACGAGTGTGTTTCATCTAAATTGTACGAGATGTAGTTTTCTTTACCCTAGAATGGGCCTTTTATATTTAAATACTTTATATTTACATGAGGAGTGGCTCCTCTCTACGGAGGCCGCCATGTTTTTTACAGTAGCCCAGTCTGGACAAACTAAACACCTTTTGAGTTTTTATGATAACTGAAGGCTGCCACAGGTTCTCTGTCATGTTTGGGAGGGGAGGTGAGGTGAGGGGCATTCAGCTGCAACATGCAACTTCACCACTAGATGTCACTAATTCTACACACTGAACCTTTAATTCTGTGTTTCGTTTTTTCTCACCCTGGTCGAGGGTTAAGGACGATGGATGTTGCACCTTGTACAGTTTGTTAAACCCGATGAATTTTGATTTGTGAATATGGGCTATACAATACATTTTGATTTGATGATTTGATTTGATCTCTACGAGGAAGCCAGAGTCTTAAGACAAAGGGGAGAGAGAGGATGCAAACTCCACACAGATACAGATTTGTGATTTAGTTAAGACGCAGCTGAAAGCTCAAGTGAATCTATTCATAGCGGTTTCAAATCCTTTAATGTATCTGATGTGACACAAACAATGCCTCCGCTGACATATGTTCATATTGACTTTCTGGGCATAGACGCTGAATAAAAACTGGAAAGGACTCTGATGTTCTGGCTCCAGCGTTATTAATAACCGACTTACTAACAAGCCTCACTTGAACTCCTGTGAGTCAGATCTCGGCCTGCCAAGTTCTCCTCTTAGTTACCTGAGGCTCAGCAGTTGGATGGGAACGAATCTCTGCGGACGTACCCTATTTAAGTCAGGGAATCACATGCTAATGGCGGCGGTGAGAGCCAAAGTAAAGCTGTAAATGAGGAGCAAGAGAAGAGAAACACCTCAACTTCTTAGAATGAAGAGACGACGGGGATGATACGGCAGCTAAACACACGTGTGATGTGTTTACACGCTACAGGTGAACTGGAACGTCATGTGTAATTAGCAGCAACTGCAAACGTTCTGTTAGATCAATCTTGCTGAGAACATAATTATTACTTCTCTTATTGGTGCGAATGGACCTCAAGTTGAGTTCAGCTTGTGAAATCCATTTTCTTCCTGTAATAACTGATTCGATAAAGAGTCTCACTTCTTCTGAATCTCGTTTCCTCAGGGGTTGTGTCGTTGACCAACGGCCACAGTCATCATGTGGTTCTATACATCTGATGAAGTTATTATTTATTATCTTTTCTGATGAAGCTGTGACATTATTAGTTGGGATTTGGGAGCTTCTTTTTTTTTCTGATACAGCTGCTAAATCGATCGATGGACAACAATAAGAACGGCTTATTTATTGCTGAGGCAAATTGGAGGTTGAAATTTAACATATTTATTAAACTTAAATATACAAATATAAAATAAGTGCAAAACCTTTAGGAAATATATGCAACAAAATCACATTATAGAATGTGACCTTCCCAATATCTTAACACTAAATAACAACTTCAGTGCTTAATACAGAAATGATTCCTCCTCCAGACTTCAGCTCACTGTCGGCTGATGTGCTCGACACGGGGTCACGCAGCATCCCACTGCTCTCACATGTCATCAGGTGCTTCATTAAGTTCGTCCCGTTCCCTCTCTCCCTTCTCCTCTTGATATTCTTTGGCAGATTGCAAAAACAACAAGGTGCCACCAACTCTACAAGCCGCGGCTCCTGGGACCCGGCAGCAGGCTGGAGACATCCTGTTGTCGTGCTGACGCATCGAGTGTGTGTTGCCGCTGCGGTTAAATGCGATGCCTGGGTGCATGTGGTGGGAGAACCGTTTCAGTACCGAGCTCAATGAGGGATTCAAATATGTGTTTTCATTTGCGCAGGAGCCGGCAGCTAATTTTTATCAGATTTAGGTGCAATCAAAAATAATACCAGACATATTTTGATGCTTCAAAAGCTTGATACACTATAGTTAAAGAAATTACACTATGTTTAATGAGACACTTACAATTTTTACATTAATTTAGGAAGGGGTTAGGGGTTTTGATTCCACAGAAGGTTGCTGCACACATGATGATGAAGATGATGAGTCGTTCCCTCCTCAGTCTTTTTCATGCTGCGTATTTTAAAAATGGCAGACAGGGCAGAGAAAATCTCCATTTACTGAAATTTAAATGCTCCTAATCAAGTTCATAAAAAATCTCGAGGTCCATTTTAACCTGCTCCTTCCCATCGTTTAGTTTCCTCATTTTTTTGGGGGGGGGGGGTTCTTTTTAACTGACAAACTCAGCCTTGTGGATATTTCTGCAATTAAATGTTGAAATTGGAACGACACCAATTTCGCCTCATTATTTCTAACGCGGGGGACGGACGAGTTATATTTGTATCACAGTGTCGAGCAGAAGCTGAGAACGAGTGTTAATGTAAAACTCTGTGCAGCTGTCGCCACCTTCCAAATGTCAAACGTCCTCGCCGCGCCGTATGTGTTTTAAAAGTTAAAAGCAGACGTCTTTCTTATTCCACCACTTCCACCCAGAGTCAGCCAACTGGTAAATATGCCACTTAAATTCATTAGACGCCGGCTCATAAAGAGAGTAATTATTTGGAGTCCTGTGCCTCCATCCGTTTAGTGTAAGAGTCAATTAGGGTGAACAACTGAATGTTAACTGGCTCATTAGACGGCGGGAAACAAAGCAAATGTCACATTTCCATAGGAGCCGCCGCGTCTCCGCGCCGGGGAGCGAGTGAGCCGGCCACTCCGAAGTAGATAAGTACAATCCATACGGACAATCTGATAACTTCGGGAATAAACGTTTAGCTGCAACCGGCGTCACCGGTGAGGAAAAGTCAGAGCTCACACGATGCTGTTTGTTATCAATATTGAAAAGAGATTGGTTTTCTTTTTATTTAACCATAGCAACAAAGACTCAATTTGTGGATAATGAAATTCATTTCTGACAGACGCTGCAGACGGCATAGAGTTAGAATTAAAATTCAACACCGGCAGCGAAGCAGTTCATCAGTCAACGCTTTTTCTGATGAGAGGTCTTTGTCCATGTGCTGGCGCAGTTTAACTTTAACTGAAATCAATTAGTTAAAACTAGTTAATTAATTAGTTAGACTTAGACTTTATTGTCCACTGGGGGAAATTAGTTTTTCAACCCAAAAGGACCCATTTCAGCAGAGACTGAACAATCGAGACAACAGTTAAACTATATAACAAAACAAGAGTCTCCGAAACAAAACAGGTTTCTATGCAACTAAATTACAAAGAGCGAAATATCTCGAAGGAAACATAATTGAAACCAGGTTATTTCGAAGGTTTGTTGTTACTTCACATCTCAGATATGTTCATACTTAACATCAGAGACAACGGGCACTTTCACACCTACCTGGTTTGGTTCGGACATTTCAGTTAAGTCTGACAGGAGGCCAGGATGTGATCATTCACAACAGCGCCCCCTACATTTACAAAGTGAAACCTGCAAACAAAAAAGGCATGCATGCAGAACAAACTCCACTGGACGCGATGACAGCATTATTACACTTTCTGTGTTTATGGTGAGACTTTCACTGCAGCTCGGTTCAGGGTCAGAAAACATTGTGGTTCGAGGTTAATGCAGAAAATATTTCACTCTGACACAATGTGGTTTCTTACACTGAAGCAAAACAGATTCTTCTTCTTTCTTGTTGCTGAACTTGTTGCTCCAGTCTCTCCCTCGTGTAACATGTGTGCTTCCAACCACCTCCACTGACTATATTTACTTAAATCAATAAGTCGTCTCTGAACTGAATCCAACCAGGGATTTCCCACGACTCATATTAGCTGTTGCATTTGTTTCAGTTGTATAGAAACACAATGTACTGGAACAAATAACTAAGTATGGTTGAAACCTATGTTGCAGTTGAAAAGTAAGTTGTATGACCTGTATCTACACACATATACAACCTGTCCAAATACTTTATGACCTGAACTGTTTTATGGTCTGAACTGTGTTGACCTGAAAACTGCCAGACCCTTTTTTTATCACTTATTTACTCTCCAAAGAACTGAATGTATGTTTGCTTATCTCCAAAGGAAACATATGTAAATCAGTTGTCTGTGTTTACATTCCTCTCTCAACCTGCGCCTACAGAACCAGTCTGAACTGGTTCTGAGAGACAGCCTTAGTCCTCCTATATAAGATGCTTATATTTGAGTGTCCTGCATCTTCACTCAGATCCTTGTGACCCCCCCGTTGATCCTTTCTGCAGAAAGCCGTGTATTAAAATACACGTATATTAACTTTGGTGTTTCCAGCCTCTTGTATTTCCAGATTTCCATCACAATAACTTCAATGACCTTTATGTTGGGATGCATTGAAGGTGATGAACCACACGTATTGAACATCACTACATCAGCGTGTCCTTTTTTTCTGTTGCAAAATATTACAGAGACTATCTATTAATGCTGGGCAGCAAATGATTACTTGCATCATTGATCTGTTGAATTTTTTCAACCATTTTATGACTCATTTAATCCATAAAACGTGGAATAAAAAGAGAAAAACACCCATTAGAGGATTTCAGAGAAGATGTTCACTCTCATCGCTCTCTTCGCTTGTATGTTTTTTCCCACAATACAAAACCTGAGACATTCTATTCATAAAAACAGGAGAAAGGACGAAAATATCTTAATTGAAAAGCAGAAAAACGGACATTTGTTGAGGTACAGTTGGTTGGAAATGATGAGAAGGTCACGACTGACAGCCTCTCGACCTGGACAAGATAGACTTTCTGTTTCATTGGTACCAGATATATTCTCAGCTCCTTTTACAAAAAGCAACTGCAGCTCTGCTTTTGTGGTTGATTTTGAATTTCAGGGTCAAAGATTAAAGGTTGAGACGTCAACTCGTTTTCAATTCATGGGTGTAGCATTAAAAACTCATCACCACTATAACCTAAGACTGTGAAAACACTGCTAGGAACACTGGGGTCATTATGTGGAATTAAAAATATGAAGCAGTGTTTTTAAGCGGTGGATTTCCACAATACCTTGGAGCAGAAACTTTAAAACCTTCACAATTTAAGAGAACAGAAACAGCAGCACTTTAGAAAACTGTTTATAACCTTTTGTCTGGATTCATTCTGGGGGGGGTTGTGACTTGTGTAGGTTCTTATCTGCAGCGAGAATAGATACAGCTCAACAAATAACCCAACACCACACACAGACTCACACACACAGACTCACAAGGGGCTGGGTGATACAGAGCCTGACAGATGTAACAAGCAGACTTTTGGGGGTGGGTGATAAAACACAGGGAATAACAAGAGTGACTCTGGACAACAGAGGCGCTGCGTTTCCTTTCCAAGTGGCAGAGGAAGTGATACTTCAGTATCTGCAGCACAAAGCGGGCTGCTGTTACAGCGCTGATATCGCCTCTGGTCTGAGAGCAATAGCCGGCGACACAGCAGCACGTCTCTCCCAGCAGAGGACGATTCAAACAGAAAACGAAGTGTTGAGCGAAAGACTGAAAACACACTCTCCTGCAAATGAATTCCGCGCATATGCATTCAAACTCAATCAAACGACTGCTTTCCTCTTCCTGCTCGGAGGAGGGAGGGAACGTGAGGTAAGTGCAGGGGAAGCGTTATTCAATTTTTCCTCCCATCCATCTCTGTATATCCCCACGACTCTACTGAGAGTGTTTTCCTATTGGCAAATGTGGCGGCGCTTCGGTAATAAATCATGAGCAAAAAAGCTGTGGCCCCCAGCTCGGCTGACATGATTCTCAACAATTGGATTTCTCTCGCTGTGCATATGTTATCGCGGCGCCGGCGCCATGAAGAGCAGCGATTCAGCTGCCGACTCTTCTGTTATTTAATTGATAGATATTAGTGCTTTTCTTTGACTCATGGGGTCACGCATGGGGTTCACCATGAATGTGAACTTATAAATGGTTTGAAGACATAATTATTATAATGATAATGTAATAATACGTTTCCATTGTTATTAATAATGATTAAATGTGTAGTTCATTGGGTATATTCATTATTTAGGGAGGGATATATTTCTTTTCCCCACAGGCAAAATGTGAAGCTGTGCAAATTAAACCATGCAACTACAGTAGGCACACGCCGAAATAATATTCCAAGACTTATCTTTCTTTTTCAAATACAGCTAATAAGACTCAGAGCATTACAATTGGACCTGGAAGCAAGGTTAAACATTTGCAGCTGTGCCCTCTGCCTGAGCTATTTCCATCTCCGTCCAGCAAATGGTGAGAAGTGTTTAGTGAGGAGGAGGAGGAGGAGGAGGATGGAGAAAAAAAAAGAGGAAGAAGATGCAGATTAGTCACCAGAAATTGGATTTGAGGCTCGCCAAGAAAAAAAATAAACAACATCCTGAAAACATGTGATGAGAAGAAGAAGAGAGAGCGAGAGAGAGAGAGCGAGAGCGAGGGAGGAGGTGGGTGTGAACAGCAGCTACTGTCGGAGGTTTGAAGAGTCGGCAAATGATCCACAGGGTGAAACGGGGAGTGAAGAACTCGTCACAGTCAGCGTTTCACAAACTGAAACACCCTCATAAGTGCAGGCTGCCTTTAAAAAAAAAACTGTTTTGGTTCATACACAGAGTTTCATGGAGGCCGGTGCTGGGTGACACAGTCCCCCCCCCCCCCCCCCCCCCACCCAGGGAAGTTCCTCTGATGAACAACCTGAGTGTGTTAATTGTGATTCCACTTTCCTCAGGTTCAGGTGCCAACGAGGACTGTGTGTGTGAAGTTGTGTATCTTCTGCGTCGGGGAGGTCGTTGTGTGCGGCGGCAGATGGGAGCGAACGAGCATCGGAGCGTGACAATATAATGAGTCCACTAATCACAGCACGCAGCCAAGCACACAGTGAAGCAATTGTCAACAGTTACGATATTGGCTGTGGCATAGAGAGAGACAGGAACCTTCACGAGGACGGTCCTCAGAACGGAGACACCGACACCGGTGACGCCTGTAACGAACGACGGGGTCTTTCTGTGCGGACTTGGCATGTTCCCCCCCCGCGTCACATGCAGCTTAGGTTAGTTGGAGACTCTGAATTCATGCTAGGTAGCGCCGATGGTTGATTGGACCCCACCTCTCAGAAGAAACATCTTATCGGAAATGCAATGTTGGATTTTGTGCGATTTGGACACGAGATACATTCAATATTGATAAACTTTGAATAAACAGGGGGGTTAGGGTTTGCAAATTCAGATCTCATCAACTTAGTGAACAGCACCGGTTCACGACAACAGCTACTGATTCTGAAGTTCAGGTTGAGCTTCCTGAACTTTGAATAAACAGTTGAACGGCTCTTTGTGCAGCAGCCGGTGCCGCAGCTTCCGGGTTCTGTGGACTGAGTCCTGCAGCCGGTCTTTGTTTGCTGCAGGTCACTTTCACAGTTTCAGAAAGAAAACCGCAACCAGCATCGACACAGAACCAAACAAACAGCCCATTCCAAACAGGAATGTTCAGAGCTGGCAGTGAAGTGAAGAAATACAGTATTTGATGTTTGTTTTGATGAGCTAACTAAATCAGATTTCCTTTTAAACCCCCCATTCATCAAAGCAATTTAATAAATAAGTCTCAGGGTAAACATGTTTACGATTTTGCTAAATATCTACCTTCATATTTTTGTTCTTTCTTGTTTGCCAATAAAAACAAAAGAGGAGATAAAGAACCAGGTGAGATATTTGTCACTTTATCGGCTCGTCCCTGAATCCAAAATCCTTTCAGCTGCTGCAACTCGATCTGGAATTTATTAGAGGCAGAGCTGGGTCTCATTAAAACGTTTCCGTCTCTAAATGCCTAAACATCACCGGAGCTTCAGCCCGATACCAAAAAAACGAATAAACACCTCAAACTCCAATCAGTGTGTTCTTTATCTAGTTAGTAAAATATTCTCGGGACTGGAAGATAAAATGTGGATCATCGCTCTGATGTGAAGTCTGTGTGACTGCAGCGCAATAATTGTTATTATCAGCGCGTTATCAGTGCGGCGGTTCACAAGTTGAATATTCTGAACATTTACTTTCATTTACCGCTGCTCTTTTATCCGTGTGATGCATTTACAGACGATAAAGTCTGTGCGGTAATTTCAGGGTCTGCCTCAGATAGAATAAGGTAATAGCTCTTATTAGACACAGTGAAGTCTTCCACGCCTGGATTCCTCAGTTCAGGTCTCAGATATTTTTTTTTTTTACAGACGTACATTAACGAGTCGAGGATAACCAGCTCCGACGTTAAATATCACCTCAGCTATATCAAATATTTAAGGTCACATCGTAAAAATATCCATGATACGTCTGAGGTTCATCCATTTTCTGGCTTCTGAGCTAAAACTGAATATATTGTTATATTTTTAAAAATATACACCCACTTGAAAAAGTGACCTGTGTGACATCACAGTATTGAATATATAAATAGCACCACGGTCACGTCGAAGCATTTTCAGATTTTCACGTGTCATTTAACATCATTTAGTCCCCGCGGACTTCCTTTGTGAGAGAAGTCACACGACCAGCAGCAGCAGCCTGTCAGACATTAAGGTGAGAGAGGTTAAGGTGACAGAGGTTAAGGTGACGAGGTTTAGCATCAGAGTAATGGTCTCAGTGGCAAAATCTCCCTCTAAATGGGTTTGAGGGTGGAGGTCAGAGAAGCCTCGGGGGGGGGGGGGGGAATAGTCTCTAGGACATCGATGCTGAAGTTATCTTTGATATCCAGGGGGCGCTATCGATCCATATGGACCCGTGAACTTTGAGTGCAGTGTTTCGTGTGAATGTGCTTTTTTGAAATAACATTTACAATATATTTGACACGTGCGGTCGTATATGTTATTTCTCATCTGACAAAAAAACATATATCTTGTGTTTCTCTCCCTAAAAAACCTTGTGTGAGTCTGTTTGTGTTTTTTCTTTTTCTTCTGTCAGCTCTGTTCGGATTTTCTCGTGTTTCCTTGCGCATGAGAAAACTGTCAGGACTCCTGTACATGCCTCGGCTGTGACTGAGCCTGGTGAGTCACCGATTCTACCTTTGACTTCAGATGGTATAGTCACAGACGCGACTGTCCTGGCTGCCGTCGAGCTGAAGGTACATCACGGCAACTTGCCCGCGTTTGAGAATCGGCCTCTCTACCCGTCTGTTCCTCCATCTGAAGAAGCACAAGAGGGTTTCAGTAGGTCATGTGATGAACTGTGTCCGTGCCACGGTTGATGTAACCATCGGCAAAGTGGACTGAGGCTGGTTTCTCTATCTCACACCTTGACTCCCCTGACTCCCCCTGACCTGGTACGACTGATCACACGTTTCTTTGAGACCTGAATGAAGTGGTGCAGGTATTTGTGGTTCACCCAAAAGAAACTGTGATACCCTGGTGGCCTGGTCCTGCAACAGCATCCTATCACCACCAAAGAATCAGTTTAAGTTGGACTTTAATTAACTGCAACTAATGACTATTTACATTATCGAATCATGTGCTGATTATTTCCTAAATGTCAGATGTTAAAAGTGGGTAATTGCTTTTATTTATTGAACCAACAGTGAAAAACCCAAAGATGTAACACTGACTAACTTACTCACTGAGAGAAGATGTTTATTATTACTCCTGTTTGGATTAATGTGTCCTAATTTATCCCTTCAACAGAATCTAGTGTTCAATGCAGCTGTCACATCATTTTCTACATTAAACATTAACAGTGAGCTATTCCACCATTCCAAAAATGTTTTTCAAAAAAAAAACACTTTCTAATCAGACTTTTTCTATTCTGATTTTAAAAACGTGGGAGCGCTTAATTGATTTTATGAAAACCCAAACGCAGCAGCGCCAGGAGGGTCAACACAGGATTTCAGCACCAAGGACAGCTCCTTAAGTATCCACACAGACCAGCACGCGAGAATCTGCTCTCGGCCACGAACACAGATTTACATATAATAGATGTGTGATTAGCCCGACAATGCTTCTGAGACACGGGTTTATATCAGGAGATTTGGGGCGATTAACATTCACATTTCCACTCCATTTAGCCGCGATATAATCACCTTGAATATCAGCGCTGCAGTTTTTTTTTGGGGGCACCGCATATAGGATCCACTTAATTTTTTTAATTTCCTCACAAGGTTCATTGCTTGTTTCCCCCCGCGACGCTCGTCAGAGCTTATACAATCCTCCGTGACCCTCAGCTGTCAATGTGCGGTGCAACTGCACGACCCGAGCGAACCTTAGAAATGAGACTGGGTAGAGGATTTTAATAAACCTTTCTCACGGGGGGGGGGAAAACCTTTGACTCTGTTGTATTGTCCACTACATCCGACGTGAGCTGCTTTTATTACCTCCAGCAGGAAGGTTGTGCTTTCATCTGGGCGTCGGTCTATTTCTTAGCAGGGTTGCACGGAAAATGCCGAACTTGAACGTTGGTTCACATTTGGAGAGCGGGGCCAGATGCAGGTTGGAGTGTGTTGTGACAAACATCATTTAGCTTCTCTGAGCACTTCCCTTTTTTTCCTTTATTATTAGAACCAGACAAGCGAGTGGGAGTCGTCTGGCCTTGGCGGAGCTTTGTGCTCCGCTGAGCGCCCTTCAACTGTTTCGTGTGTTATTGTCAAGTCACTATGAAGACACTGTTTCTGCATGGACATCTCTGAGATAAAGTAATATTCAAAATTCTCGAGTTGAGTTGTTTCTTTTTAATAAAACATTTTACACTTGAAATTTGAATACAAAAAATTGAGAACAAGTATATATTCTGTAGTGTGGGGGTGGCACAAATGCAATATATACAATTCACACATTATTAAATAGAATGGCACTCAGAGCACACACCTCTGCCAAGACCCAACAGTTATATTATATAATAAAAACCACATTTAAATTCAACAGACATAGACATTCACGTGCATATCTGATTTACTTCATCAAGAATCCGTGCATTAATCTCTGAGAACTAAAGGAAAATGTTTCAAAAATCGTTTCTTCTTTTGATATGTTAATGATCTGATCCAGATCCGCACCAAACTTCAATGGGTTCTTCCCAGACCCATAATGCATCCTTTCACTCGGTTTCTTAATAATCTGTCCAGTAGTTTTTTTATCATATCCTGCTTCCAATCAAACAAAGATCAGACAGAACGTCCTCACAAAGGTAATTAGCAGCTCATTTGAAGGTTTATCTCAAATATTGAATGATATCTTGACACGTGAGCACAGATCACACCACGCAGATTTGAATTTTACACATGTACACATCTGTTCTCTGTGGAAAGATTGTGCTGTTATTAGCCACCGCATCGTGTCCTGTCTTCTCAGTCACAGCTGATACAACAAGGTGTCAGAGGGAAACATTTAGACCACACGTCCTCTTGTACAGCATTTGAAAAAAGCTTTAACTAATAACTGTAGATCGCAGTGGAAGCAGTGTGAAGTCTGAGAGCTCACCAGTAGCTAGAAATTAAATAACGGTGTTATTCTCCACCCCCCCACATTGTATTAAGCTGATCCACGAGTGATGACAGGAGGTGTTTCCTGTCTGTGTGTGTAGCACTTTCTATTTCAGAGCAGCTCATCACTGCCTGTAGTAATGAAGGCATTGCCCAAGGTAAATATATATATATATGCTCACTTCTGAAGGTTGTGGCCCGGCCATTGTAATTAGCTCGACAATGGGAGTTATTCTTGGAGCATTTTATGCCGGCTTGTCATTCCTGTTTTCCTGTTACACCTCGTGCTGTTATTTACAGACAAGGCAGACGCCTCTCTGAACCTCAATTAGTGCAGAGAGAGCGAGAGAAAGGTCAGAAACACGACGCTCGACAGTCAGATGCTGCAGCTTTCACTGTTTGAGTGTCGGTGCTATCTTTGAGTGATCCTTTCCCCCCCCCCCCCCCCAACAGCAGTGCTGACAGCGGCATCCCTCAGATCCCAGCTCGTATCTACAGAAAGCCGCTTGATTAGAGGAACGACGAGCGAGACATCATCCACTCGGCTGCAGATTAACCTCCCTCATTCAGGAGAAACTGCTTTCCAGTACGGTTTTTTTTGTCGTCCACTTCAGACGCATTACAAAAGCGATGTTCTCTTTCATCTGTTAGATGCCCTGTAGGCCAAGAAACGCTGCTGGTGGGGAAGCTCGGGTCGAACTGAAATCAAAGCTTAAATAAAAACCGGCGGCGGGGGGGGGGGGGGGGTGCTACGCTGTCGTCTTTACCCACGACACATCTTAGAGAACAGGAGCGATGTGTTTGTGCCGCTGACGTCTCTGTGATGTTTACAGTGTCTTACATACAACAACACAACATCGCAGGAGGGGGGGGGGGTTGTTCCAGAGCGACGCTGAGTTATATAATTCTACAAGGCTCAACACACACACAGATGCTGTTCATTAACAATGTAGAAGTGACATGCAACTGATATCCTATTCACAAAAAGATATACCGGGGGAACAACTGAGGCTCGTCCTGAGTTTGAACGTCTCAGGGGAAAATCCTGCACGATGATTATTATCAGCCACGAGTTTCAACTTATGACAGATCTCACTTGGATTGTTTTTGATACGTCCCAGTAATTAAAGGAAAACTCAACTGTCAAAACAATTTTCGAAACAATTTGTAATGAGTTTATTATGTCAGAGTTTAGGTTACTTCATTTTAAAAGGGGAGCTGTCGTCAGGTTATTTTGTTGCATGATTTTCTTCAGTTGGTTATTATTATCGTCATTAATGTTCGTTTTTATTGTTATTTCTTTTGAAGTTGTTATAGCTGTTATTGCATGATTTATTCTTGGCCATTTTTACAATGAATACAATTTGAGAAATATTTTCATACGAGTTTACACTAGTGGATAAACCCTATAAAAACCCGTTGACACGCCCTCATTATAATCCACTTAAAAATTATAACAGGGTCACTTTGTATGATAAATATTCCTTTTTGCTTTCGAAAACAATGGGACAAACACCTCGCCGAGTTCTATCGAGTCAGGAAATTCTTTTGTTTTCTTTATTCCAGTCATCACTTGACTTTAAAAACTTTAAACAGTAAGTAAGCATTTAACTGTGTGTTCGGGGCTGGTGGTAACAGACACTAATTGGAAGACACTCACAACACGAGTGAATAACGGTCCTAATATTCACAAACTTGCCTCATTAGCAACATCAACCACAGAGGGAGAGCGGGGGAACCGAGGCGGCTCCCTGAGGCACGCCAAAAACAATGCCCGCGTGAGAAGCTTGCAGGGGAGAACAAACTCGCTGGAAACTGCTCAACGGAAATATCAAACAAAGTCCGAATATCATGTATTTTTCAATAAAGCATTTGTCACTTTACCTTATTAATTCAAAGAACAGCATGGGGAATATAATCTCCGTGTTTATGTAGCATTATCAAGGTGACTTTCTCCCATTAGACCCACTGTTCACAGTGATGAACTGCTATAATGGGCACATTATGGAAACTGAATTCAACAAACAGAACGCTCTTGGGGTCAATATAAATAATATATATATATATTCCATTGTTTTACTGCGGAATAAGCTGCGTATTTTCTCGTTTTTGACTTTACACTCTAAACCGGTGATACAGTGTGAGGCGTCGCACATATTATTCACGATGTGTGACAGAGGCCTGCAGAGCTTGCAGAGCAGGTAGAGCCAGCTCCTCACAGGCAGCGGAAACAAATGGAATTATTTATAGGTGTAAATATTTATTTGGGATCTGTCTGTGCCCCCATTGCTAAAATATAACATAGGTTATTCTGCAGGACAAAAAAAACCCCAGAGTGGGCTGAAACATTGAAAGATTAATTTCTCCTCATTTCACTGCCACAACTCATTCGGTGGCTCCGGCGCCGTGTAAAAACGAAGGCTGGTATAAATAAGTGAATATGAGACAACAGTTGCTTTAAGTGACCTAGAACATATAAACACCATCAATGGACTCTCTTGACATCTTCATCATTAAAAAATGATAAAATGAAAGAAGTATCGTAAAATTATAGAGAAGAAACACATTTGCTGGCTCGGGGTTTGTGTGATTTCCTACGTTGACTGAGGCGAAATGAAGCTTAGGATTGACCTTGTTGTACAAATACGTCCGTGTTGCAGGAAATACCGAGTAAATACACACGGAGGGGATTTAACGAGAGGCGCCGGGGGGCGGATATAAGCCAAACACAAATAAGAAGTCATTGTGCAAGTGACACGGGGCTGGAGGCTGGAGGCTGGAGGCTGGAGGCTGTGATGTGATGGTGAGAATGTGCAACTCATTTTTGAAATTGCTCTTTAAGAAATTAGCCACGGCTCTTTATGGTTATCAAGAAGGGCAGTGGAGCATTCAGTGATCTGACCTCTGTGTCAAAGCGACGGCTGCTGTCAATCATCTCATTCCGACGATGAAGTGAGGAGCTTCACACATCGAGGACGTTTCTGAGAATCTACACTTTACATGTCGTACGACGATGTGCATTGAAACCTGGCTGTTGCCCAAAACATGGCCAAAAAGCAATGAGAGTAAAATCTGATTTAGAGACAATGTTGAAATATTAAACACTCACACAACTGCTTCAGTTCTCTCGGCTGTGTTTTCTGCAATAACAGATTTGTTGTAACACACACACACACTCGCACACACACACTCGCACACACCGCACACAACCGCCCACATGGTAAGGTCACCATGGAAGCAAGTTAAAAATGTGAATCTTAAGTTCAAGACAAAAAAAACAAACCTGATAATAGAAAGCCATCATGTCACAAAAAAATGTATAAGTCAGCCAACCCACATCGAATCAAATCTATTATTTAATGACTGTGTCAAGTTTTCAGAGTAGAACAGCAAATAAATAAAAAGTTCAGCGAAGCAGAGACTGAAAACCGATACTAGTTTTGGGGCCTGATGTCGATAACTAGGTAGTAAAATATTTCTGACTATAATATATATATATATTTAACAACTATTCTAAAAATGTTGTATGTAATTGAAGCTTGATAACTTACACTTTGACCATAAAGCTTTTTTATAAATACCAGTAAATAAAGAATAGAAATACACAACTAAAACTTTATTATTATAATAAATAAAGCCCAACCTATCCCAAAACTTTAAAGACCTAATGGTGCCGCTAAGTAAAAAGATGTCCGATGCTTGAGTAACACGCGAATCAAGGCATCAGAACTTTCTCGTCATGTCCAACTGCAGCTCGGTTGCTAGGTAACAGCGGGACGAGCTAGTGACGTCAACCACATAAATCTTCCGTGGACCAGACCGTCGGATTCTGGTTCGGCCTCTGTTTTCCACACTGCCCGCGAAGGACTCGTCTCTGTGGGACACACGGGCTGCGTCCTCTGAAAGATGCAGCCCTCAGAATTGAGACACAGCTGTTATCGACCAGGCTCCACTGAAGATTCACGGCCATAAAGGAAAACACCCAAACCGTCTTGAATACAAAGCAGGATGTGAACTATTAAACAGAACCGACCAGGCTGAGTGTTAACAAGCAGCTGTGTGACCACTTCCCACGTGTCACTGCAGAGCGTCCGGTGAGAGGAGACGTGTTCGATCCCAGCGATGCCGCGGCCACACTGCAGCAGCAGGTTGAGATACAAGACCATGGAAATCACAAGAATTCAAAGCGTAAAAGCCGAGAGTCGCTTCTTATATAAAGATCTGAAGTGCTGAGCAAAAAGCAGAAGAACATCATGAAAGCTGCAGATGAACATCTTTAGATTCTAATGGAAGAATCACACACGAGTCGTCACATAGACTAAGTGCTTAGAGTGGAAGGTTTTAAAGGTTGTGCAGAAAATGTGTGAAACAGAGTCAGGTTGAATTTCCCATGAAGCCTGTAGTACAGGGACATAATTAATGGTGTGTACAAAGACGCCTGTTCACAGTGAGCACCCCCCCCCCCCCCCCCCCCCAAACAACGAGAGGCTCCAATGGAAATATCCAGCAAAAGGCATCATATACAAACATGAGCATCCATCCAGATTTCAGCAAACAGCGAAATACTAAACTGCACGAGGTTAAGAAAACCACAACTGGAAGCTGGCAAGTTGTAAAACAGGAGCAGCAAACACGCAACAAAGACATGAAGTCACAATAACTTTCTTTGCACAAACAGCACAACACAAATCCTCTTCACCTCGGCGGGCGCTTAAACTTCCAGGAGTGGAGCCAGCAGCAGGACCAGAGCCGAGGAGTCCAGCAGCAGGTTCAGAATCCTCAGAACCTTCTCCACCAAACCAGCGTGTTGATGTGAAGTTACAGCAGCTGCAAGCGTCCGTGAACTTTAACAATCGAGGCCTGAAGCACATGAGCCAACCGAGAGAGGACGCCGAGGCCCGACAGGAAGTCCACGTGGAGGAGGTTCTGCTGTATGGGGGCCCGCGAGGGACAAGATTCACCTCAGACACACAAAACCAAATCCTTCACATACAACATGTGCTGCTGCAGCTTTAACACACTTTCATCAGCCTGTGTTTATCGTGAGGATAAAGAATCTTTTAAATTTTTCATTATATTTGTATTAAAGGTTTTTATTAATTCAGTTTTTAACTGGCTCTCTTAACAAATAAGTATTTAATATTTAAATCTTCTTCAACATGTTTAAAATCATCATCATCAAGGTTACAACTTTACATGAGTATAGTTAAAAACATAATATTTGTTCATTTTAACTTTGTAACAATGAAACAAATAAAAGACAACAATTCAAAGATTATATTTATTAAAATACAATTTAAATTACTTGTATACTAAGATATATATGGGCAGATCAAGGGGTGGGGCCAGAGCAAGCTGACATCTGATTGGTCCCTGAGCTGTCCCTGTCTTTTCACGTACTAACACAGACGAACAATACTCATGACACTTTCTTAAGTATTTGTATTTTCTACGCTGCGTTTCTTAGCTCAAAGCTGTCGAGAGCGAAAAGTTAAACAAGGACTTAAATGTGCTTCTTACTGAATAAAGTTGGATGTTGGACGTTTAATTGGTCCCTCTGTGTAAACTGTGGCCCCTTCATGACTCCTGATTTAGATCCAACTCTTTAACTTCATCTTTTCCATTAACAAAGATGAACATTCACCGTGAGTTGACTTTATTCTCGTAAATGTACAAGTTTGTTCCCACGTAATATTATGACTTTAATCTCGATGTTTTGTCTTTTTTAATACATTATGCAATATGATAAATGAACATGGGAACATGGGATCTCTGCGGCTCCTCCACAGGAGAGAAATGTGCAGGATGCAGGATGAACCTTTGCCTTGACTTGAGTTAACGAACCATTTCCCTCAACGACCACGAAGGGTTGTTCGGCGTGATCCCGCCGAACAACCCCTTCTTCACACCGGCCGCGTTCGTCAATTCAAACGTGACCTTTCTACGTATCGACTGGAACCAGTACGCCGCTGCTTCTCCTCCTGTACATTCTGCTTCTCCTCTGGTCACGTACAGTCATTAAAAAGGCGGCGTAACGATGACGGCTCTTTATTGCACATTTCTCACAGAGTCTGGTTCATTTTGTGCTGAAAATGAAATCCCCCCCCCCCCCCCCGCAGCAGCGGCTCTATAATACACGGCTGATGGGATGGTGTCAGTTGCAGTTATGTCAGGTTCCTCATTTTATAATTATTTGATTTATCCCAGGATGACTTTGAAAAAAAAAGGGAATATATTGTTTCCCCTCTGCATTCAGAAATAAGCACGGCTATATTTTCCACATGGGTTTTCTAAAATATCCCGGCTCTATATTTTAGTTTTTTCCACGCTTTCAATTAGGCGGCAAAACACCCGAGTGGAAAACCGACGCTATGTGGCGTCGATAGCGAAGCCAAACGTGTCCCATAAAACAAAATCTGTGTCGTAAAAACCCAGTCAAGTCATTTAATATTCACATCGGCCCGTCTGTGCATACATATGCGGTAATTTTTGCCATATATTATCCACATCTGTACACATCTGTTTACATGTTGAATGTATTGCATTTGTAGAAAAGGGTGTGGGGGGGGGGGAGAAAGGCATATCGAGTGCTAACTAGAAAAACCAAGAGGGAGTTCGGTATGAATGACTGCTGCTGTCGTGTATGTGGGAGACGTGACCCCCCCTTCTGGCGGTGCTTTACCTTGCAATACCCCCCCCCCCCCCCCCTCCTTACTCCAGCTGTGTGCTCCATGGGTCTGTCTGCATCCCGTCTCCTTGGGCTCTAAACCATCATTAACAGGCAGAGTAATCCGTAGCCTCTCTCTCTCTCCCTCTCTCTCTCTCTCTCTCTCTCTCTCTCTCTCTCTCCTCTCTCCTCTCTCTCTCCTCTCTCTCTCTCTCTCTCTCTCACTCTCTCTTTGTGGTTTCACATAAAGATGAAGCCTCCTATGTCGGGGGCCTGGCATTCGGGAAATGTCAGAAGAAATTGTCCCAAGGCTTTCCGGCCCCGTAAAAAAAAAACGAAGGCAGACGTACAAAAACAGCGAACCTCTAATGAAGTACATTAACCCGGAGCACCGAGTTGTTTGCCTACAAGCCACCGTGGGAGGACCAAAAACAAAACAAAAAGCAAGAGTGATGGGAGGGAGATACACTTGACAAGCATGTTATTGAGGGGAGAAGAGTCTGCAGTGACTCGGCGGCGGGGGGGGGGGGTACGCTGATAGATTGTCGTAGCCTATATCTTCTTTAAGGACGGGAGAGATGAAATGCTTTGTCCGACAGCACCGATACCACTGACACAAAAAAAGAAAAGAAGGACGGGGGGAAAAACAGAAGTGTCTGTGGAGCACATTCATCTGGTCGACACAACTGATGCCCCCCCACACACCACCGCGTCAAAGTGAGCTATTGCGTGTCCAGCTTTTTTGAAAAGGCTTTAAAAAACGCATTTATCCCATCGCATGCGGCGATTTTGTGACTTTCTGTGGAACTCACACTGGCATTTAGGGTTTGGACTAACACGGCGATCTGTCAGCTCCGGACGCAGACAACAAAAGAGTCTCCATCCGCAGCGTTGGGTTTGGGATGTTGATCGATGCCATCGACACAACGATTACTTGGGGCCGAGTGCTGATTTTCTGGCTTTCGCAATTTTCTCCGTCCCATTTTACAGCGGTGTGAAGACGACGGGTTGGTGCTAAAGGCCAATGCAGAGCCTACTGCTTAAAGGGGGTTTGTCAAGTTAATGTTGTCTCTCCGCTTTCTCACCCCCTGTTGGAGAAGTGCATTTAATTGCAGGCTTGCAGGAGCCGTGTCGGAGGATGGTCGATGCGGCGGATGGGGGGGCGGACGTGAATGAAAACATCAAGTGGCTGAGAGCGTCTTTCCCAAGGCCGAGTTTAAAGGACTAATTGAACTTCAAGTCCAGTGCGAGGTTTGTTTGCATAAAGAAACGAGTGCAGGTTGGATCTCAGCCGCTCAACGTGAGAGGGAACAAATTGATTTCGTGTTTTAATTCAATCGTTAATGCACTTGGGTTTGTAAAGGTGATCTGGGATTAAAATGAACATGTTGTATAATGGCCTTGTGCTGTCTGTTTCACCCAAGGACGGTCAATCAGCAGCTCGATAATCACCTCGACAAAAAGTAAATCTTGAATAACTCGTGAAAAAATAAGCTCTATTACTGCTCATGTGTGTGGCTCTGTTTGAAGTTTGATTGATTGCTGACATATCGCATGTCCTCAGATCCAAGTACACAACTTTTCAAAATAAAAGCTCTGTAATTCAGGCAGATGAAAAGCATGGAAGCAACAAATTGCATGAATACAATCATGTGTCCTAATTGCACCAAACCCAACACTTCACTTGTTCTCGCACTTTAAAATAGACGAGTGTGAAGATGATTTGATGAATGCTTTGCAGATACGGACGGAACTGAAAGACAGACAGATGTTTGTGGCATTAGAAGTTTAGGTTTGGTTTAAAAAGTACTTTGCTTCACTCGGATTTCACCATGGTAACAGTACTTTTACTCGAGTATATATATATATCACTTTGTTATAGTGGTCGTGTTGGAGGAGAAGTGTAAGTGTGTACTTTCAGATGTGTGAGCTTTCACATCTTCTGACTCTTCTGCCTCACACACACACACACACACACACACACACACACACACACACACACACTGAGAGAATATATGGATGACTTCCTTTACAGAGGGTTCAAACAGCCGGTGGATAGAGGTGAGCAGCTCCTGCAGCAGCCGGAGGTCAGAGAGCCGCTGAGGGAACTTTCACTCATCCTGCATTAACTTGTTCACAAGGGGAAATACACACGACAGGTTTCCTCTAGTTTACAGTCTACTCGTTATTGATTTAATAGATATATATGTGCGTTAAGGTAGTTAATTGAATTATCACAACAATCTGACAATATCATAATAGTTAATCATTATTTCGTTGATTTATTTTGTTTTATCCATTCATCGTCTGCCCCTCTAACCCTATGAGGGTACAGGGGACAATCATATCACGTTTACACCTTCAGGCGATTTAGAGACACACACGAAAAAAACCAACAACCTTCTGGTAACTGTGCTAACCCACTGCACCACCATGCCGGCTTCCTGTGTTATCATTTGTCATTGTTTGTCTCGACAATGTATAATTTGTCCAAAAACAATTTCCACAGATATTTGCGCTCTTGTGTTTCAGGTCGTGATGACAATTTGACAGGGTCGACTAAAGACCTGCATTCGTGACGACGTCCCCATTAAGATGGCTGACAGGATAAACACAGAGCATCTTTGCTATAGTTCTATTATTTTGTCCAATAACTCAAACATTATAACACACTGTGCATTGTAATTTACCTTGTGTACAACATCTGCTGCAATCATTCATCAAATATTATTCATAGAGCCGTGCTGCAGAAACCCGACCCCCACGTCGGCCCCAGTCGGTCCACACATCTGTAAAATGATGTCACGTCTCTCTACCCAGCACCAGCTCCAAATGCAGTTATATATTTTTATGGTTCTCCCCGGTAGCTTTTCATTCCAAGTAATGAGCAACAAGTGTAGCAGGTCACTCGTTTACATTCATCTCACAAGCTTGTTTTTTTACAACGGACATGATGACGATGATCTGTCCAATCTGTCCGGGAGACGAGGAAGAGGCAGGAGGGGGGGGGGGGGGGCGTCAGCAGACACGACGGCCGGACCTTCCAACCCGCCGCCGGACGACTGTCGGTCCGTCAAACGGCTCCGCGGTGACAGGAGGGAGTAGAACCGCACGGGCTAATGTGGCGCTTCCTCCTTCTGCTTCCACGCTCGAGTGCGTTCGGGAGAAAAACAACCTGTCACATTTAGAACTAATCGGGTCCAGAATGGTTCTGATTGGTGTCCAACTGTAAGTGGTGCCGGCAAAAGGCTAAAGAAGGAGATTTAGAATTGGCCCACATGGGTTCCCCCGTATGAATCACTCATATCGTGCCCAGCTTCTTCTTCTTCACGTCCATGTGGCTCATGCTGTTATCACTGGTCTGGGAAACATACTGTTTGCCAATCTGAAGCCCCCCCCCCCCTTTCAATTCATAATGTGACAGAGTGAATGGGGTTATACAGGACGCTGCTGTGGACGCCTCTCCTTAGCTGACATTTTTGAATTGTCCCCCTTTGGCAGCGACTGTTTTAAGATGGACCACTCGTCACTGGCCTTCTGAAACTTAATTCATCAGGAGCCGCCAGATTAATCGAGTTAATAAATTGAGCCAATTATCCCGGTGCCGGCCAATTATCAACTTATGTCAGGTGACAGCTGACTTCAGAGTGATGGACAAGGAGGTACAAGGAGCCCGGGGTCGTGAATTTCAAGCGATATTGTGCGTAATCAGCGGCGGGCGGGGGGGTGAGTGGCAGCGTCACCGATACAGAGTCAGTGATATAATGTGATTGAGTTTCAACTTTTCAAACAGAGGATGATCAAGGTCGCACCTAGAAAGACGAGGAGGAAAGTTTCATGTGAATTAAACAGTTCTCTGTCGCACACAGAGATGGAATAAAATGCATATTTAAAAATGTTCTTATCAATCTACAGTGTCACCGGTTTAATGGCGTCGATGAATTGGACACTTTAAACAATAAAAAGAACCGATTAAATTATTCTCTTTTGATGTAGAATTGTTCCGGTCTCTCATGTCTGCTCTTAAATTTTGAGATTATGAGATTAGATTAATAATTGTTGAGGTGAGTCACGTTCATCCTGAGGAGATGCAGTACCTAAACGCACCAGCAGGAAACACGAAGCAGCCGTCTTCCGTATGCATCGTTAACAGCAAGTTACATTCCCACCCTAAAAGTGCAACCTAAATATTTCTTTTCCGGTTTTTCCTAATTTTGTTTTTGCTCTTCGCTCCTCACACCTTTCCACCCTGCAGTCTGTGACACCCCCCGTTAACTAATGTCAGTTTGTTCACCTCCTGTGCCGGAAACCTTCCTCATTATTCCTGGCTTGTGGCCCTGACGCTGTCTCCTCCTGGACACACACACACACACACACACACACACACACACACACACACACACACACACACACACACACACACACACACACACACACACACACACACACACACACGTTCCTTGTGTCCAATCAGCGGAGACGGGGGAATATCTGTGAGACTTACACCTGTGTTATGTAGAGCGGGGGGTGCATCAAAATCAATATAATCAGAATCTTTTCAAGAAGATCCTTTCAGAGTCATCTGCGCTCATAGAATTGGATTTCACAGGCACGAATCTGGTGTCTCTGGCAAACTGTTAACAGCCGATGGCTCCGAGCGGCTTTAAAAGGAAAGAACTGGCAGCTCGGAAAAGACACCAGGAGTCAGAATGTGATGTTATAGTGGAATTCTTGTATTATTATCGTCGTTATTTTTAATGTGTGTCTGTTTAGCTAAAACCAAATACAACTACATTGCAGTATAGGTCATTAAACCTCCCTCCTGGGCAAAGTACACACCAGAAGTGTCCAGGCATGAATGTTCAAGTGTTATTTTTCAGGTAAATTTGGGATTATTGTTTTGATGCTGTAGAAATGGGATAAAACACGACGACTGACGGCTGAGACTGACTCCAAATCAGATTTTCCCTCCTTACGACATAACGCAAATATATGAACGTGTATCTGTATGATTTTATGCAACGCAAGCAGGTGTGCAGGTGTTCCTAATAAAATGCTCAGCGAGTGCACGTTTGCCAGGAGATGCATCCTGCTACACATAAAGAGAACAATAAATAAAGAGATAAATGAACCCTCGTGGTGGTTGGTTTCTTCTCCGCGAGTTCATATTGTTGTGATGCGTCGCTCTGACGGATCAGTTAATAGCATAATAACCTTTTAACTGTGTTTATCTGCTTCATTAGTGCTCAACATACCAAACCACTTACAGAGACATTTTATTCCCCCTCTAAGAGCTGAACCGTGTTTCAATATCATGCACTGCCTTTCAATAAAAATGTGCACGAACCGAGGCCTCGGATTTTTAGTGTCGGCACAATGGCTTCGGTGTTTTGATCGTTTCGGATTTTCTGGCCATTCCCCACGTTAACAGCTGCAGCTGCTGTGGAACACCAGCTGCTGGTGACATTATCCAGCACCTTATGTTGTATCGATAAAATATCATCGCATATAAAAAGTGTGATTCGCTCACACTGAGTTGCCGACGTGAGACCGTCTTTAATGGCCCCTGACGCAAGCAACCTGCCTGCTCCCACTGTGAGAGACCTGGTGTGTCCACGCCCCCCCACATACCTGTTATAACCATGTAGAATACAGAATAAACACCTTACAGTGTCTCATGTGCATAAATCATCAAATACACACACAGACCTGCGGTGAGTTTGATATAAATGTGCAGCTGCTGCAGCTCCGTGCCCTTTAAAATCAAATGTACCAGTCATAAGCACACAGTAATGGTAATAATGGTCCTTATTAATTCCATACTGCTGCTGCCGAGGACCACTCCTGCGTCATAATGGCCACACAGTACACGTCCGAACTCATCAACGGGGGCAAAGGTTTTAAAGTGCGCAGACACGCTTGATCAAAACCGAGAGAACTTTCAGCTTGTGTGTGGTAACTGGAGATGACGTCTTTATTCCTCCCACCGTGAAGCTCACAGTCTGATTCCCTCGCTGCAGCGGGGCCCATGAGCAGCGTTGCACCGCCTCGCTTCTCCTTCAGATCAAAGGACACGCTCATCGATCGGATGGAGCAGCCTCGGTCGGCTCGTCGATGCGTTCACACGACCTTCCTTCGTTTGACCCGAGCTCGTCACACGGTGAAGCCACAGGGTGACCGGCTGCTGACCGGCTGCTGACCGGCTGCTGACCAGTGTCACCACCTCCCAGTGACCCGGGCCGATCGTCTAACCAGCTCCAGTGAACCCACCACCCACTTCCTCCATCGACTTTTGTTTTCCCACAGCTTTTCCTGCATTTACATTAAAGCTGGTCTGCAATAGAACCGCCTGTCTTTGTTTCGCAGGACAGTTGCTGGGCAGATTTCCACAGAGAATTGTTTTTTTTTACTTTTAGCCTCTATAACAACACTAGATTGAGACACTTATATAATATATATAATTGCAAATAATGCAAGGGGTTGAGCAATTTGAAAATGTGGCCACAGAATATTCTAGATTATTACATTTGATATATCTTCTAATCTAATAAATATTAAACAAATAGAAAGTAGATTACTGGGATAGATTACTGTTCAGATACATGAGGGAGGGGGGGGGGAATCAGGGGGAAAGATTTAATAAAATCCACAACAAAAGCATTTTCACGCCTGAAAGTTCAAACCACGATATCTTCGCTGTTTGTTTACATTTGATCTGGTTAGTTTTGGTTTCACATCGTAATCAAGGGAGCTCACTGAAGAGTTTTGTATGAAATCAATGTGTCATCAGTTGGGAGGGTTTGCAGAAAATTCATGAACCACTTAATTTTGTTTAGAATACTCCAAACATATGTTTTCATGCAAACGCAGTCCAGTTTGATCCGGACTGAGACCACCTGTATTGGTTGGACTGAGTTTTGGTCCTGTGGTCCGACGCACCTTCCACACTGGTCATTTTGGTTTGTAGTAAACTCAAAAGTCAGAAGGACCAAAGCAGGTAGGTGTGAAACCGCCCTGAACCCTGACCAGTTATCATCCACGATGAAACCGTACCTTCTTCTGTAACGATGAAGCCTCGACATGGTTTAACGCTACAAGCCCCAGTCTGCACATATTGGTTTGTTGTGTCTGTTTCCAGTGTTTATGCTAAACCAGGCTAACTGGGAAAATCTTGTCAGTCTTCTCAAGTCTCTTAAACCTTTAAATATTGTTTCTCCAAAAAGCAGAACCACTCCTTTAACCACTTTTTTAAAAAATCCCTGGTAGCCGGCCAGTCTTTCTCCACCCGGCTGTTCTTCTCCCGTCGAGCTCCACTGGTGCAACTTGGTTTTGCTTAGGGCACCTTGATGGGAGCTGCCTGCAAGAGAGAGAGAGATCAACGTTTCTCATCCCACACCTGGATTTTCTATCTTGAGTCACCCTGTGCAGTCAGACGTGGGTTTGACCTCTGGGCCGAAACTCCTCACCCACCACCACCGGCTGCTCCGCGGGACGTCGTCGCAATCGTTATTAATAAGCACATCTCAAGAGCAGCCTTAAAAGAGACAATTCAAAGTTAACCATTTGACCATTAAATTAAATCAAATTAAATAACATGACATAACTGAATAAGGTGTAAAAAGAATCGCACTGTGACAGGGTTTGGGAATTAGCAATTATCCGCAGCTGGATAATAGTAGTTTTATTCATCGTAATGATACAGTTCTCCCTTTATGAGCACATCTTCACTGGGTCTTTAGATAAGTTAATTGAAATAAAGTGCTGATGTGATAGAGCAGCTCTCAGATATTGAATAATACCCATTCTGAGACATTTGTCAATTATGGCAGGTTTACATCCAGGTCATGTGGAGTGTGATGAAGTGCAGCCTGCTTTTCATATTTATCAGCAGCTCAGTTCCAGGATATGAAATTTAAGGTCACGGTGAGTTGACTGCCAGATGCATTTATAAATGTGCTCCTTCTTATTGCCTTCTACAATCTGCATAAATAAGCTGTGTTATGAAACCTAATTTTTATTTTAATCTCTTCTGCACTTTTAAATGAATTTAATCAACTGAGCCAAATATCTTGATCAAGATTAATAGTTAACTGTCCCATCGGATCACATGAGCGCGGAAAGAAATGCAGTTTGGAAACTCTGCAGTATATATTTGAAATATCTGCAGAGTCGTTTTCTTCCTCTCCTGCTTATTAAGTATTTTTTATACTTTTGCATATTTGGATGAATGCTTTTTCATGTCACCTTCAGATGGAGCCATCAGAGTTTAACTTTGATGAAAGCGTTCTGTGGAATCGTCAGCCGGAGCCCGAGCTCCTGCAGGGTGTACACAAGGTGGCTGAGATTGGACTTCAGAGCACGGAGGAGCAGAGATGACAGACACGAGAACAGAGAGTTAAAGAAACAGCTTCATCTGATCTGCGTGGAGGTTTTTCAACTCGCTCTCTCTGTGTGTCTTTTCTCGGGACTGGATGCCTGCAGAAGTTATAAAACCATTGAAGATATATTTAAACTGTTGATTCTCCACAAAATCCACAGGATGTTAGTCGACCTGTTCATCACCGTACAGCACCTGGAAAAATCCGATCAAACCACATTTTAAATCTGCTTTATCCAGATTTGCATTTGGATCTGCAGCAAATTGGAGAATCTCATAGATATCAGTCTCTTAAATAATTGCCTGATTTCTTACATATATCTAAAACACACCCTAACTTTGAATCTTAGGGGTCTGGACCTTTAAACTCACATTTGTAGAGCACTTATATCTAAACACAAACACATGCTTCACAACAAATCCATGGCACAAAGAAGAATAAACTAAGATATTCAATTCAGTTCAATTCAATTTTAAGGGCCAAATAATGAATAAGGTCAAGACCTTTAAATGTATAGAGAAACCCAACCAATCAGTGTCAGGTATAGTTACACGCAGCCCGTGTATCATGATGATGACAAGATGTACATATGTCATAAAGAATTATTAAGCGTGCTCCTGAAATTACAACGTGAAACATCATCTGACCAAACCATGAGATTTTTCCCTTTTTCTGATTCTGCGCTAATATTTTCTGGGTTCTTCAAGTTTCATGGAAATCGGTTCAATTGCTTTTTTTGCACAATCCTGCTGAAAAACCAACGAACAAAACAAATGGACGAGGTGAAAACATAACCTCCTTGGCAGGGGTAACTTTTCCTAATGTACTTTAAAGACACTGTCATATTCTGGAAGAGCACATGAAAGTCTGCCACTCGCTCAGCACCTCAGTGTAAATGCCACAGTGAATATACGATAAACTTGCGTCTTCAAAAAAACCCCTCACAAGCAGCATCTTCACGCCTCAGCGTGGCATTTTAATAATGTAAACACTACAAACCAAGACGATAAGCTGGAGATACAGATAGAGGATGAGTTTGAGGAAAATACAAACAGAAATATGTCAACATGTGAAAAGGCAATGAGAAGCACCGCGCCTGTTTTGATTTGCATGAAGTTCACAGGCTCTCAGTCGGCGCCGCTGTTCGATGAGTTAAAGAGGGGAATTAGGAAATGTCTCCAACATCACAGGCAGCCAACATTAAGGGAGTTTAAAGGTTGGAGTCGGCAGCAGATTATTAATGCGCCTCAAGAATGATCAGGAATAATCTCTGTTGTTTGTTGTCCCACTTTGATACACACACACACACACACACACACACACACACGACACACACACACACCACTTCAACCGTTTGAAGTGCATTGTATGAAAATTACTTCCTACACGATATCACGCGGCACCCTTCTCCAACCCCTTATCTCCGAGGTTGTTTTTTTTTTTGTCTGCCTCCTCGCTGTTGCTCTCCATTTATCAGCTGCTCTGGCGTTTCCTGTTAAAGCCCCCCCCCCCCCCCCATCGCCCGTGGCTTGTCTCCTCAACAATGATGGACACAGGTGGTCAGAGAAAGTGTCCACACGGCTGAGGCCGGGGCCACCGTCCCGCGGCTCTGGCAGCGGCCTTGAAGGCTTATCGCCCCCGTGCAGAAGTGCCTTTCATGCTTTTGATCTCGTGTAAATTTGTTTCTCTGGCTTTTTTTTTTTTTCCTGTTAAAGCAATTTACCCCCCCCCCCCCCCCCCCCCCCCCCCACCCCCCCCCTCCCCCTCATCCTTGTCACTGATAATCCCGGCGGCGAGGGGTGCGATCAGGAAGTTATGGGAGTGTCAGTTGCGTTGCCCTCACGTCTCTGTGGCGGTGACCTTGATTGACAATCTTAAGCAGGGGGGGGGGGGGGGGGGGGTTATGAGATAAAAGTTAAAGAGTGAGATAAATAGCTCATTATCCGAGCTCGCGAAGAAACACGTCTGCCGTCGAGAGGTCACAACAAGCCGTCCTTTACTAATTCATTGGATCTGAAATGTAATAGCTTTCCTCCCACACTCGATTAAAGCTGATGAATTAAATCAAGTAATTTGAAAAAACATAAACATAAAAGACAATAAAAACACAAAGAGACAACATCAGTAAGGAACACATGTTGTTAGGAGCACGTTTTATTTGACAAATCAAGACTTTACAGGTAGAAAACATTGTAAATGATTGCAGTGTTTAGACAGCATTTCATTGGATACAAATATATATATTCATATATATAATATACTCTCTTTGTTTCTCTTCTGCTGGCAGTCCTCATTGGTTCACCTTAAAGGCTCTGTGTGTTCTAACACGCGTGCCTTTACGGAATTAAAGGCAAGGAAACACGAAATAGCACAAAGAGAACGTGCAACACTTGATGAATTTATATTAAGAACGGAGCCTGTTAATTCAGACGTTCATCTCATTAAACGTGACACATTGCTCACCTCTACCTGATGAGTTGCTCCTCATAAGAAAAGGAATGGATATCAGTGGCTGTCTTGACATCATGTAATTGTTTGTCTTGATTATAACCACAATTCACTTTATTCAAATAAAGCAACTACACCTCAACAACGGAGTTTAGTTAGTTTGACAATTTGCTGCACACGTTGGGTTTAGTGGGAAAACACCGACAGACCGATTCCTGAACCTGTGAGCGACGGTTAACTGTCAGTGATCGAGGACGTAATCAAATCCATCACTGACCGTGTCTGTGACGAGGAAACACACGAGATCCTCGAGCATCGCGTTTCTCAATCTTCTTTATTGCAGCGGTGCGGAAAAACTTTTCGCACACGATCCTCAGGAGAAACTTTAATTCCTCGCCGAGGCCTCGATGGATATTTAGCTGCTTCTGCTTCTGCGCCTCCTGCCCCCGGGCCTCCACAAAAAAATAATGTTATCTCCTATTCATTATTTGACTTGTCGCATCAAATAAATTACCAGAGAAGGGAGCCACTTCCAAATAATACGAATCAGTTTGGAGAAACGCGTGCCACGGTATCAATAAACTGCCGCCAGGACTCAGCCGACCAGAACGGCTCCATCAACAATATGTGATTAGGAAACAGAGGAAAAAAGGCTTTTACTATTGGGATTGGATATGATGTATAGCAAGAGGAATAATGCTTATTGGTTGTGGCCCCAGCGAAGAAAGAGCCCGGCTGCCGCGGCACGTCACATGGAATTTGTTTCCATTTCTACAAGGCACCCGAATTAGTCAATTCCGTCCCTGTTTCCCTTTCCTCTTCTGTGCATCCCAATGAGCTTAACGCCATATCAGAGCATGGCAGCGGGCTGATGAGAAGAAATGAGCAGCGAGCCCGTCTGAGCCGCTGCTTCGGCACAGCCGGCTCCCGTTTCCTGCAACCACAGGCGAGCCGCATCGATTCTGACGGGTTAAGTTTTAGTAAACCTTTGATCAACCCGTCTTCAGTACGATGCACACACACACACAGAGACACACACACACTCACACACGCAGACACACACGGAGCAGATGCATTTAATATGCTTGTCTGAAAGGTCAACCGTTCAAAGGTAATTGCCTCGTCCAACTTAGTGGAGACGGTGATGAGATGGAATTGTTTATGCGTCTTCTGAACACTTGGCACAACCGAAAAAAAATTGAGAAATCACTTTAGCTTCGTTTAGAGTGTATTATTTATTCTCTACTTTTTTTACACCACGACGGTTGGAACAAAACTGTAAATGCGTTTCAATCGCGAATTCATGAATATCTCTCCCGGTAACCACCAACAGAAACTGAGCTCGGTTTTATAGATCATTTTAGATCATTTGTTCGGAGCAGTTTGCAAAATTCAGATCAATGCGATTGAAATAATGCAGAATTTTCACAGACGAATGAAACTTCACGCGAGAAACAACACCGATTATTCTTCTTTTGTGAAGCTCCGTCACTTTATTCCATCTCTTTTGTCCGAATATTTTATAATCGATACCAAATTGGTGACAGTTGGAATGAAATGTGTGATTATATAGAGAAAATAAAGGTGTAGTTATCACTGAATGGACGTTTTTCTTGCGCGTGCAGCGGGAGGTGACATTCAGTGTGACGCTGAAAATGAAAACGTGCGATGCTACGACGAGGACAGGATCAATAGGTCAGATCGCACTTAACTTGTGATAATGATGGATAAACAATACATGTAAACAATGAAACTATGGCTTTTTGGTGTGTTTTGTTATTGATTGTGTTTGTCTGTGTGTCAGTCGTGTTAAAGACGAGAGGAAGAGGAAAGAAAAAAGAAGATTTGTTAAAATGTTTGGTGCAGATCTGGAAAAAGAGGCGTTTCCAGGACTTTATCTTTCTTCTCTTTAGCATTTTTTTTTTACATTTTCAGTCATTTCCCAGGGAATAATTCATATCTGTGAGTCTGTGTAATATAATGTGGCTTGATTGAATTCTCGGGGACTCTTGGCAGTGATGCGCTCTCTGCTGAGGGCTTCTGTGTTTTTTCTCTTTTTCAACTAACAGCACATTACACTGTGAGAACAGATGGTGAAATACAGCGAAGCCCACGGAAAAAACTACGCTTTAGCCTGTGTCTCTTTATCATATATTGTTTTACATTACCCGGAAACAAAACTAGCTATTGTTTGTTTCTAACACAATAATTCATCTGTCGTGAGAGGTACAGCAACAGGTTTTTGTTTTTTGTTGTTTTTTAGCTGCTCGGCTTCAAATGTTTGAGGATGAGAAAGTAGAGGGGTCGGAAAAAACAATATTATGTATTTCGCGATTGTTTCAAGTTGTTTTTTTTTTGGTTCGTTGCACTGAAAGCAACACATAGTCTTATGGGAGAGAGAGAGGAGAGAGAGAGAGAGAGAGAGAGAGAGAGAGAGAGAGAGAGAGCATATTCCCTTTGAAATATGAAGTGTATCTTCGCAGCAAAGGTTAACTGACGTGCTCCAGAGCATCTTTGACTGTGAAGACTTTTGGAAAACGTGAACATGCTATGGAGTGTGAAAGCAGCTCCTGCTCCTGCTCACGCTCCTGTCTTTTATTTGAGGTGTGAGAGTGAACTCTGTAAAAAAAAAAAAAAAAGCTGTGTGCCGCAGGTCGGCTGATAATTCCCACACAGCCTCCCTTCACTCGTCGCCTGGCAACCAGGGAGCTCGTTAGCCGTTTGTTTTATTTTCTGAGGTACTGTATATATGGGGGGGGGGGGGGGGGGGGGGGGGTGAGATATCACACGATCCAAAACAAGAGGCTTACAAGACTGTATCCGGTCTTTCCCCGGCGACGGAAATAGCTCAACGCCAACATTGCAGTTTGAACCGAGTCACATTAATAACGACCAGTGTCAAGTCTGAGAAGTAAAACCAGAAGCAGTGACCTTTAACCATGTGTGATATGATTGATCCGAACCACTGCTACAGTCACACCAGTGCCAGGTGTCGCCTGTCCAGTCTACGGGTGTTGATTTGTGCACAGGAAATAAGTGTGTGTTTTTTGTTCGTTTTTTAATTGAAATAAAAAAATGGCGCAGTTTCTCTTGCAGCCCTGACACAGGACCCCCCCCCCCCCCCCCCCCCCCCCCCCGCTCGGTGTTTGTGTGATCATCATAATCACGCTTGGGACTGACGGCTTTCAAGGTAAAGTGCCATGCTAGCTCTTGATGCTAGCTCTTGATGCTAGCTCTTGATTCTAGCTCTTAATGCTAGCTCTTGATGCTAGCTCTTAATGCTAGCTCTTGATGCTAGCTCTTAATGCTAGCTCTTGATGCTAGCTCTTAATGCTAAAGACAAGCACACGGAAATAACATTTTAAAAACACAAGCAAGTCCAGTTGCTCACGTTCACGTCTTCAGCTCCTGAACGTGTTTTGATCAGATTGGATTGTATTTCCGAGGCTGTTGTTCGTAACGTCGTCAAACAGAACAATCGATAACAAGTCAAGTCAACATGTTATGTTATATATTGTTGTATTAAAATTGGCCAATAACTCTTTATTTGGGTACATGGAGTTTTCAATAGGTTATTAGTTGACATTTAACAATGCAACTGTCCAACTATTGAGTATTTGTGTATTTTTGTAAAATTGCTGGGAATAACAATCTTCCACAAACAATTAGCCACATGTTACAAAGACTCGTGGACTTTAAAAAATATATTTTGTAAAGAGCCACAGACATAAATTTGTCTTTTTATGATAAAAAACAAAAGAAACGGTTTAACACATCAGCCAATCTTAGCCAGTGGAACTTTGCACAGAAAGTGATGTCATACTGTAATTGGTATAGGCTAAGTCTGTGTTGCTGGCGTCTGTTACAGATTTAAGAAAGACAAAGCAAACTGAGGAAGAGCACAGAGAGACGTGTTACATAAAAGTGACACAGAGGATTTGTTCCGGAAGACTTCACCCAATTCAATTAAGTGGGCTTTTCTGGATGAGCTCTCAAGCGTTTTTTTTTTTCTTGCATCTCAGGAGAAAGCACTCAAGTTAACCTGTCTTTTGGTAATGATGAAATGAGCTTGTTTTCTTAGGGTTACAAATGTGTTGTTGTGCGGGGATTGTGTACTGCCCACACAGACACACACACACACACACACACACACAGACACACAACCCCCCAGCACTGCAGGGTTTAAAACTGAACGCCGACGAGAGATGTGATCATGTCTTGTTATCTTTTGTTCTCGGAGGATTTTCTGCAGCACCAGCAGACGCCTTTAAATAGCTGAGACTTGCTTTGTTCTGTCAAATATCACTTTACCTGCTGTGGTGATGCTCCAGACTTTGTTCAGCAAAGTAAGAGCGTGCGTGTGTGTGTGTGTGTGTGTGTGCGCATGTGTCTCTCTGCTTAATTACAAAGCTGGGAATTTGTGCCAGTCAAGCCTGAAGGTCAGACATGATGATTACACTAGCAGAAAAATATGTCTTTCATTATTACAGAATAATCTGCAGGGGGTGGACGCACAAACAAAAACCACATGTCGATATAACACGATACAAAATTCAGCTCAGACGCGTAGCAACAAAATACCTTCTCCTGCTATAATGTGCAATTGTATGGTAATTTAAGTTGTGTGATCAGACTACATTTTACTGCAACGTACATTTTATTCTGTCCCCTCCACCTTCTGCTCTAAATATATATTAATCATTACCATTTTTGGGGCTGCCAAGCATTTCCCTTATAAGATAAACATTGCCTTAGTACACACCAGGGGGCGCTGTGGACGCTGTGCCGTTACTACAGTGACACAGTTCATGACCTTTATGGTCTTTGGAAAAAGTCTGTTGTTTTTAAAAAGAATAATCAGATGTTTCAAGAATAATTGTACCAATATTACGAGAAGAAAGTCGTAATTGAAAAGTATTGTGACCTTAGTCATGTGAATTTGTAAGTTAATGAGAAAAAAAGTCATAATAATATTAATTTAACAACAAAAAGGTCACAATGCTACGAGGTTAAAGAAAAATAATTAGGAAATGAGCAGCAACGTGAACCTTTGATCTTCTTTCTGGATCCAAAATCGCACACACACGCATCCATATCTGTGTTTCCTGAGAAACTACAAAAGTCCCTTTGAATCCTGCAATTTCCTCCGAGTCTGTGTGAATCTATCTCTGGATTATACAGTTACTTGCGAAATAAGTTTCCTTTGATAATGTTGAAGCTGAAGAAGAATTATAGTTGTGAAACGTACATTAAAGTAAAGCTTAAGATGTTCCACATTCCATTTGAATGTGATATTCCTCCTCTAACGTGACACTCAATCTAATATTATCACTCTTGCGACATTCTAAAACTTTCTCGTAATTCGAAACTTTATTCTCTTAATATCACAACTTATTCTGATACATTTTTTTTTTTTGGGGACTTATGAAGTTTAGCTTTATTATTCTAATTGTCCCTAACATGTGGGTGGTGTAGGTGTAGCTGGTGTAAATCCAATTAGTAACGTGTTCATTGGAGAACTAACAGATCTCTGCTGCTGCTGCTGGAAAATCTATATTTACACAATAATCAGTGCAGCAAAAAATGTTTTCTGTACAGTTCTAAAACTCTCAGGAGAGTCAGACATTGAATTTTGATGTCTCCACAGTGAAAACCCGGGTCTAGTGTTCTTTTCCGTGCGCACAGCAGCGCTCTTTCAACAACGCCCGCTCGTCAAGCCGAGGTGTCGTCGGGACATCGAGGGTCGAGTCCAGCAGAGAAACCTTTCAGAGTTTAGAGAACAATGAAAAGCTTCCTGTCAGGTGTGCAGACTGACTTTAACACCGAGTGAACTAAATGAGTTCACTGTGAGTTTCTTATTCATCTGTTCATTTTCAGCAGCAGGAGCCCAAAGAAAAACAGAGAAAGATTCTGATGAATGTGTCACACGCTGCCAACGCTTTGTTCAATTTTTTTAAACTGACCAACCCCCCCGGTCTCGTAGCTGCTGCCTCTTTTTGAACTGTGACGATCGTGAACTATGACAAACTGCGTTGACTCTGCGTTTCATCCGAGTGTCTGACGGTCTCCTCCTCTTCTTCACCTCTTCTTCACCTCTCCAGTGGCTCTGTCTCTTTCGCTCTCGTCTGTCGGTCGCCCTCCTCGTCTCCTCTGCTCCGGTTCGCTCCGCCCTCGGGGGGGAAAAGAAGGAATAAGAAATAACAAACATACAGAATAGGTCAAACAAAATCCATCACTTTTTATTCTTTATCATAGAAATTCACAAAAATTGAGATTCACTAGTTTAATGTTTGTCTGAACTACTGAATGGATTATTAGGAAACTTGGTGGAAGGATGTGGTTCATGTGATGATATATGATATTTTCTTTAACATTTCAACTTTAAACCAAGAGCCATTCTAATTTCTCAATATTCTTTTTGAACACACCAACTAATATCAGGTTACACAAACTATAAATCCATCATTTCATCCTATTTATAGTTAAATAGTCGTCAACGCTCACTCTATATTGTTTTATATTCTCATTATATATGAGCTGACAGTCTCACAGCGACACTTCTTGATTACTGCTGCAGACCGACGTCCGATCGATGCATCAATCCGCATTATATGGCTGCTTATTACTTTATATGGCTGTTTATTACTCACTTTATAGTGCAATCAGTGGATTCTACGCTCTGATAACATCCATCCTCCAAAACCTAATCTAACATCATCCCAGAGACAACACGTCTGAGTACTTGAAGCAGCGAGGGGGGGCGGCCTTTGGGTCGTTGTGTGATTTCGAACTGCGCCACACAGAATAAATCAAACCTTACAGTTGTTGTTATTCTGTTGAGATGAAGCCATGTTTTTATCCAGCGTGTTGGAGATTTGTGTCTGGGACCCACAGAGAAGTGACTCACAGGTTCAGTTCTGGTACTTTTGGTTGCAGTGTTATTTTTTGATCAGCTGCCTCAAACACTGTGTAGGTGTAACTGACAGAGTTCTGCCGACTACAACTGCACCGACGCTCTGGATTCGTACTGCTGCTGATAAAACGGGCCTCGAATCAAAGGAATATTGAATATACACTCTCCTAAATCTAGTATTTGCAGTATTCCCCAGAGGCTGATTGTCTGAATACTGTACATCGCAATGAAAAGTAGAAACACACGCAGCAGCATCAAAACAACGCTGAAAATCAAATCCTTGCATGTATTACCGATATTAGATTATATACTTCTGTAACTCCACTTGAGATCACATCCCTCCCACATCACCGTCTCTGTATTGGCTTCCTGTAAAACCTGAGAGGACAAATCTTTTTCCTTCTGTGCGAAGCCCTTAACGGCCGAACCCCATCATAAAGAGCTCACAGCAGCGTATTATCTCAATGGATACAGTTGGGGCTGGCTCGTTATATTATATTTACGCTTCTATAGGCCGAGACTGCTGGGAAAACCTCCATGATGCAGTGGGCACTTTCCTCTTCTTCTCTCTGCCCTCTCTCTCTAATCTCTCTAATGTATTTATTTTAACATTACAACCTGCTTTCAGAGACATTTTCCCTGAAAAGGTTCCTGCCCTCCCCCTGTAGCTAAAATGTCCGGCAAACGTGAGTGAGCCCAGCGAGCGAGTTGGAGTGGCGATGGCGTTTACGTGCATGTGACGAACATGAAACTGGAAGAACGCAAATATCTCAGGACGTAAAAAAATGAAATTTTTTCCTATTGTCGTGAACACGTCACCAACCTCCCTGTCCTCATGATCATCATTAAAAAAAATCACTTTTGTCATTATTAGTTGCTTTTCTCATCAATGCTGTTATTAATTACACTATTAAATCAATGAGCGTGAAGTGTAACCATTATAACAGCCAGTCTGTTCAAAGTGCATGGGCACCGTTGGATTTCTCTTTATAATATTGTAAGGTCTTGACCTCAATCTGTAAAGCACCTTCAGGTACCGATAATTAAACATTAAGCAGCCTATATATAAATAAAACCGAATTGAATAGTCAGATTAATTGTAAATCCTTGGACCCAACATGTAAAGCAGCAGCAGGAGGTTTCTCAAAAAAAACCTATTTCTTCCCTTTTTAGAAATCTGTGTAAAAAGGCTCAAATGTTCTGACACGACATCCTTCAGCAGCTGTTGTGGGAAATATGTGAAACTCTTGAAGGACGTCGCTGGAAGGAGCCAAAGATCCAGATGAAGAGATGCTGTTTGGATGTGTTGGACACGTTACACACACCAAGTTTTCCCTTTAACAATTTTTTAATGGATGTTTTAAAAAACATGGTCTCTGGGCATTGAGGTCTTTGAAATGCAGGTCTCACCTCGCCCAGCCCGGGTCCTGGGGCTCGCTGGAGGCTACACGCTCTCCATCAGCCAGTCGCAGCCCCCTTCGGTGCCTTGAGTCCGGGGTGATGTTTTCTTTGTGTCATTAATTCATTTGTGTTTTTTTTCCCGGGTTTAGATGAACTCACACATTTCCTCGTGTCCCCTGATCCTTCACTTCCTGCCCTTTGTGTGTGTCCTCCGCCCCGATTCGTTCCACCTGCGTCTCGCTGTCGTCCCTTCACTCGAGTGTTGACCCGTTTGTTGAACTCGCAGCCGAACGTAGCTTCACTCCGTACGTAACAAATCCAGCTGCACTCTTCAGGATAAACACCCGTTTTCGTTACCATGGTTACCCCCAATTAAATCTTACCTTGGCATTTCATTTTCTGTTTTTGTTTTTTTTTTCCCCTTTGATATTTATAAGCTCCGTGGTTTCTGCAACAGTTTCATACATGAAAGGTACATGTTCATAAAATGAACACATGTACCTTTTCTAGACCTGTGTTTGATCTGAAATATAATATAACCTTCAAGTTGTATTTGTACATGTTTCGGCAGTGATACTCTCTCACTGGTGAAGGGTTTTAAAACCCACTTTCACTCCCGGCTGATTAGTTTGTGATGGCACAGGGGGGGAGTGGACAGTGAGAGGTTGGCCGGTGGTTTGAGAACAGGTTTGTCTTGGTCCCTTGTGTCCAGCGGTTTGTCTTACGTCTCATTTTGTCCTGGCTGTTGTTTATGATGGTTTATTCTAACCTCACCTCAGTTTACTACGCGTCGGATTTGTCTGCCTGATCCTCTGACGGCGTTTTTTGAACGTTGACTACTTTTCCTGGGTCGAGCTTTTTGTGTTTTTCTCTCCAGTTACACGAGTCAGCAACAAGTGAGTGCTGTTGATTTCACTTTCAGAGTAATCACGAGTATAGATTAGAGTGATTTACTGCTCATTTCATGTGGGAACTCAGCACTTTAGACTCTGATGATTAATCAGCAATCCAAGTCACAGATAAGCTACGGCTGCTTGTCCACGTCCCTTGTTGGCTAAAAAGTAAAAGTCGCTATAAGTTAACGTTATTAGCTGAACATTTTATGGCGTTTAAGTAAAAATTTTAAATATTGACGTGATTAATTCCACGATACATTAAATCATAGCATATTTCATTACATCCAACACCAACAGAGACAGAGTTAGCAACTGGTGTGAGCATTTAGCTGCTTAATGTTTCCCTCAGGAATTAAAGGAGTAAATATATTATTATTATTATTATTATTCTGCTGTCCCCAAAGTGTTTTGACACAATAACTGAATCAATAGTGAAAACAGTCGACAACCATAAGACGGGTAGTTTGTGAAGTTTAATGTTAAACTGCATAACTTGTTTTTTGTCACACATCAGATACATTGTTAATATATTTACATCAAAACATAACTCCAAAAAAAAAAAAAAAAACACAGGTTAAATCGAGTCACATCATTTCAATTATTTCAGTCTCGGCAACAAAAAAAACAACACACAAAAAAAAAACCATGATCCTAATATTTATTCAGGTAGTATCCTTCCACAAAATGTACAAATGAATGTCAAAAAGAAAAGTGCTGTACGCCTATACATATGTATATGTTAAAAAATAATAATAATAAACCTAAATGTTACAGTCTTACAAAACACAAAACAACGAGGTCAAGGGTGGAAAAACAAACATGGCCATCTTCTTCAGGACATGAGAAATAAATCAATGCGTAAGGATGAAAACAGAATATGCAAATGCAATCTTAAGCGCAATATAATAATAATAATAATAATAATATAATCATGATGATAATATAAGGAAGGATCTCTTGAATGGTAGATGTGTCACAAAAAGACAAAAAGTAGTGTTTCAGTGTTTTTTTTTTCCACACAGCGGGTACAGCAATATCAAACTCCTTCAGCGGTTCAAACCAGACACCGCTGCTTAAACTAAATGCTAGCACACGTATCGAGCCGTCGCAAGACAACACGGTGAGCGCGGGAGGAAGTCTCTCTCCCATCAACCAACCAGTAAAAGAGTAAAACACTAAATTACCTTCAACATCTCACGGGTTATTATAATTTTTTTTTTTCACATTGAGCACAAACACGAGTATTTTTCTCTTCTTTGTTATTTATTTTTTTTGTCCAAACATACATCTAACATGGCAACAAATGTGAACTTTCGATTTTTTTTTTTTACGCGAATTAGCTAAGTCCGGCGGGCTTGTGTGTGTGTCTGTGTGTGTGTGTGTGTGTGTGTGTGTGTGTGTGTGTGTGTGTGTGTGTGTGTGGGGAGGCAGTATCCTGGAATTGGCTCGTCAAGCACATTAGCTTATGTATGGTCTGAAATCAACAGTCACAATGTAAATCCTGAAAATAAGCGGCATGCTTTCGTATATATACCGAGCATTCTCTAAAAAAATACAGTAGCAAGCTTTTTTCTCTTCAGCGTTTTCGATTATTTAAACTCTATTACTACAAATTAAAATTCCCCAAAATATAGTTAAATATGTTCAACGACGTGCGGGGGGTTGCCCCGGTCCCTTTTAGGTTTCTACCACAGCCACGTGAAATCATTCGCGCTGCGCTCCGTCCGGGACAACCCGTGTATGTGATTGTCTTCACCTATTGCACCTGCACTAAAGAGCGCCTCCTGGTGGCTGGTAACACAAAGGACGACCCCATGAATCGCCACACCGACCTTCATGAGGAACTCAAGTTTTTTTCTCACATACAGATATGGAAAATACAGCATATGGCATAAGTCTCATGTAAACTGGGAGCGTGTGTAGCACATTGCCAATCAACTTCGGTTAATTCACATTAAACCAGGTCGTTCTGATGTAAACGCTTGCATGAAAGAAAACGGATACAAAATACAGAATGAAACCATATGTCTTTGGCAACTACTGGTAGATAATAATAATATTAATAATAATAATAATAATAATAACGAAATTAACCAGGATAAATGAATAATAAAACATGGAGAAATAGAAGAAAGGCGATACTGCTAAATCTCAAGCCCTTTGTTTTTTTTTCTTCGTAGCTGATCAGGATAACATTCGCTTCCGATTGTGCCGAAAAATATCCACGACAGCAAAGCTGCGGCGAGACGGAGACGAAGGGTTCGGTTGAGCGGCCGCCAATTCACGTCTCCACACAACAACCCTGTGGTTAAACTGTCTTTAAAGGGGTAGTCCGCGTCGTTATAGATATTGATAATTAGCTTCACAAATCAAATGGCAGTTGTTCCATTTTTGTTTGTTTTGTTTGTTTGTTTGTTTTTTCACTAGAACACATCCAATCACACAAACAGCATAGTAAACGACTTTCAAAGAAGCAAGCATATGATTGACATACAAACAGAAAAACACCAAAAAAAAGAATAAAGAGGAAGCACGATGCTAGGAGAGAGAAAGGTCGCTACCACTGCGGGAGGTGTAGAAAAACAACAGAAGGAGAAAATACAAAACAACATCTTGAGTGATACAATTTCAAACTCTGTACACAGTTTAGACGGTTGGCATGAAAGCAAAAAAGATTCAAAGGTTGAAGGGAGCAGTCGATAACGGACAGCGTGAGTGGGAACAGGTGAGGGGGGGTGGTCGTGGTGGTGGTGGTGGAGGAGGGGGGGGGGGGGGGGGGTGAGTCGGTGTCAGCTACGCTAACGTCAGTGGAGCAAACGGTGCACGATACACAGAGGGTTCAGGGCCACAGGTTACACACACACTTCCATCATAGCAGGGGGGGGGTTAAGCTTATAGAATAAACAGACGCAGGGTGGGGATGGAAGGATGGATGGATGGATGGATGGATGGAAGGATGGATGGATGGATGGATGGATGGATGGATGGAAGGATGGATGGATGGATGCACGTTCCGTTCAGCAGAGCTTTGTTTCCCGTGAAAGCGCTTGCGGCCCCCCCCCGATGCCTCTCGCGGAGCCGAGAGTTGCGCGGCCACGTCACACGGACTGCTCTTTGGGGAAGGTGAACGGAGCTCGGGGGCCCGGGGGGGCGGCGGCGGCGAAGCTGGTGTTGGAGTACATGGGCTCGCTGGCCGGTTGCTGCGTGTACGGGTGCTGAGGCAGGAAAGTGACAGGCGGAGGAGGGTAGGCTGCGGCGGGCTGGGACTCGGGGAAGTGTTCCATGTTGCAGACGCGCTGGTAACTCATGTATTCAGCCGGGTTCAACAACTCCTCTGGGCGCCCCCCAGTGTCCTGCGAGCAGAAGACAAGAGCAGAGGAGAGAAGACGATACAGCAGGGTCACAGGTGTTTTTCTTCATCTCAGACGGGGTTCGACTGAGCCCGACATGGAGTTTCACTACATCAGAACAACGCGTCTGAGCTACAGAGACGTTCGTGAGCAATGGCACAATCCAACAATTCTTCATAAACTCTAAATTCAAGCAGATTCCTAAAACATCTTCATGCACATGTTCACTGACAACGAGCAGTTGTGTCTGTTGTTGACCTGATTTCTGTATCGACCCACCAGCTTGTTTAAACATGGCAAACCACTAACGTCAGCCATTATGTTTATATATATTTATTCTCATGATTCAAAAAAGGTGCAGAAACAGATGTTGCACGCTGGTTCAGGTCGGCAGGACGTCTGTGGTGGTGTAGGTTTTCATTTGAACATGGCATTTTAAGACTAAATGGATCTCTGTTCACATATCACGTGACCACTCATGTACACTGGAGAACAATCCAATGTTAATGGAGAAATAAAACAATAAAAAAAATGGAATACAAGCAACCAAACAGACTATTAGATAAATAAAAATGGATGTTTTCATTGATAATTTGCATTCTGTGTCCCCTGGTGGCCACATGGTCCCAATTTAGGATTTATTTTTTGATTCCTTAAATGAGTTTGATGTTTTCATGAAAATCAATTAAAACGTGATTATTAAATGACAGCAATGAATAACACACATGCAAAATAATGAATGAGAGTGAAAATGGAACTTACGAATATTTCTCAAGCATCTCTACTTCTACGAAAACGATGATCCCAGCTCTGAAAGTGCATCGTGGGAGGCAACAAAACCACAAACTGACTTCAAGCTTCCTATGGATCATTGCATTCGATAAACAAAATACAGAACTGTTTGCAAAACCATGAAGCTGGCACATTAAAAGATACATGTCATGGGTAAAACACGGGGAACAGAGCGAGGGATTTGTTTTAATAAGCAGGTTGTAAGCAAACAAACGTAAATATAATGAAATCACGTTTGTGTAGGGACTAATATCAGAAAATAACGTTGCGTCTATCTTCTTTGAAATGATTTTGTCCCTCACCTTTATTAAAAGGGATATTATTAACATAAATTTTGACCCATAAAGAGATTGAACTCTCAAGAAGTCATTTAAAGCTACTCAGTGAGGAACGAGTGGTGAAGCCGCGGCTCTCAGACACTCAGCCGGCTGAGAGCTGATCTTGTGTGAAGGTGAACGGTGTTTTCACAGCAGCAGACACACACACAGGTAAACCCGTCCTGACACACACGCGTGCTCCACAATCCGACACGAGCGCCCGAATAGCCTTATTTGTTTCAGGTCAATATCAAGGACCGTTTCAAACTGCCGGAGAAAACTTTGCCGGAGAGACTTTGTCAGGTTATTAATTTCTTTGCTCGCCGAGGAGACCTTGGTGAGTTCCAGACGTTTTCCAGCAAATTAAAAGCAACAGCGTGAGGAGAGGTTTTCTCTGCGTACGGGTTTGACTCCGGACAGTTTGAGAGTCGGAGCGGAAACTTAAGCAAACTGCTTTCGACACGAGTCTAAAGCAGGAGTTTTTATCTGGTTTCTTGAATCTGTGCAGAGTAAATAAAGCATAAAAGGAACAATTGTATATAACGTTGAAGGACAAGTCTCAACTTCTCTCCCTTAATGAAGCTGAAATACAAACGAGCGTTGACATACACGGCTCTTTGTGGTCAAGGTCGCATCAAAACGCATACTTGACCAATCACGAGTCAGCCTCAGCTGCCAATCAGTTTCTACATCATCAGATAAATAATTAAAAACCACCGACTTATCAGAAACATGAACATCTGAATGTACATCAGTGTGATTTTGTCTATGATTGTACATGAGATAATGTGTCAGACTGTGTCTCCGGTAGAAAGCAGCAACTTCCTGTCGTTTTAGCCGTAGTTATAGTTTTTTTTTTCCAAAAATGTCAAACTCTTCCTGTACGAGCGCTAATACGGTGAAACAAGGATTTTCTTTTCAATGGTAAAACTGTTTGATTTAAGAGTTGGTGACATTTTTTGAAATAAATGTTTTTCACTTGACATAAAAGTATTTTGAAAGACAGACACAGCGAAGTCAAAGAAAAGGTTGTTCTGTTATTTCTTTCACTTAATTCGCTGAAACACAATTTTCTCTAAATGATGTAAGCAACACATCGTTACCGAGAGCAGCTCGTCAGATGGTTTCCTTCATAAACAATATTCACCAAAATAACTTTAGATTTCAGATTATTTTTCGTTTTTATCACTGGGGGCCTAACAATTTAACCTCTTTCAAATCCTACATATTGGGGATTTAAATGAGTTCATAATGTCAATCTGCCAATTATAATAATATCAACAAAAAAATTAAGTTGTTTTAAGTTTGAGAGTTTGACCCATAACTTTCTTTTCTTTCATCAAAAACATGTTTAAGACTAAAGTCTCTTTCACCTCAGCTGAATGTGGCTTTTTCCCGTTTCTCATCTCTTCCAGAGTTTCAGCATCAAACTCCCGGGGCAGCGGTCCAAGGATTTATATAATCGATGGACCATCGGATAAAGGCCAATCTGAAGAGATATGGTTCTTGAAGGGAAATTTAATGCAAATGGTAAAGAGGAGATAATTAGATGGTCAATAAATACTAGCAAATAATTCAGGAGCTGAATTGCTCGTCCGCAGAGGGTCAGAAGACGGCTGGAGCCAATCAGAGCTGCTAATGGGCGAGAGTCAGGAAACAGTTTGTTCCGAGATACAGAAAAGCAACATGGAACATGGAAACTCCAAAAAGAGCCCAGAAACTTCAGTAGATAATAATACATAAAGAATAAAGCAGCTCCTCGCAGGTTTTTAATGTAAAAAAATCAATCTCATCGTCTCAGCCCATGAATCGCAAAATTAGTAAAACAAAGACTTGTGGGCGTGTTCCCTCTGAATGTTCCCGTTACCGGATCAAACGCTGAAACGGGGGAAACAGGAGTTGATTGAAAACAGTGACTGTTAACTCCTCGGTCCTCGTTCTGCCTCTTTCTTCTCGTTCTTGTTTGACACTTTACACAGAAACAGATGCAACATCTGCTGGGGAACAACATCTGGAGCTAAAATTAAACTCTCCCTTCACAGGATGTTATCGTGAGACTGAGACTGTGTCAAGTAATTATCATAATTCATCACTGTCGCTCGTCCTGTCTTTATTATATGAACCTCATGCAGCATCGTGTGGGGCCATTTTAACAGTGATTATATAACTTTAATTCAACAGTCGACAGGGGGATACTCGTTTCAGAAAGTTTTACCACACTCGCAGCTGAGAGGATGTGTTTTGCTGTTTTTGCACTTTTCCACAGATCCAGCTTTTTCTTAAATCACTTCCATATCTTGTTCCAACATTTAGCAGAACAGTAAAAACGCTCATTGCCCCGGTTGCTCGTGGAGATTTATTCCTGCGTTGTTCAGCATCTGGGCCGCGTCCGACCCGTGAATCAAAAGATCTGTCAAACAAGGAAGCTGCAACTCAATAGACTGATCAATACAACTGCATTTTTAAACCCGTGTAGTTTTAATCTAAACTTATTCATGAATTTATTCCATTTACTTCCAGAGTGGAGCATAATGTTATGTAAATCAATGTCTCTTCCCTCCAGCCTCTGACAGAAACTGTGTTCGAGCAAATAATTTAGTGAAAAAGCCTCAAAACCTACAAAAAAAGTTTTAAAACTATTAAAGAAGACGACGTATTGTGTTTGATCTGATTCTGTTTACTACCTACTGAAGAAAGGAAATGAAAACAGCAGGTTTTAAAACCCGAATTGCACTTTGATACCGTTTCAGGCCCCTTTGTTGAATGTGCCAGACGAGCGAGTGCAGACCCTGAAAAGCACAGATCAGAATAAAGAGGTGTTTCCATACATTACATTCAACTTCACAGCTGTTCACACAACAAGAATAGAAAAGTCAGCCGCTCGGGAAATGGAGGATTCCACATTTATTCAAACAGCAAAAAAGCAACAGATGCTTTTCTTTGTGATGTGGAGAAGTATTTTTTTTTTTTTAATCAATAACGCAATTGTTTGGGGGCTTTTGTACTTTTCTGGTGAAAACGTAAGTGGCCAGGTGTTTTCTAAGTTTACTGACCCCCTTTCTCTTTTTCTGTCAGGTCCGACTTTCTCCTCCATCCCTCACTGAACTCAAAAGCTCTTTCTTGAAAGTTTGTCGAAATGCGCAGCTTAAATGCATGAATGTAAAAGCGCGCGGGTTAATCTAAATGAAATCTGGATCACCTTGAAGTCATTCCGAGTAACAGCACGTCGGCGAGATAGGATAACCTTGGAGAAGAATGCCCCCCCCCCCCCCCCCGTATAAGTTTCTGTATCTGAGAGTATAATAACTCAACTGTCACAGCAAATGGATGCTGGAAAAATACAATCAGGGGCCGTGATTAACAACTGGCCGATTTATTTCACTGATTACTTTTCAAGTCACCGACCAAAGCCTTTTATTCTTCTCCCAGAATAAAGTGAGGATTCTGCGGACTGTGGATGTTTGGAGCTCGTGGTTCAGGCTCTGGCTCGGTAAACAAAGATTTTATTGAGTGGTTGTAACCTCGTGACTGGAGCGAGTCAAGACGGGGGCCTGGTGCCTTATTACAAACAGAGAACGTCAACAGCCAATTCCCACTGGGACTTTTGTGTGGAAACTGTTCCCCCCCGTTGACAGTAAACCATCAATTCACAGAGCCGCTGATTGAACAGCTTGTGAAAGCCAAGGTTAAGAAATGAATCGATATTGGTTCGTCGTGTGTCTGGTCTGTGTCAGGTTTCCAAAGGTTTTCACAGGATTCAAATCATGATGAAATGATTATGGTTTTGCATATTTCAGTGGGGGGGCGGCTGTGGCTCAGGGAAGAGCAGAATGTCCACTGTCCAGAAACTTGGTGGTTCGATGTCGTTGGGCAAGATACTGAACCTCTATTAATACTGGGTGAATGTGATTTGAATGCGACTGGAAAAACTCAACAAAAATCCATTTACCATATGAAAACTTCACATATCTATTGTATTAGGGTTTGTAACCCCTGAACCCCTAACCCATCTAATCCCCTCCTATTGGCCCTCTCGCCAAAGCCACGCCCCCAAATCACACGAACGTGCACTGCCTGAGACGACGACAACTTCTGATTCAACAAATGAAAAATAAAAACAAACTCAAAAACAAACTTCCAACGCGACTTTCCAACAACTTAACGCCTCACATTCCTGATGAAAGAACGATATTTTGCTATTTCATCCCCTTTCACTCCCGAACATCTTTAATTGAACCCATGTGTTAAAAACACGGGGACATTTTAACCGCTGTTTTGGAGAAAGAAAAAAAAAAGGGGAGAAAGTAATGAAGAAATTGAAGGTCCAAAAGTCAGAATAAATTATATCTAACTATGGATGTTTTCTGCCAGACTTTCAGGAGCTTCCTCCCACATGCGGCTGCCAAAGATTTAATATCAGAGATAAGTTCGGGATGTTAATGCACCGCGGCCTCGTACCGGAGCAGAGTTACAGCGGGTGAGAATATTAAAATCTGCTAATTTCCTCAGGCTTAATCACGGGGGGGGGGGTGAAAGCAGCATTTGGTCTCGTTGAGTTGAAAAACTGCTCAGTATATATATATATATTCAGATTGAGTTATGGTGGTGTTGGTTTGCATCGCAGTGTGAAATGTCCCGTATCCATGGCGACCTAATCGACACCTGTGAGACCCCAGTGGAGTGAAGATAACCAACACATTTCTGGCCCGGTTTCTGAATTAGTCTTGTGCTAATTGGGCCATATTCACCACGTGAGCCACTTTTAGGTCCGGATGCAGATTACACCTTGTTTGCCGTATTCGTTTTTTTGGAATATTTGGGCCACAAGACGACCAGAGGGGCCACGTCATTGCCTGAAGTGGCCCCAGACCCCGTGTGCTGTCTGGGCCTGATACGTTATTTCCACGGGACGGAGCCGTGGGGAAAGTTTATTGTTCTCACTCCACAGTTCGGAGCCTGGTGGACACACTTGCATCGAGTGTTGAAGTCCGGTTGTACATTTTTATTTACCGGTACAATGAGGGAACCGCTAATTTATTCAAGAGGCAAATGAACCTTTAAAACCAGCAACAATACAAACTGTCACTCGACACTTTTGTCGTTTTTATGCTTTTTTAATCTTATAAAACCACATTTTTATAATAGACCTTGTTAGTTTTATTCTTTTATTTATGTTGCTTTTAAGTACTTTGTCAACCTGTTTTTAAAAGTGCTATATAACTTAAGTTTATTATTACATAACGAGCTTGCAGTTCACTCAAGTAACGTCCCAGGATTCCCAAGCAACTGACCTGGTCTAAATTCTGAACGTGTGTCCTGTTGCCATCCGGCGACTCCCGACGAGTGAATCATGCAGCTTTAAATTCTGTTGTGTTACAGTTGTGAGTCGCTGCAAAAGTTAAATCTTCTCACTGTGACACGGCTCTCGATACATTTGAGCTTCACACCCACAGATTCTCCCAAAAACAGAAGAACAGCTCATTCCACTTATACAGTTGATTTAATCTTTGCGGGGCTTTTATTGCCCCATAATGCACTTGACGACTGCATTTAGATGAAATTGTCTTCACACGAGAAGAGAATTGCTGCCTCAGTATATTTCTATAATAAACTCTTGGCCTCCTGCATTGCCTGGAGGATTATTTGCCTTTGGAAGTTTCGTGGAAAGAAGCAGTCCCAGCGACGTGGCCATTTGTGTCCCCTCATATCACACTTTGCTGTGTGTGAATAATGAATATTTCGAGTGGTACAGGGGGGGGGGGGGGGGGGGATTTGTGTGTGATGGCAGGATTTCTTCCTCTCCTGTGTGGCGCAGATGAGACATCAGAGCGACATCTCAGAGACGAGAGCGCGTTTTGCGCTGCCTCCAATCAGGATCGTCAAGTGGGCCATAATCACTCGAGGAACCCGTTTTGCATGTTTATGTCTGTTCAGGAAAAAATACTTTACACTCGACATGTTCAATATTTTACACCGTCTTTGTTGTTTGTTGTAGGAAACCAGTGACTTAAAATACCCTACAGCACAGTTACATCCTGTTTTAATATTATTCAAAATGCAAATGCATGGATAACGATTCGCCATTCACTGAGATGTTCATGCAGAAGGCTCGTGCAGCTAAATCTCACATGTTTTTGATATTAGCGGGGATTGTCAACTGTTTAGGGAGACGCTATAGATTTCTCCAGGATCAGGATTCATGCAGATGAAGTCTAAGAGACGATATGAAGATGAAGGGTTTTTAAAAATGTATTTTTCTCGCCAATGAGTCATATTTTACATGACATTTTCTTCAAAAATAATGGAGCTCTTAAGCGGCTGATCCTATGATCTCACGCAATAATGTGCAAGCCGGGCTTGGCTGCGTTGTTCCTCTGTTGCGTCAAGGAACTGCACGTCTGTGTCTGTGTCTGTGCTGTAGTCGAAATAATAGCCTGGAAATATATATCTGCCCTCAAACTTTCTGCAGAGCGGCGAGGGGGGGGGAAATCAAAAAGACAGCCAGAGACTAAAGAGGGAGGTAGACAGGGGAACCACATGGAGCACAGAAAGGGAGGTCGGTGGATGTGAAGGGGGCATGAGCGGAGGGAAGGAGTGTGCGTCAGTCTGTGTACCTTGAGGCCAAAGTCTGAGGGGAAGGGCCTATAATGGCATGCGCTAGTGTGAGCTAGGCTGGATGGTTGCATACTCGACAAGGTCCCCGGGGCCAGTGTGAGCAGAGCTTCGTGGGCTGGGGGAGGAGGCCAAAGCTGCAGTATCCAGCTCCGCGTACTGGACATCACAGTCCCTGTGGCCAGAGTTCTGGAGACAAGAGAGGCGAGAGGTGTGTGTGAGGAGTGAGGCAGCCAAAAATATGAGAGTGAGAGAGCGAGAGGAGAGCGAGAGGAGAGAGAGAGAGAGAGAGAGAGAAAGAGAGAGTGTGTGTGTGTGTGTGAGAGAGAAGAGCAGAGAGAGAGAGAGAATCTGGACTGATGGTCATGGGGACATTTTTTTGCGATTGTGAGCAGTGGTGTTAGAGAAGGAAGGCAAATAAAAATGTGTTAGCACGGAAATAAAAATGTCAGATTAAGACTGAGGCCACATCCGCTCCAGCACATCTTCGTTTGAGAACGCGATTTCAAACTAAAAGGATCTCTGCCCACATGCGAGTTCTGGCTCCGTGTCAGTTTTTTTATCCCTGAACATAACACGCCGGAAAACGCTCACATGACGACTCACAAATACTGGAATTGTTTGAATAACAGCAGTTGTATCGTTGTAAAATGCAGAATTTAACTGCACAGCAGCTGTTAGCAAAGACACCGAGTCGGCAACGCTTGTAACTGATGATCAATGTTACGATCATTAGCCGAGAGTAATGCCCGTTGTTTTCCACCAGCAGGGGTCATGTGATAGGAGCCTGACGAATCAGCAAAGGCTACGTTGGGACCGAAAGACCCAATCAGCAAGATGTTTGAGTGTCGAACTTTAATTTACGAAGGTCTCGGTTTCTGAATAAAATGCAAAACGCACAAACTAAAGCAGAACTAGCAGCGTTTCCAAACTTCTCAGGTTCAGCGGGTCTCAAACCTCCGGGGTTAGTGTGGACGCCGGCGTCATCCTGAGCAGAGCTGATGTGTTTTCAAACGAGCACGTACAGGCGGATGTAGCCTTAATGTGACAAACAAAAAAAGATGGAGATGTTGCACAGAGAATCATCAGACAGACAGAAAATGCATAATTATAAAGACCATAAACCAAACAGTTTGACACACGGAGAAGGACTCGCACTTCGTTTACATGCACATTGGGTTCGGTTGCAGGATTTTTGTTTTCTTTCTGTCGCTCATGTGCATAACTTAATAAACCAAACACATATTGGACATGTGTTGCATCTATAAATCTCGGATTGAGGTGAACTCATGTCCACACAATCTTTCAAAAGGCCAAATCTATGAGGACAGTCATTCATGCGCTGCTCACATGAATTCCCTGATGTTTGGCTGCAACCACAGTGACTCCACACATGGAGGCGTTTACACAACCGGCCGTGACCGTGTCCACGGAGCCGCTGTGCATGTAAACGCAGACAAAGACCTTGATTCACCCGGCAGCCGACCACTGTGCACAAACACGAGTCGATGATTGAACGACCGATTGACTCGATGGGCAATTGGCCGAGTAGATGATTGAGTAAATGACCTTAATGGGATAATCAATAAATGACAATGGAACGCTTGCAGCGCTGTTTTTCCAATTCCCCCCCAAAATAACTAGGTTCTGAGATGACGGAGACTTAGAGACACTGATACACAGAAACACGAAGGAATAATAAGAGACAACAAGGTAACACGAGCACATTCGATGAGGTTTTGATTTCCTCTGCCCTTCTCTGATGAGGTTTTTAACGTTGTGACAGAACCCGACACGTAGATTTATTCACCGACACTGACCTGAAATGGACGTTAAAGATGGAATAACATGTCATTTTATGAAAAAGCAAAAAACAAAGCGTCTCTTTGAGAGGAGGTGGGAAGCAAGCGTGAATCACAGGCGCTGATGTATTAAAGGAAGAACTAGAATTACACACGATGACAGGAATCAGAAGATAACGCTGCCCACATTACGAGGAGTAAAAACCTCCCCGATGCTTTTTCTCTTTCTGCTGCATAATGCTTTTTGTTTTTTTTAAATATCTATTCCTGGAGCAGAATTCGGCTGCAGGAGCAGTGATTGGATCAGATGGTGGTGCCTCTGCTTTTTAGGTCCGCCTGCTTTAATGAAATCAGTGGAGCAAAAAGAGGGTCAGGAGGAAGTCGATGCAAAGCAGAGCTGCGATCTCCCCACATCTCAGGGTGGATGTTAACGGGGACTGTGAGGGAGGAGATACCTGTTGTCCCCCCCAAACTGCTCCAGTGGAACCTTATTTCCATCTGAGAAAAAGGATTACACAGGAATGATTGAAGCTTTCACATTAATCATTTAAAGTCTACAGTGCAATCGCTCCACCGTCGCACATTCCCCCCCACCTCTCGCACTCTGCACTCGCTGGGTATTTAAATATCTGGGATATTTGTCATGACCAGAGTGCAATCAGGGGGAAAATTACAGCCACCATCGCATTCAAAATTGGCAGATAGTGTTTTGCCCCCAGAGAATCATCATTAGTAACACTTGATGCTCGCAGTCAATGCATGTCTCTCACAAATAGTGTTTAGCAAACCTCAGCGGTGCCTCGTTCATCTTAAGAGCAGCGCTAAACTCCAATTTAAGTGGGATGTTATCAGAGATAAGAAAAATGAAATCTAAAAGGAAATCTGTCCTGTGTCCAAGGATTATCAGAATGAAACATCCGGTTCCTTTTGAGCAGAGAATTGAAGATGATAGTTTAATATCCTCGAATAACTACGCAGAAAATTTTAAAAAATCAATTCGTCCAGGGGAAAGGAAGGGAGAGTGATTCAGACGTCCCTGCGAGTTCGAGGGAGAGAAGAGGAGTTATTTAAAAAAGCATAACATGAATGCAAAGCAGCAGATTTAAAGCAGCTTGGCAGACAGGCTGATGCATGAATCACAAATATGCATGTACGTTTATTAAGAGCATCAGGGACGGAGCATAGTTTCCATTCAAGGTGATGTTTATCAACTTGTTTATCAACTTGTGCATCAACTTCACATTTGAGCCACGTAAGTTTGGCTAAACACAGCAGGCAGCAATTAACATTGAAGTTACACAGCGGACAAGAATGTCAGAGGAAAATGAAACACAGTGAGATGTCTGTAAACTGACAAAACAGATCAGTTTAGCTCAAAGTTCCCCCGTTCATGTAAATTCACTTAAATAACTATATATATATTTTCTTATTGTCAATAAATCCCATAGAAAGACAACAACCATCAATGTGTCTCTCAACCTGGAGCTTTTTCACTCCCACTTATGTGTGAGCTGCACGTGTGCATCCCGTGAACATCTTGTTTTAAATTTTAATTTTGCCGTCCGTGTTTTCAGGTTATAGCAGCACCGCTGATCTTCAAGTCGGGGTCTCGCCTGTTTTATCTTTCTCCGAGTGCAGTTAACAGCAAAATGGCCAATTCTATTTGTGTATCTTCAAATCATAACACGCATTATCTTACATATCGAGGGTCAAGACCTTAACGATCCTTCACCTCGGTTTCAGTGTGTGTTGAATATGTCACAGCATAAATATTGGAAACACTTCCTCTACCTGTTTCAAAGTAATGGAGAACTGGGTGCATGTGCAGGTACTTCTACTTTGAGTACTTGAAGGAAATTAAACTGCAAGTACTTTTTTTTTTATCTTACTCAATCAGAAAACAAGTTTTACTTGTCTTTTTATCAATAGTTTTACATAAGTAAAATGTTTTAGTACTTGAGTACAAGCTCAAAACAAAAATATAAATAAGTAATAAAGTAATAAACTACAGTGGCTGCAGTTTGGAGCTCGATGACTCAGAGGAAGAATCGACTTGAGGCCGTGGATACACAGAAATACTTTGTAGTGGCTTCAGAGTTCATTGGTGGTTTTTGCATTTCGTGGCATCGACAGAGAGAAAAATACAAACATGTCGTCGTAAGTTCAGAATTGGTTTTGAACAAGTTATTTAAAACTTTGTACGAGGTTTAATTTCCAATCGCATGAATCCAGATCCGCACCCACATCGGCTTTCTGCAAGTCAAACTGCAAGTCTGACCTTCAACAGCAAAGCAGGAAGCAACACGAATATTAATATAGAGCTGCTCTCGGTAGATATTCTATGGCAGACAATTACAACAGTGAGACACTTTTCTGCTTGTGCACACACACACACACACAGACACACGCACACGCACACACACACACACACACAGACACAGACACGCACACACACACGGTGTCCAAAAGACCAAACGACTTTTTCTTTTCTTTAACTCAAAGCCGAGACTCGAGCCAAAATCGAGCGAAGCCCCAAACGCACTCGAGCATCTGCGCCGCTCAGGGAGGCTCACCACAGTTTAGACGAGGCATCTGATAACAAGGCAAACACTTCACAGTCAATACACAGGGGCGTCGACGAGCCGAGGAGCATCACGCCGCAAGTTGCCATGCAAACACACGAGTAAACACGATGGTTCGGAGGAAGAGGACGGGAGGTGAGGCCGAGGGCAGAGTGGTGAGTGTTGGGGTCAGGGCATGATACACACAAACACACACACACACACACACACGTTCAACAACAGACAAGCACAGACGAAGCAGCTACGTTAAAACATCCTCAGCGACATTCAGGAAGCATCACAGCGCCGCATTTCAATTCTAAATCAATTCTCAAAAAAAGCTCCAAGCAGCGAGTTTCCCATCCTTTCACCGGCAATCACGACCAGCCGGAGGGCGGCGGCGGCTGCTGGTGACCCCGACACAGAGACGCTACTCTGAACCCGCTCGCGGCGTCGCTACTCACCGGCTTATCGGTGAAGGGGGTCGACTCGGAGGGCGCCATGTCGTAATAAGGAGGCTGAAGAGGAAGCTTCTGCATTTCCTCATCCTTGTCGAGATGAACCACCTGCAGGAAACACACACAGGGCTCAGCAACACACTCAGACAGGAGCTCTGGAAAATGTCCAGACGTTCTCCAGAGTTTGACTTTCACATATGGAGAAGCAGTGGGAGGTTCTGTGCCTTAGATTCACAAAGATAGGGAGAGATATTTGTCGTGTTTTCTACTTTTTTTTCAGTTATGCCGGTTTATGGTGAGTCGTGTTCGAATGTGTCAAAACCTGAGAAGCTCTCTCGGCTCACTGTCTCGCTGGTGTCCTTTCACAGGACTCCCAAGATGTACAAACAACATGTAGACAAAACGCCCATGTTTTGTGTATGCGCCAAACGCCTGGAAGTTCAGTGTGAATCAAAAAGTTTGCAGAAAAAGTGCAATGTCAGCATCGAAACTGCCAAAATACAAACAAATTAGCGCCTTCATCTCACGGTTCTATCCTGCAGATATTATCCTGCTGTATAACTTCCTCCAAACCACTGTTATATATATGTATATATATATTTGCTCACTCGGACATTAACCGGAGCTGGAAAAACTCCAGAGATTGTCCTGAGCAACTGAAATAGACATTTGCGTTCTCACATACAAACCCTGCAGATTATTTCAGAATATCAATACCAGATAACAGTATATGATATATGAAAAAACACCACAGACCCTTTACACAGTTTATTCTGCACTACAGTTCTGACCAAGGTTGGTTCAGCCTCTGGCCCATCACTGGCAATACTTCCTTTGTTGCATAATACTTTAAATGTAAAAAAAAAGCGGCAGAATATAAGGTTTTAAAGTATTTTGACATCGTTTGCTCACAAATGAGACGTGAAAAATCTGACAGACGAGCAGTTTGAACTCCGTCTGCTCGGCTGAACTCTGTTTGCATCAAAGACACTTTGTCTAATTAATCGCGGCCACATCCGTCAGAAGGTGATGATGTAAACGTCTGAAATGAAGCAGAAGCCAGAAAAGGCTGTAAATCTAAAACCGGGGGCGAGAGACGAGGCGGCGGCTGAAGGGAAACGAGGACACGGGGGGGGTGGGGGGGGGGGACGGTTGTGAAGGTGACACAGATTACAGAGCAGATTATAATTACAGCTCAGCAAACACACAAATATTGTCAACATGTGGATTGAGGCTCATTGAGATCGTGTTTATAATATTCAGTCTCAATCAGCTGAGGACTCGCCGCCGCCGTCTTTTTACAAGACAAACAAAGCATAAAACAAAACACTTTTAACGGGCCTCACAAACTGGGCTGTGAAAAATCCCAGTCTGGTGTTCACACGTCCCCCCCCCTTTTAATGGTTTGATGTTTGCCAAAGTGAAGTATTTAAATTCATCCCAGAGCAGAGACGCCTTTGAGTGGAGACTTTCTACAACTGTGCCTCGGCTTTGTCACATTTCCAGAATGAATATCTCAGCGTTTGAGGATTTGGAAACCAGACCCCCCCCCCCCCCCCCCCCCCCCCAATTTGAAAAAAAGAGCCTTTAATGTGTCGACTGCTTTTCTTTTTTATTTACTCTCTGAAGTAAAAACTCAGCGACGTGCTTATAACAGATACAGAGGCTTCGATTTCACTTAAAAACATTTAGGAAAAATGTTGAACGTTACAACAATCGGGGGACTAAAAAAAAAAAAACCCTTGTGAATTCCTAAAAGCGGGAAATAAGTCAACTTCCTATCTGTTGAGGTTAATGTTCAAAGACGACACAATAACACACATCGGGATGATGCTGCCTTTTTTTTTTGCTGTGAAAACATTTCAATGACAGGAGCCTGAATTTATCATAATTGCATAAAGCTTCACGTTGTATAAATTAACCACGTGGCGCAGATAACGATGTTATTCCCGCAGCAGCAGCAGAGGATGTTTAAAGCATCGTTTATATTAGAATAGAGCGGGAAACGAAGGGTGAAGACGGAGAGGAGACGCTGCCACTCGCTTCCAAACACGTGTGTATCTCACCGTAACACACAAGTCACACCCTGAAACCACAGTTACACCCGTTCCCCTTTGTGTGCTTCAGTTTGTCTAATCAAAACTCTTAATCAAGACTCTGCCAAATGCTGTTTGATCCCCATTTGTTCTCACACCTCTCAAATAGCTGTTGAACGCCAGTCAGCTTGCACTTGGTGAGCGTTTCCATTCATATTACATCAAACGGCAGAGAATTTAATGGCTGAGCGGTTGAGCGGCGAGCGGAGCAACAGACTTCATCTGTAATTAGTTGGAGGAAAAGCGTTTGTTTTCGGGAACATAAAGACATCGGCCTCCTGGACGCCTGTCGTCTGCTTGGCTCTCCCGAGTCCGTCTCACGGCAACGTGCGCTGATTGTTTGTGATGCAGCGAGCGCAGATGTTTATACTTTGGCTGCGTTGCCAGTTTTGCTTTGTGCATTGGGCGATGATAAAGAAAAAACGCCGTGCTGCCAATTTCCACAGGCCAGGCAGGACCCCCCCCCCCCCCCCAGCAACCGATCCTGGAAGAGAGCTGCAGCATCCAACTTTGTCAGCCTCCAGTTTCAATATTGGGATATTTCATATGCCATTTCCTCTCTCCCTCTTTCTCTGTGTGTGTATTTGTGCCTGAATCCAAACCTTTTCCCAAAATGTGCTTTTCTCTGGTGTTCATGGTGTTTTGGACTCAGACCTGTGATCAGAGCTGAGCTGAGGACGTTGCAGCCGCAGGAAACAGAACAGACTGATCCGAAAACAGTCCGAAAATATCATTATGCCTTTTTCTTTTATACCTATATTAGACACGAACGATATATTATCCTTGGTTCTGTTTCCTCACTGTCCTAGTTTTGTATTTTAAGTTTTACTGTTTTCACTTTCTTTTAAATACTTTTACATCTGCTGTACCATCCTTTCACAGGCGATGTTCTTCTAATGCACAACTATGTATAGCTTCAGTTATGTATCTTTAAATCTGTATTTATATTTGGCTTTGTCAGTTTCAAACAAAGGGAAAAAAATATACATTTAAATTTGAAATGCAATTCTCCCGAGTGTTCAAACTCCTGCTGTTGTAACTTTTAAGTCTCCGAAAAGCTTCCGAAAAGGGAAGATTCTAAAAATAAAACAGAGGAAGTCAACCCGCAGCGGTTACATTGAACAATAAAATAAAAGTGTGTTGTTATTATTATTATTATTATTATTACAAATCGCCTGGCAGCTCAACAGATGCTGATTATCTCAGTGTCAATTCAAGACACAGCTCATCAAGATGATTGACAGGCAGGAAGTTGTCTCTCTGAAGGAAGGAAGGCGGAACTAAAGACCCGGCAACCCTCTATTACTGTTTGTTCCATATGTGAAATATAATGTGCAATATCTCATATTACTGCCACTTCAGTGTAGTATTAGTTTTCTGTCTCAGGTAACGTACTTACATAATTTCTGGTTCTGCATTTACTCTGCATACACTTTATATTCTCTCTATATATATATATTTTGAGATGTAATACTAGCTTCATTCTCTGTACTCAAGAATTATTATCTCATCTTTAAATACTTTGTTGTACACATGTAATACAATAATGTATCAATAGAAATAGTTTATCCCTGCATATCTTACCCATCATGTATATATCTCATTATGGACCTGCTGTGATATATATATAAATATATATATATATATATTAGTACTTTGCTAACTCGCTGAGCGTGCAGCTTCTTTGAAAGTAACTGCCGCAGTAAAGCTCAACACATTAAATCCTGTCCGGTGACAGTTGCCGGCTCATCTTCCCACTAATCACCAGAGAGTCGGGCGTCAGGTGCTGTTCTCCGGTGCTCGTGCTGGGAGGAGAGCACATTACCCCCCCCCCCCCCCCCCCCCCCCCCCCATTACTTTCCCCGCACAGATGTCCAGCAGTTTGACCTTGGAGCGATAAAGACCGTCATAAAGTTGCTTTTAAAATCTCGGCAGTAGCTGATGCACGGCGGCCAAATCGATGGTTTTGGATGAAACCTGTAATTATTCCGATTCTAATAACTGAGAATGACTTGTTATTTAGTTTCGGGCAGTAAAGGTCTGAGCCGGCTTCGCTGCGACCTCTGTTCCACGCCTTTGATTTCTTTCTTACGAGAGTTGCCGTTCTTCTCCTAAACTGTGGAGCGAGCTGTGGACACAACAACAGCAATCACATTACGGTGACAGACTGTGTTTTCATGCATGTCTGACCACCAGCTGATTTAAAAAATATTGCTCCCACGGATCCAGTCATCAAGGGAGCCCGGGGGGGCCGAGTCGGGAGAAAATGAGATTTCAGATTTCCATCGGGACTTGGGATTATTTGTTTTTGACCCACGGCAAATCGAGTTTCAGGTTGTGTCGCACACAAGTAACGCAGCTTTGTTAACTCCACTGTGAACAGCGACACGTCTGCTCTGAGACAAAGATGGACGACTCGACAGGCTGCCCCGAAAGTGAACCCAAATCACCTTGATCGCCCCCTGGTGACTGGGCTGCAGTATAGGTCGTGAACTCGGCCTCCTCCGTGTTAGAGGGTCGAACAGTAAAAATACCCTTTTTCTAAAGATGATGTTTGAGCGTGTGCTAATTTATCTGAGGATTTAGGATGATTGGCAGCTGAGACTTGACTTGATTGATCCACACACCAGGGAAATCCAGTTGTTACAGCAGCAGGCAGCTCAGAGTCTGAATATGTCGTTATTCTTTACATGCTAACATGAAGTAGTAAACACTAATCTTTAGTTACTTCATTTGTTGTGCAGAAAACTGCAATGTGGTGAGAGTCATGAAATTGTTGAGTCACGTCACTTCTCCACTTCAACACGTTACATCTTTTAAAAATTGAAATTGATGAGGTCTGCCCCAGAACCAGCATCCCTCCAGCATCAGGGATCAAACTCTGCTGTGTGACGGTGTTTTTTTTATTTATTATTTTTTTGCCTCTTCAGCCCAGATCAGTGATCTGAGGAAATTGCTACGGCGGAAATAATTCTACCCTCGCTAATCCACTCGATGTTGACATTTCAGTTTGTCTCTGATTAATAACAAAGCTGCTCGTTCAAGTTATGAAATCATATCTCCTGCTTGGGAAAAAACAACAACACACACCGCTGAGAGATGAAAGTGTTTATGAGAGTCGAGTGGTGCTTTATAATCTATTCCTCTCATCTCCTCCAAAGTTAAGATGCTGAATTAATACTATATACTTGTAGTACATAGACCTATGCTGCATAGATCAGGTGCTTACAGTTTTCCCCCTATAGACATTAAATCTGCTTCCCAGCATTAGCATGATGATTATTACTCGCCTATTATTCATCATCAGCATTTATGTTATAATTATGAATACGTGCCGCTATCATTGCTACTGTTTTTATTAGTAACATTATTACATCCATGAGTATTACAATAATTATTCTCATTATAAAGTGCGTTAACAAAACTGTTGCTGGTCTCTCTCTCTATCGCCTCCAGCTCTTTCTCTGGTCTCCACCCGACGGGTCGAGGCAGACGAGCGCTCCACCCGGAGTCTGAGGTATTAATGCCTCGAGATATTGAGGTATGTGGTGACATGGCGCTAAAAGAATAGAGTTATATAGAATTGAATGCAATCTCGGAGCCTATTGGTTTATTATGATGATGAATTAGCCTCTTAGGGAAATGGCCAATATACATTTTGGCTAATCTCAATTAAGAACGTTCTACATATGAATGCAGATAAAATCAAATCTGATATCTGATGAATTTTGTTCACTGTGTTCTGCTTCTTCTGCACATGAACTGTTTACCTGCCGGCGACCAAAGCCTGATCAAGTGTGATTGTTTAGACAGGAAGAAGTTTTCCGGCCTCAAGTCGAACTGTTATAATCAACTGTGATGTGTTATTTCTGACGTGGCTCCCGAACACATTTAGATATATTTGTGCTTGAATTGGAAACATTTCACCTAAACGTTGGAGACACATTGACAGAAATGTGATGTTAGGATTCTGGGGGAGATTTCAGAATCTGTGCCCGTTTCCAACTGAGTGAATGAGAAGAAGAGACGAGGAGGAGGAGGAGGAGGAGGAGGAGGAGGAGGGAGGAGGAGGAGGAGGAAGAGGAGGAGGAGGAAGGATCTCTCTTACCTGGATGTCATCAGATGTCAAGTGTCCCTTCATGTCGCTGTTCTTCTTCTTGGGCGGAGGAGGGGCCGGCTTGTGGGCGGGCGGGAGGTCTGTCCTGTTAAGAGAGTGAAAAGATAACATGACACTCAGCACAGTCAGGGATCGTCCCTCTCTACGTCCCTCGCCTTCCACAGCACTCTAATGAGAAGTCCTGCCTGCACTTGCCTTTTTCACTCTTTCCTCGGATTTTGATAGATCTCGTGTCGGAGGCTTTGTTGCGGCGGCAGCCATCCCCCCCTGCCCTTTCAAAGGCTCTCTCGCTGGAGAGACACTGTGCTAATGAGAGTGGGCTGTAATTGGACACTGAGGTGAGGGGATGGGGGTGGAGGGGGCATAGGGGGCAGGGAGAAGGGCATGTGTGAGTCAAGTCGTCCGGGTGGATCGAGCCTCATCCGGAGTGCCACGTGGACAAACACCCTGCCCACTGCGAGGCCACTGTTTGTGAGACATGTCGTCCTGAGTGGTGACTCAGAGAGCTCAGCAGGCAGCTCCTGCTCTCCACCTTTCCCTGGATCCCCCCGGTACTAACATCCACTAATCCCAGTGCACTCACCCTGCCTCTCTGTTGACACACCTGGGGAAGAACAAAGCCTGCAACACCTGCGCTCGTTCACGAGCCGCCATTAACAGAGCGGCAAACGACTAGTTCCTTCGAAAACTGGGGGATGAGATATTTTTCCGCTGGAGACGAGGGCCACTCCAGCACGCAGTCATTGATGCGATGATAAAAAGGGAAATTAAAATCGTGAACAGGAAAGACAGCGGTAATTGAAAGCTTGATGTTGAAATAGTTTGAAGTGCGCGCAGATAATTATTTCAGACAAGGAAGCAGAAGGGTTGTTGCAATGAGATCGTTACAAAGAAAACTCCTTGCCTCCAACACGCCCGGCAGTCAGATGTCATCTGCCATATTGTGACATGATATCAGCAGCGAGCAACGATAATGAAGTGGATCACAGGCACTGAGCTGTGTACCTACAAGCAGCTCCTCCAGCTCCTCCCGCCTCCCGACCGCACCGGTTTGCGTCCTTATTGAATAACATGACCTTTCCTGCAAGGCCAGGTCGGCGTTTTAATGTGCAGAAAATTCGTGCATGAGTGCTCCCCTTAACTCTTTCTTTCACGCTCATTATTTCCGGTCCGTATCACCTTGTCTCCAGACAGGGCTGCCGTGCCACTGCCAGATTCACGTGGCACCCTGTTCAGCCTGCCTGCAGCACCGAGGCACAGCAAACACACACACACACACACACACAGAGCGGCAGCGTGCAGCAGACTCCCTCGTCTGCAGTCGCAGAGCCTTCACAGGGGCTGGCATCCATTTTCTCACAGACAGATAATGATGAGTGTTGTGGAAGTGCGGTTTGTGCAGGTGCAGCGGTGCGTGCTCATTATAAAGAATCGTAATCCGATGCTGATGACGGACCGGATTCGGATACAGACTTCTTCTGAAATCTTGCCCGTGACAGCAAACACGATCGTTTGCTTTCAAGAAACGTACGAGACAAAGTGTGACTCTCGGCCCCGTGCACACGGCCAAACGCCCAATCACGAGTTTCCCCTCGGTTTGCAGTGACCTCGTTGTCATTTTTGAAATGTGGCATCACTGAATATATATCTGTTTTCCAATATTTACTGTGTTTTTTTAATACACATCTTAATGTCGGGTCAGATTTATTCAAGCAGTTTAATTCAGCATTTTTTATTCAGACCCTGCTGCATTCTTCAGCTTCCATTTGATCCCCGAGGAGCCCGATGATTGCTTTTCATCGCACATTTTGAGAAGGAGCCTTTTTCACATAAGCAAAGCGTCGGGTGTCCCTGTATGCAGAGTAGGTTTATTAAATCTGACCAATCGTGAATTAAAAACTCCACATAGGAACCACTTTCCCCCGTCATACTTCTCTTTTCTTTATTCAATTCAGCTACTTGGGTAATCGTGTTACGAGCGGCGGCCTCGGGGGACAGGCGGTGGTGGTAGACTGTCACTGCAGGTCGACACAAAAGCCGGGAGAACAGCAGGGGAAGGTATCACCGGTGTTTGATGAAGCAACGTGTGTGCAGAGCACGGCGTGTGTGTGTGTGTGCTCGGGCACATGTGGATTTAGATGAACACACAGTGTGTGTGTGGGTGTGTGTGTGTGTGCTGACTCACTGGTGTACGGAGGCTCCTACGACTATCAAGAACTGATGTAAAATATCACTGTGCGGCAGAAATGATTAAAAGAAGACATTATGCTTATCCTAAGATTTAATGCTTCTTTGATCTAAAAAACTCAGCTCTTCTCTTTCCTTTGAGCATCGAACTGTCCATCAACAGCACATTTAATAAAAGAAAAAAGCACATATCTTCTATGAGTCTTCTTACAGTAACTGGTCCCTACACTTATGAAAGTTCTAAAAACATTAAACTCAAGTATCTGCTGAGATCGCGACAGGTCGGATGTGCCAGGGAACACGCGGTCAGATCATCAGCCGGATTTAAAACAAGATAACAGCTTATTTAAATCTATTCATCGGAAGAGGAGGTGAAAAGTGAAAGTGAAATAAGCCACGAACCCTCCCTCCCTTTGTAGAACATGGGAATGAGCACGAGGACGACGGGTCAGAAGTCAATCTGCAAACTGTGATGAATGTTTAAAAGACAGTTTGGCAGATGGTTTTAAAAGTTTCTTTCTCGTGGTCTGGTTTGGCAAACTAGTTTTATCATCTCTGCTTTGTTCCACATCTCTCGTGGTCACGTTGTCGTCTCTCAGAACCACGACGAGAAAAAAATCTTTTCCCCAAAGATTTGATATATTTTTGTGTTTTTGTCGAGGAGGTAAAATGTCAACTAGCAGAGCCGAGTGAGTAAACACGTCTCGCCTCTTTTCCAACGATGAATGACCATTCATCACATTTCAAAGGTCTCCGCCACAGACTGAACATAAAGATGGACGACATGTCAGCTCCCAAAAGGTGAAGCCAAAGTGTTTCCATCACCACCTGGTGGCTGGCTGCAGTACAGGTCATGCGCCCCACACTGTTTAATGGTTGGAACATTGTTTTCTCAAATATGCTTTCTGTTATTTCAGGTGGTTCTCGTCACACTGATGTTTCTTCAAGTGCTCACATTCCCGCTGACTTTCATTTTAATTTGTTATTTTATGCTATAAAAAAACAGAGTGAGACATCATCGCAGACAGCCGAGACTGGCTCGTGATTGGTCGAACGTGCGTATCAACGATCCGGCGCTGCCGCAGCTGCATCCCGCGATCGTATCTGCGACATTTCAGCTAATTTCTGGGTAGAGGACGAAGAGGACGAAGAGGAGGAAGAGGAGACACGTCGTCCATCTTTATCTACAATCTATGGTCTTCACGCTAGCGCCGTATAGAAAAGCACGGGCGACCACTTAATAAATCACAGGGTGCCAAATTAAACCATGTCTCTACAAATCACTCCTCTCAGTGTCACCTTTCAAACTGTGCTACCGGAGCATTCATCCATTTTTACAAGTACAACATCCCATTTTTCTTCTACACACGTTTCTTCCTCCTTTTAAGTGAAACCATATGTTCCGACCGTGCAGCTTGAAATCTGTTCAATATGTATAAAGGTTGTTTTCCCTGCTACGATGTACGCTTATGCCATATGGCGAGTGAAATATTCAGCACGTGCGTGTGTCATCCTGCATTTTCCTGCCTGACGCAAAACACGACCCAATTAATTCTGCACTTTGGTGTTTTAAAGTTAGCGCGATCCGTCATTAGTCAGAAACGATGAGGCTCAATCTCGGGCCCCGGCCACCTCGTGTGCAGCATCTCAGCTGTGCAGCCTCCGAGCACACGCTTCCTCCTCGGAGCTAAACGCGACGCAGGCAGCATGTGGGCGTTGGCTTTGTGAGAGGCCGACACTAATGAAAGCTGACAAGCACCACAAGCCTGTGGGGAGCAGAAAGCACCGGGCAGGGAACCATAAGCTACATTGGAGTTTGCACTGTTTCCTCCTCAGACGTCCACCTCGAAGACCTCGCTCCTCCTCGCTCCGCTGGCTACAAAGGGATCAGGGCGGCTTAAGGGGAGATTTAAGGAGGATAGCGAGGAGAAAACATAACTAATCCCTAAACTGAGAAGAGTAATCTGTGACGGAAGATTTACGGCAAAGAAAATGACTCGTACAATGCACTCACGAAAAAAAAAGTGACCTTTCTATTAGGGAGAGTTTCGGGCGCCAGTGCGGCAGCGTTTGGAGAGAACGCCGGTTTGAAAACTGTCCTTGTGCAGCACGGGAGAGAAAGTGAAGCGTCGCCTCGCCCAGCGTCGCTTGGATTAAGCGCCGCCACATGACCACGGCCCCGCTCGTGGGAAAACAACGTGAAGTATTGGAGCTGATCCCCGGTGCTCCGCATTGATTTCTGTTGATCGCAATCTGATTTTGGCAATTTAAATGCTAATGATACTTTTAATTGCAAGACGGGATAAATGTGATTTGATCTTCGGGAGGCAATTACTTTCATGCTTTGTCTTGCTCCGATCTTTCCAAAAGGAGAACGACAATTACTTTGCAGAGATCGTATTTTTTTTTTTTTTTTTTTTGTCTTCTCCTCACAAGAAAAAGAAAGAACAAAACAAGAATGAAACAAAATGACTTCTGTTTTTGTTCCTTGACAAGTTTATCAAAAACTATTTCTGTAGTCGGGGCTTTTTTTTTGCTTTTTTTTTTTTTTAAACATGTAACTTTTACAATTATACACACACACACAGCCAGTTTCCAACACCTCAGGCATTGATACTAGATAACATGCACTGCAATACAAATGAACATGATTAAACAGTTGTACTGCATGTATAACATTCTGTACAGAGTCACCAAGCACCATCAAACAACAATGACAAGTCCATGTTGACCCAGAAAGACAAGAAAAGACAAAACCTACTTTGGTTACAGCTTAAAGCTAAAAAAAAGGTTTCCACACGGCAATGGTGAAAAGCATGGGTGAGCAGTTTGGAAATTAATAAATGGGGGGGTTACACAAACTCAAATCATGTCTCTGCAGATCACTTCTGTACGACGGAGAGTTGGGGCCATGTCGAGGAAAACGAAAGCCGGAGATTTCCCGAAAAGAAAAGTTGTAATATCACGGAAATAAAGTTGTAATTTACGTCATATTTATGAGATTAAAGTCATAATTTCAGGCTCCGTGCCGATTAAAGGGGGAAATATCGGAAGATCAGCCTCTCGCTGTGTAAAAATGAGGAATATGGAGTTATACTTGAGTATAAGTTTAAAAAATAACTAAATACTTCGTCTTCTGTCTCATCAGCTCCTCATCTTCATCAGTATCAGGACTTTGAGAAGATTGTGTAAGAAAGTGAGTCTATTTCGAAGACACAAACTTGGAGGAGGAAATGTTTGGTAGTGGTCGACAGTGAGATTATCATCGGTCATATATCTGCAAGAATCAATGAAATTGGAAATCAAGATTTGGAACTGCTGACTATGATTTTCATAAAAGGATAATTTATATTCTCGTGAAATTAAGACTTAATTCTCGTAAATTTCGAATTCCTTCTCGATTACAACTTTATTCTCGTAGCGTTACGACTTTATTCTCGAAACTTTCAGAACCGATTTTTCTTCACCGTGGCCCCGATACCTCCGCCAGCGTCATCTTTCAAATTGAGCTTCAAGAGCAGATATCTCTTCTTTCTTGTTTTATGTTTTTTTTATAACTGCAACATCCCATTTTTTTCAACTTGACTTCACTGTTAGACTCCATCAATAATGTCAAGTGTCCTCCACAATCACAATGATGCGACACTTTCAGTCCTGGAAAAAAGCGTTTTTCCAGCCGCGGAGGGTCGGAAGAACTTTGTGCTCCCACGCTTTGTGAGAAAGAAAGAAATACAAAAAAAATGCGTTGATGTCATTTAGTGACATTGACGTCGGGCTCATGACTCAACGTCCCGTTCGCATCGTGACTCCGCTCAGATACTGTGGTGACTGCGGCCGGGGGAAGTTGGCAGCATCAAAGTGATTTATACCAGCGAGTATCTGCGACTGTGTCAACACCAGCTGCACGTCAGGAGCACTCGCGAGTTAATTCATTTTGGTGGGGGGGTGGGGGGTGGGGGGGGGACGAGACGAGACGAGCGCCACGATTGGCAGTGCTTTTTCGGCGTTTTGGAGGTCGTACATCACACTGGGGCAAAAGACAGAGCGATGAACACATTATGCTGAGAACATCGCTGTTGACAATGCCCATCCATTTTGATAATCAGTTGAGTATTGTGCCAGCGCCGGCCTCCGAGGGGCCGGCGGCGGATCAGGATCGACCGATTTCGAGTCACATCATGCGCTGCTTTGCGAGGGCAAACAGAGGCGTGCCTGGCGGTGCAGTCGGGCATGTTATCAAATGCCCAGGCTTGATTAACAGCTCATCAACATGCAGAATTAAACAGTCTGGCTAAATGCTTACCCCCCCCCGCCCCCGCCCCCTTTCTTTTACCCTGACGACAGACATTCATATAAAACTATGAACTTCTCCAACATTGAAATAACCCCCCCCCCAAAACGTTCACTTGCAACCCATCTGCATCCAAATGATTTCAACATTTTTCAAAGTAAAAGTCCACATTTTAATTTCTTCATGACAGGCAACAGGAAAAAAAAAACAGAAAGAACAAATATTCATCTAGACAATTAAAGCTCTGAGTCACATTTCACTACATTAAGCATCACATGCCGAGCTACAAGCAGGGAGCTAAGACATCAGTTGGACAGCACTGACACGACTATGACTCTTGTCATGCATATTTGACGACAATCATGCACACAAAAGTAGGGTAAAGAGCGGGGGGGGGGGGGGGGGGGGGGAGGTTGCACAATGTGGTCTGTTCGACATTATCGTGGCGTTTCAGCAGTTGCCATCGCGACGGGGCAGAAAAACTGGACGAGCGTACAGATTTGTCTCCGATTAGCAGTTCCGATATGTAGGTTCAGACGCGTTCGCCACAAATCTGATAAACTCCGAGTGGAGCCGGGTTATTTTATCTCGAGCCTTTTAATTAAGTTTTATCTCGGGCGCCGTTTTTGCTTGATTTGCATCCGTAGTTTATCAAAGTGCTCTGACGTGACGCGACGGAGCGTTTGTCACGCACGTAATTACGTAATCGTACGATAAAACAAATATGTTTGCGTGAATTTCACTTAAATCGTTGAATTTGTTGAATGCAAAAGAATCTTTTAAGTCCAAGTTCTTTTTGCAACAAGCCCGGAGGGAGTGTCTAAGTGCATGGTCGTGTCGTCGAGCGTTCGATGCCGTCAGTGCTCACAGTGGCGTGCTCAAGTATGTCACTTGCAGGCCACCGTTACATGCAGGCAACAGGACAGAGGATCCAGGAGGACAGGGTTCGGCGGGGGATAGACTGGGGTCAGGTGCCTCTACTTTCCTTGTGGGGGACTCTGGCTTCTCGGGAGCCTGTGTCACACAACTATCAGCAACAGCAGCAACAGCAATGCTGAGGGAGGGGAGTGGGAAACAGAGAGCAGTTACTTTGGCATCCGACTGAGAGAGAAAGATAGATTAGCAGGGAGGGGGAAAGAGACAGAAAGCAATGGGAGGGGTACGAGTCTCCGTGCTTCATTTGTCTTGAGAAGCATTCCTGAGAGGTGGAGGCGGTGTGGTCTCCGGGCGTCTGGTGCGAGCTCGGCGGTGGACCTGCCGGCCGCCGCACGGAGCCCAGGCGTGCGGCAGGACGAGCCGCCGAGGCCACAAGCCCTGGCAGCGCGTCTCGTCTGATGCTTGATGTCGCTTTGAGTATCAAATCAATTACAAGATTCTGGAGAGTGGGGGGGGGGACGTCTGAAATATGTATTATAATCTCATCATGTGAGTTGATTAAAGGCTCGTGTGCACCCTCAGCCAGATTCTGCACAAACCCCCCCCAACCCCACTTGTTTTGGTCCTATTCCCAGGGAGGATGGTCGCCAACCTCTGCAGCATCCATCCCATGGGAGTGTGGTTTGCATCTTGTATATCCAGTATACAGCCCCGAGCCTAATGGAAACCCTGGCAACCACTGAGCTCTATGTCGTGACCAGGTGTTTTAGACAAAGACGACAAAGGATTCAACTTGAACGCTGATTTCTCTCTCTCTCTCTGCCGAGAAGAGATTTCTTACTACTCTTCCTAAAGGGACGGCAGAGAGACTTTTATCACCTTCGCACAGAAATGATATTTCAGATTGTCACGGGCTCTGTCGCTTGTAGTTCTCTCAGCTGCGTCATCTGCGACTTCTGTTTTCCCTTCTGTGTGGAGGCAGCAGCTGGTAATGCTCAGAACTGTCATGGCCCCTGGTTTGCAGGCAGAACAAAATTATCTGGCTGGCCGGAGGAGGGGTGGTACGGAGTAAATAAAGCTGGAGAGACGCAGGGTCGCTGAATCTGTACCAGCAATCTGCCTGGGAAACAGGTCTGACTCATTCTGAAATGCATTCTGAACACTGATCTCCAAATTAAACCACCTACAGATGTTGCCTTCGCAGGGTTCACGCAATAAATACCTCAACCACCACCTGAAGCCCAATCTCCGGGTTTTTGTTTTACTAGAAACTGTTTTGAATAAAATAAATTAGCAAATTTCCGGGAACATCTCCCCTCGCTTCCTGATGATATCGCACCAGAGGTGAAGCTTGTCCCGAGAAGAACTGGCCGCACATCGTCCTGTGATCAGTCCTGATTAGAACAACACTGTCTTAATGGGAAATGGTTTCGCTGCAGCTCACATTACAATCAAGTAACCGCTTAATAGCTGCTGTTCTAATGATTATCATCTATTCTATCTGCCACTGTAAACAAAGACAAACTCGCACTTCTTTCACGTCTCGGTCGCGATCAGATCATTTTTCATGCACTGACGTGTGAGAAGAGGAAGATCGTTGGCTGTCAGAGAGAACGCGAGGGAGGTAACGACATGTTTTTTCTCTGTCCTTCCCAAAAATGTTCCTCCCTCACGGACTGACAAGAGTTCACACTCCATCTTACCACCTGTCCAGCCCTGCTGCAACACTGTCTGGGAGAGGCGTGGTACTCACAGGTCATTGTCTGTCTCGGTGCGGGTCTTCTGCTGCCGCCGATGGACCATGAAGACGGTAACGGCCACTCCGATGATGAGTCCGATGGCGACGACGCCGCCGAGGATCCCTATAACGCCACCCGGGGGCCCCTGTGCCATTGGCTTCTCTGCGGAGAGGAGGAGACATAACGGTGTCAGATTAGCTGCTTTCTGAGTAATTGATGCTTCTGGGTTGAACTTAAAAAACGGCAGCCAAGACACAAAAAAGAGAGAAACTCCGCCAATGTCACATCTCAATGACGCCCTCGGGCGAAATGAGCAATAAATCACAAAGACTCTGGACATACTTCAGAAACTGGTTAAGGATATTCTCAGAATGAAGCAGGAATCCATCCAAAAAGAAGAAGAGGAGAGAAAAGTTTGACTCGTGTAAAAAGAAAAAAACCCGTTACAAGTCATTTGACATCACATGTGCCAGCCTCGAGGGTCTCTGTCGTAAAACACGTCCAAAAACCCTATTTTCAGACATGTATTTCAGGGTGAGCCCATTGTCCCGCCCGGGCCTGGCGCTGGGTGAATACCTCGCCGCTGTGGTCACTCGGCAGCAGCTGCATTTCTGATGTGTTCCCCCCTAAGTTGGCTCGGCTTTGACAGTGAACCCACATGCACTCTCCAAAGCATGACAGACCTATTATGTGTCAAACTCCGTGCCAGCAGGGGGGCAGAGAAATTCAAAATACATTTTGGAGAAAGAATGTGTTTGGTTCCCAAAGTATGTTTTTTTTTTTTAATGTTATTTTTCTCCCCCCCCACCTTATTGGGTTGAAGTGTGCGGCTGTCAGTTGGACCGACTTGTGAAGGAGACATGAAGGTCTAGTAAACATTGCAGATTTATAATGTTACTCTCTCTGCACTGAGTTCAATCCTCCAGTCGCCCCCTGTGTTCATAAAGCCGAGGTTATTAACTTTAAAAAAAGGCTCAGGCCTGCAGAGGGAAAAAATGAAATTCAAGTTATTGATGAAATCTTTTTTATATAAGACCTGCACGAGGTTAAAATATGTCCGCTAAAGGATTTACAGAGTGACTGTAAACTAATTCTCAGCTGCATTGAAAGTTGAGATCACAGCCGGTTGTCTGCAGACTTAACCACACCCCTCTTTCTGTATTCAACCACACCACGATCTTCCCTTAACCTTAATCAAAGCGCTTTTATTGCCTTAATCTAACACAAACACACACACACACACTCTCGATGTGATCACAATGCAATGCTTTGTACATGAGAAACATATTGTGCACGTTGAAAAATGACAGAAAACTTCATGCACTGCATTAAAAAGAGACGCAATCAGCTTCGGAACACGAGGAGTTGAGAGTTGGGTCGAAATGTCAGAGGATAAAACTATTTGTTTTTCGCTCGATTCGTTTTCCTTTATCTTTTCTGATTTTACGCCTCTCGCTGAAATTAATCATTCCGTATTTCAGGGGGTTCAGTGGAAACTCGGTGAGAGAGAAATTCAAAAAATAGAAATAGAAAATAAAATCCCATGCCAGTATTTTATTCTCGTAATGAAAGAAACCACAGAGAAGCAGACAGACGTCCTCCAGGTTGGTCTCATCTGGCTGTTTCCCTTCAGGTCACAGTTCAGGTGCAAGAAACACAAACAAGCGTCACGGTGACTGTCAGAGAAAGAGAGAAGTAGTAGATGAGGAGCGTCGCACTTTCCAAAAAGAAATTCACTAGCGTTTGATTTTTCTCGGTGTGTGAAAAAAAGAAACCAGTCCACCCGACGTCCAAGGGCACAGTCGCAGTGATGAAATCCAGTGTCATGGAAACGTGCAGCCCGACTGCAGCAGCTGCAGGAACAACTGCTCTTGGATAAAGTTAACGCTCTTTGGTGGAGTTTGTGTGTCTGACGGGCAGCTTTCACAAAAACACACATTCTGATAACGACACAGAGACAAAGCACCTGTATTCTGTGTGTTCTAGTACTTTATTGTGTTTTATTTACTTCGGGAACGAGTGCACAGTTGTTAGTAGTTTATTAAATTCTATTTTGAGTTGTTTTAATTCTTCGTATCTGTTTTATCGCTGCTTCGCTCTATGTGCAAGGCCCTTGACATGCTGCTGTCTGTCTGTCTGTCTGTCTGTCTGTCTGTCTGTCTGTCTGTCTGTCTGTCTGTCTGTCTGTCTGTCTGTCTGTCTGTCTGTCTATCTATCTATCTATCTATCTATCTATCTATCTATCTATCTATCTATCTATCTATCTATCTATCTATCTATCTATCTATCTATCTATCTATCTATCTATCTGTCTATCTATCTATCTATCTATCCAGATGCTTGGGTTAAGTGTGATATATGTGATCAGTGATTTAAAACGGCCCCTCAAAGGATTTGAAAACAATTAAAATAGCCCTTGATAGGTAAATGGCTCCCGACCCCCTGCTGCGTTAGATCAGAATATAATTCATCCGTTGTGAAGTAGATAGAAAGTCAAATCACTGGCGGCCCCTCGTGAACCACCTGATACTGGATTGTCCTCTATTGTCAGAAGCTTTTTTTTTTTCCTCATTGCAGCAAACAGCACTTGCATCCGTCTTCTTCAACGAGAGCTGTTCAAACTGTCCTTTTCAAGACGAGGGGCCAAGGGACCAATCAATGTTCGCAAGGCTGTTGTGACGGGACGCCGCGAATTCTCACCATCTTCCACTCTGAAAAGGAGAAAGCCTATCTGCCGCCCCTCATGATGTCTCCATTATTATCTGGCCGTCCCTCCTGGTAGTGACAGAACAAGGCCTTGCTCCCAGGGGGGGCTCTTCTCAACAGCCCCTGCCTGCTCGCTTGATTCACTGCCAGTAATGACGGACACAGAGGACGACTTCAATAGCCGGCACTTCGGCGCACCTTGTAGCATCGCTGCCTCAAAGTCTGTGATCACACATCATGTCCATCAGCGTCGCGTCACGCCACAGTTGTTGCTGCGAGTGGTCGCTCTTATAACCCATTTACATTTCTTTCCTGTGATGCGTTTCATTAAAACAGGCGGCGGAGCGGCTTTGAACACTGATCTGGCTGCAGCACGGCCACAGATTTATAAGCTGGAACTCCTCCTGTCGTCCCGTCGGGGCTACAGGGGTGAACGGGCTGCATTTCAGGGCCCTAATGCAAATGCCAGACACAATAGTCTGTTGTGTAACACACACAGGAGTGGATGAGACGGCCATTTCCCTGTTGTGGAGCCGTAGGCGCTTGGCACACAGGATTCAGTCTGTCACCTCCCACAGGGTAGGTAGAGTGAGCAGCGACTGGCTCTCATATCGAGGGAGAATCGTTACAGAACAAATAATGGGCTTTTATATCATAGCATCCCAATCCTGTGAAGTACAATGGAGTATATGAGCCATATTGAAAAAGAAAATCTGAGATTTCAAGAATAAAGACGTTATTTCATGAGAAAAAAAACATATTAGAAAGTAAATTTGTAATTTAATGAGTTAAAAGTTATAATATTACCAGAGTAATGTGGTAATTGAGAAGAAAGTCGTAATGTCACAAGAAAAGAGTCATATTACAGGGATTCAAATGTGTTTTTAATAAGTTTAAGTTGTAAAGTCTTAATATTGCTAAAAATTAAGTCGTAATTTAATGAAAAAAAGCCCAAAATATTACGACACTAAGTAAAAAACTGACTTGGAAACAAGCAGCAAAGAGAACCTGTCGGATTCCACACCTGAATCCAGAGTCTCTGATATAAGATTGTAATATCAAAGGTAATATCATTATTTTTTTAAATCTTCAACTTTTCTCTCATAATATTAAGACGTTATTATGAATCTTTGACTTTAAAAAAAAGTAATATTACTACTTTATTCACCATTTAAGCGGCTCTGATACTCAGTCGTACGTTTCAAACTGTGATGAGATTCCTTTCCCTCCTGTCCGTGTGGATATGAATGTTGTGGAAGGTGAAACCGGATGATTAGCGAACACGCACCATTACTCTCTCTCTGCACAATAATGCTGAGCTGGGATCCTTTTTATCACAAAAGCGAGAGCTACTCTGCACAGAAGCCAAACCCCCTCCGCTACATGTGCAGCCAGAAACACACCTTCAAATTCAATTAGTGCAGCTCAGATAGTTTATCATTGCACCAGATAACTGGTGGCTAAATGACTCAATTACTACGGGGAGTGTGTTTCAAAGGGCAGGAATTGCTGGGAATTTGGAAAAAGTAACAAGACAACAAAGGTCAATTCTATTTGGAGAGACAAAGCTGCGGTTTCTAACACTTCGATAACGCACCGTCGGATTGTTAACGACATTAATAAACCCGGAGGTTATAGTTCAACTCACGCGCCGCGCGAGTCGAGGAGAAATCCGATGATCTGGCGAGCGCGGCAAACAAACGAGTCACTTCCAAATATTTATGAATAACCTTCGGGTTGTGCCGTGCGTGCTACTTTTTTTTCCCCGACGCCCGTGACTTACTCCTGTGAAAGTAAATCGCTATGGAAATCCCCACCACACTGCACACAATGGGCAGTGCTACACGAAGAGGGCTTCGTCCTTGGTGTAGAATAAAGAGATGGTGGATTGCCAACAGTAACCGGCACGGGGGGGCTGAGCTCCCGTGCGCAGGAAGTTCTCTGCAGAATGCGACAGTGCCAGTAGCAGCGACTGTCTCTCAACTCACTGCACATTAAAGAGAGGAACATACTAAGTGGGTGAGGCAGTCGACCACGGCTTTCATATAATGTAATGCAACTGCTTTTATTCTAAGTATGTCTACAACGTTCTTGTCTGGGAAAGGATGGAGGAAATCATGCACTTTCTGCTCCGCCCGCAATTTGTTGCAGAGCTCGGGCGAAGGATCCGAGCGGCGTTCACACGACTGAGTGGAAGGTGAAGTGAAAAGCTGCAGAGAGCGTCGTCTGGAACAATTAAAGCAAAACACGACCTCCTTCAATGGAGGTGTCGCCAAAATCAAGAAGGACGACAACCCTGCAGAATATACCTGTAAAGTACAAAATCAATTAACCCCTCACCTCCCCCCCCCTTCGAGTGGAAAACCTGCATGAAAATGTGACCCAGCTCTACTGAGTAAAGGCTGCTGTTCAGATATGTCTTGTAGCTGCCACTGAAAGATTGCTATTGATTTTCAATAAGTGTAAAGCACCCCTCCGCGCAGTAGCTCTCTCTCTGCTGTCAGTTCACCACCGTGGCACATCTGAGCTGACAGACTTGACCTTGGCTGCTTGTGGCTGCAGCTCCGTCTGAGGTGGCGGCGGCGGCAACCTTCATTCCTGTCACATCTACTCCCCAGTGTTCATTGAGCTGCACCAAATATATGAGCTGTTGTTGTTGTTTTTCTCTGCTGCACAGTACAGTCCAAACACGGGCTACAGTCACAGGCCCGTGCACAGTCCTCCTGCAGCTTTGATAGGCTTTGCGGCATTACCTTTACGTCAGCTGGAAGCCCACGGAGAATCAAATCTCCCTGACAATCCGTCAAGATGGCATCATTGGCTCAGTGCGACTCCAGCCCGGCAGGTTGCTTCTGTTTGATGCAGTGCAGACGTGCAGCCAGCCACAGGTCTCAGGGGATCCGGGGGACACAGAGAATTGCTGCTTTGAATGTGATTATTTCTCACTTATTCCTCAGGCAGAACCAAACAGAGTTTTATGCATGGTCCCAGCACGCGGCGAATGCTATTTAGAGAAGATCTGGCAACATTTTCATGGTGCAAAAGAGGCTGATCAGCCGAAGCTGCGGCTCCTTTTTGAGTAAATGTGAAGTGCATGCGGAGCGGCAGAGCGATTCGGCAAATGGACCGTTCCAAATGTGAGAGAACAGTGTTATCTGGAGCGTCAGCTGCACTCGATAGCCAAAACATGTGGGCTCTAGGGTTACCAGTGTCCCATAGAACACGTTAGTCACACATACCAGAACAGGAAGGGTTCAGGTGAGAGGCCAAAGGGTGAGATATCTCCAGCTGGAGCTGGACGTTGCCCACTCCAAATCCAATCTGTCACAGAGTGTGCGGCTACGCAGGATTTAACTGGGAACAGGTTTTTGTTCTGCGGACTTCTGCCATGTACCTGCTGAGGTTCATCAAGCTCTGGCACCAGGAATTCACGGCTTTAACGACGTCTTTAAATGTACAGTCAAGCCGTGGCAATCTGACAAGAGACAGCAAGTGTTTAGAGGAGCTGTAAGGCTGCACAGTGATGGTATTAAGATGATATTTGTGCAGCGCTGCTTTGTAGAAATGTTCCAGTCGCACGTCTGATCGTCGTCCAAGAATGGAATGCGGCTCCTGGCGCTCTCTCGCTCGCTCCCATCAGAAATTGTAATTGCTTTATCCTCCACAGGGGCCACGATACTTTCCAGCAAAACTGGGGAGTTTTCAAGTGGACAGATTGAGAGTCTGGCTCCTAACCCTCGCCAGCTCCACGCCACCGGTGCCAGTCTGAGACGGCCACCTGTTCTAATACCACAGTGACTGGTTTCCTTCCTCCGCTCGCACGTGTTGCCAGTCGAGCAGCCCAGTAAAACAGTGGAGGTGTCATCTCTCTATTCATGACTTGTACACTTACGTGGATGTAAATGTCCGGGGCTGCTGCTAATTTATCTGGAGGGAATTTTTTTAAACAATCTTTCCACTTCGGGTAAAAGCTGCAGGACCCAATAAAGAGGAAAGAAATGTAATTTAATGTAGTTCATGAATTTGTATTTCTCACTGCCAACTCCGGGCAGCACATGCTGTTACGTTTCCCTCTCCCGCCCCTGCTGGAGTTGGTAATCTCGTTAAAGTTCAATGTTTCCAGAGCTGTCTCCTCCTGTGGGAGCCGGGGGTTCCTGATGTCATCCTTTTTCCCCGCAGTAGTTTACCCCCGGGGGAGGTCTGCATCCTATTTCACCTGGATTCACACTGATGGTCTGTTTCTCCACCACCTCTCAGACCTGATGTGTCAAAGCGGAGATAGGGGCTGCAGGCGATGCACGGGGGGGGGGGAGGGGGATTGTTTTTGTGTGTGTGTGTGTGTGTGTGTGTGTGTGTGTGTGACTGTGTGACTGGTCTACATCACTCCACAGAGAGCAGCACTTCATTAAACGCAAATTGTTAACACATGGGATGTGTTTATTAAGATGAAACCAAGCCCATTATGGAAGCTAACTCTACTGGACCTGCTGGGCCTCCAGGAAACACACCTGAGCCCCGAGGAAAAACAACAAAATACTCTTTTCTTCTTTTGTTTTCGTTTCAGAAGATGTTTTCCGAGCCTAAGCCGAGAGCCGCAGATCTCCACGCGACCACGCACGCATCAGCAGGAGCGTCTGGCGCGCCGCTGAGTCCGGCGGGGAAGACGGCGCGGCGGCGCGCATGCACCAAAGCCCCATGTCAGTGAATATGAGATTGCAGGCTGCCAGGCTGATGCCGACGCTGTCATGAGGTATTACCTCCTGTGACAGGCTACATAACAACAGTTCTAATTAAAGAATGATTGGAATGGGTGGACCACTGCCTCCTAATGGGGGAATAAACCGCAGCATCCCTCCAGGAAGTGAATTGCACTCATTTATTAACTTCAGGAAGCTGGTAGCTGCTGTCAAGATGTAATAGCTTATTTAAAAAAGCCATTCTGCCCATTAGCTTGTTCACGCCGGCACTTTAATTAGAAAAATATACATATAAACATACAGCAGCGTCACATACAGTCGGCTGTCGGGCTGTGTGAAGTGCACAGAGACGCTGCTGCACTTTCCTTTGCCATGCATCACCACTAATCTGTACACTGGCTCCGGCTCCGGAGAGAAAGAGCTGGCCAAGCGGTGCTGGTGATGGAGCTCCCAGTCTGCTCCAGCAGGCGCTCCAGCCCTTTCCGTGCCCTCGCTGAACTCCTCTACGTGTTGAATGTTAATTTATCGGCTGCTCCCGGGCTCTGAACTGGAGGAGCCGCGGCGCTTATACAGATCCGTACCCGTCTCGTCTCTCCACCCCCCTCCCTTCCTCTCCGAGTAAGCAAAATCACTCGTCTCCCCTCTTGCCGAGCGCCATGAGGTCACAGACGTAATTTTCTTTGCCTGGTTAAAAGCTGACAGGGTAACGCACCCAGTCACTCCGGATACGTTCGAGAGCGGGTTTTCAATTTATCAACACTTGGCCTAGTAAGCCTGAAAATCCCATCCCCAAAGGCCGCCCCCCCCCCCCTTCCCTTCTTCCTGCCTCTGCCGCTAAGCGTGCGTGTCATCTCGAAACACCGTGCACACTCAAATGTATTCACTTAACCTCTGTGCGATTGAGAGTTAGATGTGAAATACAATATATTCATATTCCTGCACGGGACTGTTTGTGTTCTCACTGGAAAATTACCCATTGATTCCCGCGTGCACGCCGGCCGACCTCGGGATCTCAGAGCAGGGAATACGAATCCACCCCTTCAATATTCATTTGTTTTTCTCGCTCCTGTCTGACATTTTCATTCCGTCTCGGGGATCTGTCATCAGCTGCTCACGCCGAACATTTGATGACGTTATTATTTGTTTGTTTTCGCTCTTTGCATTTTGAATTCACCTCCTCAGACACTTACGACACCTACGGCAGATGAGGCTTACTTGTACTTCACGCCTCCACGTGTCACCGGCGAACATGAAGTCATCTGCTTCCCTTCAAAGGTGCGAGGACGTCGACGTAATCTGCAGGTTTGGGTCTACGAGGCTCCGCGTATGAATCCTCCCTCTGACATTTTCAGTTTTATGTGCCATAAATCCTGATGCTCATAAGGCCACCGTGAGGACGGGGGGGGGGGGGGGGGGGGGGGGGGGGGTTCACCCCTGAAGTGATGAAGAGAACCGAGCGAAAATTAGAAACCTCAAAAAACTCATCTGCAACTCGAAGGGAAATGACGTGCGTGTGCAAATCTGAGCAATGACGATATTTCATCTGGATGTCAAATTAAGAATCGAATCTCCCCCCCCCCCCCGTGGAAGATTATGTTCTAATAACATCTGGGGATGAAGGAAGCTTAATCACACACCTGACATTACGCTGATGCTCTTTATAACTCCGTTAAATGAATTGTTGACGGGGTTATTGTCGTCTCACGCAGACACATAAAGTCACGGAGCTCATCACTCAGAATCATTGTCCAAATCCTAATTAGAAATCACCTAAATGTTGTGATTGATCACGTGCACGCACATCGCTCGATATCGCTCCCAGGCTCCATCACAGGCTGGTGACAGTTGCCTCGGTGAACTCTCGGGGCTGAGTGTCCATTATATTTCAGCTGTCTGAGAATCCCTCTGCTGGGTTTGGTACTTTAGCTTCAGCACATCAGGAGAACCACTGTAGCCAGAGGTGAAATACGTTTTTTTTAATTTTTAGGAATTTATACTCAATTACCACAGTCAAGGAGGTTATTTGTATGTTTGTGTATAAGCAAGATTACCACTGGACGGATTAGCACAAAGCTTTGTGTGGCTCCGGGTCAGGGGGGTGGGGAGGGGGGCATCCAGGAATAAGTTGCTCTAAACATTCTCCTTGGTTTCTCGGAGAATAATAAATGGATCGTGGTGAAAGAAGAATCTGGGATATTTGTGTGTGGAGTGTGGTGCAGATCAAAATAAAAGATCTTGTGGATTTTAATGTGGTTTCATCATAAGCACACAAACAATGCAACATGGGCAAAAAATATTTTCCAGTATCCGCCCCCTGATCTGGATCTGCATCAACATTTTAATGAGTTCTTTTCATATATATATATATATATATATATTACATTGAGATAAAGTGTTGATAAAGTGTTTTTCAACATTTCGTTGATGTGGGTGTGAAATTTTGATTCAGCTTGATTGAATTCCAGGGGACTATTGGGCCTTGGCAGAGGAATGTGCCACCCTCACTCAAAATAGCATCAGTCCGCCTGTGAGACTTTTCATTTTCTCAACCTGTAAACTACTGTTGTTCTTTTTCTGCAGTTATAAAGTATATTTAATGTAGGATGATGGTAAAGAAAAGAATCTCACACAAAATGAAATCCATGCACGACTTCTTCCTTCTCTTGGGGGGAAAGACACAAAACAGACAAAGCTCCTTGGGAAGCCACTCAGGAGATGACCGTCTCGCAGATAACCATCTCGTCTGTCCTCTGCGGGTCGGAGCCGAGACGGAGGTGAACCAACATGTCCCCCGACGTGGTGACACCCGTCGGGGGGAGACTTCTCAAAGTTTGAAAAATCAGTGACGTGAGCGTAAAAAGGTGCAGAGTTGTTGTGTGTTTCCTGAATTCCAAACCCAACGGATGTCTCATGTCTCAACACAGGAACAAAAATAGACTCCGCACAACAAGCAGCGAAAAGAAATGAACTGCAGCATATTTCCTGGAATGATTCTCAGGCCCCGACTGTAATCTAACATATTAATGATGTTGTACCGGAGGAACCGTCACTTCACCCCATTTATATTTATAGAATTCAAATTATCAGTTCTGTGCTGAAGAAGCTTATTTCAATGCAGATTCAGAAATAGTGCAGGAGGTCTTTCAGAGGACACGTTGCTCTCCTGAAGGAAACAGCTAAACGAGTGGGGCTCGTTCCTCCATTAGCTGACAAACATGTTAAAGTAACCATCACTATCTTGTGAAAGACATTTGATTTGCTCGGTAGACAATAGTTTTATACTCAGTCGCGATTAGAGCTAAATCGTGTGTCGGTGTGATTTCAGCCCAAATGTGGAAAACAAATCAACGGACTGATTAGTGGAAACAGGAAAAGATAAAGTCAATACGGGAAAACTGATTAGATAAAACAAATATCCCAGCGGTTCTCGTCTAAGCCCCCGTTTGCCGGGAGATGACTTGATGTGCTTTAGCAATGACGGTAACTCTATAAATTTCCCAATTAGAACCAGATTAAATTGGTTCATAACGACACACACAACAGATTTGAGCTGTTTGTCTGACACATGACGGAGAAGTGAAATTCCAAAGCCCTGATGCGAGTCGTGTTGACGTCGTCTTTCCAAACTAGAAATCAACTAATAAAGAAAAGGAAAAAACAATTTTGGATGATGTTCTTGGATCAGAACAAACATTCGCTGGATCATAAGTAACAGAACCTCGTACGATTCGACTCTGTGTGAGATGGAAGGAAATAAAAACTGAGCACATGCTCCCCGCCAACAGAATCCACACGTTCTTCCCTGTTGCTGAATCAGTCTGCGGCTGTTAGATGACATCACGTACCGGAGTTTGTTCGAATTTGTCGGTGCTCACGGAGAAAAAACGTCATTTCTCAGCTGGCGATTTTCAAAGAAAGCCGAGAGCTTTGCGACCGCTACGTGTCCACGTGCACGAAATACATGGAAAGTCAATCAGTGTGTGGTAGATATAATGACTCCCAGTTAGTCAGGACAATTCCACTGGTAGGTATGGCCTCCATGCTGCTTTAACGGGGATGCAGATTCCACAGACTGGCACTAATGTGCACTTCATTGTGGTTTATGGGAAAAGCCAGGCTGCTGCAAAGACTCTGCAACTGGCTGTTTTCCTCCTGTGCTCGAGATTTCAGGCAAACACTTCAGTGAAAACATGATGCGGCACTCACATGGCAGGGGGAGCAATCGATGGGATGGATGAAATGCTTTCATCCTGGATCCCTCTCTCTCTCTCTCTCTCTCGCAGCGGAGGAAGCTAAAGAGAATAACACAGTATGGGTGCATACCGAATTTTCCAAGTGGAAATAAACCCCTTAAAATTCACACAGGGGGATTCGCGGGATCTCGACAATCCCTCCACCTCCGCTGCGGAGAAAATACAATTTGTGTCGCCGATCTGTTTATTGTCTCAAAAGTGAAATCCGCACATGAAGCTGAAATCTCGGCTCTGATGTGACAAACGGAGCCGACGTGTCTCCGACAGGCGAGGAGGCTTGAGCGGAGACAGTCTTTAAAAAAAAAACTGTGCTGACGCAGCAGAGGATGACCACTGGGACGACTGGGACCACCATCGCCGCAAACTGTAATTTTACGGCCATTACACCCCCCCGATGAGGAGGAGAACTATTTGAGAATTCTGCCGTGAAGGTCAAACCCCCGAGTCAAAAGAAAAATCATTGAGCAATCTCAACAGAGCAATTTCGTCTGCCTGTGTTTTTACCCTGAAAAATGAGACGGTATCCAAAGTAAAATAGCAGAATCCATAAAGTTGAGTATTTCGGATGATTTTTGTTTCAGATATTTTCACTGTGAAGCAAGAGCACGAGGGTATTTGGGGATTATTTTAACTGGCGGCCTGAGATTGATTTCTTTAAGGGCATTTGGGCTAATATACAAACCTGACCCGCCCTCTGAAGTCGGACTCAGGGTTTGAAGTCAAAAGACGGAGGAGTGTCCTCCCCTCGACGGACAGAAACAGCCTGAACTCAGATCTGCTTCAGAGCGTGTAACAGGGGCGACTATTGTGATTCTGCACGCATACCATCAACCCGTCCCCCCCACCCCCTCACCCCAGCTCTGCTCCGAGCACTCGCTGCTCAGACAGACACCAGAGTTTCAAAGGAATTTCATCGAGCTGCTGAAGCTGCTTACTTCCACGGCTAAATACTGCCGGGGAATCTCAAGACTCTGCCGTGGTCACTGAAAATGATCTGCGGTGGGAAATCTAGGGAGGAGAAGATGAAGAAGAGGAGGAGGAGGAGGAAGAAGAAGACCCCCTAAAGAGATTAAGGCTGTGCAAGTCTTTGGAAACAAAAAAAAACGAGGGCACTCGAAGCAAAATGTTTTCTACATCCCCGCTGCAATTACCTCCGGCTGAGAAGCGCAGAGCCGAGTTTGGATTTGTCCCTGTTTTGATATAAGTGCAGCTCCCTTTTCAAAAAAAATATGCACGGACACGCACACGAGGAGTTTAGGGAAAAATAATCTCTCTCTCTCTCTCTGTGCAGGACAGTGGAATGACACCGGGTTTAAACATTTACACGTCAGCCTCCATTTTGGGCTCCGTTTGTTACTTTTGGAAACCACTCAGCTGTGGTAAAATGAAAGAAGATGTCAATATGACCCAGTAAAAACACTTTTTTTTATATCCTCAGCAACCCAGGAAACACACACACACACACACACACACACACACACACACACACACACACACACACACACACACACACACGCACACACACACAGCTTCTCCCAGAATCCAAAGCAAACACATCTAACCTTAACCCTACCTTGACGGCAGTGACACAGTTCATGGAGACTGAGTGAAGATTTGGCCGTGTGATGATTCTGCACATCACAGCTTCATCTTTCATTTGAAGGAAGAATATTTTTTTTTGCTCCATCCCCTGATCCTCGTGCAGATTAAACAAAAATGCGCTTCTTGGTGACGCTGTATGTGTTTTGTCTGGGCTATAAACTCCTGCTGCGTTTGGAGTCACAACATTGTTGGTTTGACAACTGCAAACATTGAATTTAGAGAAGAAAAAAATGCATGAATTAGATGCACTGAAACCAACAAGAGACCAAAGACAAAGGCTGAACTCAAAGCCGACACAGACAGAGGAGCCCCTGCTTTGTGTTGCTGGTTCGTAAAAGACTCACGAGTTGTTGTGCCTCGACACTGCATTCATTTCAGATCAGACTGTTGCCACCGACCGTCCCAGTGCAAAGTGGATCCTTTGACTGGTGATCACGTGGGAACGAGGGGGGAACCGCTCTGGAGACGGGTCGCTAAATGGTCCCGTCCACAAAAATGCTACCATGTGGAGGTTCTGCAGCGCCATTTACACCCGAATGCTCCTTTGTTCGGTTTCACTGGAGCTGCAACGGCGTCATTTCAAGGGGGATTGGAAGCGAAGACCCCGGTGGGCAAAGTGTTTCAAAAACCAGATGCACAGAGCGAGTATTCAGCCTACATGAATATTTGGCTTGGTGAAGTTTCCAGCGTGTTTCAGACGCTCTATGAATAGTGCTGTTGGACAAGGGGGGGGGGGGGGGGGGGGGTTAAGACTAAATATCATCGTGAGCAGTTGAAGTCCAGCTGCATTTATCAGGGACAAATTGAGTCATTTGATGCAGGAGTGAAATGCTGATTGTTTCTATTCCCATTGCAGACAAATGACAGCGGCCCCGGCTGAGGGGCCTTCTACTCGAGTGTGTACAATCAGCCGTCGTTTGTTTCAAACTGTTGATTTTTGTGTGTAGCTGATATATTGTTCCACAATATAGCCGACATCTTAAAGCTTCTTTTCATCGTTTGCAGCGTCCGTGTTAAACACGTATGAAATGAGGCTTTAATTGGATTGACAGGTTTATCAGGTGCCGTTTTTTTGAAATTGTAAATTATCCGCTTTCTATTCTATGAGAGCAGATTTCACCACAATATGTTTTGCAATGGAATTCTGCCGTCGTCAGTTTTCCCCTCTTAAAAAACAGCCGAGGTTCCGACTGTACAGGTGTTAACTGCAGTTAGTTTACATTATATTGAATAAGTGCACGAGCTGAAACGTTTTCCACTCCCGCGGACGGGTCTTCCCCTGGAGTTGCACCGACTCGGGTGAAGTTTCATCACTTTGTGTCAATTTGCTGCTTCTAAAACTTGCTGATGTTCAGTCTGAAGGAAAAACCTTCACCCCCACTCCTTCATGTACCACGAGAGGCACCTGCAACCCAGATCATACTTCATCATACTGCTGCACGTCAGGACAGTAGATGGGAAACAAAATTCTATATTTCATTTGAATTCAATACAAATCTGCTTAAACGATGCATTTAATAATGTGTCTCTGCAGAAACAATGCTGTGGTTACTCCTCCGGCTTTCATGGACCATCTTTTATTCTTAATTAATAACCTGTCGTCCATCCATATCATTGTATTTGGTTTGCATCGAACCCTGCACAATTAAAACCCAAACACCGTCTCATTGGAACGGTACCAGTAAAACCGTTTAAAAGTCCCCACTGCACCTCTGTGCTCCTTTACGACTCAAAGGGCCATTGACTTTCAGAGTGCACCTCGCTGATTAATCTTAACAACACAGGGACGGATAGAGGAGCCTCCAGATCCAGTTAGCTTCCACGCTCACCATCTACTGATCTCTTTCACACTGCTTGATTGCTCCTCCTGGATTATCTGCTGGATGTGCGGCCACGTGCGCACCCCCGTGTGCACCTGTGTGCGCAATGTGCATGCAAGTGTGTGTTTTAATTAAAGTTCGAGCAGGGCCGGGGAAAAGTTTAATTTAGCGAAAGGCAGGGTGAAAAATCGTCTGGTTTTCTTGTCTTCATTTCGGTGTCGTCTCTTATCTTCCTTTAAGCTCGGTCACTGCACAGGTTATCGCCAAATTACCAACAGAACTCATTTATTCTTCAATTGAATTAGGTCCCGGAGAGAAGCCCTGCACATCTCTCTCCTTTATAAAACAACCCGCCTATCCAAGCTACAATGATTAGACCACAGCAGGTCCTGGATCAAACGCCTCAATCAGACAACACCGCTCGTCCTCGCTGTCCGTCTCTCGCTTTGTCTCGTTAACAATCCGCTCTCTCCTCCGTCTTTCTCTTCCTGCCGAGTCCCGACAACAGGGTCATTTTCCAGGAAACACTTTCACGGATTTCTTTCACGAGCAAAAACTCAGCAGTAGGCCGCCGTGTGACATTTACCCAAAGACATTTTAATTACAGTTTTTTTCTCGATTCCGTTGAAAAGAAATAATGTTTTGAGAACAGGCGAAACAAAGAGCGAGTGCACAATGCGACGAAAGTCATGCTCCGAAATGTCTTTGTGCTCTTAAACCTGAGGAACAATCAACACAACATGACACTAAAGCATTTACACAGTCAACAGCGGAACAACAACCTTGACACTGAAGGCAGCAGAGAAACATTTGCCTAGAAACTTAAGTGTTGTTAGACCACGAGCTGTGCATCAAAGGTGATAATACGAATGCATTTATGTATTTTCTATTATGCTATTATTATTTCTATTCTGTAATTTGCTATTCCTAACAAGCAGGCAGCAATTTACACTCACATTCACCAAGGACACTTCCATATGCAGGCTGGCAAAGCCCGGGAATCGCACCACCGCCCTTCTGGTTAGTGGCCGACCCGTACATTGTCCAATTTGTATAAAACTAATGAGAAAGCTGGCTTCCCCTCCGCAGGGTTTCCCCCCCCATCGCGATCGGTTACACTGCGACATATCCAGTTTAGTCCCTCCTCAGATTCCGGCTCAGTGACAATCCCACACATCTGCTACAGATTTGCTGTTAATTTGTACAAAGTCTGAGCAGAAAGTTGACGCTAAATCTTTAACTCGAGGACTTTGCTATTTCCAATAAGATTTCTCATTTTTGAGACGTGGAGAGAATCGCGTGAAATGAATCCGATAGTATGGAATGTACGTGCGGCTCTCGGATGGAGAAACAAGGATAAAAAAATGCAACCAAACAAACGGCAGAAACCAGAGGAGGCCGACGAGCGGCAGGCAGTCGCACCAGAGGAGCCAGATTCTGTCTGATGACCCCTCGACTCCTGCAGGTAGAGGCTGGTCCACAGACTCCCGACTGCATATCGACTGTGTTCATCTCAGCTGAAATTTTCCCATTGGCCTGGTTTTCGGTTTCACAAACATTTATTGGAGACAGCTGGGGGCCCGGCACCATGAAGAAAGTTCAAATTAGCCATGTCTGTCATGGGGTAATTTGGCAACACTGGGCCTAACATTGGCAGCTGCGAATAACCAGTATCACAAAGCTGCTAACTGGCTCTGACGCTAATGATGAGCAAACAAGATGCGAGATGCACTTGCGCATGAAAAGTCACAAGCGATGTCAAACTGCTTCTGCTGCCAAAACAGAGGAGAGAGGAGAGGAGGTGAAATATGTATCATAACAGTTTGGAATTATTTTTTCTAACAAAACATGAAAGTGAGATATTAGTGAGATTATTACTATTGCGTGTCATTGGTCCGGGAATTACTAATCATTAGAATTGGCAAAACACCACTTTTCATCAATAACAAAAGGTGTTCCACATGGTTCTGTTGTAGGGCCCTTTCTTTTCACTGTTTATATCAAGAATATTGTTTAATCGTTGACATATTGTGACGGAATTCTGTCTTTTAACTCTTTTCCTGAATCCTGAACAAGCTGCTCCTGCTATTTTCCAGAAGCCAAAGCCCAAATCCACAGGTGTTGATGAACTTGATCTTTCTACTTCAAATAGACATATGATGTGGAGTGTCACATAATATAAATATCACTGCATATGGTCTCACATAAGCCTCATTTAAATTTCACACGGACAATCCTTGTGCCGGCAAAAGGTCAGTTGTTGCTACAGAAATACAGAATGTGGAAAATGGCTTGTTAGGGCCCGACGCCGACGTGATTCACCGACACACATCCTCTTCCGCTCTGTCTACTAATCTGATTCGACCTGCTGGTGATTCCTGTAGTACTACAACACAGCTGTGTTTCTTATCCGGAGGTCGGGCGGTCTTTGGGAAAGACGTGATGATCACCGTTATCTTTTTATCTGTTGAGCTCTCCGTGGAAGATTAGCATATCACCTGTCAGACCTCCTTTGGTTCTCAGATGGGCTTCATCGTCTCCTCTGAGCCGCTCTCGCCTCGCGCTCCTCGAGTCAGGTTTGATCTCGGGAAAGACTGCTTTTAGTTTCAGTGCACCGGATTCTTTTGCAAATATTAAATAACCTCCTTGAAAGCTGATTGTAAACCTCCCAACCGCTACTTGTAATTGCTTTACATAACTGTATTTTACTCTATTTTCTCAAAATGTTGATTATTTTTGAATGTTTTAGGGTTTTCCTACCATCTTCCCTAATTTGTTGGTTTTAATGTCTTTTAATAATTAATTATGATATTGCCTCTTCAGGGGTTTTTTGGAAGCAATTTAACTTGAGCTGATTTCTAAGAGAGGATGATGACACAGCTATTGAACGTCTTTCCGTCTCTGCGTATCAACGCTCACAGTGAGGAGCAGCTGGGACCGATTCATGTTGATAAATATTGAGTTAATTTTACCGTGTTCACGTGTTCAAGTTGCATCAAAAGTGGAAATAAATAGTGCGAAGAGAGACGAAGTGAGAATCCCGGGAGCATATATAGACCAAAGATGCATCACGGCATTCGTGGTTGTTGGTGCAGAAGAGGAGACCAGAGGGGGGGGGGGAATACAGCAAATGGCTGACTGTCTTTAATGGTGCACTGGAGTCTGACCAGGTGAGACCAATTTTCCTTAACAACCCCTCGACTCCGCATCCAGCCTCCTGCGGATAGTTTGAGTTCGTTAGCTGCCGTTCGTTGTTTTTCTCCCCCCCCCCCCCCCCGGTAGTAATACTGTTTGGGACCAGTGCATCTTGAAAGCTGACGCAGGCTCGTGGAGCTTTGACACAGCAGCTGCGGAATCTACTTTCAACAATTGGCAACAGAGTAGAGAAAACTACTCGGCTGGCCCATAAAGTGTAATTGAGGATATTCTTGACTGTTAGTGTGTGTGACTCCAAATTAGTCACTATAGAGACTAAAGAGCCTCTGTTTGGGTCTGCACTAACTGCTCTTGTCTTTAAAAGTGGCCCCGGTAGCTGTTTGACTGTTTGTTTTTTTTTACACCACCTTGTCGCCAATATTGGAGCCAATATTGTCCGATAAAGCCTCTGGGGGCATTAGCCAATATCTTGGGTGTCTGGTGTAAACAGTTGATATCCGGGCAAAGACTAGTTTCTTTTATCACACAGCGATACTTTTAATACATGTTTCAGGTCCAGATGACCTTGTGGCGGATCTCTATCAACAGCTAGCCGATAGACGATGCATTTCGGTGTTCCCCCCCCCCTTTTGCTCTCCGCACAGAAGGTTTACAGAATCTGTTTATAGAGATTAACCTTGTCAATCTGCTACTTGGTGTTGGAAAGGTATGTGTTTCTCAATGGCCGTGTATAGAAATGACCTGACAGCCATTAAAGTGAAGCAAAAACATCTCAGCTACGGTATAGGTCATAACCCCCCCCCCCCCCCCCCCCCCCCCTCAAAGTACATACCGAATAATTGTTTTCCACGGTGGTTCCTGTAGTTCTTATCTCACTGGTGTTTGCACAAGTGTTCATGTTTTTTCTGAGGTAATTAGTTGAATTAATTGTATTATTATTACACAGACTCCGGCTCCACATGATGTCACCGTTGCAAGACGACATCGCCCGTGCTCCTGGATACTTCATCTCTTTAATAGTGGGAGGAAGTGGGGACGTGTGTCATCCATCTTTATTTACAGTCCATGATTTTTTTCGGGGGGGGGGGGGTTGTTGAACGCAGTGTGAATTAAAGAGACAGCAAGATTTGAAGGTTGTAAATAACTGTCACAGAGCTGATATTTCATCACTGAAATATAATTCTCCTGCGGGTTCTTTTCATATTAATCATTTCATTCTTTGTCAATATAAATTATTTTTTATTTCCTCTCCCACATGCAATTATAATGTTAGTGGAGCTTTAATGTAACGTACCATGTTAACCAGAAAGAAATTGCGGTTCGTTGGCGACGCCCATTGTGGTTTCGCCCGGGCCAATAAGATTATTTGTGCCGTGTGAGAAATGTTTGCATAATTGAAACCCCACTTGGTCGGTCGCTCTGTACACAGCGAATACTGCAGTATAAATATTGCTTTAGATTTATTCCTACAGTATCTATTGCCGGAGAGACCTCTGCTCTTTGAAGACCGCCTCTCTCTCTCCCTCTCCCCTCTTCTCCCACATCTGCTTTCAGTTTTCTGTGTGTATGACAAACAGCTAAGAAATTCCAAACTGCGGTTGTCCTAAGCCAGCAGCCCCTCCTCCAGCTTTCTCTTGGCAGGACGGCTCATGTCTCACATTTAATCACGAATGCTTTGCCAGGCAGCTGGGCCTGAGGGACATTCAGCGGGGGGAACGGTAGAAACTTGATCCGGTGAGGCAGGCAACGTACAGTTAAACCTCTCCACAAAGACCCGGGAGCCAGGTCATAACAACACCATCGTGATAGTCGAAACCAAGAACAACTTTGCTTTTGGCCGCAGACCAACAGAACGAGCGGTTATTTCTTGTTGGACGTCGGCATCGAATTAGAAGAAAGTGGCAGAAGAAAACATAAAGTTTAGAAAAAGCATCGGGGGGGGACTTCTAATGGCAAATTAACTGAACAGATGACAAAATAAAATGAAAGAGGCAGCATCGTTCTCTTTGCATGCTGTCCCCCCCCCCATGAAAGAATACGAGTCTTGTCTACTGTATGAAAACGCAAACAGTCGCCAGGACATGTGTGATCCATTAAGCGGAGCAAATTTAAAGCTCCACCAGTGGCCAGCCCCACATCACAGTCTCCAAAATCCTCCTTCACATCCATCCTGTATAATTGCATTGTCAAAGAGAACGCTCCCGGCGAACAGATAATTGAGTGGCACGTGAGCCTAATCGTGTCCCGAGGGCATCGGGAGTGAGGAACTCTTTATCTCACGAGTCTCAGAGGAGAACCTTCCCCTTAATCTCACTCCGAACTCAAAGAGACGAGCCATTGGTGGTCACCTCTCTCCCCCCCCCCCACCACCCCCCCACGCTTCAGGTCCGTGAGGTATTTCTCTCCGACTGTCGGGGAAAAGCACGGCAGTCGTGCGATGTCAGCCACAGATTGATGAAGAAATGTTTTGAAGGTTCAATTTTCCCCTTCGCTGACATCTTGGCAGTGGGCTACAGCGAGTGGGAAATCCAAATTTGCTCGACGTAGACAAAACATAAGTGGAAGTGAGGTGAGGATGACTGGCAGAGACACCTGTCAATCACGCAGACATGTCCAAAAGCATATTTCCTATCCAGCTTTGACATTTTCTTCAACCGAGCGAGGATTCGCCAATCTACGGCCTAAACGAACATCATGAGGGAAAATTACTCTTAATCAAACTGTGAGGAGAAATCAATGTGTCAGTCTCGAAGGAGCCGCATCCTACAGCAATTACACTCGGCTGTGTAGCCTGAATTCCAGTATCCTGGAAATTGCACTCACATGGGATGAGTCAGCTGGTCGTGACTCAGCGTCCAATGGGCTTGTAGCACGTGAGACTTTCACGTGTGTGAGATTCATGTTCAAGGTCTTGTCACAAACATGCAATCAACCCAGTCTCCTCCTCCTCCTCCCATTACAGCAGCTATAATCAATACCCTTATACTCCCAGTGGATCGCACGTTCCCGCTGATGAACCAACGGGGGAATTCTCACCAGACGCTGCAATTCCCCCCCCCCCCCCCTCTCGACTCCTCCATGGAGCGTTTCAACACCTTCCAGCTCACTGTGTAGGTTTTATGGTGCGCAGCCTTATTGTTCTGGTTCGCTCCCACTGTTGTTAGAGTGTCGCTCTCGGCTGCAGCTGTTTTCAGTTAAAAAAGCTCTTAAATGTCCAACTGTCCACAACCTGCGTTAGTTACGGAGACCAAAAATAAAGTGATGAATTGGACTGAGCAGAATATGACTCCATCCATCATGTACATGACAATGCTGCAGGTTTATTAGTTACCCCAACTTCTCCGAGCGAAATAAACCAGATCCTGGATTTAACTAAATAAGTTTAGCATCGATTTGATTAAAGAGTCGTGTCAGCAGCATTGAGGAACCTTTTGTAGAAGTCGGAAACTAGAACAGGAAACGGAGCACGTACCTATTGTCCCGTTGAATTAAATCAAGCCGCACACAAACACACACACACACACACACACACACACACACACACACACACACACACACACACACACACACACACACACACACACACTTGTAGAGATCAATCCCTTAAATTGAGCTTTTTTCCCCCCCATCAAGATCCATGAATTATTCCCTTTGGAAATTGGAGAAAATGTCCAACAAACCCAGACAGAAAAAAGCCCAATCTCACAAAGTTAAAGTGATAAAAGAAAGTTGTTCCCAGACCCATGCTGCATCGTTCCGTTTCGTCGGAATCCGCTCAGTAGTTTTTACGTAATCTTGCTGACAAACAAACGGACAGGAGTGAAGATACAACCTCTTGTAATTCACGGTATATGACGAGTGGAAGGTTTCAATAGAAAGGGAATAGTAAGTAATTAATGTCAAGTTTCCGAGAGGACACACGAGGTATGACAATGTCTGTGCGGATGATTTATAATACTGTTTCAGTTACATCCTTCCCAGGGTTATTTTTAAAACTCATTTCACTCTGTCATCTGAAGCACAACTATTCAAATCTTTGTCCAGTAGAAATTAATAACCCTGGCCGGGCTCCAGTGTTTGCCTGTCATGACTCATTAGAGACATCTGTAGTAAGCATGTCATTTACCCACTCCCACACCACACAGCTGACAAAACTGTTCCACGGGAGGCCGACACTGCCGGCGGGGGGGGCGGGAACACCGGGTTGTTTCTTTAACTTTCACTCAGAGTCGAAACGAAAGGCCACGACCGAGGTATCCGAGAGGGGGACGGGTGTGAGCCGCACTTGATTGTCAGCATAAAAAGCGCCGCGGCACCGGAGACGCACTCTAACGTCATTATGAGGCAGCAGGATAATTACGGTACAATTTGAAAAACACCGGGCAGAATCAGATTTCTATGAAAACCCGGAGAAAGAGATGAAAATATGTGGTTGAACTAATGACCATGAATTACAAATGAATCGGTAACTTCATAAGAGAAAGAGCTCTTTAAGAAATATTGTTGAAATTCAGATAAAACTAGATTTCTAGATCCTGTTACATTGAAGTACAGTTGAGGACCCAAACACAGATTCCACACTTTCATTGGACTTACTGGAAGGCAGAGGTATCCGTAAACACAGAGACTCAAGTCAGGGTCAGAAATGAGGAGATAATAAACTGCTGGAACACTGACAGAAGCTCAGGAGACTAACTGGAAACCAACAACAGGCGACACACAGGGTTTGAATACACAAACTAACAAGACACAGATGGATCCAATGAAGGCAGGTGAGCAACGAGGAGCGGGAAAACAGACGGCGGCAGGAAATAAAAACGGGAATAACCTCAACTTTTAAACACAAACACAAGGTTAAAGTCTATAAAACACAGCAAAAAGTCAAAAAAAAAATTCCACGAGGGAATAAAACAGAAGTTCTCAACAAAACTCCAGACGGGGGGGCAAAATCATAAAACATTAAGACTTAAAAAATGGTTGTTGGCGTTTACAGGGTTTAGCGATAAACAATTCTATACTGAGTGTTTGAATATGGGCACCGCTGGCTCTGCTGAGTCCCAAAAACAATGTTTAAAATATGGAGAAATACTAAGAAACGAGCCTTGGCATCGGCGCGGTATTCAGAGGAATGGTTTTTGGGGATCAGTAACCTCAGGGCTTGTCTGAATAATCTCTCTCTTTGAGCCCAAAACAAACATTCATTGTTCCCAAAGTCCTCCACCGCAAGAAAAATGATGCACACATCCAAGAAATGTCCTACCAGATCCCTGTTTTGTTTCTGGTTCCCCTCCATCCCCGGCTCTCTAAACAGAGAGAGCGTAACACTGTGTTTACCCAGCGTCTGGGCAGCTCCAGTCTGAGGAGCACAGGCGTTGACTGACAATGCCCCGGCAAATGAAGACGTATAAACCAGTCCTTCCCCCAGTTACTCTGGACTCTCGCAAATACAAGAAGTAAGTGTGTTCACATCAGCTCCCCGCAGCCCCCTCTCTCATTGATCAGCTGGAGCGCCGGGGCGAAACGCACAAACCCAAATCAACTCCAGTCCTCTGCTGCTCCTGGTTGTTTAGTTATTTCCCCCCCCCCAGCCTCTACACACACGCCACCGGCAGCATCGACATTCGGTCGCTGCAGGGGGAAAATATTGCTCAATTTTCAACCGTCTGTCACGCAAAACAGAATTATTCCTCCCCAAAAAAACCTCAATGTCAGGCTGATTGAGGAGCTGCAATCAAAAAGACCATTGTGCTGCTTTTTTTAAATGAAAAAGCCAATTATACATTTGGGGCTTCATTTCAGCCCTGGCTTTTATTTTTTAATTTACTGGAAATGCAGAGCTGCTCCTTTTTGCGTTTGCAGGAGAGAATATCAACGTAATAGCGATTCCTGTCAAAGCCGAGGCAGCGTCCTGCAGGGGGGGGGGGGGGTCACCTCATCTTGACATATAAACTGGTGAAATCATTAGGAAGCGCAGCCCCTGGTCTTTCACTGCGGCGCTTTCAAGTCAGATTATAATGTACCCGGCAAACTTTCAATACCTTTGTCGCGTCTCTGCCTTTTTCTCCGCAGCGAGTCGTGAATTCAATGGAGAAAGGTCCCCTCGCGAACACAATAGATCACCTGATTGATGGCCGTTCCTGAAAGAGCTGCCAGAACAAAACAAGACCCTCTACTCCAATTCCCCGAGAGCCGATGAGTTTTGTCGGGTGTCAAAAACGAACAAAAAAAGGGAGGAGAAGCTGATTCATTCGGGCCCTGGAAATAGATGACAGGAGAAGAAAGCTGCAACGCGAGCGGCGGCACGGCCCCCACGCCGGAAAAAAATAAAAAGGTATCACCTGACGGATGAACAGGCACTTAATTATGAGCTACACAAAATCACATCAGGCGCCTCTGCGATGAAGTTGCTCTGAAACACTGGGAGAGCTGCCGTCGTGCAAACGGCACAAGTCTTTGTCCCGGAGACAAATAACAGAGCGGAGAGAAAATAACAAAAAACCCTAATGTACGGAATTATGTTTCTAACACAGTGACACTGCAGCAATGGTCTTTACACCGTGAGAAACTCATTAGGTTCCATTTTGCCGAGGCTGTGAAGACAATTTCACCACATTTACTTGTTATTAGTTTAGCTTTTTGTATCCGTTGTTATTCAATTAATTCCCGATCCACAAATTCTCTTGTTGTTTCCTGTACGATCGTTATGCGTTTGGCGTCGGCAGCAAAAGAAATGCAATCAGAACATATTTAATATATATTTAAGCTTTTTGTTCCTTCTTCCTTTATAACGTGTCTTTTACCAAAGTTATTATAGTTTCACAGTATTTAGACCATAGGCTGTAAATAAAGATGGACGACGTCCCAATCGCCCGGCTGGTGTACGGCAGGTGTTAGACTCGCCTCCTCCATGTTATTCATCCACCCACATACACCCTGGACACGTCGCCGGGATATAACAGCGCCATTTTAGAGTCTCTAATTAACCTTATCCCCAATCCTCACGTCTTCGGACTGCAGGACGAGGACGGAGAACCCAGAGAAATCCGCACAGACACGGGGAGAACATGCAAACTCCTGATAAGTTTGATGCCGTCTCATTGGTCGACCACGTGTATCGGCGGGACCTCAACAGTGTGGTTCAATTCATGGATATTGGGAGCAAGTGGAGACCATTTTATTCCTGTTATAGTCTGTTTCTTTTCATATCAATACATCTGCCTGTTTGAAATCTACAAAGCGCCGCAGTGGTCATAGAAAAAAACGATATTGAGGCCAGGTTTCACTACGCCGAGGGCTGGAAATGCTGTTGCGTGCACAAAAGACACAGTTCCTTCCCATGTTTTGATTAATTCATGCACAGGAGATGAGTGTATTTATACCGAGAAGCAGCACAACAGACCGGCCTTTCCCAGAACAAGGTGTCGGCTCGGGGGGTGCTTGCTTCACTCTGTCGTCCTTCTCACTTTTCAAAGAGCGGCTACATGAAATCTTTATTGCGCCCAAACACACCTCAGACGATACCATTTATCAAACCGTGCCGGACGTGGTGAAGTTAGCGGGAGGATGAATGCGAGTGTTTGGTTATCGAAATGAGGTGTTTACACCAAAAACATGGAAACGCGGGGACGTGCGGTTCGGTACCTGTCGGCCGAAACAATTTGTCGCGCGGATGATGGATTATTCTCGTTTCTGGGCAGCTGAAGCTCCTTTGCTGGGAAAAAAAAAAAATCCACAGTGAATCTGTGTTACAATGAATAAGGTGGTGTATGCATCATCCAGCGATATCACAGCATCACAGCATCACAGCGATATCACAGCATCACTTCAGCACTCTCCCAAAATAAATACCTTCGAGAGTCAAGGAAATCCTAACAATCCGAAAAGCCGGTGACGCTGCTGGTGTTGTTCTCTCACACTTTCACGCTGCAACACTTTGGAAAGTGAGGACGTCAGAATAAAGTCACTAACCCGTGGTGTCAGCTCGCTCCAGGCCATTTTGAAAAGTCTTTGCCATAAAGGTTAGAAAAACGAATGCTCCCCTAAATTTAGGGGCAACCGGTTTGACAGCCGGGGGCTTCGGGGAGAAAGGTGGGTCTGTTGTGCTGGTACTCAATGTTTTTTCATGACAATACCGATATAAATGTGTTGTTCTCCTTTTCCCTAATATTCAAAGCCTGGGAGATAAAGGTCAGAATACGGGTGCACTCTAAAGTTTAGGGGCGGCTGTTTTGACAGAGTAGTGCTTTGGGGAGAAAGCCGGTGAAAGTCAGTGCTGTTTATATACATGTTTAATTCATGCGCACAAATAATTCAAAACCTGGGAACAAATTCTCCTGTGTGCATACAATAGCATCTCGAGTGCTCAGTGTAAAACATGGCCTTCATATATATATATATATATGTATTTTTCTGTCTTGGCCTCTGCAGTTATTCTCCTTTTTTCCGCAAATTTTCGACATCTTTTCTTGAATCTCAATTAAACCTTGGACACAAGAGCCACTTCTGAAGCTGAGGTCACTTTCCTGAGAAGATGCCAAGGCCTGAACTGATTTGAAGAGTCTGTTAAAGAGGGTCCATGGACCTTTCCTCTGCAGGTCTCTTTATGAGCTGTTATGATAGTTTGTTGTCATTATTCTCATAAACTGAATAAAGCGGCATGATTTTTTAAAATTATTTTAATTAAAACATGCCAGCCTGGCTTCAGTAAATACATTTCACAAGTTCCCGTCAGTGGTGTAGACTGATTAAGCTGCTTTCCTGTTGAAGAAGAGGTCGGGAAACAGGGTTGAATTCTTTAAATTGAATTAGTTGACTTTGTGCAGAACATTACAAAAAACAAAAAAAACAATCCTGCAGCCACCACAGCGTCGCTGCCAAGCTGTTCATCCTGGTAATGCTGATAATTGACAACACTTTAGTTTGGTTAATTTGCCTCTGGGTTGCTCAAGAGCGAGCGGCCCCAAACAGTGCAGCTAATTGGTTGAATCGTTTGACCTTTGAGTCGGTTAAAAGCTTTTTAAGTAATAAAGGACTTTAAGGTTTAAGAGCAGGTTTGACTCCTGCCAATCATCGTCACCCATGACATCACGTGTCAGAGGAATGTCAGGATGTCTCTTTTAAACAAAAACCTTCTTAATTCTCATTCGTCCAAACCTCACAGAAGAACACACACTCACACAACACACACAAATAAGCTCGTACACCACACGACACGACAACGGCCCTATAGTTCAAACAGGCCCTGGACCATAAAGGAACAACACCATAAAACACCGATTCCTCTACAACACAAAACAGCGTTTCATCAGGTTTAGCAATTTACCCAACACTAAATAACACACTTTTTCCTCGCGTGCTATAATACAACATCGCTCCCAAGTGCTGAAACTCCATTCGACCGCTATAAATGAAACAGACCTCCGTCTCTTAACATAGCGCTACACCCTGTTTACTGCTGCACCGGAGGGCATGGGTCTGTATGTATCTGTGAACAGCCAGTGCAGCTGATGCTTCCACGTATATACTGTGTGTTCGTTGCCCAGAGGGGAGAAGTAAAGTTTATTGAACTGTATTTCTCTCGATGTGTGATCGGGCCCCTTTCACTACATTTTTAATTCCAGTTCCTCGAACACAGTTGTGTGCGTAAGTGAACATGTGTGTGTGTCGGGATAAATAATTGGTTTAAAGCAGTGGTTGAACATTTTTGAATTATTAAAATATGTGTGAATATGTTATTGAATTAATAATAACGTCTTTCTGCTGATTAAACAAAATGGATATAATGTATTAATCAGAGCTGTAGCGGCGGTCTATTCGTAGGTTTGTGTTAGCGTACGACAGCCGGTTGCCCCAGTTTTCATCCCTTATGCTAAGCTAAGCTAAGCTAAGCTAAGCAGCTGTTGGCAGTAGTTCCATATTTAATGTGCAGTCATGTAGCATCAATCTTCTCTTGGCTATAAAGAAAATTAGCTCATTTTCAAACTATTCCTTTGATTTAGTTTCCCAGGAGAATGTCTGAAGAGGGTGCTGCATCACCCCCTTCAGGTGGGGGGTGTAACTGCAAGACAAAATAGTTTTTAAATGTTTTCAAGTACACATCAAGTTAGCATGGTTGTTTATGAAATGCCTAACTCCGACCTTTTTCAATGATATTCGATTTCATTTTAACAACGTTCAGTGTCACGACTGATTTCACCACCAATAATTTCTGATTTCTTTATTAATGACCTCAAAGCCAAACAGCAAAGATCTGTAAGGAACAGAGCAGCAGCAGCTGAAGCCCCCCCCCCCCCCCCCGAGCACTGCTGAAGATGTTACTGCACAGCAAAGACAATTTAATTTAAACCTGCTTAGATTGTATAATCAGCTACAGGAGACAGCAACTACAACAGTGTTCCCCTAACTCGGCCCCATGCCATGAGATTTCTGCCAAAGACTTATCGTGTGTATTAAACTCAAACTTTAATACTCTAATAATATTTTGTGTGATTTAAAAATTGGAATGCTGTGGTGGGGGTGTAGTGTTGGTTTCCTCTTTTCCTCGGAGCCCATAAAGTCCCTTTAAAAACCACTCCTGCTGTAATGATGAGAATAAAAATACCATTATACATTTATTTGAAAGGTCAGTGATATATATCAGTAAACCTTTATTGACGGAACAATCATTTTAACCAAACTGCCGTTTCACTCCCCCGTCACAGTGATTGTTCATATTGTGCTGCAGCTCAACGCCGGCTGTGTGTAATGGTGGACGGATAAAACACTGTGTTCGGAGTGATGTCCTCTGAAGACAGCAGAGGACGCTCGCCCTGGTCGTTATTCATTCATGTGATTCTGTCATAAAGAAAAGAAAAGTCGGGGTAACGCGAGTTATGTCTCGACATACTTCTCATACACTGCGGCTGAAAAGACGTGTTTTCGGGACGTTTTGCTTTGGGGGTTTTTTCCGGCGTCGTGAACATGCAGTGCTGCGGTTTGAGGCCCCAGCGCCACTCGCAAGAAAACATCCCTCAACTCTGCTCATTGAAATAGCAGAACAGCCCTATATGCAGTGTGTGCCAGATATACGTCATACTTACAGTGTGGATACGAGCCGCGTATAATCTTGTCCGTCGTATTTATTATCACAACCCAAAATAAATAAAGGACAGGACAAAATAAAATGCATCTGACACGAAGCGAGAGATGGTGTCGAGAGTGGAGCCGGGGTTTGTTTGGTCAAGAGAGACACATTATTCCACGTTACGCATGAAGCCCTCGGCCAGGCTTCCACTTGAATACCTCCTCTTCAAACAGGAAGCTTTTACCCCACAAGGCTTTTCATTAGCAGAATGGAAACTTCTTAAATCAACATTAGTGGCTCACGTTTCCCTTTGAGGGAGGCGCCTCATGGCAGGACGTCTTTGTCGATACCTGCACATGTCGAGTGAGTCACTCCCTGGCGTTGTCCCGCTTTAAGAATTACCTGTCGGAGCCCCCCGAGACGCATTTGCAAGTGAAAGCATAAAATGTTCCGAGCATTAGTTTGTTATACGGCGCTGCTGCAATTACCCAAGAGTGTTATCTGTCATTCTGACAATGTGGAAAGCGAGTGCGTGGATTTAAAGCCGTCGACTTCAACAAATCCAGGTCCTGATTGTGTCGAAGTGCTCATGTCAGGGCGGAGTGCAGCGGCTATAAAAGTGATTTGACGATGAAGAACGCAGAGGGAGGTTAATGCAAAGCAAACACTGCGATACGCAAAAAGTCCAAGGAATAAATAAAGATCAACAAGTAGTTAAAGTAGTCAGAGATTCCACCGAAGCTCACGGGCCTCTGGCAACAGCTCTGCAGAGCGACGTGACAAAGCTCCGAGTGATAATCAGCCGCGTCGCCTCCGTCCTCTTCAGGGAGAGACATAAATAAACATGTCATCAGTCACATATTAAATTATGCTCGCACATTTCCAACTTTGATTAGCAAATTAAGGCTCAGATAAAATATTTTAACATCTCCTGGCACTTCAACCAGAAACAACATCAATATATTTAAGTACAGGACACGTCTGATATTTATTGACTTTTTTTTTTTTTTAAGTAACTGCTTCCATAAATCAAAGCGGTTCCTGGTGCATCAACAAACTCCTGTAATGTGGATAGTAAAAATTTGGAAGACGCTGCAGGTGAGATTAAAAACATATAAATCTTTCAAAACCCCCAGTAGCAGAAGTTCATAAATTGAACTCCTCACAGCCACAATAAGAGGTTGTCTTTAAAAAATATTTTTCTTTCTGGTCTTACAGCTTGAGTCTGTTAAAAGTTAAAAGTTTGAATCCCCGAAACATTCCCAGAGAGTACAGTATGTTGTCGGGTTTCGGCTCCGTGGAGTCACACGTCGGTCGTGGTGCTGTGAATCCTCAGTGTCAGGAAAAAGACGATGCTTGTTGGAATGTGGACAAGACGCCGGGAAGAAGGAAAGAAGAAGATATATCGAGGAGAGTCCATATCGCTCATCAGCTGATTAGCTTGCTAGCTAACATGTTTATTAAAATACTAAACGGTCTGATTCATGTCTTTGCTTCCTTGCAAACATTTAATCTGGTTATTTTTGGACGTATATCCTGCGTCTGGAGATACTTGACATCGATTGGTTTGTGGACAGGCGAGCGTCCTACGTCGGGGGGGGGGTTGCATTTCCCCCGTGATATTATGAGATTACTAAATTATGGTCAGAGGAACTTCTCACGCCTGTTCAGCTTAAAATAAACTGAAAGGTCCAAAGGTCCGGACCAAACAGGGAAGGCGTGTGAATATTTCTGAATATTACAGTGGCTCAACAAAGTTCACTGTACAAAATACTCAGCATCAGTGATATTTTTTTCCTCAACCCTGTAATTACTGTTGCCTCAACTCACCCCGACCTCAACCACGGTATTTGTTTCTCAATCGTATGTGATTTGGTTTGGAAGTTATGGACGCGTGTGAGTTATTTTATGTGAGCACTATGAGTGAGCGCACCGAGAGCATTATGTTATCTGATCTCTTTGTTTATTGTTTTTACATTTAATGTAGAAATCCATCTTTTCCTTCAGCCGTCTTAAAGCCCCGGCATCTGAAACAGATCCGGTCCTGAGGCCTTTTTTCTTTTGCTCAAACGGAGATTTAGATACCACCGACACATTCGCAGAACAAAGCAATATCGGTTCTGCTGACGCGGAGCTCAGCGACTGACCTCAGGTCTGTGTATTGAAACCTGCTGCTGCAGGAAGCCAATCCCCCCGAGGCAACTAATTGGTTGTGACTCGTCATGGCAACCGGCCACGAGACTTCAGGGGAATTGGTCCCAACAGGCGAAGCGCTTTTGAGGATCAGTTGGTTTGTTTGCTGTTTTTTTTTTTTTGCACGCGTCAGCTTTCGAAGGATGGAGTTGCGAATTGCAGTGAACTCTAATCAATGCGTGGCTCTGCATGCGTATATATCTGTACGTAGTAAATCTGAACTTTCACAGACCGGGGTGGGGGTCAGAGCCTCGAAGTTCTCCGCGGCAGATTCCCTGACACGCGAGCCGGTGTAAGACGCGGAACTTTGGACTCAATTAAATATTCTCTGATGACCCCTGGTGCCCAGAGATAATTGAGTGGTTAAGTCAGACGCCCCCGCCGCCGCCGCCGCCGCCCCCGCCACCCGCCACCGCCACCGCCGCCGCAGCAGCAGCAGCTACCTGTGTGTGTCCCTCCTGGCGTCTAATCAGATCCCACCGCTTCATTTTCTCCACTGCCTCCACATCTCGAGCCGCCCGTCTCATTTCCACACAGACTCGGGAAAAAAAAAGCTGCTGCTCTTTTTTTCTTCTAAAACTAATCACATTTAAACTTTAATTGGCACATTCCAACTTTTTTGGGGGGGTTTATAGCCTGCAGTGGGAAACGCTGTCAGCATGAGGTGACGATTTGAATTTGTAAGCATCAAAGGTGAGTGGACACAATGTGGTGCGTGGTGATAAAGAAAAGAAAAGCACATCGACAGTGTCCAGCTATTTTCTACCTCTGTCAGATTAGTCTTCCTTTTAGAAGCTGTAGTTTTGATTATCTCTTCCTGTCGTTTTCTCTACCTTTTGTTTTCATCGGTATCTGTTTATCTGTTTGTTGTGTTTGTTTGTTGGTGTATTTGTTTGCAGGTTTGGATTTTTTCGAATACCGCTGCAAAATTTAAACGTTCCGATGCCTAGATGGTGCCAGAACCTCTCAGGCTCTCCGCTTTTCAACCGTTTAGCTTTAGACTAAACGTTTTCCTGTTGACTTGACTTCGAAGTAGCTACTTGCTAAACGTAGGCTAATGTTAGGTGCTGCCATGTAGAGAGCGTGTTGTCCACCAGCGTGTGGAAGTGATGGTTATGTTGTTTGGCTTTAGCGGATGTGTGCTCACTACTGTTTGCCATTCCAGCAGGACTTAATTCAACTGTTTGGTCAGTCTTGGTTTTGGAGACAGGACACAAGACAAACCACGAGTTGGACTGATAACACAAGTCAGTTAGACGCACAAATTCTGCCCTGTGCAGTTTTACATCTTGAATTCAGCGTTATTCTGTATCCTCTGTAGCATTATTTGTTTTGAGTCTCACTGGCGTTCCAACCGAACGCCGGAGCCTCGGCCTGGTGGCTCTGCTGACGAGGATCGTTTCTGACAAAGGGTCACTGGCCGCACACGACGACAGACATGCCTGTATGTGCTGATGGACTGCCTCCTCCGGCACAGTGGCTCCAAATGTACTGACTGACGCTAATGTACACTGATAAAGCTGTGAGAGTCAATAGTCAGGAGAAGAGAGGGTGGGGGGGGTGGGGGACACTGGATTCTTAATTTACCCCATTTGTCCCATTTGTCAGCGGCTGGAACTCGTGGTAACTGGGTTGATGAATCATTGCGAGTGTGCACGGCGGCGGCGGCGCTCTCCCTCCCAGTGGAGCGGGGCTCAGCGATTCTTAACAGGTGAAGGTTCAGTCCGTGGCGAGCGAGAGCGTCTGGGGGCCGGGGGAAATTTTAATTTCAGCTGACATATTGATGCTGAGTGAGATTTGACTCATCCTGCGCCGAGTTCTCTCCCCCGACGAGAGCGGCGGCCTCACGCACGATGATCACCAAGGACACTGGCTGAGATCTGGAGTTTTGCCCGAGGACATGTTTCTCTTTGTGGACACAGAACATGTCAATACAGACTTAATTGGTCCTTCTGTATCGGTTGTATAGTTAATGCATCACGTTTGAAGATAATAAAGCGTTCTGGCGATGACGCGCATGTTGACATGTTATTTAATTTCATCTCCCGGGCATCACTGTGGAAACTATGAGCAGAATATGTCTCTTTTAGACTAATAATAAAGCCAACAGGTGATAGGCGCATTAAATTATAATCTAGGAAGTCAGCTCATGCAAAGAGCTAGATTTAAATGTGATAGTCTTATTTATTAACATTTAAAATAAAAAAATATGATCTTTCTGCACTGTGTTATAACTGGGACGTGTATTATTGTGCCTATATGAACTGTGTCCATATTAACATACACTAAATTTAGAAGGTGGAAGGTGTCCTTGAAATGTGTCTGTCTGTTCCCGCGGCCACGCCCAGTCGGTGTAATTGAGGATTTCAGGGAGAGCGTCTGTCACAATCGCTTTCATCATCCACGAGCTCCTTCAGGAATTCATTTGCAGAGGGATTTTTTTAATTTTTAGGGGCGTGGAGAAGTACCAAGCACTTCACGAAAGGAAAATGTCAACAAGCCGATCACCCACGCAGCGTGTTCTGCAGCTTTTTACCACTAATACGAAAAAATACAATTCTGAATATCGCTTCACGTGTTTTTCTGTGCGGCCGTGCACATGAAAAACTGTAAGTGTGTAGCTGTGAGCCTGAGGAGGTCGCTCGGGCACAGTGCAGGGAAAGCATTGATAAACAAAGGGATGAAGAGGATGCACACTGACTCCCCCTCCGCCCTCTGAACACACACTGTCTCACACACACATACACAAACACACACACACACACACACACACAGAGAGAGAGCTTCAGTGACACTGGGTAAATGGTCACAGGGACAGAGTATTCCCAGCAGGACTTTGTAGATGAGGGTTGTCAGCACTTTTCTCACCAGAGGGTTTAGGCCTTTCGTTCTGCTCTGGGAAGGCTGAGTTTAATTGGAGAACGCTAATGCGCAGCTGGATAGCAGAGCTGCTCATGCCATGGCTGGCTCTGAAAATGGGAGGGCGTGAAAGCAGGGCTGGTGTGTGTGTGTGTGTGTCTGTGTGTGTGTGTGTGTCTCTTGTAGCTACTGCAGGCATCCCTCAAGATGCCAACCAATTTATTCATGGGATCCGAAGCCGTTTGTTTATGAGCCGCCTCATTTACAAAATAATAGGCAATAATAATTTCACCAGATTGATCCTGGGTTAATCCAAATAATTGCCAATTCATTAGGATTTCACGTTTTCTGGAAATAGAATTGACGCGTTGTGTCGATCATCGGGCGGAAGCTGCACGCCATCAGTCCATCAAGTATCAGCCCGAACATTGTTTCATCAGACAAAAGGCATGTCAGAAAATATTCCGCAACAATAGAAAACGTGTTGCTGCTCCAGCGTGTGATTGTGACACGATTAAAAGGTGAGAGAGAGAGAGAGAGAGAGAGAGAGAGAGAGAGAGAGAGAGAGAGAGAGAGAGAGAGAGAGAGAGAGAGAGAGAGAGAGAGAGGGAGAGAGAGAGAGAGAGAGAGAGAGAGAGAAAATTCAAATGGTTTAAATAACAGTGTGTCAGCGAGAGTCGATATACAGTACGACATAAAAGCTCGATCTGAAAACAGAGATAGAGCTTTCGGGTCGTTACTTCTTTTTTTCGTTAACAATCTTCTTTTAATTTGTGGATGATCAGTGGAGCCTTGTTAGTGTTTAGATTTGTGGTTTGTGACTGTGACTGAATATCAAAGAAAGGAGGGTGAGCTCAGGTTTGGCATATTTTTCTTGTTCTATTTGGATAGAACTTTTATTTTGCAGACCATATAGTCTACAGTCATTTAGTTCAGGCTCCAACAGCGTGTTTGGTTTGGCAGGAGGAGGCCGAGGATGACGAGCCTGCTCCTGAACGAGTCGGTCACTTCGGACGATGAGCCCGGGCGGCGCTAACTTCCACACGAATCATTCTCTCCTGCGGGAAAAGGCCTCGCTGTCACCTGACAAGATGGAAACAGGCGACCTCATGAGAATCAGAAGAGGCATGAGGCAGTGGGGGGGGGGTTTGCCAGCACAGTGGTTCACATAAAGGAAGCAGAGCGATTGACCAGCTGACTTCATTGTAAACAGTAGTTGTTTTATGTAAAGCCTATAAAAGGAACAGACACCGAGCCAGGTGTCGGCGTGAGAACTAGAAAACCCAACACTTCTGATCTATTCATGTTCAGCAGTGGTTCTGTCGGTGTGACCGTTCGGTCGGCCGCAGCATTAAGAGCCGAAGCAGCTCATTGTGGAAAGTGGTTTCACAGGGACGGGGGGGGGGGGGGGGGGGGACCAGCCTGAGCTCAGCCTGAAATGTGAAATGGGCCTTTTTCTGAGCTCATTTTCACTGGTTTGGTCACGGGGGCAGGAATCCGTCTCCAAACGACGTGGCCCTGTGCTTTGGACGGCGCTCCGAGAGAAATTCGTCATCTTCAATCGCGCAATTCGTTGCCCGAGAGACGAGAGTCGAGGAGACGGAGTTAAAAAACGTCAGGATGCAGAAAGTGGGAGTGGGAGACGGGGAGGGACGACCCGGGACGTCTCTGATCCAACGACCAATGAAAATACCACAAGTGAGAAGGGAAATTAAAGCAAGCAGCCTCTTTCCTGATAATTCTCACGGAGCCTTAAGTTTTGTTTGGACTCGACTCAAGACTCAGAACAAATACGCAGTGTGGAATAAGTGACAATAGGTTTTTTTTAAAGTGAGACATGTGTCATTACACATAAAACCTGAGGACTAAGTCGTGACCACAGTGGCAGTTGTGATTCAGCAGCGGTTGAACATCTGACATATAAAAATACTGTTATAAGGTTTTAACTTTGGAATATTTAGCTTTGTGGTCAATCCGGTAAAAGTTCCCAAAGAAAACCCACTTTAGAAATAAATTCACGTGTCTACAGTTCGGTTTGTTGGCATCAAATATAAAGATAATTGTGTTTTCTCCAATAGTTTTTTGAGAAGTACATTTAAAAGAAATTCTTCCCATGCTTCTTCACAAACTTCAGCAGAATTTTTTTATTTTCCACAATATGTTTTTGCCATTGATCACATATGTTTTCTTTGGATGGATGGATGGATACACATCTGACATATCTTCATATTGAGCTACACCATCAACGCTCCTGATTCGTGTAAGAAAGGAAAATGTTTTTTAAAGATGATTTTAATGAGCTCACGTTGTGCTCACGTCGTGAAGCCAGTCTGGTTTTTGGAAAACGAGCCTTTACTTTGGCTCAGAGATGAAATATCTCAAATCGACTGAATTAATTGGCACGAAACTTGGCACCTCAGTCATATTACCAATATATTTAACTGAGATTCACTACATTAACTTTTGAAAACACCTTAAATCTTTGTTTTGATGGTGCGGTCGATTAACCTTCTTCCAAACTTCTACACTCATGGCATGACCGCATTCTTTTTTATATTACATTAAACATCAGCTCTATTAAACCTCTTTTTTTTTTTTTATTATGGAAATCGTTTTTATTATGGATTCACCCATGTGACCCTAAACCTGCACACGCTGAAAACAGGTAGAACACAGGAGGAGGAAAAAACTGATTTTTAAAATAAAGGTTATTAGGAAGGAACTATGAATAAACACTCTGAACAGCATGGGGAGCAAACAGACGTTTTTTTTTACAGCCTGGGGCACAGGTCAGGTTACTGAGCCTTTTCATAACAGCAGGATTTAATGAGAGAACATTTCATAAATGACCGAGTGTAGATGTTGAATGGAAACACCGGTCGTTGGAAGGAATCTGATATTCCCCTCCTCTTTCATGTGGACGTTTTTGAAAGAGTTGACCTCGTTGCTGTTAGTGCAGCTAAAAGTAATTTACTGATCCACTGTTTTGAAACCTCTGCGTCCGTCGCAATGCTCATGCACATGCAGCGGGTTCATTAATCTCATAATCACCGTAGTTTAACGACTCTTTCCTGAAGTTCCCCCAATTTCCGAGCTCATCGACGGCCAAACAATCAACGGTGGAAAAGAGCTAAATTTAAAAAGGTCCAGTCCCGAGCTCGGTGAGCGATCGTGGCCAATAACCATCGGAGCGACTCCGAGAACACAAACCGAGAGTGAGGCGATGACGCGATGCCCCCGGAGAAACGCAAAGAGAGAACTAATCAACCCGAGGGGGCTGCGGGGGGAAGTTCAGACGACTTGTTGAACTTCTAATACGTCTTTACATACTTGTCTCATTAGTCTCATTAGAACCATAACAAATGAGAATTATAATTGTGTTCTTTCTCCGCAGAGATTTGAGTCTTTAACTCCACATCGCTGGGATATAGATGCTCTGATTCCACGCTGCGTTGAGTGGAATCGGATCACAGGCCGTACGAGGCGCTTTTCACAAACTCGCCTTTTTGAATTCACGGCCCGTGAGGAGCTTATTTTTTAAAACAAAGAACTCCAGCCATATTTCATCCTGAGAGGTCTTTGATGGAAATGTTGGAGAATTCCTCTAGCGGCTCTGTTAGGAGAAGAGAGTACAAAAAAAATTAAAAACGAGTTGGCCATGCATGTTAAAAGCCTACGTGCTATCAAAGCCCCCTTGGGCTACAGAGGGCTCTTTTAGCAAATGGATGGCAACAGCTGCAAACTCTGGGCTGTTCTTAATGTGCACGGTGCAGATGTCTGCACTTGAGTCGCCGCGCAGTCTGAGGACGGATCTGTCTGGCTCTGCACCGGGCCTCGATTATCACTGCGGCTTCATTAGGCACCGAATTCAATATCAGCATCTGCACGACAGTTTCTCCCTCTCAAAATTCAAAGAAAAAGCGACAGTAATAACCATCGGAGACACTTCTCGTGTGTCGTCTGTTTGAGCGTTTTACCGATAACCGATCCTCACACGATGCATCGTCTTTACCTGTAACACACACTTGTGTTTGGAGAATAAGACATTTCCAGATAATGTTTGTGATAATTGTGTTTATTTATCAGAAGGTTTGTTCTGGGGCGGAACAATGAAAAGGAGCCATCCAAAGAAAATGGTCCCTCTTAAGGACGGTAGCCTTTTAATTCTTAAAACTGAATATTGGATGATGCGATGCAAAAAAACAAAAACAACAAATCAAAAAACAAACAAACAGTGGCTCTGTCTGTGCTTTGATGTTTGGATCAAAGGGAGCAGAGCTACATCTGGACTTCAAATATTGTTCTATCAAAGTCTAACTGTGTTTTTAAAAACTGACGTTAAAGTTTATTTTGCAGAACAAACCCTTTTTAAAGTCAACACACAGAAAGAGAGAACGAGCTCCCGGCACACGAGGCGACGGGCGACTCATCAAAGCCATCGCGGGGGGAAATCAAAAATCAATACACGGCGATAAGAAACGTGGGCCGCACACATTGGACCACGTGGAATCTGGTAACACACACATCTCTATCCAATCAGTGAACTGGGACAGAACATCGTTGACTATTGAACTCATTTAATGCTTAAAACAAATACAAGTTACTTCACTGGGTCATCACAATTGAACAAGAGATTGATTTTTTTTTTTTTTTTTTCCATATTTGTAACACCCTCAGAAATATACATTCACATGGCTGCATACAGACAATTTCCTCTCTTTTTTCATTTTTCTTTCAATAACATTAAATCAACAGACTGTATGCGTCACACCCCTCCCCCCCCCCCCCCGCCCCACCCTTGGTATGACAGTGAAGCCGCTAGTGGCATATTAAAAACGTTACTGGAGGAGCAGTTCTCAGGTGGGACTTTGGAAATAAGCTACGCACTGTATGTGTCCGCTTCATCTGTCCGTCGACGAGTCTCCGTGTGCGCGGTCAAAATATGTGTATTTTACATGAGCGGGGTTCCCTACGCGCGCTTGTCCCTAAATAAATCCCGACTATCTCCGACCTTATGTACAGTATTTACAGTGGAATGTTGAACATACTGAATACAAAAAAGTAGATTAGGATGGAATGGAGTTACAGGCAGTATTACAAAATAGAAATTCATAACACCCCCCGACAACATGAAGACGATGTTTACATCTACCGGTACGTTAACGCAAATTCTCTCCTGTTCCAACGTGTCTGGCGAGCGAGCCGAGCGTGGCAGTGGTTTCTTTTACGGGGGGCTGCGGGGAAATGAAGAAACCAGTAAGCTTGTGCTTTGATAAACAGGAAATAGAGTTTTATATATTTGAATTGGGGCCGAAGATACATTTCCTTTTTAAAGTTTTTAGTCGTTTAAATTTACAAGGAACTTTACATGTCTTCTCGCTTCAATTGTTTTGTGCTTAGAGTAATCAGCAATGTTGCAAAAAGTCCGATCTCTTTAGGGCTTTGAAAAAAAAAAAAAGTGCTGTATGAGCATTTAGCCGTCACTCAACGTGAACGTGGCGATGAAGGCAGCTTCTGAAGAGATCACTTGATTTAAGACGCGTTGGAAGTTATCATGCTGGAGCCGACCGCCGCTATATAAACTGAAATTCACTGCAAGCTAAAATATATATATATATATATATTTATATCGTCTGATTTTTAAGAGGTTTGCAGTCCATGTCATATTTCAGTTTTATTTCATCAGGTTATTCTGCGCATGAATAACTTATATACTAATAATAACGGAGCGGCAACTGTTCACACTACCCTCATGTCTACTAAGTTCGATAGGCACTGAATGCAAGAATAAAAGATTTAAAAAAACAAACAAATTAAAAACAACGTGCTTCTCATATAGGCTATCTTTGTGTTCTGTTGTGATGCAAAGCACATGGAAGTGAAGTGAGTTACAGCAAAACAGTTTATCTGCAGGTGATTAATAAACTACAGGCTATAAAACAATGCAATTTGCTTTGCACGTTGAAAGTAGAAACCCCCCCCCCCCCGCGCGACTGTCGATTAGCTTCCCTCCTCTGGAGCGTTCTGTGGCGAAGCTCGTGTGTATCGCTCCCCCGACTCTCGTGGATGCATTGAACAAACAAACAAACAAACAAACAAACAAACAAAAAAACTGTAGAAGTGAACTTGTGATAAAAAAAACACGATGTTTCCCACTTAATGTTAATTTGCGTTGGAAATACAATAAAGTTTGAGGCTCGTGATTAACGTGCTCGTCTGAAAACACACGGTCGACAAGCACGGACTGGAAAACCTTCACAGAGATCTGCTCTAATGGAGATGCTATTTTTTCATATATACATCTATAAACATATAGATATATATATATATACTTTATCCTTGAATTTTTTGTGTGTTCTCCGCAGTACTGTTGCTGGGTGCTGTGTGCCTATGAACTCATACCTCTGTGAAAACGTCTTTTGAGCTGCAAATGAGGACAAACACACTGGAATTGATACAGAAAAAGAAAAAATAGCAACATACGCACTTCCACTCCCACACACAAAAAAAACCATGCATAAAATAAGGCTTAATACAGTATTTATATTGTTCAGATACGTTGCTCATATCCACAGATTTACCCCATTTGCTTCTATTTTATCCAATATTTCACTTTTTTTAGTTTTTTTTTTGTTTGCTGATTGTGAAATGAACCTCAACGCAGAGGAGACATTTCCTATGCTAGCATCCACTGGCACTTGATATATATCTATATATCTATATATAGATATATAGATATAATGCCTCCAGACAGGGTCATTGTTTCACTTTTGGCGGATTCAGAAGCCAATATTGAGGTTAAGACAACTAATCATTCCTCTCAAATCTCCCAAACAGCTTCTGAAACGTGTTTTTTAACGGAGGAAAAGAAATAAAAAAAAGGAGATGGATCAAACAAACGTCATGAAAGCAGCAGGTGACTGATTATACTCCAGCATGGTCACCGTCGTGTTTTGAATTCCCTTTTAAAAAAACGTTAAGATATCTCCTCCGCAGACAAGTAAATAAAAGCATCAGGTAACATTTTTTTCCGGTGTGTCCTTTTTTTTTTGTGTGTGTGTCCATGGACGACTCCTCGGAGAGGAAGCGCTGCTGGTGCGAGCGGCGGCGGCGGCTTGAGCCAATTCACCGAGTACAAAGTCACACAATTACAAGGAGAGACAAAGTCATTACTGGGGGGGGAATTCCCCCCAAGACGCTTTTCTCATTTTCCGTTTTGATAAAAAAAAAGAAAAAAAGGGCTAGAACCAAACATAATTATGACAACTCCACACACACACACACACACACACACACAGAGAAAAAACAGACATTTCATTATAGTGGCGAGATTTTTTTCCGAGCGGGCGTCCACAGGTCAACCTGTTCAAGTCAAGTGACAATCATGACATTTCAGAGCACTGTCCGAGGCTTTCACCGTGAGACTTACCGAACCCCCGGACGTGATCGCACTGCAGCATCGCTGTGTGTGGTGGGATTGCAGCCTCTCTCTCTCTCTCTCTCTCTCTCTCTCTCTCTCTCTCTCCTCTCCCCCCCCTCTCCTCCTGCTATTCTGATTCACCGATGTGGGGGCTTAGTTTCGACGTGATTGAAAAGTGAAAAACACTCACAGTATTTATCCGTTACTGCATTGTCAATACGGCTCAGTAGACTGACTCCCTCTCGGTTAAAGAGACAGATCAAGCATATAAACACAGAAGGGGTCGAGAGATACTAAGCATGTCTTTGGAATACAGCAATAACATGTCTGCTTTTTTAATGCTGCAAATGTACAAAAGTGAATAATTCCATGGACGCTGACCCCAGTGACGGACACAGGAAATGACACAGGTGCTGTATGGCATCGAGTTTTTTGTTTCCCCCCCCCCCCCTTTCTCTGAACCGTAACCGACCACAAAATTACAAACACTTAGAACTCCACCTGTAATTATGTCAGACATTTGACCCTCAGTTCTCTGGTCACTTTTAGAAATCATACAAAAAAAGACATTAAAAAACATCCAAAAAAAAGGCAATGGTAATAGAAAAAGGAAACAACCCAAATCAAATCGTACATCCAGTGTAGGACTTTCACAAATGTGCTCAGCAAAACCTCAACCTGCAGTCTCATTTTATACATTTAATACATCTATAACATGGAAAAGTACACAAAAAAGAATAACACACCAGTTTGAATCAACCAACGACCTTCCCCCGACCTCGCGGGTCGGCGACAACGAGTCCTTTTACATACCTTTAGTTTTTTAAATCTCTGCCCGTTCACCCGATGGAACTGATACCGAATGTTGCCGTGCTGAGAGAGTTGACGTGGCGAGCACTTTGAACTGACGCTTGATTTTTTCTAGTTGAGATTAGTCGAATGAGGGTCTGATGTGAGGGGGGGGTGGGGGTGGGGGAAGGGGAGTACTAGGTTGACCGAGTGAGGAGTAGGAGGACTGGGATGGGTGCGGTTTGACGAATGGGAGGGCGGGGGTTGTGATGGAGGTGAAGGGTGCAGTGGAATGCGGGTGGGGGACAGAGGGTTGTTTGGTTTGGTTGTTTCATGCCCCTACACATACCACTCTTTCTTAGAAATGACCGAGCCGTCGGTTTGAGAGATCATGTCGTCGGCTATCTCAGGTTCAGGGTCATACTGGAAAGCCAGAGTCCGCTCGTCATAATCTCGGCTCTCCCCCTCGTCCACAGTGAAATAGGGCCTCTTCAGGTCCTCTGCCTCGGCTTCAAAATCGCGCTCGCTTGCCTCAAAACCTCCGGGGCCGCCGATCTGGGCGGGTTTCTTCTCGTCGTCCGAGTCATCCGGGTACTGCAGATTCTTGGGGATGGGCGGGTGAGCGGGCAGGCCGCCGGCCTTGCTGTAGCCGTTTCCGAACACATGTTTCTTGGTGCTGTAGTCTCCCTTGAAGGTGCGCTGGCGGCGGCGCAGGAATACGAAGAGTAGTATGGCCGCCACCCCCAATAGGGCGACGCCCCCCACAGCGCACCCGATGGCGGCACCTGCATTGTGCTGCTCCGGCCTGATCTCACGGCCCCCAGTTGTCGGGTTGATAGGGATTTCTGGGTAGGAAAAGACAGATGGAAGGGAGTGTGTCAGTGCTCTGGTGGGAGGAGGTGCATTTGTGCAGGTGCAGATTTTTTTTTTTTTTAGGAAAGGAAAGATGAAGTAAGGGAGACAAGGACGGAAAAGCAAAGGGAAAAGGAAGGACCCCCGGCTCCCAACGGCAAAACCCACCCAACCCCGGAGAAGAAGCCCTCGCCAGGCGTGGCGAGGCTTCGACATTCACAGTCACATGCAAGGACAAAAATAAATGAACAGCCGACAGAGTAAAAAGACTTGAAGAGAAGTTTTGTCATCATGCATTGACATCTCTGTTTGGAAGGAAGAAGCAAATTAAACATTTTGATAAACAAACTGTAGAAGCGTTAGTTCTTGTGGCCCTTCGTACACACACACACACACACACACACACACACACACACACACACACACACACACACACACACACACACACACACGCACGCACACACACACACACACACACACACACACACATTGAAAGAAACAGGAGAGTTTCAGTCCAGCTTTGAAATCGTGCTGCATGACATAAAAACCCAAGTTTACCATCAGTGTCACGGTAATGAGATGAAAGAGCACTGGCAGAGACGATTATCAGCAGCCAAGCATTCACAGGCGGATACATCAACATGAAGCTTCAGAGCAATACGGCACAGAATAACACACACACGCTTCCAGGAGGAGAAAAGTATCATTTAAAAAAAAAAAAAGATAACTGCAGAAAATTATCAAATGAGGCAAAGACGTGGTGCAACACTAGCTAATGGCCTGCGAGAGACAAACCATAACTGAGATGCCAGAGTTGGGAGGCCGGGGGATTTTTACCTTTGCAAAGATGTGTTTTGAATTCACATCTGCCAAGGCCGAATCACGTCTCCTGCTAAACTGAGCCGTTCCACCGTTTTCAAGGGAGCAGAACGCCTCCTCACGAGGTGATAAATAATGCTCAACAGCACAGTCGAACTCTCGCAGTAAAAACCCAAGCCGTGAAAATGATGCCGCTTCCGCACACATCTTCACTATAGAAAACCTCCTTCAAGCCCAAGCACGAGAGACTTTTATATCCAAACGTGATCAAAGCCTCGGGGGGGGGGGGGGGTGCACGGGCGGTAACCTGCAGAGCAGAGGCGCGTTTATCTTCAACGGGAAGACGGAGGAAGAAGAACAGTAGAGCTACTTATAACGTCGACTAACAAATGGTGTGGGAGAGGAGTGAAGAAGAAGTGAGACACAGAGACGGGAGCTCGGGCGTCTCACAGGACAAAACCGGCGTCGCGTGCACAGGTTCAACGAGACACGCGACAGATTCTCTGCTGTCGAAGCTATTTCTGTTCTCTGTGATTTATTAAGTGTTGTGACACATCACGATGATATCAGCACGGATCTTAAAAAACATCCAGAAGATATCTGGATCCGATAACCACCTGATACACAGGTGTTCATACATTCAGACGTAAATCAGTCACATTTATTTAACCGAGATAAATAGTTACGTCATGTTGTTTTGATTCATTTACCTCTTCTCATATGACACGCCCCGCTCAACAAGTCGCTGCGATTATTAGCGATGTGAAATGCCGAGCAGGTCTAACCAGAGGAATCACAGGCGCCACCGCAGCTAACGTTAGCACGTCTGCAGCCTGACGCCTCCGGGGATGATGAGATATCAAGTGAGATATAGACGACCTCATCACTACAGGTAAATAATCCACCAGTTGGAATAACACAACACTGATATTACAAAAAAATCTAAATTCCATACGGACAAGATATTTAATTCACTATTACGTATATGAAAACCCGTGGTGTGTGAATAGCAAACAATTTATAGTGAAATAGTCAACAACAACAACAACATTATAATCGGAAATACAAGTGTACTGAAGGACAGTACTATGAGGTTCTGGCACAGGTTCAGGTATTGTTACCACAAAATGTGAAGAATATCCAACACACAATTATAGACACATCACCAGTGAGGGCTGGTCCACGGTAAAGGGATTGTCCCTGAAACATTGAAATTTTAATGTAAACAATTACGCTTGTAGATATTAAATTCAATGCGTGGTCCTGTAGTAGGTCAAATCTGAACAAGGATTATTTTCAAACGATTGCCCTGAAATGTTAAATCAATTCAATTGCACTCAGTTTGTTTTAGTGGAAATGCTAAACGCCAGGGCCCAGTGGAAGAGGAGGCTATCTGGTGAAGAAGCCATTGACGCCCCGGCTCTCTGTGCTAATTACAAGGGCCCCTCAGTCCGTGCAAAGGAGGGCCCTCCCAAACACAGTCCCTCTCCTCCGCTCCTCTTCCTCGGCACCCTTCCTCTCAGGGCCGACAGCAAAGCTCTCCAATTTCTAAAGCGGAGCCCGGGCACGGTCTCAAATATCAGCTCAGGTTTTAATCTGACCACCTAATGGGATTATTCAGACACAGGCCTTCATTACACACATGAATGAGAGAGCAGAGCCAGGTCACCCCTGCTCGAGAACACATCCTCCCACCGAGTCCAAAGAGGGGGGGAAATCCACAGGATTTAACGAGGAGGGAGAAAAGGGAAAAACCGCTCTCCTGTAATCCGCTCTCCTCTACCCTTCACTGTCTCTACTGCGAGGATCCGTCTACGCTCCCACGTCCGTCCTCTCATTCAATCTTAACCAGGCAGATTCTTGGCGCGCATTCCCGAGGTCGCAGAGACTCGATATTTACCGCTGCGAGAGGTGAAAAACACGAGGCAGCACCCACGAAATAGCGGCAATAAAAGATGATGCATCGCGGCTTCAAACGAGCCCTCAGTCACCCTCATTTCTATAAAGGATCAGGTGACAGCACCTCTTGACACCTGCCTTTAAAGAGGGTGGGGTGTCAACGCTAATGATTCGAAAATATGTTACAGCCGCACAAACTGCACGGATTTGAAAAGCAGTTGTAAACACAGAGCCCTCAGAGGAAGCCTTGGAAGCCGCTCCAAAGAGAAGAACACACGAAAATGAGTTGCTGTTTCAGAGGCGGGATGGGAAGGAGGAGGCGTGAGGAAGTATTCAGACGGTTCCACGTGTGTAATTGGGCGACATTAAAGCAGAGAGAGGGAAAAGCTCATCCATCTTCTGTGCCGCGGTGGAACACAGAGTTTTTTTTTTATCATTCTGCGACTCAAAGAGGCGCGTTGGCAAAGCGGGCCACGCTCTTCCCTCCGCGGGGTCACACCACAACACCACCTCCCATTCAGCACGCCGGCCTTGTGCACACATAACAAAATGGCCCCAAAAAGAAATATTTCCTAATTTCTCTGGCCTCCGTTGGCTCGTCGTGCACACGTGAAATCACAGAGGCTACGGTGCAAACTAATCACATTACAGGAACACTAATAATAAAAACGTATTTGGAATGGTTGGGGGGTGCGTGGGGGGGGGGTGCGTTTGACAGCACGGGGGAGGGAAGAGGCGTTCCACCAGCAACGCCATTGCTACCGGCAGCACCTGACAACAGATAGATAAAAAAAAGACCTCACAAGCAGCACAACAGAAGCCCTGATATTGTTCCAGGCAACAAAAGCCGGCGTCATTTAACTCCCAACCTGCAAACACGCAGATAGCGGGCCTAACCTTGAGATTCAAAACGTACTATTGAGATTAATAGTTGGGCCAGATGTGCAATGAACGGCTGTAATTGAATCCAGAGGCACGGTAGATTTACGCAGGTGGGACACAGCATGAAATACTGCCGCCACTCAAACCGGCAGGAAACGCTCTGTTTTGAACATTAACTGGAGCGAGTGATTTATTACCCGCGAACGTTTTAGAGACACGATTTATTTCCTCCGCAATTTGATAAGTGTTTTCCCCCTCGGAGTCTTAAAGAGAAACAAATGAGGTGCACGCAAAAAAAATAAAATTAGACTGAGATCTCGTTGGGGAAATGACAGTGGCATCAAGTCGGAGGCAGATTTGTGGCTTCAGAAAACAACACACAGGGTTTTGTATTTGGGTGTAAGCTATAGCACGGAACAACCAGCGGCAGCGGCAGCGAATCCTCAAAGATACTGAAGGAGCGGCATGTCTGAAGCAGAAGGGGCTTTAAAAGAATGAGAAACTGTTTCACAACTCTGTCCTGCAGGTACTGTTTCTGGGTGTGCTCCAGTCGTGTCTGAACACGAGAGTGAGAAGAAGAAGAAGAAGAAGAAGGCGGCGTCCTCATTCCTGAGTCTTAGCGCAATCACTCCGACAAGGTGTTATGACAGAGGCTGGGAAAACTGGAGAGGATTTCAAAGAGCGGTGCGGGGTGTGGCGTTTTAATGCGACTAAATGAGGAACAAGCAGCAGACAACAGAAGATGAAAAGAAAATTGAGGGCTAGTCTTAGAAGTTGAGGAGTGGCAACAAGGGCGGGGGGGGGGGGGGGGGGGGGAGAGAGAGACAGAGTGCCTTTGAGAGGTCGAGGAGTGACAACGGCAAATAAAGAACGGCATAATGAGTGAGTGAGGACGGGGACAATCGGGGACGATGCATTAATTCTGTGATTCCGACGATCCTCATTACTCCGCTGTCTGCATTTGCCAGTGGTTGTTAAGTCACGGAAATGTAACGCTGCCACGACGAATAAAAGCCCATCGCTGACAGGAATTCAACACGCCCGCCCGGAGAGTCGGCGGCGAGGCAAAGCTCCCCCCCCCCGCTGCGCTTTACTTCCCAATATCAACCATTTCCTACCTCTCTGTTTGTCAACTGATTTCCCAGCTATCACTGAGGCGTGAGTTTACTCCCGCACGCAGGTAAATGCCGCTCGCTCCATTAGAACCCGCGGATTAGTAATTCAAGTTCAATTTGCCGTAAAAAAAAAAGAAGCCAAACGGAGGCGAGGCGCCGGATGTGCCGGAGGAGATAACGCTGTCAAAGACGCGGCATCAGAGCTCGGCTGACATCATCTGTGGCCCCGCTGTGAACAGGTAGTGGCAGGGAGGTTCTCTCAGGGGACGACTAACAGCAGAAGCAGCAGGTAACCTTTGACTAGATATTTTTTTGGGCCTCCGCTGGTGACCGAGAATACTACACCAGTCCGTGGGTTACTGTGGATTTACGGGGGGGGGGGGGTTCACGGCTGAAATAAACAACAGAGTCATATCTGTCATTGTGTGAACACGACAACAAATCAAGAAAGACAACAGCATTAGCTTCTAATGGGGACGGTGGGTACAAGCTATTGATGTTTGTTTGAGTTGCCGTTATGTGTTTTCATATTGTCTTCTGTAATATTCATGTTGTGTTTTGTAATTTGCTTTTTCTGATTTGCACTTCCAGGCCACCGTTCATCAACAATAAGTAAGCATGAGTACCACATAAATATTGTGATCGGAAAAATGTCTGCTCCTAACGATTGACAGAGCCCGGTTGTCATCCTTTTGCAATAATCAATCCTCACGCCCCTTTAATGCGTAATGAATATTTAAACAGACGTCTAAGTATTAATGCTCTTTTGAAAAACCCACGTTTGCTCATAAGCCGCCGTTATTAATGCATCTCCACACTCTCCCTGCTAGCATGTGGCTGAAGCGCTAAGAGGAAGTGCGATAAGGGTTCAATTATTGGGTCAACAGCCGCGCAGCGAACAAATCTGCATGTTAGTACGTGTTAAGCCAGAATAAGGTCGGGTCGCTGTTTGTTTAGCATCCTTCCCATAGCTTCTGTTGTTTTCTCCATCTTGTTTTATTTTTTTTTCGTCTCTTGTTTGGAGCCGTGTGCGTAATGAGTGAATCACCACAGCAGCAGCAGCAGCAGCAGCAGCAGCAGCAGCAGCTCTGGAGCCAGTGGTCAGACCCTGGGACAGCATCTGACCTACTTCATCAGGCTCTCAGGGAGGCGTGACAGAACCAACACCACACGGGTGGACGCAGACGAGTCGGAGGAGGAGGAGGAGGATGGAGGAGGATGGAGGATGGAGGATGGAGGATGGAGGAGCAGAGCCGGGCTGAAGGAGGCTCAGCCAATCCCCCTGCTCCATCTGTCCGCCACATCCCCTCTCCTCTGCATATCCTCCGGAGAGCAGAAACGGCAAGCCATGCAGAAACAAATGTTAAGATAAATCACTACGATCTCAGCTGCTCTGCTCTCACATGCTTTCCCCTGGTGACATTTCCATCTCACTCCTCCAGCCGCGCTATCTCTTTCCTCCCCCCCAAAAAAAATCAAAAATAAATAAAAACCGCAGCCCCAAATGTCTTCCCCCTCAGTGCTTTTCCCTGGCACCGAACAACACAGCAGAGGCTTTATGGGCGGCCTGTGGCGTGTGAGCGAGAGAGGGGCTCATGCTAATGTCTCATTTGGATAATGAGGTGTGATCTTGGCAGGATCTGAGCAGCTCGCGGCCCCTCCTAGCCCCCGCGTCCTCTAGAATGTCGCTCTAACAGCCCGCAGGCCGCGGATCCTTCTGCAAGTTCAAGGGTGACGAGAAGGAAGGCCAGCGCAGGGGAGCTGGAGACCGCGACTCCGAGTGTGCTCCTCAACCTGCCTGGCAGCATGTGTCTACTTGAAGTGAGGATGTAATGATATACAAGATCTACACGTGTGGCCTTTGGATCCATGAATAATGCAGACGGGTGATGTGCGAAGGCGACAGCGCGATGTGCTACGGCGCAGCGACAGAGGCCGACTCCACCATGACAGGCGAAGACAAACAAATTTCACATTGCTGGGGGAGCCGTTGCAAAGCTGACATCATAATGTCTCTTGTCTCTGTCAGAGAAGAGAAAGAGACAAATGGCTGCGTGAAGCGTCTCCGCTGCCGCTGCCGCTGGATGTCAGTAACGCGCGAGTGCGATACTTGTGTTCTTTGAGGATGTTCTCGCCACGGCACGTTACATCACGTGGCGCGATCGAGCGGCAGATTAACACCTCGGCTGATGAAAAATGAGCAACGCAATCAACACCTAGAGTTATTTACAGTTCGCTGAAAGCTGTTCAGACGGAAAACACGGCAGAGAGTCAGCGTTTGGAGAATTCCTGCAGATTCAATTATTTGGAGAGCCACTATTAACAGTTTGATTGTGTCGGGGGGGGGGTTTGGTCGCCTCTGCGGACGATGGCTGAAGCTGCCGTGAGAACCATCGTGAGCCTCTCGTCACATCAGAGTCAGATTTCTCTAGTCAAAAGTCATTTTCAAATCTATGCTGCGACTAAACCCCATAACGACATTGTCTACCCTACAGAGACTCCCCCCCCCCCCCCCCATCCTCTCCGGCGCTGCTACTGGAGTCAACACTAGACAACCAGGATGACTAAACTGTGGTTAGCTAATTGGTCTTAGCCCCGCCTCCCAACACTGGGCTACAAAGGAATTGTTTTGTTTTTAATTTCAGGAACTTCAGGCAAAACTTTCAAGTGATGCCAAGTATTTCTCGTTGAGACACGACAGTGGAAGAATCAATCAGTGCTGCAGAGAACATTTTTTTGGGGGGGGGGGAATATCTTGTAAAAAGGAGACTAATGAGGCAGATACCGGTCTAATAAAGAATAAACGTCTACTAGATTTCTCATGTAGTTATGGATAGTGAAACAATATTGAAACGTGTGCTCCGGGTCTACTTGTAATAAGTTTTATGACAATTAAAACCTCTAATGGCAGCTTACAGCAACTTCTCCTTGCACAGTATTTTAAATTTATGCTGAGTCAGCTCCCCTCTGCCAGTGCTGCCGCTGCTTCCCTGCCAACGTGGAGGAATCACTGCACAGAACCCAGCTTATGTTCTCGGCCTCATTTGCCTGCTTTGGATGTTTGGAGCCAACAAAATTAAGATTGGTGAATAAAAAAAGTCGAGCGCCGGGTGTTGACACATAAAGTCATGAATCCACTTTACCTCCTCAAGTCCAAACAAAGTCAAACCCAGTGAAGCATCTCCGTCAGTCACATGGATGCCTTTTTTTTAATTTATTTATATTTCCACCGGACTGTCCAAATGTATTATTCATCTCATTTTCACCACGTGGGTCCGGATTTTTCCCCGGCCCTCACCTCTTCTCCCTCAACTTCATTTTCCGCACACGGCGAGCCAACGATTGCTTGTTCAGGCGAGCGTGAACGGATGTCAGCAGCGGTTGCCCGTGCTTACAGAAGAATCCATCCTCGCGCTTTCTTGCTAAATTGAAGCGAACGCTCTCGCTCGCATCCAGTTTAACCCGAGTGGCAAAGCCCTGTAGCGGAGCCGCCTGCACCTCTGCTCTCCAAAGCCGCTCAGTGCCACGGCCCTGACAATGGAGGATGAAAGTTGGCGCTTTGGGGGCCGTAAGTGGAATCACCTAAAGGTTCACGTACCGACTGACCCCCGAGCTTATCTGATATGCTCGCTCGCAGCTCATCCCGCAGATGTGGCAGGAATTATGCACCGTCTTTGACTCCGTCCGGCCGCTCGTCTGACAAAGATCAGCGCTGCAGCGTGGGGGGAGTCAAGGTTAAAAAATATCTCATCGAGTTTATACGATTATTCACGTGGGTAAACAAATTAATTCCGCGTGCAGTGTGTGGCTTTAGCGAAGGGGACATGTTCCCACGTCACGCTGCCAAGTATTAAACCACATGCCTCGTTTCTCAGGGGCAGATAATGACATAATTGTCAGGCCATCCGGACAAAATGGCCGTTCATCACGTCCCATTATGTGCTGGGAAAGAAATTTAAATGGCAGCATTGATTTCTTTGGAGCACAAAAACAAGAGTGTCATGTTGGGAAAGCTGATTATCTTAATGAAAGGCTGAACCGCTCTCTTAAGTCGGGGAGGATCTCAGAGTTCAACCACACCATCCGACCGCTCTTCCTGTGGCTTTGCTCTGCAGCAATATTTTACCGGAGTTTGACAGGAATTTCCTCCATCAGACACTCATAAGCTGCCAAGGAACGAATCGTCAAATACAACTTCTCAATGCGAGGCTGTTTAATTGTCTCACAATTTTTTTTTCCACACATGGCCTCTGATAGCCGCTCGTAATTAGCTGATTAATCAGATCTGACGACTTGACAACTTTGCCTCGGGGGGATTCTGAACTGAATGTGAATGAGAGAGGTATTTTCGAGGAAAGAGGTCGAGTCAAATTTGAATCCTTATAGGGGCTTAACAATCAGGAAGAGCCTTCCGACAGCCTCCGTCCTCTGAAGCTCATCTCTCTTGTTATAGATCCTCTCCTCTCGCTCTCCGTTTTCCCTCTGACTTCCCTTTTTCACCTCCTTTTTCTGAGAGCGAGGATTGATTAAAGCGGGAGAGCGCTTCATTAGATTCTGACACGCGACGCCCATCTCTGCAGGACGCGTGTCCTTGGAGAAAGCCGTCTCAGTCCGTGTGACTTAGCGTAGTCGGTGGCATCTCCACAGCAAACATCATCCCCAATCTAATTGAAACAAGGTGATGTGCGGCCCCGCTATCTGCCGAGGTGACAGTTTCTGTGGCTCCGACAGATCCGTCCAGGGAAACTGAGGGAGCTTGATTAAAACCTGCCTTGCTACGCTGCTGTGGTACAACAAATCTGACATTTTGGTTCGGTTGTTTCTCTGGCAGGTGTATATTTCTGTGTCAGGTTCAAAATCAACTTTGAACTGAAAAACAACTAGTAGTACTGTGTTGGGTCTTAAAAGTGAGAAAAATATGTGTTGGTTCAAAGTAGGGCTGGGCAATCAACCGGAAAAGTATAGAAACCGACATTCATAACCTGTAACCGACTTAATCTTAATCATGTCGGTTAAAATTCTAGAGCTGTCAGGTTTCTGCTACGTTCATTTTGCAGCCGCTGCCCGGGGAACCTTGTGCCGTGCTGAATTACCCTGCCCTCCCTCCTCGCTCCCCCCCCCGCTGACCAATCAACAACAACGAACACCGACACTTATCAGAAGTTATTAGGATCTGAACATTACGGAAGTTTTACTTTGTGTTTGTTGGATTTGCTCGAGTTTAGGACACGCGTATTTAAACATTTTGTGTGCGCGCAATAATCAAAATAATCTCTAAGAGCTTCAAACTTTGTTAAGTGGCAAATGTATTATTGCTCTGATATAATTGAAAGGACTGAAGACTACGACGACTGAGTTATTTACTCAGAACTCTCCTGAGTGCATCTACGTCCAAAGACTAATTACAATGTGTATGTCGTGTTTAGCACTATGGTCCAGATATCGGCGTGTTCACCTTCCTCTTCCTCACACAACGCTTCCATTACTGAGGCCCGCTGCTGCAGCCTTGAACCGCCGCCAGCGCCGGGCTCTCTCACCTTCCACGTCGAGACTGAGGCACAAAGATGCTCTTTGAAGTTAATGAAGCATCAGCATACTTCTTTACCTCCGCTCCCGGGGTCATTATGCGCCGCCAGTGTCAAGGCTGCGGCGAAGAAGTGCTTCAAAGCATTGGGTTGAACTGCCGACGCTCGGCCTCCTGTTCAGCCTCTAAAGTCGACCAGGAGCTGAAGAGACGTCCTCGTGACGGAGAGGTTTCCTTCACTCGTGTCGTGGTGTTTCCGCTGCAGTGTGGGGGGGGGGGGGGGGATTATGCTGACGAGCCCGCGTTAAGACAGGAACAGGCTAACGTTTCACAACCTCAGCAAACAGCGGTGTGTGTGATCCCATTGTAACGTATCCATGTAGCACCTGCCTGAGACACATGGGCGAGACAGCCCCCGGTCCCTGTTTGTGCTGCCGCTCCGCTCCCTGCATCCAAACCGCACTAATGCCTGACACCCAACCAGAGCCGTTCGCGAGCTGTCCCGCAATTTGACAGGACGCCATGTTGAAGCCGAGGCTCTGAGCGGCGCTTTAGGACGGGAGAGGCTGGCTCTCCTCCCTTTAACTTGTCACTGTTACTATGGGAACTGGCAACATGCTATTAAGGCTTGTATAGGACCCTTTGGGATTGTGTCACGAACAAGGGCCTTTTGCCATCGAAATATATTGAACATCACTTGAACAACAACCCTGCATCCAGCCAGATTAATACTAGAGAGGATACAGGGCGGGCAGGTGTTTGGTTATATTAAATATTCAGCATATGCTTAAGCATGATGGTACCTGATGTAACTCGAAATAATAGGAGGGGAGGAAAAGTGACAATCAAGATCAGGAAATGCCCATTCAGCCCATTCTCCCTGTTTGGAATGGGCTGCTTTTTTTGGCCTGTGGTGATGCCGGTTGCAGTTTTTTATTTCTGAAAATGTAAAAAGTGACCTGCAGTGATTGAGCCGTGGCCGTAAAGACCGACCACAGAACCCTGAAGTTCTGCACCGCCTACTGCACAAAGACTGCTGCATGTTTATTCAAAGTTTGGTGAAGCTCACAACCCAGACCTGGAGAGTCGGACATTGCCACGAACGCACCACGCCGCTAACGCCACGGCAGTAACAGAGTGCCGGACGCGTGATTATTCAAAGTTTCTTAATATTGATAACGAATCGCTGCACTTCCTTGGGCTTTAAACAAAACACGTGTCAGGTGCGATGCCGATAAGATGAACAATGCGAACCACATCATTCTGAAATCATTAGACAGATTAATGAAACCTGCAGAGTGATGGAGCACAGGAGCGACTACGACCAGCAGAGATTTCACATCATCACAGTCAATAAAAACGCATTTCCTTTAATCCAGTGCCGAACATTGTTCTAAATGTTTAAAAAAAAAACGAAACAATCCTCAAATTAAAACTGAACACACTCACACAATTATGTGGCCACACACTGTTCACCTCACTCACTCAATAAAAATGATGCGGACCAATGATGAGAATAAGCAGCGGGACTCCGGGGACAATAGCAACGTGGCTTGTTAATTTAAGCAGTCAATGAAAAAAAAGCAGGAATAGAAAATGACCTTAGCGCCTTTGTTTTGCCTTTTCAAAAGGGATGAGGTGCTTCATGCCAAACACTACAATCTCTGGAACACAATTACTCCACATATACAATAGAAGCTGTTGCGGGGGGGGCGCTTTCCTGACGGGAGATTACTTCCTTCCTTTTCCTGTTTGATAAGTATGGGTTTGCTCGTGCCCCCCTTTCAGATTTCTATCTACTTCGGCCGGGGCGACTTCTCATGTGCAGGTGACGACATCACATCCTACAAAGCCGCATTGTCCTGGCGTTACCCTTTATAACACACTATGAGGGAGGAAACAGAAGTGGAGGGGCGGGGGGGGGGGGAGAGTATGCAATGATACTGTAAGGCACAGCTGTTGACTTCACACCGAGCAGAGCGTTCCCAGAGACACAATATGAGTCAACATGCAAAGCAATGCAAGTTAGAACACCCCCTGCTTCCCAGAAACCAAGCAGCGCAGAGAGAAGAGAGAAGAGAGAGAGGGGGGGGGGGGGGAGCCTTTCCAGTCTGACCAGAGCGAAACTGTGACAGTATCCCAGTACCACACACACACACACACACACACAGCTGGTACCAATAGAGGAGGATCCCCACATTAGTAGCACGTATAGCAGCGTCAGATCTGCTGCATACATCGTATCAAGGGCTTTGAGGGCAAACTGTCGTCTCCTATGGACGAGAACCCCCGAGGAGCCACAGTGCGTGTGTGCCAACAATTACGTGGAGGGCCGGGAAACTGAATCAGTTTTGTTTCTTCTCCCCCCACCCCCCCCCCAGGAAGAGACAGAAGACGGAGAGGAGACAAAAGAAAGAACGAGCCCGACTGCAGAAGGAGGCCGGGGCTGTTCGGAGACATGTGAGCGTGATGCGAGCAGCAAAGTATGATCAATACAGTACCCTCAGCTCAAACCCCTTCCATTTTTCCTTGATGTTACTTTAGGCGCTAATAATAGACAACGCTTTATATCTCTCCCACACATGTGCCTGGGTGCGCAGCGAGGCGGCGAGGGGGGGAGGGAGGGAGGGAGGGAGGGGCTGTCGTGTTCTCACAGTGTGCGTTTAGAGCTCTCATATACAAACCCAGAGGCTTTTTTTTTCACATCTAACCTTCCACACAGCACAGTGGGGGGGGCTGCGCAGCCGAAGCAGGTGGGAAAACCCACATTAAACCACAGCCGATCGGCGACTATCTCCATCTCTGTGCCTGTGCATGGATGTACGTGTTTATAAGGGAGCGTAGGGGTCTGACGTCAAAAGTATTTTAAAAGTTTTTTTCCTGTGGGGGTACTGTATTGACGGCAAGCCATGCCAGACTGAGAGACAAGAGAACGGAGAAATGGCAAAACCTACCTGTGATGTTGACGTCCACGATGCCCGTGCGGGTCCCGATGCCGTTGGTGGCGTCACAGACGTACGTGCCGGCCACTTCGTAGGTCACCAGGCCCTTGAAGAACAGCGTGTTGTTCTTGATCTCCACGTTAGCGGGCAGGGAGCCGTTCAATCTGTGGTGAAAGAGAGAGAAGCAATAATACAGACGCCGTTAAAAAAAGAAAGAAAAACGGCAGAACTACACCGGACCACGGTGAAAAAATAAAGATCCCTCTCTCCGAGGAGCTGCAAGGCAATTCAGAGTGCATGAAAAATACAGTCTGTAGTGCCAAACAAACCTGGATGTGTGTGTGTGTGTGTGTGTGTGTGTGTGTGTGTGTGTGTGTGTGTGTGTGTGTGAGAGAGAGAGATAAATACCAGGAATATTTGACAGCGCTATATTTCAGCCATCATCCATCAAGTCCAAACAAAATTATGAGGACAGGGAATCCCAGCAGGTCCAAACAGGCAAGACATGGCTGATGCCTAAGGACACTGTTTTTTTTTTCTTCTTTCTTTCTGGCATGTGAAATACAAAACAGACAGTGCTGGAGGAGAGGGAGGGGGGAGGGGGGGGGGTGTAACTACAGCACAGCTCACGTGGCCGAGCTGAAAAACCCACGGGAGCCGTCAGGAGCGGCAGCTGATCAAGCGATGAACGCAGAATCTACCACACGGCGGGCTGTCGGCGAGGAGCGGAGCCCGATACTCCGGCCCGGGGTGTTTGCCTTCATGGTTTCACGCTCGCAGCTCGTTCGTGAACCTCTGATCAGGTCAGCGCACTTCCAGGTCACGGATCATGAGCTCACCGACGCTCCAGGCCGCCCTTTCATGGAGCCCGGAGGCTGAGAAAAGGTATTAAATTTCGTGGCAATTAGCCATTTCCTGTTGCCTTCGCCTTCCGACAGGCTTCATCAGCTGCTCTGAATGGATCCAAACTAAGTAGAGCTGCAGTCATGATAACATTAAACGGGCCCTCTGGTCGGTGGCCCTGCTGGGGGCTGTCAGCGACGGTTCTTTTTCTTAAAACAATCTTCACGTCACTTCTGGGCCTGCTCTCCGTCTGCTAACACTCTGACATCCGCTGGTGTGCGAGGACATTAAAAACAACGTAATGCTCCATTTATTAGAGCGAGAGAAAAACAAGATGCCATTACACAGGCAACAAAATTAGGCCTCACGCTAACAACAGCCACACATCAGGCGTTTGAGCTAAACACTCAACAGGCTTTCACTAACGGGGGGGGGGGGGAGACAGACACTGTGATGAGTTTATTTGTTAATGAATCCGTCATGAAATATCAATTACAAAACAGCTGATCCATTCGTGGTTGAGTTAATTCCCCGGAGAAATCTTTCATGACAAGTCGAGATTAATATTTTCTCCCTCTCCGCGGCGGCAACGTGTTCGTAGTTCAGAGAAAGAGAAAAAAAAAGGAATAAATAGAAGCCGGCCGGCCGGTCGAGTTGTTTTCCCACCGGCCACCTGCGTGACGGGCGACTGAAGTGCGAACAACCCTGAATACAGTATGTCACGATTCAATAATCAGTTTACCGTGCGAGCCGCTATCAAATCCAGGGTTCTGCAAAAAGCCCGATTGATTCGCTGCAGAAATGAAAGGCTGGCAAACCGCGATTCACCACAGAGAAACCAGAGATGTCTGAATTTGTATTGACCATCTGAAGCGTGCGTGCATGTGCGGCTGTGCACGTGTGTGTGAGAAAGAGTGTGTGTGTGTGTGTGTGTGTGTGGGAGCCTGAGGGGCAGCAAAATGAAAGGCTAACAAACAGCTTGAGAGTGATGCAGATTCTGCGGCGCACACATGTAAAGTGATCTGTGAATATAGATGTGGGAGACTTTAAGACTTCAACCCACTCCCCAGATCTCACAGATGTGTGGAGATGTGTTTACATCTGGAGGCAGGGAAACAAAAGGCCTGTGTGTTCACCACGTGATACTTAAAGACCAAAATTAGAGAAAATGTCCTCATTTATACCGAGATTTTAAAAACCAGATAATTCACACTGGAAACAAACAACCGATTAGAGGAAATTAAGATGTTTATCGGACTTCAAATCCACAAGTAAGCAGCATTGGAAGGATCGCGTCTTAAATCAGAAACACATCTGTTCTGTTTACTGTTACATTAATGTTTAATGTAGCGCGGCCAAGACGTATCGAGGTTATTTGACAAGATTACTAAATATTTACGATAATCGCCGAGCGAGACGAAACTGAGGGATTCTACCACACGCACGCAAAATGATCGTATGAAATATTACTCGGGTCGGTCGTCCAATTAGAATGAAGAAAGAACTCGAATTATTTACGTCTGCAGTGAATTTGTACTCGTTGTGATCGGACTATGAATAAAACTGTTTCAACTCCCTCGTGCTCTTGAACCGTTTTTTGGAGAAATGAAATATTAATATTGTGAGCAAAGCCTTTTACATCAGCCACCCATTTACACCCAAAATGATTCCAGTGTGGTCAATTTGTACTGTATATCAATTTTTTGGGCCCGTTTCTGCAAACAAAACAAAGATCTTTGCCTCGTTAAATTATTCAGCAAGTTATGGATATTTACCAAGCTGAACAACAACTCGATAACTGTAGAATTACTGAAGCAAACACATGTTGCACAAACCTGCTCAGACGGATGAATCACCGCTTTGGAGTCAACTGGACATTAACGAGGTGGAAAAGGTCCATGTTTAAAAAGGGACGTTTATCTGAATGGAACAAGCCAGTTAACGTCTGTCCAATAGAGATTACTGGGGGCCGATCAATACTGTAATAAAACAGTAAATAAAACAATTCCGATACCAGTATGTAATCAAATAATCAATAATCAAACCATTATGGTCCAAATTGAAGCTGGACATGTCATTGTTTAACCATAAAGCTTTAAATATCCATGAATTCACATCTTCTGTAAAGTTTATTCTGTAAAATAAAATATTTTCCTTGGTGCATATTGACAAATGTAGATTCTGTGAAAGGCTCATATTAGTCAGCTTATCAAGTTCTACACCACATCTCATTCTTATCTCGTTATATTTTCAATTACATTTGAATCTTAAAGTTTATATTATGTTTAACAATTCAATTTATATTCAGTACAAATAGATAAAATAAGTAATTATCTTTATATCATGTTTATCTACATGTATCTGAGTGTTAGGAGACCGACATGGATCAAAAGCTTAATTATCAGGTCAACACTGTATCTACAACAAAAAGTAATTCCTCCAATCAAACCGACAGCGACTGGTTATGTTAAATATGAATCATCAACGCCTTCTAACCTCTGTGGTGTCTGCACTTCATCCTTTAGGGTCGACTCAAACATAAACATAATCTAAAGGGGGGGCCACTGAAAGTAACTGTTGGTTTTATCCGCAGCTAATTGTGACGGAGGAAACCGAAACCAACGCTCGGTGGCTTTTAATCCACGTGATTAATAGAATCACATTTTCACGACAGAGATATACGTATAAGCCGCCGCTAATTAGAGCCGATTTTGAGGTAATTAACACTGTGAACAGCCACGATAACAATAATACGGCTGCTTGTATTTATAGCTACTTCCCGTATCTCCGAGCGAGAGCTGGAAAACGGCTTTAACACATTCGGTCTAAAATCTTGACGTATTTGTGATAGTAAACGACTCTTCAACCCTCTCGTCTCCGGTTACTCTTCCACTGCCGACTGAAAGCGAGAGAGTTCGCACACACTCGACGAAGGAAGAATATCCTGCGAGTAAAAAAAATCATAAAGTTCAAACAGGGGGCGTCCTTTGTTTTTAGCCGAGTCTGAGTTTTGAGAAAAAGCTTTGAGATTAACGCTCTAAGACAGAAAAACCACTCGCCTTCCCCAAGGATTGAATACATGTACAGTAAGTACACAACGCAGGGAGAGGAAGAGTGTGAAAGAGATTTTTTATTTCTAGCTTCCACAACGAGCCAAATGAATTCAAGGAGGAACACGATCCCCCCCAAGAAAAACCCAAACCATCACCTCTGGGCCTGGATCTGTACCAACCACCTTAATATTTACTGGATCTGGCTCCACCTCTAGTGTGTGTCTGTGTGTGTGTGTTTGTGTTGTTAAAGTGTGACGCAATCGTGCCCGGCCTGTTCCGGATCGTCACAGTCCTGCGCTGACCTCCACAGCGGAGCCCTGGGGGGAACCTTCACAACAGATTTGGCATCTCATTTTTCGGTACAGCAATGGCCGTCCCCTCGTATCTGTCAGCACAGTGCCCTCGTCTTTCCAGATCACATCTCTCCACCCTCCTCCTTACCCCCCCCCCCCCCCCCCCCCGCCATCTCCCTAAATCTCTCTTCGCCAGCGACACAAAAAACAAACACACAGCCGAGTCGTCTCTCTATCGTGTCTTCTTCTTCTGTTCCTGCTGCTGCTGCTGTGTGTGTGTGTGTGTGTGTGTGTGTGTGTGTGTGTGTGTGTGTGTGTGTGTGTGTGTGTGTGTGTGTGTGTGTGTGTGTGTGTGTGTGTGTGTGTGTGTGTGTGTGTGTGTGTATCACTGTTACAGCCCTGGAAGCTAAATGTATGCATAAGGAAGAAGAATGAAAAAAGGATAAAAACCCAAAGTGACTCCCCGAGCCTCATTAAAATCCAACAATGGTCTGTTCATCCACATCCACTCAGGGGCCAGTGACGTATATTTCACAAACCAACCTTTACTGTGCAATTACAGGACAAATTGCAACACATTTATCTCTTGATTTCATTGTGCGGTACTTTCCCGGAAAAAAACACCACGGTTAGTCGCTTTATATTCAAAGAGCCGCGTCACGTTAAAGAGGTTTGATCGGCGCTAATTGCAGAGAAACAATTCCTCCGTCCTGGTCGTATTCCTTCCTCTTCTCTGTGCTTTTATCTAAACTGCATCGTTTCCACGTGACCGACTTTCACGCCGTTACTCACAGCACAACGAAGCCCGGGGGGGGGGGGTTATTTGTGCGATTCCCACGGGCGCACTGTATCTCCCCTGGTTTGTGTATTTGCAGTGATGAAGACACTGATGTCAGGCCGGTGGTACGCCAGCCTCATCCAAGCCGCCGCCTTCTCGAGCCCCGCGACAACACGACGCCGCTGACAGGGACGCTCTCTCGCCCCTCCACCTGCATGCTGGTCCCTGGACTTCAAAGCGAAACCCCCCCCCCCCCGCCCCCCCTAAAAGCAAAGCAAAGTGTGCTGTGTTTGTTCTCCCAGTATCTGTGACCATCAGGCCGATAGGGGTGTGGGCTGCTGCCGTAATAGGCCCATCGTGCTCTCGCCTCGGGTACTGGTCTTATCTTCATTACACGCAAACAAACACGTAAATGGACACACATTTCTGCAGGGGAGGAAGGAGGTTTGCGTGTTTTTTTTTTTGTCTTTGTTGTTTGCCTTAAAAAAACAAAGAACACAAGAAATATCCTTCCAGAAACAAAACCCCTTGAAATCTAACACGAGTGAAACAACACACAGCCACAGTGTTGTGTCCTCTCCGGAGCCTCGAGGGGTTTAGCCGGGGTTTGCTCAGACTCACAGTTTCCACTGGTAGATGGTGACCGGGGGGTTGGCGTCGGCTCGGCAGGTCAGCCGGACGTTCTGACGGTTCAAGTACCAGTTCCCATCGAAGCCCTCGATCTTCACCTCAGGTTCATCTGAAAGGAAGAAGGAACGCTGATGTCAGTTCACCGCGGAAATCCAAACGACATCGCCGTTTCACCGCACGTCGGCCGAAGCTACAGTTTGGCTGCGAGATGATGAATCTCTCAAGGAGGTGATTGTTTTGTTTTAAACGTTTTAAATTTAAGTGCGAATGTAGATTAAAGGTTGTATTTTGTCACTTTCTTCATGACAAATAAATAATATTTTGCTTATCAGAGCACATTTTCTTTTATATGTCTTCAATAAGAACTGAAAGTCGTAAAATTATTATTCTAAACGTCCTCCATTGTTGTCAGCAGCTCTAATTCCTTCCGATCGAGATTTTAAAAACTGAATCTGGTTTTGATTTGCTCCGTTTATTCCAGCGATTGTTAAAAACATCTGAGCTGTGTCCACACACTTTAAACCATATTAGATTGGTTTTAGATTAAGCAGTATTTTCATGTGTCATTAATAAAAATTGGAAATGTCTGGAAATGTATAAAAATACTCTTTGGTCAGAAGAATTCTGCTGAATAAGTTTCTGAGCAGCGTTTCCGAGAAGCCCTCGATCTCGTTTTCAGTAAACGAAACCGACCTGTGACCTTTTGCGACGTCAACGTCACAAAATCAAGATTCAAACATGTTTTTTTTACTTTTAAACAATAAATCAGCACAAGAATGAAAACCAACATGTGACCGTGCACGAGATGGGATTCTTACACTGCACGTTGAGCACCACGCTGTCTGTGATCCTCTCGTTTCGATACGTCACGATGCACGTGAGCTTCTGTTTGTGGGTCTCGCGGCTCGGCACCACCACGTAGTTGCTCCGCACCGTCACCGTCCCGTTCGCGTTGCGGGTCTCCTGGAAAGTGGCCTCGCCCTTCAACCTGGTGTCCCATTTGATCACGCTCTGGGGCTTGCCGTTGGCTGACAGGCAGGTGGCGACGGTCATCTTGCGCTTCTGAGCCCTGGCAACGATGGTGGGCGTCGTCAAGGTCATGCGCGTCATGGGCCGAGCTGCGGAGAAGAAAGGTTAAAGAAAAGCAATTATTGAAAAGCAATTAGAAACTCACGTCGTATATTTTCCACTCCATCGACGATCAGTCCTCAATTTGATCAAAACCTCTGTTTGAAGAAAACAAACGACGGAGACGAAAAACCACGTGACTCAAATGAAGCAAAGTTAAGTTTCTTCTCCTCCTCGAAGCCGACGCAGTTGTCAAAGCTCTCGCACGTGTGGAACCCACTCGCCTGCCCAAAAGCACAGTCTTCCAAATTTGAATCCTCTGTGAGTTGCCAATTAACAATCTCCTCTTAGCACATCAAAAGGCAGGCACGAGTGAATGCACAACTGAACCAAACAGACGATGAAGAGGCCTCTTTGAACGCCGCCGCTCGGTTATCTGCACACGGGTTCCTGCCGCTCGCTGAGCCGCAGAAGCCTAAAAAGGGCCTGAGAGGCTCAGCGACAGAGAACGGGCAACACGGAGCAGCACTTAAGCCAAGTGGGTTTTTCTTCACTGGGATTTAATGGGAAACACACCAACACTTAATGTCTAATTAGATGTCTAATCAGAATCAGTGCACGGCCTTTTCAAATCTGCCCCTTTCCAAGACAAACGACATCTCGGGGGGCGCCGCTTTCTTTACACCAGACAGGATTATTCAAGCCAAATTACACACTCTGAAGTGGCCTTATTGATTTCTGTCTCACCTGCCATTTTTTATTGACCGCTCTCTGCGGCGGTTTCCTATTTTATCGGAGCCGTGTGGGTTCAACCGAGATTGGAGTTAAACGACACGTCACCCCAATCATCACATCAGCAATCCGTCAAAATGATTTTCACTTCCACGCTGAGCATGTGAGGTCCGCGATGGAACGAGAACATCAGCTGTCGACTGGAGGGAAATCGTGCAGCCGCAGCAGTTCTAAGTGTAAACAGCACATCTGTGATGTAGAGCTGAAGCAGGGAAAGACCTCCTGGTTTCACTCTCCCTTCACAGCAAAGCCTGTGGCAACACCGACGAGAAGGGCCGCTCGAGTGTTTCCTTTCAGCCCTTCAATAAAACAGGAAGATGGTCGTTTGACCCCCTGTCTTATCAGATTCTGAAAAATGTTCTTTTTCGGCCTAGAGTCAATTTCAGGTGACAGGTTTCCATCCCTCGGACGGCTCATCAGGCGTGTGCCAACATGTCGGGGGGGGGGGGGGAAATAGCTCCGAGCTCCGAGATGTAGAACCTGATATGTCTTTAACTTTATCTCGGATCAAAACACAATTACAGACGATTCATTGACTGCAACAGTCTGATCTGTAGATTCTGTCACATGCAACATGTAGAAACTGAGGCTCATACGCCTGAGTGCAAATACATCAGACTGTGGCTCTGAATGTAGATTTTAAAATCTCTGTCCAGTGAAGTTTTTGTTAAATTTGAACATTCCAGCGATACATGTTCTGGAAATATACATGTTGAATCAAAGTTGCCTTAAATGCCGACGGGACTTCAAGCTTTTAAAGATGATAACGATTTAACGAGGAGAAAATTCTGTTTGGGCCAAAAACACATTAAAAATCGATGCAGAGGGTTTTAAACCAGTTCCTCCACTGGATAAATCAGACCTCAATAAAGTAAAGAAACAAACTACATGACACATAACAAGAACTTCAATTAAATTGGTAAGATTAAGAACTTTGCAGCCGAACTTTGTTCTCACTACAAGTACAAGATCTTACCAGTTTAATCGATCAATTACAATAATCAATCAGTCAATAAATTCCACATTTCACTATTTATCCACATGTTCTTACCAAAGACGGTGAGGTTGACCATGTTCTCCCGGTTGCCCGCGGGAACGTGGTGTACTCGCAGATGTAGGCGGCTTCGTCAGACAGCTGCAGGTTGGAGAACACGATGGTGGTGTCCTCCAGCGAGGGCGTGCGGTGGCGCACCGCGGCCTGCTTGAAGCTGACCCGCTCCTTGAAGGGCGGCAGGACGGACACGCCGAGCGCCGGGTTGGCTATGGCCACGTTCTGCTTGGTGCCGTTGAGGAGCTTCTGCCAGGTGACCTGAGAGATCTTGACCGGCGGGTTGCTGTTGCTGAAGATGCAGCGCAGCTCCACTTGTGATCCCACGAAGCCGGACTTGGTGGAGTCCATCTGTACCATCTGCCCATTGCCAGCTAGACGAGCGAAGAGCGAGAGAGAGAGAGGGAAAAGAAAACATTTAATTACGATTAACAGGTGGCCGAGGCCAAGCAAAGCACTCCATTCAATAGCAAGTACATGCACTGAAAGTCAAGGAGTCAATTCAGCCTCCTAAGCAGTGCGTGCACGCACACCGCTTGTAGTCAGCTCTCAGGATTTGGGCACACTCGCCTTATGCTACATCTGCTCCCTATACATCAGCGCAGAAAGTGGGTACATGGTGATGGTTGTGTGCGAAAGCTGTGGGAGTAGTTATTAACATAATGGCCACATCCATACAACCCTGTCTTTGTCACCGAGGGTGCTGCTCGTGATGAGATGGGAGGGCCGGGCGAGAACCAATGCATCACTAATGAATGAGTACAAGGGCAGCGAGTCGGAGCCAAGGCTTCGTCTGCTGCGTTCCCCTCCACCGCCCCAGCAACACACTGGCTGGGGCCATTGTCATTTTAATTACATTTTACTCTCAAATACTTCAACGGCTGCCTGGAGCTCCCATTAAAAGAAACAACGCGGAGGCTTGTGTAAGCACACAAACACAACGAGAACACACACACGTTAGCTTCATAAAAACAAAAAAACAAAAACAGTAATTATGCCGCTCGCTCGCTCTGGTATCTGAGCCTGTGAGGAGCTCGCTCGCCCAAGAAAGGGTCAATTAGCAAAGACGGACCCTCTGTAAACTCGCCTGTGGTTCAGTCTTTCATGCTGATGATGACCTTATGCTAAACTGAAGTGTCGCCTCTCTCCTCTCTCGGCCCATCTGCTTTCCACTTGATGCATGGTATGGCCACAGATTAGCAGTTAACACCTTTCAATTAGATCCTCGTGGAAAACAACCCCCCCCCTCCGGCTTTTATCTATAACTTCAGGCCTTTATTAAGACAATATAACAACTAGTTTTCACAAGTGAGAAGCTGCTTCTCTCTGATTTATATCACCCGTCCATCATCTACACCACTTAACCTTCGAGGGGCACGGGGGGCCGGCAGCCAATTCCCCGAGGGACACACCCTGGACAGGTTGCTCACATTCACACCTACAGTCAATTTTTAGAGTCTCCAATAACCATAATGGATGTGTTTGGAATGTGGGAGGAAGCCGGAGAACCTGGAGAAAACCCACACAGACACAAGGGGAGAACATGCTAACTCCACTCCGACCCTGAAACGCTCTTGCTGTGCTGCACTGTTCTGGATCATTGTGAACTGAATATCTTTGGCAGTTTTGTTCTGTTCCGACATTTGAAAGTCTAGAACTTGTTGCCCCTGTGAAACTGAGATAAGCATATTTCAGCTATGTTCTATATTGATTGATAAAGATGTAAATATAGAGATTGCACCTCTCCTTGCTCTTTCCTTCTTATTACTTCAATATAAGTCCTAGTAAGTCTTAACTACAACTTTCATAGACTCCTGCTTCTGCAGTCTGAGCAGATGTGTCACTGAGCGGCTGCAGGGCTCCTGCATCCTGTTGCCTCCGACACGTCTTTGTTATCTCAGGCTGCGATTTATGCTCCTCTCCAGGTGAACTCTGGTGACGTCCTGTTTCCTGGACCGACAGCCCACCGGCCGCACTTGTATTTACAAGCAGCTGCGGCTGTAACGATCTCCTATGCACAGGAAGACGGACTGAAGTTCCTCCGTTAATCACACCGGACTCATAAAGCCACCAGTAAATCAAGCCGTATAAACGGAGGAGGAAATACGCTGCTGCTGCCCCGGGTGGAGGAGCGCGGGCGATTGCATTCATGCACCACAAAAAAAAAAACGGAGCAGCTCTTTAACACCGAGTCGCTGCGTCAGGATGATGAAGAATCCCTGCATTCGGAGATAACGTTTCCACGGGGGGGGGGGCTTTAAAAGGTGTAAGAACACATGAGAGGGATCCATTTATGTATACACCCACTGAATACAATATCTGATGGAGTCTATCTCCTGCTGTAGAGGAAGCTGGGGGGAGGGGGGGGGCTGTCAAACTGACTGAGCAGCAGCAGCAGAGTGTTCTGAAGATTTCCCTCGTAAAAACTGGAGGTAGTCAGGCGACGGACACCGGGGCACAACACATGCATGGCGACTGGGAAATAGTTGGTGGAGATTACAGCTGGAGGACCATTAAGATGAACAATGTGTTTCTCTCCGACTCGCACAGCGGGCGCGGACCTCTCGGGTTGAACGGCCCGTACGCTGGGGAAAGCAGTGCATTACCAGAGAAAGGTTATTTCTGTCCACGGTTATCTGCTTTCACTCAGACTTTCGCCGCCGACATCAAATCCCATAAAAAAAAGAAAAAAGAAGTGACAACCCTCTCGCAGTCGCTGAGTGCACATCATCTTTCATTTCCTCCGGACCACATCGCCGGGACCTTACTCTTATATAGAGATTTAAACTTGCGGGATTCGAAGATGACAGATTGATTTGCTAATGCGGTTTGACAGGGAGGACCGGCAACCTTGTCATCCGCACCCTGAGCACCACCTGTGTCCTTGTGCACCTGCGGGCGAAGCTTTACTCCGTTTTATCACAGCTTAGATTACCAGCGGGGGCGGCTATAGGACGATATCATTTGAAATAGCAAACACAATTTACTGTGTGACAACACTAGTTAAAGTTTAATCTTAAGTTGAAGGGGAAGTGAGAGGCTGTGAAAACTCATAAATATCTACCTGGACAGGCCTCCCCTCCCCTCCCCCCCCCCCCCCGGGTTGAATGCTAAAACAATACTGGCAGGGGGCTGTTTTTTTGAAAAGCCGCAGCCCCCTCCCTCCAATTCTCTCTATTCCCCTTCCTCCTTTGAATCTGATGCTCCCCACTCTGATTGAACCAAATAAACAGCAGCTCGCGCAAATGGAAACCAGAGGAGAAGGCATAATTACGCCCGCCACAGAGCCCCTCCGTGAAGGACCAGGGGCACCCACGGGGACCCCTTTCATTCAAGGACTGGAGGAGTCCTTGGCTGAGTGCACAGCAAAGCTTTAATTACAGACTACACCACGGAGCAGCGAAGGCAGAGGAGAACAGAGGCCTGCGTACATGCAAGAGGCATTAAGGAGGTGGCTTTTGTGGGGGGGGGTTACGAGAGCCAGCGATACAGAAGGAGGAGAGAGGTGGAAAGCAGAGGGAAGGGAAAGGAGAAGGTAAATGCAGTGCAGATGCAGAGCTGGCGAGCGGGAGAGCGAGACAAAGAGGGAGGCGGGGCTTTGGGGAGATTTGTAGGTGCGCTGCCGGTCTGAGGCTGGCCGCCGCCGTAGCTCGAGCTGCTGCTGCTTTGTTCTCCCGCTGACAAGAGGGTGACTGAGGGGGCAGTCAGGCTATAATACACCTGAGGCCGCACATTACCTTGAGAGTTGCCAACGGAGAGAGAGGAGCCCCTATTTCTGGACACGAACGAACAAAGTATGCCCAAGCTGGCAGGATATTCAAAAAAAGAGAAGGAAGTGTGGTTTGATTCGCACCAGGTGAGCTGACTTGGATGGAGAGGGACATAAGGGGCAGTGTTAAAGCAGCTGCTGCGGCGTCTGGTCCGGCACTGATAGCGAGAGACTCCCAGGGCCTCGGTACAGGACTGTTTGCAGAGCTGTAATATGATCCGGCCCCCGTCAGGCAGCGAGGGAAAGCATGTGCTTTGTGTTGTTTGCATATGGCGCATCGCACAATGCACGGGGCACGTTGCACCTAATAACAGAAGTCAGTCCAATGGCCTCCCCGCGTTCTACAGACAATATCCAGGAAGTATTTCACAAATAAAAGCTTGATTCCTCTTGATCAGAAATGTAAAAATAAACGACGTGTATTCATCTTCTTTGTTCCCAGATATTCTTCTGATTCAACCGGACTCTGCTCTTCACATAAAAGAATAAAACACCATAAATCCCTAAATTGAAAACCGGGCGCCGTCTCCTCAAGCTTCGGAAGCTTCTTTTCCATAAAACAACTGTGATTTGGCAGCTCATCCCCGTAATGGATATGTAACGCTATTGACTTTTTTTTTTTTGAACTGGCCAACTACCAACACTATTTCAAAAGACAATTATTGGCTCGTTTAGCGTTGCTTTGGCCGCGCGCGTCCAAAAATATCCATTTGAGTCAGACAAAGTTCAGCATAATTCACCTCTGGGTGCAGCAACGTGAGAAAGGCGAAGATTAAATAGGACTGAATGCATATTTTAGACGAGGCGCTCATTAATGTCTTCTATTTTAAGCTGCACCGGGCAACTTGGCTCCCCGTCAGTCCCAAACGGCAGCTCGGGCATCGCCGTTTGAAGTCGGGGGAAACTTCAAAACCCCCAGAAAATGAGCAATGTGATGCCATTAAACTGCTGCACTCCTCTCCGACTTAAATGGCGTCCTCTCTGTGGCTTTTCGGGGCAGAGATGAAGAGGAGCTTTTTTTTTTTCCACTGGACCCGGCGCTGACTAGAAAAGGCAATCGCGGCCAGATTTTGTCATATCTGACATCGGTTTCAGTTGCGTTCACTTTTGCGGAGATTCAAGTATCAAAACCACCGTCACGTCACCCGTTGGTTTGAAGCTGAACCAGAGTTTGGGCATTTTGTAAAGTACCATCTTGTTTTATTTAAACCAGAAGTGAACATATGTGGTGAAACTAGAGATCGAGACCAAAAACTCTGAACTCTGAACAGTTCTGATTGGAATAAGTCACCTTTAAATATATGTTATCAAAAATGAGCTAAATCAGAAATGTTGTGTTTTCTAATTCTAAAACAAATTGCTTGTTTTCCAGTATTGTTCCATATTTTCGTCCCTTGTAATGTTCTGTTAAACATTTGTATGAAGTAAAGCCCTTTTCTCGTATCTTGCGTCATTGCTATAGAAACTGATTTCTCTTTGCAACCAGTGGATATTCCCCCTCTACTCTAAACTTCCCCCTTCGCTTCACTTTCCCCATCTTAGAGTCGACATCCATCTTCATACAAAGCCCATGTTTGTGATCCAGGCAACAGAAACCTGTGTATTTTGGTGTAAACTCGTCGTTAAAGACAGATTTGAAAGCTTATCTCACGAAAGACGCATCTCCTCCTCGCGCTTGCTGTGGTAACACCGTCGGTTCTTAAGTGGGATGCTGCGGATAGAACATGGGCCGACCCACGCGGGATAATGACTGTTTAATGTAGCCCCAGTTCCCACGGCGATGGGGCAGAGTTGCTTAATTCATGACCACACATGGGGAGTTTTAGGGGGGAGTCCAAATCTGACACACACACAAACACACACAAACACACACACGGAAACCCACCCATTAGCTGCTTGTGTATTCTCCGTGTGGGACATTGTTATTCTTCTTTTGTCAGTCACTTGTTTAGAGCTCATCCTCTGGCATTTCTGCTGACGGTATGTTATCAAGAGACATAAGTGCTTTTCAGAAGCGCTGTAATATAAATTATGGGACTACACTCGGAGCTATCCCACTGTGCTGGAGGCTCTAACGCATCCACTTCACTCACACAGGTGTTTTAACGTTTGCTATTGGTCGACCGCGGCCCGCTTTTTCTTTTCCGAGACGCAGACAATTTGTTTTAATCTCCACTCAGACACTGTTTGATGGTGCTTGAGCCGGGTCTCTTGGGTAAACAACGACGTACCTGCCAGAGCAGCAGTCTTTACCCAGCGTCTCCCCGAGCAAACATTCGACTGCAGAGCCAAGCGAAGCCCTCACTGGAGCAGATGGTCGGTAGACCTGTTACTGATTTTCCCCTCGATCTGGTTCAAATTTGAAAACGCTCTTTTGTACAAACACGCTCGTTCATTGAGGACAATGTAACATCTGCCGCGCCGTAAATGTTAATGATTATCGGGAAAATTTATTACGGTAGGCGACTTCCCAATCTGGAACGGCTCCATTTCATCTGAGCTGCTCCCAATGGCTGTTTGTTTTTGGGGGGGTAGAGAGAGAGAGAGAGAGAGAGAGAGAGAGAGAGAGAGAGAGAGAGAGAGAGAGAGAGAGAGAGAGAGACATGTAGTGACTGCACGCCCCCCCAACACAACAAACGTGTGTTTTCCACCGGGCATCCAGAAATTACAACTTTCAGGTCTGCAGCGCGCGGCATCGTCCAGCCGAGCGTAACCACCGATTCTCACCTAAAGTAGCTGCATCCGTGGTTTCTCAGGCAACACGAGCCCCCCCCCCCCCACACACACACACACTCACACACTCACACACACACACACTCACACTCACACTCACACTCACACACACACACACACACACACACGCACGCACACACTCACGCCCCTCGAGCAGCTTTAAGGCGTTTCAAATGTCAAGGGGATGCATCGGTTTGCCTGGATCTGAGCGTCTCCTCCTTAGTTCAGCGGGAACAATTATTCATCCTTGAGTGAAACACTGGAAAACACAGACGCTCCATTTTGTTATCAGGCAATTTCAAAGAACACAGCACGGATGACACAGTGGGGTGGATTGTGCCCTCTCTGGGCGCCGCGCGCCGTCCTCCCTGACTTCTATATATGTAATTAATGTTTTTTTTTACTGTGTTCTGATAGGGAATATGCGAGGGGGTAATCTGGGATTTGAGTTGTCTTTGACTGCGGCAATGACAAATAAAGCTGGGCCAAAAAATAAGGCTTTTGCCCTCGAGAGACAGAGAGAGGGAGACAGAGAGACAGAGAGAGGGAGAGAGAGAGAGAGAGAGAGAGAGAGAGAGAGAGAGGAGAGAGAGAGAGAGAGAGAGAGACAGAGAGGAGAGAAGAAGAGAGAAGAGAGAGAGAGAGAAGAGAGAGAGACGAGAGAGAGAGAAGAGAGAGAGAGAGAGAGGAGAGGAGAGAGGAGAGAGACGAGAAGACGAGAGACAGAAGAGCGAGAGACGAGAAGAGATGATAAGAGAATGATGAGAATAGAGACGAGAGAGAGCTAGAGTTAGCTAGTATAGAGAGAGAGAGAGTGTATAGCACATATCGAGTGTAAACACAGAATCCAAGAGCTCTGACCCTCCTCCCTCCCGCTGCAGCTTAACTAAACAAGGCCACCACGGTTTCGGCCCCGCTACACAAAATAAACAGCGCTGACGTTACCTGGCCAAACGGCAAGATGACATCACCCCCCTGATACCAGATAGCGAGCGACTGTCAATAAACAAAAGGAGAAGGTACCAGTTGCAGGGGAGGGAACAGTCACCTCCTCACGCAGGTAAATGAATGACTGTAACCGTTACAGTTGTGCTTGTTTGACTGAAACCCAGATAGTAAAACACACAGGGAACAGATCCAGGTACAGCCAGTGATTAAACGTCTGGTAATCCGAAATGTGTTGTGGTGCGAGAGCAATAACGTGGGGAGAGAGAGATAATAATACACTTTATCAGACAGATCTCAAGCCAAGGCACCGGGGAGCACTTGCCCGGGCCAGACAATTAGTCATCGGAACATCCCATCCTCAGAACGGGCTCAGCGCACACACAGTGATGCGTGATGGTTATTTCTCAATAATGCAAAAGTATCCCTGGGCTTTCAGACGAGAGCAGGAGAGGAGATGATCAATAAGTAAAAACGGGGGGCGTGGGTGCAAAAAAGTGTTAGTGCATTATGGTCTCAGGTGTGGGTCTGGAGCTGGAGAGTGGGGCAGGGGGGGGTTACATAAATGTGATGTAGGGGATTGTGGGGGAGTTACAGGGGGAGGGTAAGCGGTGAGAGTGACACGCAGCAGGTCAGACGTGGCGAGCAGATTACAGCACTCAGGATATTAAAGCGGAGGAGAGACGATGCTGCAGGCGACACACACACACACACCACACACACACACACACACACACCTCCCGCGGAAAATCTCAGTATTAGCACAGGGGCGACACACAGGCTCTGTCCACACCCCCCCCTTTTGACACAGTCGACATAACAGCACAATAACACGGACGGGCTGCCGGAGCCGGCCTCTCCTCAGGCCTCCGGGTCAGAGGTCACGGAGGTGCAGACTGAAACTCCTCTTCACGGTGGAGTAGAGCAGATATGAAATAATATGACACGTAACAGGAACACGATACAATATCAAGTCTGTAATGTGCACAAGCAGATATAGGATTCACTTGCATGAATAGTTTTTTATTTCATTTGATATTAGAAGCTGATCAATATTGATTTAGTTATTGAGTTAGTGTTTGACATTATATTTAAATTAAATGTTGGATTTGTTTCATTATTACTTTACCTTAACATTACAAGCCTTAATACATTTAGTTCATAACACTTAGGATCTAAATTTTTTTAAATATTTTTTTCAATATACATATCGGCCGATAAAGCAATATTAGAATTTATTTCCTCCCCATTATCAGCCCCAGAGCTTTATTCGATATCTTTGGGTTTTGAGGGGGTTGATTGTATACAACAAGCCGTTTTGGTCCCTGGTAAAAAAAATCAACAATCATCGTTTATGAAAATTGAATCACCGCTGGTTTTGCGACCAGGTGTTCATTCCCCCTCGCATGAGTCAGCGTTAATGCTGTTTTACAAAGCATTACCCGCGGACATCGCCGCTGCCGAGCTGCGCAGCACAGAGGATAATCCATAAGGCTTTGGAGTGGGACGTATGGAGCAGCGGCGGCACAGACCGCAGGCTGCAGCTCCCTCCACCTCCACTAATCACTCAGCAAACACGGCATGAAGCGCATATAAAGTCCTGCCAGGAAGTGCCGAGAAGGAGCCTGGCCCCCCCGGACGACCGTGCATGACAAATCCCTCTCTCACACCAGCTGCTCCATTGTCCACAAGTAAAGATAAGTCTTGCATACACCACAAACACAGAGTACTTCCGTGTGGCTATGCCAAGCACTTGTGCCGGACACGTTCGAAAACATTAAGACTTCAAAATCAACGACTGAAACCCGGACGATCAATTATCGACGTGTGCGCGAGGAAGGAGAACGGACGTGTGACGTGGAGCCCGGCTGCGTTCTCACATCCTATAGGCGTGAATCCATACCCCCCCCCCCCCCGAACCCGGCAACCTTTAGAAATACTCAGCGAGAGGGAAGAATATTGTTTTTTAGCGTGTGACCTGTGTCGACCTTTATCACCGGAGTTTTTTCTTCTACCCCTCTTTTAAAAAAAAACAAAGGTCAGCTGATATCTTACAGGCGAGCAGGCGGGGGGGGGGGGCCTTTGGGGGGGTAAATAGGGCGCGGTATAACCACGGAAGGAAGCACTGTTGCATGACCGGTGGCTTATTAGACCAAGAAAAGAGAGCGAAACAATCAATATTTGATTAGAGTCACTTGCGACTCTCAGACATTTCCATTCTGCGTTATCGCAGCGGCCTCCGCGGACGTCTTGAAAGGAATGGCTGCCGTGCACATCATACATTTTTAAACGCGTGCGGAGGAAAAATAGAAGAGCCGGCTGTCATCAAAGTGCATCTCTAATTGTGATTGGGGCATAAACAGGACAGCGGGGGCAGCGGCGTGCACACGGCCCCGCTTGTTGGTGTAATAACGCTCAGCTATTTTCTCTCCAGCGTCTCCGGCTCGGGCCATTTATGCAGCGGAGCCATTAACATACAGGAGAGGGAATTCACACTCCAGCTGGAGTGGGCAGTGGGCTGCAGCCCCAGTTTGCTATCAATTAACAAGCACACTTAGTATGTGTCTGAGTCGTGATCCCCACGGGACTCTGACAAATGCTCTGTGTTTTGCCCGAAAATACTATTGTCACAATAGGAAATCTGTGGCCAATTACCAGCCCTTGTATCACTTGTGATGGCGTAAAAAAACCCAGCCACACTGCATCCAAAGTGAAAGCAGCAGCGGCAGCATCAACAGTAGCATCGACCCGACACGGTGTGAGACGCAGCCGTCTCCGTGCACGTGCACAAGGAATTAACCACAAATAAACACGATTATGAGTTTTGCCCTCCAGTCACATCATTTAGGCCCTGGATTAGTATCCTGTTTCCACCACTGGTGGAATGAACGTGCACAGCTACTACTTAAGCTGATAAAGTTAGATATGCTGCGCTCACTTTATCCCCGAACATGTTATCTTATCGTGTTGTTCAAATAATCGTTCACGTTTGGTAATGCGTGCACATTCTTCAACAGGCATTCCTCGCCTCAGTTTGAGACGTTCGCCGCTCACTGTCAGAAGGTTCCAGGCGTTTTGTTCACAATCACTTTGCCCTAAATTCTCTGGAAACTGTTTTTTTTTCAGAATGGGAGAAGTTGCAGCATCAACGGGTATTAGCGCTCGATATGCGCGAGCGGCGTCTACATGAGAACGGTATGAATGTCGGATTCTGGACTTCGCCACATTCCCCCCCCCCCCCCTTTTTTTTTTCTCATGTGTGTTTTGATCATAAACCTCTATGAAATCCGGCGGTTCTCGGCAGAACTCCCGAGACCAGGGCTGAACTATTTCCTAAACCGCGACCACAGCCGCGACCGTCTTTCCAAGGCGAGTAAGGCTCCATGTTCCACATACATATAACCGTTGGAATGCTCACCACATCTCAGGCCTGTGTTCATATTCTGCTGCATGTGCTTTCCAGCTGTGTGTCGGAGTATTGTCTTTCCCATCAGCCTCATACACGGATCGCACTATGCTTCCATATATACGCTCGTGCATCCAGCCTTTATCTGGGGCTTGAACGTGATTCAGACGCGCCACAGTCGTTTCTCTTCAAGTGGCCAAACCATAGAATCAACAACGCTGGTAAACGGAGCTATTTTTAAAGACTTCATAATAATAGGCAATTTTCTGGACAGTTATTTCCCAGGCGTCTGTACCTTTTATTCTTCATATTGAGACGATGTTTGATTGAGTGTTTTTAAAGAACATGAAATAGCAGCACTTAAATATCTGCGCCGGCCTTTCAAGAGGGAAGCAGCTGGCACGGAGACATAAGTAGGCGACCACGAACCCACAGAAAGGGGGAAAGGGAACAGGCTGAAAGCCGAGTCGGGTGGTATGAGTTACTCCAGTCCTCGCTGGTCGTTAGATGTCTAACAATGTGTATTGACACAGAGACCCGGGACACGGAAAAAGAAAAACATTCGCTGCATTCTTCAAACATGCACACGGCAAGAAAAACAATACAGATTCTCCTAAAAGTGTGAGGAAGAGCGAGAGAGGCGATCAATCACGGGAATCCAAAAAAATGGAGGCAAACGACTCTCGGGGTGTCTCTCGGTTTCATCTGAAAACGCCGCAGTGGGTGGGCTGCGGGCTCGGGGGCATCAGAGGAAGACAAGAGAAGTCAGGAAATGAACTCGTAGTTGCTGCTGCTGAAAACCACGAGGAGTGGGATTCTTCCTGCACCCAGATTACAAGCATCGGACAATCACTTACTGTCCAACCTCGACATCTGAGTTCTGAACTTAACGCTAAGCAGCATCCGGATGAAGTGAACGACTGGCGAGGAGCCGCCAGCGAGCGGGAGATCATCGTGCGGGTTCGATGGAATTTTTTTCGTGCGGCCGAATCGCTGTAGCTGTGCGACTGCTCCGCTGACAGCTTGAGCTATTAAAGGCAATCAAACCAGCGGCGTGATCACTCTGTGTGTTAAAAGATATTCTCTGGTTAAACTTTCACGGAGAAACCAATTCAGAAAAAAACTAAAAATACGAATCAGGTTCTGGCTTGATGAAAACAACCTTAAAAAACTAAAGCCTTGATAGGGTATCGATCACAACCAGGAGGAGATCCAACAACTCAATTAATCCCAATTGAAATCTCTGTCACTCACGAGCAAATAGGAGAAACGTGCTGTTGTTTTAATTTTTTTGGGAGGGGGGGGGGGAAGAGAATCATCTCCCACGATGTCTCTCGGCTTTTTGTAGCCTCACGACGAACCTTATCCCAGGATCCCAGATGAAATTACTCACGTGAACACCTACACTTTGACACTAATAACCTTTGCTGACAGGGTTTACACCGCTGCTGGAGCCGGCTCAAAGGCACCGGGGCCTGTCCGGTGGGAGCGACGGGCAGAACAGCAGCACGTTGCATGTATTTCCTCCTCTCCTCCTCCTCCTCCTCCCTCCTCCTCCTCGGGGCTGTGGGAGTATTATTTGGAGCTCTTACCCTCGCGTTGCCCTCCCTTCACTGTGTCTTTACCGTGGGCTGCTCATTGTTTGACAGGATTGACAAGCTCCCTGGCAGAGCTGATTAAAAGCTTTAAGGTCAGAGAAGTGGGACAGATATCGAGCGAACACCTGTCTCCTCGCTGTGAGCCAGTCCCCTACTGGGTGTGTCCTTCATTGACGCAGGATCAATGGCTCCATTAAGACCCAACGTGGACTCTTTTTATTTTTTCTTCTTCTTCTTCCCTGACAGTGCGGCTTTGGTTTGCAACGAAACCTTTCACCTGCCTCTTCCTCCTTTCACTTCCTCTCTGCTTCTTTTTTTACAGCCCCGTCCTATTTTTATTTTTTTTATATACAATCGGCTTTAACCTGAGCTTTAGTTAAAAAATATTCAGATTCAGATGTAGAGAGATGCGAGATACGTATTTATCTGTTCCGGCTTCAGACTTCATTTCATCATGATTTCCACATCCTGTTAAAAAGAAAAGTAACTGAGCGCTCGGCTGCCCACTGAAGATTTGCCAAAGGATTATGGATCATTAAAGGGATGTTTGAAGTTCGCTTGAAGCCTTTCCACATAAGTAACCCCCGATCGTGGAGTCTCGGCCACATGTTTTCCCTCTACTCGCCGTAACCCGTTTACAAAATTGCAACAGCTCGCCCCCGCGTTCTCCAGAGTCCTAATCCAGGGGAAAAGGACGTTTCAATTTACTCCCGCCAGGTTTGGATGATGCTGAATTAAGATCCCTGCTCCTGGATATCTCACTGATTTCATCCCTCCTCGTAGGCTTTCCACCCGGGGAGAAAATGTTCTTCTTCTGACATTGTATCTCACAATTATCTGTAAAAATGAAAACTAATACCGTAGCTTTAGCCCGTGGGATAAGACTTCAAGGGATGGGTGACTTTCACCAAAAGATATCTGGAACCGTGTCCCCCATCATTACTTTCATCTCCCGTGTACTTCCATTCTCACAGGTTTCACAATCCTCCCCCACACAGTCACCAAGCTGGTCTTTCTTGATATGATTCAGTGGCTGAGCACAGAGGTGCATTGTGCCGCTCTGTTTTTTATTATCACATTAATATGGTTTGTAATCGTTGTCTCTGTTTGCCGTGGGAAAACATCTGACTGAGCCATCGACGTTCCCAGACAAACAATGACAAGGTGTCAAACAGGCTTGTTTTCATATTTCTCATCTCCCACTGAGAGGGAATCGTTACTCCTTAAATTTATCTCATAATTCCACAGAGGAAGAAAAAATAGTTGATACACTCAATGAAAACAGATATAAACACATCACCTGCCGACTAGAAATATGTACTAACCAGAACCCCTCGCTGTCTGGGGTTATTTATAAACTCGTTAACAGCTCGTTACGCCGAGAAAACCAATTACGACATATCACCGATTTGGAGAAACCACGTCAGAGCCCTCCTCACTTTGTGTTTCCACATTTAGATGTTTAATGAAGATGTAGCACAACAGGGAGGTGAAAGAAGCAAGTTCACACTTCCCCGAGAGAGTTTTCAAATAGGTGTGAAAGTGGGTTTTTGCAGAAGTAGCGGGTGAAGGTGTCGGAGAAGTGAAAGGTCACACCTCCATTTGCAGCTGCTCTCTCCGGCCCTCGCCTGTGTATGTGTGTTTTCCTTTCTACTTCACGGAGCTGGGTTTCAGTCAAGGTCAGAGGGACAGGGGGGGGGGGGGGGGTAATATCCTAAAGCTACACTGGAAAAACAAAGCAGGGAGACTCGTAAAATCTGCGGAATGTGTTAAAACAACATTTTTACAGAAGAAAATTGCTCGTCGCGATCTTCAAAATCTCGTTTCCTTGGATACATTTGAGCCTCGTTCTGCTAATTTGTTCTTTTCATAACACATATCTAATATATATTCAACACACTTCCTGTTCCGTTTTTCACTAACCCTCCACGGCAGTAAAAAAGCATTTCATTGTGTGTTTAAAGTGTCCACGCTTGATAAGCACCAACCTTATTGTGTTATCTCTTTGGAATTCGGGTTTAATAATTGACTCGAGTGACGATTAGAACAACGACTGAGAGCGTTTCTTGTTAGTTAAAGGTTCACACTCCTTCTCTGCCGCCTGGGCATTATTATTGACATCTGGGGAGCACTTCACTGACGCCACGCAGGATTACAAATGCCAGTGTTTTCAACCGTGCCGCTGTAGATGTAGTGCACATATCTGTTGCCTAGAAATGATAGTAGCTGGGGTGAGAATTTCTCATCTTCTCTGTGCCCTTCACAGATTGCCAGTGCACCCCCGCACTCCCACACTCACTCACTGGCAATCCGGGGCCTCGCAGAGCCGGCAGACGGTGTTTGAGCAGAAATGAGCCGAGTGCCGGGTGTCTTGAAAATTGACAAAACTGCGTCTGTGCATAGCAGGGTCTGAGAGCCTCACACCGCCACACACACACACACACACACACACACACACACACACACACACACACACACACACACACACACACACACACACACGTACGCACACATGTACACACGTGCGGGGGGTTTTGAATGGATGCGAGAATAAAATTCGACATTCGGGTTAATGCAGGACCAGAGTGAAATAAAGGGCAGTGAGCTGTGACAGGTGTGTTCCTCATCTCTGGTTGGATCTGGTGCTGTGCCTCAATCTCTCGTGCACATCAGCACGGTAATTACGGCGAGTATTAATTTCAAAATGATGGATATGTTTGGGATTGGAAAAGAAAGCAATACAAATAATCACATTAATCATTTTCCTTTTTTTTTTTTGTGTGTGTTAATAGACATGAGCTACTTTCTGACAGCAACGCAGATATACAGCATACAACGACTCTGTGGCCATATGTATTGCTACTACAGCCAAAATATAAATATCTATGGTTCCCTTGCTACCATCCTATCAGCACCTTATTCAACAAAGCTGCACATATCTACTGCAACCTCTTCCACAGCAGGACCAAGGCTATGCATGAGAAGTAGTTCTTCGCAGTGTCATTCCACACACAGCTGTTTGGCAGCCTCAAAACACATGTTACACTCATGCTGCCGTCACACACTGTCATTGTCTGGGACTGGGGAAACATCGGCTGGATGAGGCACGACTGCTCAGCACATCACGGGCTGAATCACACACACGTCTGAGCTCTGCCTTCCTTCTGATCTCAGCGACACACCTGCAAACGTCTGGGACTGTTCCTGTGACGGCGTCTGTCCACGGCTGCACCGACAAACAAGCACCGACCAAAGCGGCAAAAAAAAACCTGCTCTAATGGTGTAGTTCCTGCAGCACATCACAACACACAACACAAAACACAAACCAGCCACTGCTGGTAATAAATCACTGGCTGACGCTGGCCCGTGGTGGGATGAAGGATCTCGATGGAAACCGGGCTCTTAAAGCTGTTTCTACCTGTTCCTGCTCACGCACACACAGCGACACATCCGAGCCTTCATGCGTTATAGATGTGCCGGAGCTACCAAGCTCGGGGCTGTGTGTTGTTACAGGGCAGACAGAAGGAAGAAGAAATACCTTTTTTGGACGATGTTTTATCGGCCGCCTGAGTGGTTTATACTAATAAGCAGCCTCTCCAGTTGGCGCTGTTTCACATTTGTCCTGCTAATGTGGTCGCTGACGATGATTCGCAGTTTGTACGAGTGAAAAAAATTGTCTCTCATTTATTTACATGAATGTGGTTGAAGGGGACTTTTTTATTTAACTGATGCACAACTTGTATTTCTGAGCAATGGCAACGATAAGGGGATGAAAAAACATCCTGAAAAAGCGAATATCTATAAATCACGACTCCGCACTCGAGCCGCTGCGACTTTTCAGCTCGGGAGCAGCTTATTATTCTGTCAGCTTATTGTTTTCCTAATGAAACTAGATTTAGCATTAGTAGCATTAACAAGCAAATGCATTTACATTTAACTGCATTTCTTATTTTCCTATTCCTGCAGTGATCAAAGACGTTAGTTTCCTGGGAGGCGGGAACATCGATGGCGCGCAGCAATTAGCCGTGTATTGTTTTTTTCTCATTCCCCAAACATTTGGTTATTTAAGCGATTATCACGCTCAGCATCGTTTTGCTATAGTTTTCAAATGCAATTTACTTTATGAAAACAAATGTCTCATCCCTCCTCTTTAAAAAAAAAAAAAACCCTGTTGTTATGGAAAGAAGAAGAAGAAAAAAACTGTTTAATATTTATGAACCCATTTTCTAGCTACGAGGAGATCTCGCTCGGCTGCACTAAAACGAAACTTGTTGTGACCTAGTTAGAAGAATGCCGCATGACAAGGCCGTGCCCGCCCTCTATCCGCGAGACCAGCCAAGCAGAAACGGCCGTATCGAGGATGATATTTTTGCACGGGCGAACCTTATCGACGGTTTGCTAGCGAGGAGCCGGGGCGGCCGTGTCCGTGTGCCGCTCCTTGGCTGATTAGGTAAGTGAGGAGCAGACCCCGGCTGCCCTCGGCTCTTCGTGTCAGGGGGGCTGAGGCAGCCACGCTTTGTTAATGCGCTGCCACTCCCCTGCAGGGCGAGCAGGCCCGGACAGGCTGAGGTGACGCTCCCCTCCTTCCCACAGCTCAGCCAGCTTGACTTTGCTTGGCTGATGAACCGTGACGGGACACAACTCCAAGGTTGTTTGCGCCGTTTCTTTTTTTCCCTTTCCGCCACCAGACAAGCACGTCAAGGCGAGAGTGTGTAACACTGTTGAACCCTGCTGATGGCTCTCAACCTTGATATCAGCTGGCTCGGCTGCACCCGCGACACACTCCGGCGAACACCTGAAGGATCCCCACTGTCACGATGCAGGGGCCGCACGCCGTACAGCCAGCTGCTTGTGTTCAACACAACGAGAGGAGCATCACAGCGTTACCGACCTGCCCAGACATGATGTACCTTGCACAACAACAAAAAGAATGAGTCACTCCTCTGATCCGAAGACAGCGGAGCGGTGAAACTCCCGGGGAACTTGCTTCACAAGTTCACCTCGATAAAGTTTTTTCCTCGTTCCCCTTACATTATTATTCAGATCGCCTCTAAGGGGCCATTTCTACCTCAGCTAGAAACCCTATCATAACCACTTGTGGGTCTCAAAGCACGCGGTTGAGTTTTCCGTTGCTAGGTTTGTGATCCCCCCCCCTCTTCCTCACAACTGAGCCGTGTTACAAAGGGCCCTGTGTGCGGGCGAAGATTGTTATTTAGTGCTGCTCTCTCGGCTCTCTGCAAGTCAAGAAACACGCAGGGCGCCGTGTCACTGTACTTCAAGATCTCACATCACGTTCGCCGCTGAAATCGGATCCAACTGCACCACGAACGCTCGCCCCGCTGCGGTCGTGGAGGGAGCGGTCGCAATCAGTGAGGCCATTGTCGATTCTTTTCTTTATTGTGTTTTTTTTTTCGCAGGGAGCCTGATGAAATCCCACAGTGGGAGAAGCTGCCAAAAAAAAAAACTCTGCGTGCATATATACAAAGAACGCTACTACTATGAATTCCCACAAGATGAGTCGAGGCACAGAGAAGTGATTTGTCTTCGTTTATTTGAGCAGCGCTTCTCTAAAGAATCTCATGCAAACGTCTCCTTTTGTTGAACTCGCGCACACACACAAAAAACACACGAAGAAGTAACGTCCAAGGCCACGTTCACACAAGTCGGCACACAAACAACATTCACTCCTTATCTCTGAGGAGCCGATGGCCGTGGACATGTGGAACTCGGGACACTTTCAAGTACGTCTCACAATTCCAGTAAATCCAAGACGTTGTGACAGAAGGACAAATAAGTGCAATCATTACTTATTCACTTCAAATAAAGCAAAGAAAGGGACCGATTCCTATGAAGGTTGTTTGAAACCAAACCGTGCACTCAAGACGGACAAATTGCCAAACCGAGCCATTATGTTCTTATCTACAGTTTCGCTGTATAATTATTGTTCTGCCTTAGCATCTGATCCCTCTGTCTTACCGTTAACCCGCCTGCAAACACCGTGTGACAGGTCTGCGCCGGCCCACGCCGAACCAGCTAACGAGTGTCTAACTTCCAGCGAGTTTGGTTTGTTTGTTTGTTTGTTTACTTGCAACAGCTAATTTAGCGGACTCGGCGTGTGCAGCTGTCAGGGGATTGCTAGTCCACTTCCACACTGCTTGTTGGTTTTAAACCAATTACAAAATGAGGCTCCGTGAGAGAATTAAAAGTTTGATTAGCCATCGGGAGGGCGGCAGCGTAACTGGATTGGTTAACAGTTGTAGTTGAAATGAAAGGAGCAACACGTATGCAATGTGGAAATAAATACATTTAATTTAAAAACTGCTTTCCAGCTTATTCAAAGCAAGACTCTGTTACTTTTCCAAGACCAAATATTACATTTGAAATCTTTTAAATGAGAATTTGAATTTCTATGTGTTATATCACAACCTTACTCACTTTATTTAATTAACTCTGCAGCCTTGCTCGGTCTGGTTAACAAGGTGATTCACTGACTTGTCTCGAACTGTGTTCCGTGTAAAACAACAATTTACCTTTCAGCAATATCCCACAATTATCACTTGAGGCTACGGAGGTCATCAATCAACAAAGAGTCCCACTTTAAAACCTGGGTGGTGAGCAGCGTATTCCTATGAAAGAAATAATTCAAGTACACAAGAGCTGATGTATTTTGGAGGCCGCGCCCTGTAGTTTGCAGCAGGTTGAGTCGTAAACAGATAAACCAGTAGTTCGACTCCAGTAATTCCACATTAGAAAGTAATTAAAACAAGAACTAACACACACAGTGACACACACACACATACGAGACAGGCCACGAGAAAGAGATGCATTTATTTTGAATGCACTCACGGGATATAATTGCTAACTCACTTCCTTTATTAAAAGATATTCACATAATTACAATGGCCAAATTGTTATGGGCTTTTAATCAGCCGGGCTTCGGTCTGTCCCGGAGTTCTGGGAATCCAGCGAGCCGAGTCTGAAGAGTTCTCAAGTACGTGAACTCCAGCGGTTTCAAGAGTCGAGTGTGGGATGTGCAGCGCCGCTCCGAGCCCAGTTTAGCTCGATATAAATGTCACTATAAGTAAGAACTATTCTGAAACTGAGCCATGAATTATATAAAGCCGAATGTGTTTGGAGTCAATCCCAACTTCTGGGGCAACAATCTGATGCAGACGGAGCTGACATTTCTATTTTGGCCGCGCTGACGGTTGAAGTAATCAGACGAGGAGCCGTCGAGCACTTGCTTGACGCTCTCGCTCGTATTTCCTCCTTATCGCAGCAGACACGCTGGGAACTGAAAACTGATTACCGTTTCTATTCTTTCTCTGAGAAATTGTTGGAATTCATCTTTGAAGATCTTACAGAGATGCCCTTGAACCGGCCGCCGCGGCCCCCACCCCCCCCCGGCGATAACGCCGCATTAAACCAGACTTTTCCAGAACGGAGGGTGTTTCAAAGTGCACGTAGAACTCAACACGGGTTGGAATATCTTTACATGCGGCGCGGGACTGGATGAAACCTCCGTTTAGGCTCAAACACACAGACGGGATTCAAGTTGGGGGAAACGAGGCTTCCGGCCTGTTTGGAATTCGTTGACCTGTTTCTGAAGCTCGAGCCGCTAATGAATAAAAACAACGGCGTGGATACATTTACATTCCGTGGCGTCTAAATATTCAATACGTTCTACATGGTGAGAGCATGAATAATATAAGAGGTCGCATTAATGCATGGTAAGTGTGTGTGTGTGTGTGTGTGTGTGTGTGTGTGTATGTCCTTTCCTCGGGACAACACCGTCCTTGACCGACCTTCCTGAGGTGATCACCCTGAGACTTTGGCTCTGACGTGTTTACACTGGACTCTATGGTTTGCTCCGTGGCTCACAGTCAGATCCTCCGAGGGGGGGGGGGGGGGCACCGACAGGAGAAACCAATGAACACAGAAATGGAAAAAATATCATCTCCAGCAGCGAAAAGAAACAACAAAAAAACAAACTCCTGCTCTCTTCCCTGCGACTGACTGAGAGGAGGGATCTTTGTACTAATTTTCATTCACACTCCCCAAACTCCTGTCACATCCAAGGAGAAGGGTAAACTACTACTATTATACAAAACAGGGGTGGCACGATGAAGTGCAGCGTGGGAGGTTTTAAGAGAGACGGGGAGAGATTCAAAAAATAGACAAGACGCTGGAATGAGATACAGAAAGACAAGAGACGAGCACTTTCAATCCTTCTGTTTGCTGTATCTCCTTCGTCTTCTTTCACGTGTTCAGCGAGACACTGCACTGCACCTTGTGCATGTGCGACGCCCACACTGCAAACAATACGGTTCCCGATGAAGGAATACGTGTTCGGCAAAGTCAAAGTGTGCGGGAGGGATTATTGTCGGAACTTTTATGGAGTCGAAAAGGTGTACAGGGGGAAATTGAGTGTGTTTGACATCATTACGGAAGCATTTTCATACTTTTACTGTATTTTTACTTCATTTTCGCCGTTGAAATCCGTAGCTTATGGTAAAAAAAAAAACATGTCTAACCGAGGGAAAATGGCAGCAAACTAAGTGCATGTCAGGACAGAGCTGCACCCTGGGTAGTTTCTTAAAAGCACCAGAAGAAAAAAAAATCATGTTCAAACGCTTCTATGGTTCCTGACACGTAGAAGGTCATTCAGGGGTGAATCTTTCATGAAGAGGAAACATAAGCTCCTCACTGGCTCCTTGGATTTGGGAGTCTGGAGAAACCACACCAGCGATACAGAGGCACACATCAGCATGCTATTCAGGTTTTTTTTATTTTTTGCACATTTGAAAAGATAGAAAGTATAAAATGGATGAAAAAGAAGCAGGAGGCCGACGGAGACGACAGGGAGCAGAGAAGCAGCTGGAGTGCCAGATCAAATGGGGCTGGGGGGTGGGGGGTGGGGTGGGGTGGGGGGCGGGAGAGGCGTGCTTCTGCCCCTGCACAGCGATGGGGGGAGAACCAAGCGTGTAGTGCATCAAATTTTCATATGAGCATCAGCGCACAGCTTAGAACTGCATTATGGAACCAAAGCAGCAGAAAATATCCTTGAGGAGCGGCTGGATGAAAACGTGGCTTATTTATAGACTGCGATGAGAACACGGCCGAGCGATTACATTAAGCTAATTAAGGGACGGCGAAGGGCCATCAAGCAAAATATGTATTTATATTGTAAAGCGTGCGGAATTGTTCTGGAGAGCGTCGCGTCCTGATCCAGTTTATACCTACATCTCATTCATCTCCACGCACATATTAACAATTAATAAGAGACGGGGGGAAAAGAAGAATAAAAATCAATACGTTCGCTAGTTTAAGCAGAATTTGAAGTGAGAGTCTAACTCCACAGTTGTTTTATTCTCCCCGTGTCGTGTCAACACACGTCGGAGCGACTCGGCAGGGATCGCTGCCAAAGCGCTCACACAAAAGCAACATGTCAGGACCCGGGAGTTGTTTATGGTAAACAGGGGATGCATCTACGGGCGTGCATGTGTGGTCCCGATGTTGGTGTGTGTCCCTCGATGTTCATAACAAAAACACAGTGAGGACTCAGGTATGGAATGATAATTGTGTGGGTTTTGTCTGTGAAAGTTGTTTTTCACATGTCGGGCTCTGTTTTGGAAAAGAAACTGACAGCAACGTTAGAGACGGAGCCACAGGCGTGTTCCTACAACATAAACGTGTTCTCTGCAAAAACCTAAAGCAAAAGCACAACTTAACTCCAGCCTGTTTTCTTTAATTGCAAATGCAGTGTGGCTTTTGCACAGTTCAACTAAAAAAAAGCTCCCTTTGGAGTCAAATCAGCGCTGACGTGCTTTCTCTGGCAATGTCACGCGCTTTTATTCGCATTTGACATATGTAGAAATGTCACAGGGACGTCCTGGGTGGATTTAATTTCCATAAAAAACTACATCTGGTGAAAGACAGAGACTGACACCTCACTTTTCTCAGACTGGCTTCATCCTGGGATCCTATGAAAATGCACCAGAGAGGTGTTTTTCCCCCGTGCATGTGTGAGAAACCTCCACAGTCATCAGGGATGAAAGTCCAGCCTGACAAACGAGGGCCCTGTAATCTCTGTAATACTTGGTTCGTGTTATCGGCGGGACACACCTGGTCCCCAGCCTTAGCACCCGCTCCACAGATGCCGTTACCAGATGTGCCATTGAGAAGAAATAGAGCCCTGTAATGTGGGAAAAAGAGTAAACAGCCCACAGGATTACGATATTCACACATGAAACACGAGGCAGGTTTAATAAACTGGAGGCTTAATAAAAAATGAAACGTGTGAACAAGCAGCTCTCTGGGTTAAGAAACAACAAGCGAGCGTGTCCACTTGCTCCCCCCCCCCCCCTCGCCTCCTCACACACGAGGCGGCTTTTGGTTCAGTGCAGGTCAATTAAGCAACACGCTGAGAGCTTCTCCAGAGAGGAAGGAGGCTGCGGGGTATAAAAAAAAACCACACGGAGGATATTTGCATCAATTGCAAATAGTTTTTCTTTGTAAATACATTTTGAAGATAAAAAAAAATAATAATATGAATGCGACACACGCAGGTGAGAGCAGGTCGCACAGCAGCAGGCGAGATAGAGCTGGCGGCGGCGATAAGGCGGTTTCACGGCCGCGCGTGTGAAATTGCAGAAATTTCAGAGCGCTAAGGTAAAGCTGTCAAAACCAAGCCCGCCTTTCAAAAGCCGCACGATTTTTTCGGCAGTGAAATTGTCATTAAGCAAAAAAAAAAACTAGAAAAGGTGTGAGCGGCACATTTGAGTCCTGTGAAAGTTTCATTTTGAATCATAAGAGAACAGCAAATATTACACCCAGATTATAAAAGATGTATTAAATCCAGCTGTGAAGGAAAAAAACAACCCCTCGTGGAACATTTCAAAGCTGAAGGACGTTCATTGTGTTCTCACATTGTCCACGTTGCCTTTGGCTCCACTTCAACAGCTCTATTAAAATGCATCCATTCATCCCTGATCCCCCCCCGCTCCCTTATTAACACGTGTTGTTCACAGCAGTCGGTTCTGGCATTGACACAGAGCTGCGAGCTCGAGGAAAAGAATACCCATGCATCGTCATAGGTTAGGAAAAAACACACAGTGCGAGACATGGAAAATAATCAGTGTTGCTCCTTAATAAATCCAATAGATGTGTCATCTTTATTTTTGCGCGTATGAGCAGCACAATACCACTTTGAAAGACAGTGGATTCAAGTAAGGGGGAAATGAAAGAGAATCTACAGAGTCTAGACATCTGGGTTAAAGGAAGTAGGACAAATTTGAGGGGGGAAGTGGGTAATGTTTAACCTCTGGGGTGAATATACAGTAGCTGAGTATTTGAACGAGCATATCGAGTGTGAAACAGGCCCGAACCGCTCGTGGAATATGACGCCGCACAGATATGTATCTTGTTCGGTTGTTTTCCTCCATATTCCATTGTCTTGGTCCCTGACACCTACGGACGTGCTGTGGGTTTACTACTCAGACCTGTTGCGATGCTATTTATCAAAGGCAGGGTCCACCTGTGCAAACTCCACCACACTAATCCCCGGCAACACACTTCGAAATCTCTAATGGAATTACATATACAACATAAACACTTTGTCTTTGGCAAACGACACACGCAACACACACACACACACACACACACGCCGGTCCAAACCGCCTGCGGGCGAGTTTAACGGCTCTTTAGATTACAGTTCCCATCCACAGACCGGTTAGACAGCCTTGTCCGCAGCTGATGTCACCGCGCTGCTGCCTTCTTCCTTCTCTTTCCTGTTTGGTGCAGACGTGTGGGCGAGCCGGGGTGTGGCCGGCCCTCCGCCCGCAACGTACTCTCTGGCCACAGTCACATATAATTTCTACACGTTTCACTAACCGCGACATGGCCAATATGAGACGCTTCGAAAAACCCCTACGAGCGCCGCTGCCAGGCGAACACGCCTCGGCCTCCGCCACTCCGTGCAAACAAGGCTCTGAGGGTTGACAGCCACTCAGGGCCCTTCCCTTCGCTATTATCCACACGGAGAAGTGTGCGTCTGAAAGGCTCTGAAAAAACGCTCTAACCACACGTGAAGTCCCAGCATCTGTGCCAAGGACACTGTGCCTCTGGGGGAAGCAGCGCAGTGGTGGGGAAGCACCTTCCACTTCCTCAACCCCCCCCCACCCCCAGCTGCTGCTTCCCCTTTTATTCCAGACAAATGGAGCTCAGTGCAAGTTCAACCAGGGAGACGAGCCTAATGCCCCATTCATTCACAACCCCCCCGACCTGTTCCTGCTAACGAGCTGACTGTGAATGTTTCAGTAAACCAATATTGATTTCACCAGGATTTCGATCAGGCCCATCATGACGTCGGTGGGTCAAACTTTTAAATGTGTCCTCTCCCTCGTGCTGTCAGCTCTCGTTCCACTGATTCACAGAGACGCTCCGTCACCTGCGGCACCTCCACTCTTCATATTCAGGGGCAAATCATAATCTCAGATTTTAATCCTCTGATACACAACAACGGGTCAAAGGTGACGCAGATCATTTTTTATCTTTGCAGTAATGAATTTCCTCATCACATCCATTTAATAGAAAATGACCCGTTCATTCATCCTATGTTATTCATGCATTGTGTTTCTTTGCTATATCTTTGAAATAAATGTATTTTATCATTTAATATTCGAGGTATTAATTAAACATCTTACTTTGAGAACAAACATCAATTTCATTTTTGACCTTATGAAATAAAGAGATTTATGAGATGCATTAAATAACACAAGACATGAATACGGGTCATTTATTACCCATGTTGTGAATTGCACAGCCTGTTTATCAAAGGGTAAAGACTTCTCTCCGTCCCACTGGAGAGCGGGTCCTCGACCTGAGCCACGAGACCCACTGGGACCTGATGGATCGAGCCGGGCTTGTTCAATAACCTTGGGGAAAGTTATTCGGGTCTCGGTTTCGGTTCACACACACACGGAAAACCTGAATTCCTTCCTGTACCACACACAGCCTCACCCTCATGGTGATGTCAGCGGCGTCTAACCACCATAAACCCTCACATTTATCACATGTCTCCTCCCCCGTTGTGCCTTTCCCTGGTTCAACTGGCTTCGTTGTGTTTTTCCTGGGACAGTTTCCATCGGATCCCCGCCCCCCCTTTTCCTTAAAATATCCCCGAGCTGACAGTGAACCGATGTCAGGATCGGTGTACGCTGCTGCACAGGTATCAGGGATGATTCACGAGTGGGATATTCGCATGGCAACAGCCAAACAACGGCACCATTCAGCGAGCTGAGCCCCCGGTGTTGTGAGTAATTGTTTCAACAGTGGCCAAGAGACAGTTGGTTTGGCGTTGCCGGTACAGGCCGGGACTTGTCCTGCCTGTCAGAGCTCAAAACCGGAACATCCAGTAGAGGGAAGTGGATGTGTGTGTGTTGGGAGGGGGGGGGGGTGGGGGAGAGTGCAGAGCTGTCACCTGATAAGTGCATATTGTGATTATTTATTTAAAACCCCCCGGTGACACTTTGGCAGAGCAGCGTTCTTACGGGGGGAAGGGGCGAGCGACGACAAGAAGTAGAAAGACAGCTGGAGAGAGAGAGATCTTCCTACAGCTGTATATTCGCTCGGAGGTGGTGACATTACATTCGCTTCTAACTCGGAGCATCTGCTGCACTTACAGAAATCTCCCCGTTTATCCGCCGCTGCTTTCATGCGATCTGCGATGCTTTCTGTCTGCTAATTGCTTCGCTTGCAGGGAACGCCACCGAGCCAAAGCGAGACGTGTTCCTCAGCCCACGGCTTCTGCTGAACTAGCAGTGTTCCCAGCCATTGTCCCGTGGTGGGTTCCTATTCCGGCAACACCTGCTCGTTGTATGACTCCTTGTTGATGGGATGAATAAAACATGGGAGATGTGGGCATGTATCACCCTGACACAAGCTGGAATACATTCTTATCACAGCCTGTATCATAAGCTGTTGAAACAAGTCGACAATGAGGATTTGAGTGATGCAAAAAACCCAAAAGCCACAATTTGTTGTTTAAAATTCTCAAATTTGGGTAAATATGCAGTTTTTCTTATGTTTTATATCATTTTTTTATTCAATATCTTTAGGTTTTGGACCAGTGGTGGAAAAACAACAACACATTTTTCATCAAATAACCTGCAGACAGATTCATCAATAATTAAAAAAAAAATCGTGATTAGTTGCAGCCCCTTGGCCAAACATGTAAAAGCTCAGCGCTGACATATAACAAAATGACTTCCTACCAAACACGACAGGGGGCCTCGTTAATACCAAAGCACGTAAACAAGCCAAATTACTTGCATATGAGAATTTCTTCACTAATTTAGCAGCGTCCTGAAACCTGCCAGCTCTCGTTAAGCGTCGTCTAAGGTGCGGTGCTGCTCACACAGCCCGGCGTTAGCGTCCCTACTTCTTTTATCATATTCAAAATGCGAACATTTTAAAAGATCCGTAAATGAATTCCTAAGTTCTGGTGGCCTATTTTGTTTGTTTATCTTCTGAGCTGCTTTGTGTCAACACAAAAGGTCTCCTCCCCGACGCTGCCGCCAATCTGATTGGCCCGCGAGTCTCGCGAAAGCATCAACACACCGCACCCCCCCCCCCCCGTCAACACAAATTAGAGCTTAATTACTACAGAAATACCCATTCACCATTGTTTCCCTCCAGAGCGCTCCCCAGCGCCCAACCATCTGCATTTCTTCAATAATATTTATCATGTTGCACCGAGCAGCCTCGCTTTCCCACAATGCCCCCCCCCCCCCCCTTAATAAGCCCCGGACCCCCAGATCCACGCTGCGTGTGGATAATTTCCCCCACGTCCATTCCAGTTTATTGTTTCATAGTGCTACTCTTCCTCTAGGCCAATGTCCTCCCTTTTCTCTGTTACTTCCCGTGGCCCCCAACAATCCCATCATAATGCTTTGCCAACACTTCTGTGTTCCATTAGCGCCTGGCATTCCTCCACTAATTGCATGGAACTAGGTCTGCAACCTCTTTTACACCCAATCAGTAGGGGGGGGCCACAAGGGTTCCCTATCTTGATTATATGCCACCGGAGCTGGGGGGGGGGGGGGAGCGGCATCGGCGCAGATTCGCCGAGTAGCTCGGGTGGGTGTTGGGGGGAGGTGGGGCTGCGCTCCCGTCACCCTGTTTGTCGTCACTACCAGGAGTGAAAGGCGGCGGGGGGGGGGGAGGTAGGGGGGGGGGAGTTGGGCTGGTGACGAAGCCAATTACCTTCACCTATCGGCTGCTCCCTGCCGGCAGACATGTAATCTTAAACGGCCCCAGTGATCTCTGGGCCGGCGTTGAGCCCTTGGAGAATATGGTTTCACAGATGAAGCCGTCACAGGGAACAGCTTGCACTCGGCTTTTCAGACGCTCCTCACCTGTCGCCTATTAGACGGTTATTTACAAAATCATATTTCTTGGAACACACACCCACACACACAGAGAGGGGGAAAAAAACTAGCTTGTTAGCATTTTATCGAAAGGGGCGACGTGCGTAAACCACCTATAGAGTTTTGTTCGCGAAAAAGAAAATTCCTGGCTTGCTTTGTGTCTTTGTTTTCGTGGAAATGAAGACATGTGCCGTGGCGTGTGGAGAAGAAAAGAACAAAAACGATGGCAGCAGCAGCGAGCTCTCGGGGAAAGCGGGGTGGAATTTCAGCTCTGCAGCAAAGAATGGCAAGGTGGAGGGAGGGATGCTGTTACAGTTACAGGATCGGGTGATGCAGTCAAAAAAAAAAAGCTGGACTCCAAAGTCTCCCCGGGTTATTGCTATAAATAAAAGACACAGGGCCGGACAAACAAAACAGTTAACTTCTACCCCAAGGAGAAAGCTGAGCCTTCCTTCTGATGAGTCAGTGTTCCCTGCGGTCAGCAGGATATGAACGGCCTTTAGTTTCTCAACATTGCTGTAGCAAGTTCGCGTTATGGAAGGACCCGAAGAGGCCAAATCTCCAGTATATTATCCCCACAGTCCACAGAGTTACACAGAAGTGGCTAATGCTGGAGCAAATGTCAGGCGTTAGGGCTACAAAAAGCTCAAACTAACACTTGAGATGGCTGCGACGGGCCTTTTTTCCGAGATAGTGAATCGCTAGACTGCACAGAAACCTCTGTCTTCTCTAATGGCAGCGGTGAAGCGCCCCCCCCCCCGGTAGCCGTGTGTCGCACCCAGAGGAGAATGTCTGAAAAAAGAAAGTAGTGCGAGTCTCCACCAACGCACAAGTGAGTTTTTTTTTACGACGCGGGGGTCAACTCTTTCAAAGCTAAATAAAAGACGTCCTTCCATCTGTGCCGAGTCGAAACAACCTGCTGGAGGATTGAAGAACCCCTCCCCCCCCGACGTCCCTTTAACCCCCGTAGATAATGACAGCTTTATAATCCATCAGTCTGCTTTGGGGCTCCGGGTCTGTCGACTATAGAAGTAAACAAGTGGGTATTCTTATTCTAATCGTTTCTCACACAAAGCTGAGTCGATGTGAAGCGACACAGAAACCACAGAAATCCACAGAATAAGGAAGACGGCGTTAGCGTGCTGTTTCCGTTTAGGCGTTTTCTGAGAATGTGAAAGTTGCAGGCTGTCGTAAAGGAGATGTGAGAGTGAAAGTGATGTGCAATTTCTGAACACAATGCACATTTCTTTAGAAATCGAGGTTTTCAGGGTTTCCGGTGAATCACAGTCACTGCTGTGCACGAACATGACTGACTTGTGACTCTTGTGCACGTCTCAGCACGTCGGTTGCAGGTAGGGCGTCATGCCCCTTTTTGCATGTATCTGTATTCCCATCGCTGCTGGGTTCAAAGAAGCACGTACTCGCTCGCACACAGCCACCTCAGATCTAAAAATACCCTACATTTATATTTCATTTATTTCACTAGAAGCAAATCAAGGCAAGCTCTTCTCCTCGCTAATGGATCCCACACAATGAGACTGACTAGACATCAAAGTTGCATAAAAAGAGGCTTTGAAAATGAGGCCATTATTGTAATTCTTCTCTTTCGGGTGCTGGACACATATTTGCAACACATTGTGACAGTAAAGGAAGTCGTTCTTTTGCTTCCCTTTGGTTATCATCGCTCCGCAGACACCTTCCATGTCTTAAACTTGTCCCGGCAGTTTAGTGTTTTAAAATACTTGTTGTACACACGGGAACTAGTGTCACGTAACGAAAAAGTACAGTTAAAAAAAAAGGCCTTTATATGAGACAGCGACGCTTTTACGAGTCACTAATCCTGTAAGAGTACATCCTCCGGGTGATACCTGCACAGGCACAAACACAACTGATCCACAACCAGCCGCGACACACCTAAGCAAGAAAGACAACTTTGCGTATCCGTATCCCAACAACGGATCCGACCGCAGATATTCAGCGTTTCAACAAAAGGGTTCGGTAACGAAAGCATGTTTTTTTCCTCCGGGCAGCGAAAATGGAGACAAGGTAAACTGAAGCGGCGAGATGATATTATATTATCATCACGTTCGCTCTCGAGGCACTTGGCCAATACTCCACTCCTGAATAACTTACAGTAAGAGACAATGGTTGAGGCGTTCGCTCTGGGACACTTCAACACGAAACTGGGTTGATGTTACATGTCGAGTTATTGGTTTAACCTCAAACTTCAAATCCAACTAAAAGTTAAATCCAAATCCATTTTGTAACTATTCCAGTCGTAAATATTGACAAAGACATTTGCCAAATAAATTTTAAGCATCACAAAGGCAAATAAACCACAGGAAGGCTTCGAGGTACATTTCAATCTGATACTCCGTCCCAGTGGATCCCATCGAGGGGAAGTTACAAACCATCAGAACCAGGCCCAACGAGGTGTGGAGAGCGGTGCTGTAATCTGATTTTTTGGGGTTGGGCCTTTAAGTCAAGTCAAGCCTCCTCTCTATGGAAAACAGCCCCGTCAGGACCTGCGTGGTGGGCCCCTTCTTTGTGTCACTGTCATTTAGCATCTGCACCGGCCTGTCAGATAGAATGCCACCCTCGCACTGGCTGCGAGCCCCCGTACGAGACAGGATGCTGAACAAAGGCCCCGGGATGATAGATGATGTTATACAACGGCCACTGTTTTTGTCAGCGTACGAGGGGGGGTGGTGGTGGTGGTGGTGGTGGGGGGGGGGGCCCTCTCCCTGACATCCATTGATGGATATGATTCTGAAAATATGTCAAGTGTGTGAGATGAAGCCATCAGAGGAGGCAGAGGGGAATGAAAACAGGAACCTGACCATACACGCAAACATTTCAGGGACAGGGGTTGAAATTGTAAAATGTTTGTTCATGAAACACGTGCAGGGGGGAAAACATCTTCTGCAGCATGTGGTTTAACTTTGTAAAAAAAAAAAGAAATGAAAACAATACTTTGTTGTAAACAGAGAAGGGAGGAGGGAGCAGCGTGAGCAGGACTGTGACTGGGCAGAAACAGAAAAAGGCCGGAGCCAAAAGAGATCAGCTAAAGATCAACAGAGAATCCAAGCGAGCAGATGCTGCGGAGCTGGACTCGTTTTGCAGAGAAGGGAAGAAAAAATCCCCAAAAAACTTTAGGCCGTGTGTAAATATCTGTGCAGCCGCAGCTGTTGTGATGTGAAAATATTCACAAACACCTCCTCATCATCACCGATCCCCCCCCCCCCCCCTTTCTCACACTGACAAATGCATTTCCTGTTGTTGAACGTTAAACTCCTGTGTCTCTTCCACGAGCTCCAGCGGGTGCACGTGTGAGTCATGGCCACTGACGGGGGGGGGGAGACAGAGCGAATGCCATCACGCCACACGCAGAAAAAAAAAAAACAGACACAGCCATTAGCGATGTGAGCGGTCAGCTGAGTCTTCGGAGATGCATTCAAGGGGGGGGGGGGGATGAGAGATAAGCATAAAATAGATTCAAGAGTTTAACTGAGGCGACGACAGCTTGGAAAATGACACACTGTGTTTTGCGATGGCCACGAGACGGCAGCTCTTCACTTGGTACAACTTAATTCTCCAATGAGCTAAAAACACAATATCTAAGACTTATTTATGATTCGTTTTAAAAATACTTATTTTAAAAAGAAAACAACAACTCGCCAACATAATAGAAAATCTCAAGAGCATATCGATGTGCGACTCAAATACAAGCAATCCCATCTGAGACACAATGTGAAACGTTACAGATCAGCGAAGCCGAAGGAATAACTATATTTGTTTTCTCCCCCCCCCCCGACAAAAATTGACAGCAGTAGCCCTGCTGTGTTGTGTAACAATCAGCAAGTACACCGCGTGAACGCCCTAATGTCCACAACCACTTTCTTGACACAAAGTAATAACACAAGACGTGTTAAAGTAATTTCGTGTGTTTTGTGAGTTTTCTAAGTCTTCACTGGTATTTTTGAACGACTTGGCCCTGAGCCGAATTTTCAGACGTTCTCTGATCAGCTTCACACAAAATGAAATTAGAAAAAATACGCCTCATGCTTCACGATCACTCTTCTTCCCTTTCCTCTGCTCGTCCTGCATGCAAACACGTACAGGAGCTCCCGTCGGGGCTGCTTCTTCTCACTTGCTTCCCGGCACATATCGCACTCGGTATGAATGGCAGAGGTCAAAGCGCAGCAACAAAAGGAGACCAAGTGTTCTCTGAGTGCGACACACCTGGCAGCAGCGCGTCAGCCCTCTAGATGAGTGTGATTAACCCCCCGGCCTGCGAGCTTTGTTTTTCTTCTGCAGGCATCTGCTCCGGTGAAGCATCGCAGGCTGCAGGAGTTAATGTACTGGGGGGAAAAAACGCAGGCCAGCTGCAATCTTTGAACGTCAAAGGAATAGGGGGGGGGGGGGGGGGGGGTGGTGGCTTCCGAAGGACGACGACACTGAGAGCAGGACAGCTGAGGACGGATCTGCCTGTGTTGGATCACCTTTGCCTGCACTGTGTCATAAAGACAGCGAGACATTTGTGCCAAACAGGTCAGACCCGGGGGGGGCGGCAGCTTGTAAATAAGACATTAACCTCTGTGTTTACGTGGGAGAAATGTGTTTTCTTCATTGCAAAGTGCTTTTCCATGGCAGTGCAGCACACAGCTCCCTATGAGGGATGGGCAGGGGGGGGGGGGTTACGAGGCCAAGAGTAATAAAGCATGTCACTTCTTTTCGAGGGATGAAAATATTAAATCTCTCCGTATTCAGAAAGAGAGACTTTCCTCTGCTTCTCTAAGCAACTTGATAGGAGGATGAAAAAAAAAAAAACGTTTCTATCTAGGATATTTGTGCCAGGGAAAATCAATCAATTGGCTATTAGCGCTGAGATAAGTCGCTCTCTCGTTACGCGGAGGGGAGCTGCACAGCGATGCGGCGGAGTGCACTTACTCGTGCACACAATGAGGTCAGCACGTGACCCCCCCCTCCGGTGCTGGGGCGCAAACACATCCCTGCTGCAGAGCTCTGGGCGAAGCGTTAAGGAACCATCTGACTGAACCCTTAACGCGATGCGCCCCCCCCCCCCCCGACACATCGCGTTGCAGTTGTGTGCATGTGCGTTGCTAAAAATACCTCCACACATGCGAGCACGCTCCGGAGGATTGGATGGCGTAGTAGTAGCTCGTCGCCGTGTGACTGCGTGCGAGGCGGCTCCGCGTGGAAAGGGAGGAGCCTGCGCACGCTCCTTTGTGATGCAAGAGGCCGCAGCCACTGGTCCCTGAGCTCGTTCAGCCTCTTGGATATATTCATTCCCTGCGATACTTAAAAAACATATAATGGGAAGGGGGCGGAGCAAACAGCTTCATACTAATAAATCACACGGTACGTCTCCCTGTGGAAAGGTTACACATTTCTAATTCCTGAGTCTCTTATTCATCTTGCTGGGATTTTCCACAGTAGAGCCTTTGATTTACAACACATCCACGGACTTCTGAAGAGTTGTTGATTCATAGGAGGCCGACAGCGACTGACAGTCTCCTATGAATGTTAATCGTAAATCTAAGGTTCGCGTCACGGTGGTGAATGCTCCGAAAGACAGAACCTGTCAAGAATAACAATTATCTAAATTAAAAAAACTGCCGTAAAAAGACGCCGCCGCATGATTTCATTACCTGAGTGAGACAACAGGCACTTGATGCTTTATTCCAAACTTGAAGTGAATTAAAAAACACACACACAATAATTCACCTTGCAGCTTTTAATTCTTTTAATTAAACCTTTTGTTGAACCGGGGGCAAATCAGCTGAGAGCAAAATTTAGTTTACAGTAATGACTCTGCAATTTAAAAAAGAAAAAGGGGGCTGAAGAAGCTGCAATCAGGTGACAAACCTGTAGGGGCAAGTTTTCACTCTCCTGCCAAGATTGAGCAATAATCAACAATTATGCGGATTCACATAAAACCTGCATTATGGTGGAACAGTAATGCCTGTAATCCTCTCGTTATTCACAAAGTACTTTCACATCCACCGCATGAAAATCAGCAGGGCCCATCTCGACGAGCTAAACAAATGAGTCTACACATGCCGCACAAAGGGCTTATTCATGCCTGGGAGACACTGCCACCCATCCTAAATATGCCTTTAATTCATAATACAACACAGCCTCTAATGGCAGTTCTCATTGGTTCTCCGCTTACATTTCTCCACTTCTTTCAAATTAAAAAAAAAAAGGAAAAACGATTTGTCATATGAGACGCCTGCTCAAGGTGTGTGGGAAGTCAAAGCCTTTTATTTCTGCCTTTTGTTTATCTGGCAGGGAGTTCTTTTTTGAAAGGATATCATTCATTATTCAGACCGTATTTTTGCAGAATGCCGACTCTTTGCTGCTCTTAGTTTTTAGAGCCACTCTTTTGTGTGAATGTTAAATGAGCCAGACCTCTGCTGCAGGGGTTACCTTGCAAACGCATGACTGTCGTTCCTATGCTGAATAGAGATCCTCCACAACAGCCCCTGTGCTGTGAACACTATCGCATGAATAACACAGCGTTCTGAACAGCCCACACAAGAACTGGTCCCATTTTATTTTTTTTACATAATGCCACTCGCCTTCATTTACCCAACAGTTGCCCATTTTCTTTACCCACAGTGAAACTACAGCCGTGTTCACAGGCAGCTGCATGTAACCACTTCCTCCTGCTGGGATTATTTCTGATCTTGTGGTGACACGGGGCTGAAGAGGCTCGATGGTGCTGCAGGTTTATTCTCAAAACATGCGTGTTTATCTTTTACGTGAAAGGACAGCGACCGCTGATGACTGCGAGTCAAAGGGCGAAGTTTTGGTGATTGGCAGTTGCTGCACTGCGGGGGAATTATGAAAACCGGACAAACCAGGATGTGAACAGGACCCGTGCAGATATTGCTGATTTTGTCTGGTTGGATTTTTAGCTCTGTCTTTCCCTTTTATGTTTCTAAATCAATGCCATAAACTCCTGGGGGGGATTTATAAGTCTGCGATACGTCCAATTATTTTACAGATACATAGAAACTTGGTAAATGGCCTGAATTTCACACTGCATGAGCAAGTTGTCACTATTCATCTGCGAGAGGAAATGTACCCAGTTCACTCAGCACCTGACGTGTGTGTGTGTTTGAGTTATCAAAACCTGGGAGGTGGAAACAAGCAATCAAACAACAATCGAATGAAAGCTGAAGTGCGCACGCCTGAACAAACAAGCAATGTCTTAATCCGTGTGGTAAGTAGTCGCATCCTCCGATGGCACCGGGTTTCTGCCTGATGGATTCTCTGAGCTCAGAGCGTGAAAAGCAGTTGTGGATGTCAAGATTCCCCTGACACTCATTCACCGATGATCAATTTCCCATCCTCCATCCTCTGGCCTGCCCTCACACATCAGCATCAATTCAACGCTAGTAAATACAGTGAGTGGCTTAATGCATTTCCCCTCTCCGGGGATTCTGAGGACCAAAATGGCACCGGGGTAGGGTAAATAAATACATATTCTGCTGAGTGGTTGAGTGGATTTCATTCTGTTGGACTGGTGAACAACTTTTCTACCCCTCTGCCGTTCCATAAAAAAGGGAATTACATTCTTTTTAGTGCGGTGCTTCTGAGCATAGGACACGGACGCGGCTGCAGCAGAGGGTCCGGAGCTGGATGAGAAGTAGCTGCGAAGCTCAGTTCAAATAAGGAGACGAGGCAGGCGTCCCTTGTTGAGCGAATCAAAAGGCACCACTGTCGAGTCAGCGTGTGCACTTAAGGAAGGGTAATTAAGAGTCCTCTTGCAGCGTGGCGTCCATTCAAACTGCAATCAGCAGTTTGGCAACGCGAGGACTCTGAAAAATCACTTCAGCCGACGAGCTCCGTCCGCACTGCTCCGCCGTGACATAATCCTCTGGGAGAGACAGTTCATTTAGCATCAGTGCACTGCCTCGTGTCAAGCTGTACGTGTGCTGCCCCTTTGACAACGGAAGGGAGCAACATTCAACCCAGTTTAAGGAACGTATACAGACTCTTTCACAGCATAACGTCGTACGGTTTGATTAATCTCTCCCAGCGCATAATCTAGAGCGCCGCCCGCAGAGCGCAGCGGTTCTCACCCCACCTCCGCAGCAGCAGCTCTGGATAAGCTGTGATAGGACGAAGGGCACGACGGCAAATACAACACTGCTCGACATCATGACCTTGACTTTGAGAGGCTGTCTCTCTCTCTCTCTCTCTCCGTCTGCTGTAAAAAAAAGGGGGCCCGGTCCTATTACAGGCGCTGGGAACATTGTCTTGTTAACTTGAGCTCTGGCTGTACATTTTGGGCAGCTCCGAGATCAAATGCTCGCCCCGGAGTATAAATTGACAGAGCGAGCTTCCCTGTCACAGCCTCCTGCGTTGCTCTGTCACTGGCGGGTGACGGAGGAGCAAAATAAGCTGTCGGAGGCATCTATGCAGATAGTGACGGCATCAAAGTCGCCGGGTGCTGACAGCCGACGTGGGAGGTCTGACTCTTGTTAAGGAAACCAGTGGAGGCGCACTGTAAGTCAGACAGCACCTTGTAGTGGAGCAGATGTACACCTGACGCCATGTTTTAGTCTGTCTGCCGTGACATGTGGACGCCTGCCGAGGCCGTGAACACCAAAACATTGTCTGTTTCCCAAATACAATCATTTGCTGATTCATTCTGCTTATTAAAAATGGAATACCATTGTAACAGTGGCGGCTAGGACTCCACATAAGTGACAACGACAACTAATTCTCGAAGCTTCACCGAACTTTATAACAGGTGAACTCTTTGTGCAGCAGCGGTTGGCTTCGGGTTTCAATTACTGCAGCTCAATTACACACTTTCACAAAGAAATCGGACACCAGTACAACCACAGCATCCAGTAATGCAAATAAGTATGTTTTTTATGATGTAATGTAAACCGAAGCCAGACTTCTTACGTTTTTGTATTCAAAGTAGCGAGTTCTGCATCACTATAACCAAATCGTGGTTATAGTTTACACAAAGAAATCTGACACCAGTACAACCACAGCATCCAGTAATGAAAATAAGTATTCTTTTATGATGTAATGTAAACCGAAGCCAGACTTCTAACTTATTTTATATTCAAAGTAGCGAGTTCTGCATCACTATAACCAAATCGTGGTTATAGTTTACCCCCCCCCCCCCCCCCCCCCCCCCCCCCGACAGCTCAGTGGCACAGACAAGGCAGCAGATGCTTCTGATCCAAACTCCACCGGATTACTAATGAGGAATTGACCTATAAATGGCACTTCTGAAATGACATCTACCAATACTGACCTTTGAAAGGGAGTAAATATATAGCGTGTCTCCCCAAAGCACGGCAATATGCACGTGCCAGAGGTCAACACCAAGACTCCATCAGACCCACTTAAGAGGAACATTCTCCTGGAATAAAAAATGCCACATTTAACTATTTGACCGAATGATCCTGTGGAGCAGGGCGCGGAATATCTGAGTGTTTAAACCACACGTGGGCCGGGGCTTGATGCGAGTGCAGCCGACAGACTGGGGAGCAAAAGGGCGACGGAGCCGCGCAGGCCGGGGCTCTGAAATACGCCCGAGTGTTAATTGGAAACACAGCACAACTGCATCCGCACCGAGGCGTGTCATTGGAAGGGAAATAAGCAGGAGCAGCAAAATACACAAAGACACTCGCGAGGATAAAGGAACGAAGCTCGAAATGATCGGAGCCGGCGGATGAGACGACGCTAAAAATACACATCTGACCGAGGCGGCGCCGCAATGTTAACTCGGAGAAATCGCCCCTTCGTCTAAAGAAGCCCACATGGCAGAAATTAAACGTGTAATTCAGCAAAATCCAGGAAACTATTTAAGAAATATGAAAACTTTGATAAATGTATTCTGGTTTGTTAGTCATTCCTATCATCATTCAAACATCTCTCAGTTTCAAAAACTTGGATTATGAACCCAGATGAGTTGTTTTTGTGGAGATGCATGTTTCCCCCCCTGACAACATATGTTTTTTTTGTTAAACCCCCCCCCGGCAGGATGTGACTGCGTCTGTTTTCGGATGCAGGTGTAATATTGCACTGTCAGACAACACAGTGCCGGTGCCCCTATGACTGTCCAGCACCCTGCCCCCATTCCCTGACCTCTATTTCCCTGTTGGTCAGTCGGCGGCAAATCCGAAAAGCCTCCCAGCATCTCCATGGCGACGGGCCTCAGTCGAGCAGATGGCCTCAGTGTGCCGCGCGGCAATTAAAGAGGGAGCGACGGGCAGGGGGAAAGAAAGTGGGTCACGATCAGGGGGGGGGGGGGGCAGGGCCGGCAACGTGAAGCTGCCTCTGCCTCGGGCCCGCGCTCGCTCGGTTGTATGCAGGGTTTTTTGCCGCGCACTCGCCGACGCACACACACACACAAACGCGTGTTCATGCCTCGGTGAACTCCTTCCCGAGTCTTCCCAGCAAAAACAAACACCCCACCCCACGCCAGTCACACAGCGTCAGCAGTGTGGGAGTGAAACGAGGGGGGGGGGGGGACCAGGGGAAGTGTGGCGCAGGACCAAACTGCCCCCGAATCTCTCACACACACACCGAATCTCTGGGTCTGAGAAACTTCCAGCAGAATTACAGCCGCGCGCAAATCCCACCAACCAATCAATGGGATTAACCCTTTAAATCCCACGTAGCAACATTACAGAATCTGCTCCATCTTGGATTATTTTCACCGGAGCGTCACTTACTTTACTTCTTTGTTGTTTTGAGTTGTTTTTTTCCCCAACAGCTTAACCCGATATTTGACAAACAGCAGGGATGAAACACACCCTCGACAACGTGCGGCAAATCCAATCAGCTTTATCCCGACCGTCATCTCCGCCGAGGAGTCAATTGAAACACGGGACGAACATTTCATCTCGACTTGAACTCCCTCGTTATGAAAAGATCTGATCGAGCCCCCGAATCACTCAGCACTCAAATTACGCACGGCTTTAATTGAACTAATTTAGCAGACAATAGGATCTTTTAATTCAATTTACTGTTTTACACGTCGTAATATTCTCACAATTATGCGAGAGGCAACACGTTTGGCTTGGAGATGCTTTAATGGAGAATGTAGGTTGTTGTTTTTTTGGGGGAGGGAGGGGGGGTCTGATGGCCTCCCGCGTAGAAACAGAAAAAAGGCCTAATGGGCTGGAAAACATTGAATGAACTTTTATTTGCTCACGTCTTTTCGTGCGGGGAGCAGCCCTCGGTGTGCCGACATGGAACTCCAGCCAAGAACACCATTTCAAGGCGAAGGCGAATCACCCTTTGGAACGCAGCCCTCGTTCACGAACAGCATGACCCTCTACAAACTCCCATCCCCCGCGGGGTCTACGTGTAGATTTCCATTTCCCCCTTTTCCCTCTTTACATTTACACTTTTGTTCCCTGTGAATTCTTTCCGAAGAAAGGTACAATCCTTAAAACCCCCAGTCTGCAGAGCAATTTAAAAACTTGGCATCCTGAAGGGGTCTGCAGGTCGTAAGGAGGAAGGTATTTCACGGGATTTGCTGCAGCGTTAAACCGCCTCTGTATCGAGTTTCTCATTCCAACATTTGCTCCTCTTTGAGCTTCTATTTCCAGTCGCCTAATGCTGACAAAGAAGGTACACGGGGCGCTTGGAAACAATCGCACGTCCCTGCATCCATTTGGAATAGATACCTACGACGCTCGTGCTCAATGAACGCGGCGTATTGTTAAAAGCGGGAGACGAAACTCGACTGGGATACATCAATACAGCCAGAAAAATGCTCTCTTCACTCCCACTCTTCATCTGTGAGACTATGAGCTATGTGGGTGCCAGGTCAGCCGGTGGGTGTTTTGCGGCCACTTATATCTGCATAACTTATCATCATAAACGTTGTAACTCATACTGTCGACACATGGGCGGGAGAGGAGGGGGAACCCTTGACCCAACAACCTTCTGTTTCTCTGCCCCGACGTGACATTTGGCTTCCTCGTGGCTCAACTGACAACCGTGAACTACCAAACGGGCCCTTTAGTGCTTATCAAAGAACCTCTCCAGATTCCTGACTGGTTAATTCTACTCGCAGACCCGTAGCCAAGCAAGATGTGTGCTGCCAGAGTGGAAGCTCCCATGTGGAAACCACTGGCAAATGTATTCAGCTGGAGGAGGCAGGGAGAAGTGAGAAGGAGGAGGAGAGAGAGGTGGGAGGGCAGGCGTTTAATACGCAACTATTCTGCATTAGATATTATTGGCTTCAGGGGAAATAGTGAAATGTAACCCAGACCAGACATAATGCCAGCGCCGACTAGCCGTCAGATCGGGGCCAGCTATGACCTGGATCATTCCATAACCTTAACCAAAGGGTTTTAACCGTGGCTCAACCTTCCCCTTTGTCTTACTTTACTTACCTTGACAGACTTTTCTTGAGCCAAACCCTATAGTGTATTTGCCAAGTGTTGCTACAGCAGCAATGTCAAAGTAAAAAAAAACATCAGCAAAACATTTTGCAAATCTGGAAATGTGATTATTGTGTCTAATTCTTTTCAGAGCAACGTTCAGCGAGGAGACATTAATTCTTCTGTCCAAACACAATAAACAGGTAAATTCAAAACAGCTGCAAACGAACACAAATCCGGAGAAGAGAGTCGAGCCCGGGCAACGTTATAGAAATACCGGCGTTACCATATATGTTGGCATTAAAGGAAACTAGTATTTTAAAATTTCCTGGGCCGTAACCTTTCTTATTTGACGTTAGTGTTTCTTAATGTTACTTTAGTGCCTCTGTCAAGGATGTTACACAAAATCCACTGGACAGATTTTCCTGATGGCTCAGGGACGAACCCATTAACCTCTGGTGCATGTCCAGGATTTTCTTCTACTTTATCTAACATTGCGTTTTTCAACATTTTCAACAAATAATTCATGGTTCTTTGTAACAAGAACCATGAACTATTGGAATCTGGTGCAGCTTGATTGGATTCAATGGGACAGTTGGGCCTTGGCAGAGTTATGCACTCTACTCAGTGACATTCTAGATTTTTTGTTTTACTTACCAGTAAGTATCATAAGTTGCTGTCTTCTTTCACAATCGAGTGTTTTTATTCATAGACGATACATTGGTACAGTTGGTCCTGAGCACAATGCATGATTGGGATTACTGCAGCACTCCAACGTGCACTTTATGTGATGGGAACCTTAAGCATGGAGGTCGCTGTGTGTGCACATCTTCTATTCATTAGCACAAGTCTCTTTGGTTCATGTTCTTATAAGATGCTCCTGCTCAAAACTACTAAATATTCACACTCCAAGTTGTTTTCACATCTTTTATTGACGTGTTGCACTGAATGTATATTTGAAGCACAGCACAACGAAACACCTGGCAGCCTTGTGTTCATGCATACAAGTCAATACTGTTAAGTAGGTGCAATTCTAACACAGACAAAAGTCTGTTGCAGCTCGAGATAAAGGGATAGACAGAGCAGCTTTCCCTGCACCGAGGTGGGGGCCAGGGTTTGGATTACTTCCTGGTGTTCGTCTAAATACGAAATCTGCTGATAACAACATGCACTGCAATGCCATTTAAAAAAGAGGAGGGCATAGGAGGGGAAGGTGGAGGCCATTCGGCACACCTGACTTTCTGAAAACAATGCAACTTTGGATTTGAAACTCAGCCAGGCTTGAAACTGGGAAATCGATAGCAGACTACATTAGTTGCTTTGGCATAGACCCCGCTAACAAAAACGAGGGATCGATGCCAAACTGCAGACCACCTCTTTGTTCATCTTCATCTCTCAAATGCAAAGTTGAACCATGTGCACTACAACAACAAAAAACCCCAGGCAGACTGGAGAATATGTACCACTCATGTGGCTTGACCTCAATCTCACTATAATGACAAGCGCTGGGAAACCGTCATCGTGTCGGCGGCGGCGGCGGCGCAGGTGGAGGGGAAGAAATAATCGGCCGAATGTTCAGAGAAAATGTCCCCGCATAAGCGAGCGGAATCCTTCAGAATTGAGCAATTATCTTAAAAGTCTATCACAGCCGGGAGTGACTGTGCAAACACAAATGAAAGACGCACACAGGGAAAGTGCGACAGACACAGAGCTGACCTGTTATCAGTCATATTTTTGCGAGTGTGTCTGTCTGCGCAGGATGAGGGCGCTAAGGAGCTTTGCACCAAGCTGCAGCGCACTGGGAGCTTAGCTATATGTCAGGGAGAATAAATAAACCTGTGTTTTCTAAGCAACCCGCCCCCCCCCCCCCCCGCCCTCCTCGAACCACCAGCACTACCGCTGCATCCCCCCCCCCCTCCTCCCCAACACTCCCATTTACAACCACGCTGTTGCTTTGAAGCACAGTCAGCTCCCAGGGAGACATCGGCGCGGAATATTAAATGAGTGAACACTATCACTCATTAAAAAAAGGGAAACATTTCATGAAACAAACCCCCTTTTGTACCAAGTGCTAACCGAGCCGACTCCCGGCACACACCACCCTCAAAGGCAGAGCGGGGGGGGGAGACGGGGGGGGACAGAGAGAGGGTGAGGGGGGGGGGGCGGGGGCGGGGTGGGACACCCAAGTTTGTAGACGGTAAGAGAGGAAAATGTAAAGTCCCTGGCAGGAGATCAGCTCTGAGCCTCGTGAAAAAAAAACCCCCCAACTGATGTGTCACGGTGACGGAAATTTCGATACCACTCCGACTCCGAGCATTCCCCCGCATTGAAAGATTGGAGCAGCTGCAAAATATTTAGAAAATGTTCGATATTTTCAATTCTGCGAGCGTGTATATATATATATATATTCCATTTCAGCCCCACGGCCCTGGGGGGGGTATTTATCAGCGGACGGCATGCGCAGTGGGTGAGCTGGGAGGCTAATGGGATTGACAGATGTGTTTTATATTTAAAGGCAGTGCAGATGTTTTCAGCTGCAAGTTGCTTTTGTGTCGTATAAAGTGACGGGTCTGAGGCCACGAATGTTTCCGCAGAATATGCTCATTGAAGGATGGAACATTTTTATTAATACAAAAAAAGAAGTGTCAGAAACAAAAGAAACTTAATAGAATGTGTCTTTTCGAATTGTTTACGGCAGGAAGAACAAAGAAAACCCACTGCAGAGGATATTCTTAACTTTGAAAACTGTATTACACTGCCATCGTTAAAGCAGCGAAGAGAGACTTCTATCTGATTTAAGGTCTATACGTGCCCAATATACAGGATACAACAAGTGATGCATGGGTCTGACACCGCACAATAAAGAGGCAGAGCTGCCGGGCCGGCTACTCGTCAGGAGACTGTACAGAATCCAACTGAAACAGCGGAAAACGTGGTAACAGCATCAACAAGACGGATCACAGTCCACCTTAACGAGAAACTACAGAACCTGGGAGCGTTGACCTGGATGAGCGCGAAGCCAACGTAACTAAACATTCAAACTATAATCAAGTCAGTCTGTTTAAAATCTCTGTGTGTATATTGGGCTCCATCCACAGCAATATGACAATATGATGATCTCCAGCATCTCAGCTCCTACGTCTGATATAATCTCCAACACACACACACCTGAAAACACATCACATGACCGTTCACATACAGCGGTCACGTGTGTGTGTAAGTGCACACGTGACAGCAGATTGTCTACTCTGCAGAAAACAAGGCAACACAACTATTAATGAAAAACCGGGATTTCTTTTCACGAGGCCGATTGAGAGGTTGGAACCGACAGTACAGGTTAGCAACGCCATAACGAGTCATGGCCGACAAACAGCCAATCGTAGTGTCATAGTTTCCGAAGTCTGTGTTGCAGAGTTTATCCAAAAGGGTCCATTTTAGAAACACCAGATATAAACAAAGGAAAAGTGATGCATTTTTAAAATGACTCAGTGGGAATGCAGCCCCAGTGACTTGCTTGATGGTTTTTTTTAGCAGCTCTGGTATCAGCCCAAAAATCAGCAAACCACAACAGACGTTATCCTCCACGTTCAGGGATCAACTATTGTCTTTATCCTCTGTTGTTCACCGACTGGTTATTACTTCTTCTCTGCTCCTTAATGGAGGCACATCAGTCCAGCTGCCTGTTGTAAATTGACTTGTTCTGGCAATCCCGCAGGGAAAAGGGGGGGGGGGGGTGCACTGATCAGATCTGCTTTGTTTTAAAGTCCTGCAGCCTTAGGAGAAAGACCAGGAATTACCCACTCTCTCGATCCCAGATCAGCCTGTGACTGGATGCCCCGGTTGTCAACTTGGACCCAGTTTGCAAAGAATAGTTTTTTTAAAGTGGAAAAGAAGAAAAAATACTCGATGAACCCATAAAAAATAAATAAAAAAACCCATTAAAATGATGCATTAACAGGTTGTATTCCCTTCACACCACAACTTGGAACAACACAGAAACTGATGCAGCCATTGCAAAGAAATGAAAATCATTTGTTTTCACTGAAATGACTGATTACAGGTAGTAACTATAGTAACCGAGCACTCAGGGAGAAATAGTGCTCAGAAAGTCCACAAGCTGCTGCCAAGCCAAGACGGTGTCACATAAACCCAGCGCAGAACCGTCTGAATCCCTCCGACATGCCAGATTATTTACTTTTTCTTCTGAGGAGATTTACATCAACTCAGGAACCATAATAATAAGCCGACTCTCGGATACTGGAACAGCCATCTGACGGACGCCAAGGAAAATATGGAACAAGTGTTGTCAGTCGATGCCATTTCCATTCTCAAGAGCCGAGCAGGAATTTAACCATTTAATCCCTTTACAAGGGATCGGCTAAATAGAAAGAATGACTCGACAGATTAATTCCACATCAGGAAAACTCGGGGCGAGATCCGATCCCTTTTATTGATTTTCCTTACTCGGCTGATTCTGCTGATTTGGGCCGAAGCAGAGAAGAACGTCAAGGATCTAAAACATAACATCGCAGCTGCAGCGTGATAAGCGAGGAGTGCGAACGTGATAAGCGTGTTTTCCAATCCCGATCCAGCGTGATGACTTCGTGGAATGAAGGAGGCGAAGGAACAGGAGGGGGACATCTGACAGATACTGTACATGAAAACAATAACAAGCTGCAAACACCGCGTATGATACCGAGCTGCGTGTTCTGACAGAACACCAGCTCCCTGGTAACCTTAGACAGCCGCTGTCTGGGACAAACATCACTTGTGATATCCGACTAAACTTCCCTGTTCCCGAAAATAGCTCCATTCAGTGACGAGGGGATCAGATCCAAACTATTTCATCATCACAGAGATATGCAGACGAGCTGTGAGCTTCTCACTCGAGGCCCTGAAACATTCACTCAATCCCAATGCTGCATATTAAACTCCAAACAATCGGTAAAAGGGGGATCTTTATTCAACAGTCATTCACTTTTTAATACACTCCATTTTGTCATAATCTTTTCATTATTTAGGCTCAGTGCTTAACGTCTTGTTTTAGTCGTGTGATATTCAGCCTCCACGCAGAGACCAGCTTACAAGGAAAACCGAGAATGGATCGACCACTGTGACAGGAAGTTAGCTCCTTTAAACAGTTTGCCATTGAAAAGATCAAAATTACTATTAAAATTAACGAAGGGCTACTTCATTTCCAGAACTGCCGCAGACAAAAACTTCGCAGAGACATTTCACGCGGTGTTTGCGAAGGGATTTTCCTAAAGAGCTGACAGCAGAACCACAATGAGCTAAATGCTCAAAGAGACGACGTCCGAGTGGCCGAGCGCCTCCATTAGTTCCTATGGCAAAGGAGAAGCTTAATCTCCTGTCAGCTCCCCTCAAGCTCGTCTCCCAGGACTCCCGCGCTCTCTCTCTCTCCCGTCCGTCACCTCAGCGGGGACCAAAGGGAGACTCCCCCGGGGGAATGGAGATCAGGGCAATTTGCATTCACACTAACCATCAACGCTCAACAGTCCCACAGTGGCTCTCTCTCTCTCTCGCTCCGGTATCACAACTGTCGTCCGGGATGAAACACAAAATGCCACGGCAATTACAGTTTCCCTTCAAAAGGAAGAGTGAAGATGAGCAAAGTTGAAATGCTAATTATAATGTTCCAAAAGGGGGGGGGGGGGGGGGATGGGGGATGGGGGGGTGTGAGTAGCACTATTCCTTAATTTCTCCTGCATGTTTTCACAGCTCAACTTCAAACACCTACTTCGACAGTCTTCACGAACATACATGCAATCGTCCTCGAACCCCCACCCCCCACCCCCATCCCCACTACCCCCGACTGCTCAGTCAATCAATCGGCGGGGCTGCAGCAGGTGACATTTCACACACAAAAGGCAAGACGTCAACGTGCTTCAAATGAAAAACAAAAACACGCGGCGGCGGCGCAGCGTGTGACCGTTTGTCGCGAGTCACAACGAGCTGATGTGTGTCGCGCTTCGGTGACAAGCCGGCGCACGGAAATCAGGTAGTGAGCCGTGCAATTAACCCTAAAGAGTCGAGACAATAAACCTGTCGATCAGAGGGAAACGGGGAAAACATCGCCCGCTGTTTACATCTCTCAGGAGACGTCACGCGAGAATCAGACAGGGACACGCAGGAATAATGCAGCTGTGCAGGGATAATAATACAACAGAGAACTGAAAGCGGCGACCGCATGACGCGACTGCACAACGGGGGGGTCTCCTGCAGAATGATTTTAGCACGCGTGGTGCCAAGTTATTACAGCCACTGTAATTCACAGCTACACAGTTTCCAAGCCAGAATAATAATAATAATACATTCAAAGTTGATGCTTGTCCACCATTCAGTAATTTATTTCCCCAATGTTTAATCCAACTAAGATGGAGAATTAGAGCTGGAAAATCTCCTTACCCCGCCTCCGAGGGTTGATATCTATAAGGGCCTGTACAGCAACACGACCCGAGGACGGAGCCAAGCCATAAACAACCACCTGGTTGCAAACCCAATTCACACTCAATTAAATATCAGCCCGGAATCCTGCAGAGACCGGGTGATAATATAAGAGAGAGGGAACAGAGCTGCTGTTATTATTCACAGATCCATTATTCTCAGTGTTCCCTTTTATTTGATAATCTATTTGGCGAGCAGCTTGGAATATTTCCCCGTTTATGAATTTGGCACTCTCGTGTTTCCTACAAATGGTTATTACCATGACAGGCGCAAATGGTTTTCCCCTGATGGATAACTGAGAAACGCGGTTTGCTGCTACTTGCATTTGTTAGGGCCATTCCCACTTGTTTGTGCCTGGGTAATGAGGGCAGAGTCTGGGACATGTTGAATATCAATTAGACCATCAAAGACCGCTGGGGCATTTATGGCTACACCCTTTAACCTCAGGGTGAAAAGACCGAATTCTTGTTTTTGCATGTCAAAAGGAAGAAAAAAAAAGGTCCCAACAAAAAAGCTGGAATACAACTTATCCAAAGCCGTTCCCCTTCATGAAAACGTCTGAGGGAATGAGTTATGTCGTCTTTTCAAAATTTTAATATGCGCCGCGGCAATAACATAAGAAGTAAAGAAGCAAAATGTAGCATGAAGTCTAATTAGGCTCAGAAATCACCTCCTTCTTTGCTCAAATAAGACATTTCCAGGACGTTTTAAGAGCAATTTTTGAGACATGTTTCCACTCCCTTGACTGAACAGCATCAAAAGATTTCCCCCCACGAATCCCAAGGGAACCAGTTAATCCTGATCTTCTCCACAAGCAAAGGGATCATCTCAATGTAAATCAGACAGGGGGCTTTTGATCAAAGTATTCAATCAAGTCTTTAAAACACATGACGACCATAAGGAGCCTCGCTGCGAACAAGGTCAGTGTCTTTACTTCTGCTCCTGCCCGGAAGGAGGTGAGAAGAGAAAAAAACAACTCGGATGAAAGAAAAATACTTTTTAAGACTCATTAGGCGAGAAAAGGGATCACTGCAGCCGCGGGTCACTAAAAACGCCGGCGTTCTGCCGTCCATTCCAAACACGATCTGACATTTCTTGACCACACTTGACCCTCCTTCCCTTCCATTCCTCGTTTTTTCGAAAAGGGGGCGCCAGACAAGAAATCGCCGGTTCAAAAAAATGTAAACAGACCGGTAAACTTTCGGGCTAAGCCTTTAAAAGCCCTCCTCTGCATAATGGATCACAAACACGCACATGCGTGAACGCGTCGTCGTTCGCCATTGGCTTGTTTGTTTTTTACGACGGGGGGAAGGTTGTCAGACTCGTGATCCGTCCAATGAGATTCCATTACGTTTATTCATTGTGTGTTTTTAAACGAGTGGATTCCTCTCTGGGAAGCTTTAATGTCAAGACGATCAATGTAGCTGCTGATATCAATCACCTGTTTCCCTCACTCTCCCTCTCCCTCTCTCTCACTCACACACACACACACACACACACACACAACACACTTCAAATGTGCCTCCACCTTATAAGTTAATGATTTGCGTTATGGGGATTTGCTTTTTTGTCCCCATAACGTGGCCGTGTAAACAGATTTAGGTCCCAACAACATGAGTAATACCTGGACCACACACACACAGACACACACACCACACACACACACCTCCATGACTTCACATTGACTTTCATTGATTTCCTGGAGACATATTATATCCTTAACCTAAACCTAGAATATGTCTTCACTTCATCACACACACACACACTTGTCTCTCCATATTTGTGAAGGACACTCATTGACATATTCATTCCCTAGCCCCTTAACCATCACAACTAAACCTTAACCTTAACCTAACTATTCCCCTAAATCCAAATATTTATGATTATATTTTATGAGAACCAGTTAAAAATGTCCCCAGGATGATGGTACTGAACCAAAATTAGTCCCTCACAGCAATAGAAAGACACACACACACAACACACACACACGATTCTATGGAAGACAAATTTCATCCTAATCTGCGTCACCCTGGAAAAAAAACAGCTTCTGCTTCTCATTCACAATAAAAACACACGATTTACAAAACTGCAATTCACCTCTAATTATAACCACATTTTTAATAGGAGCCCGGAGAACCCGAGAGCAACAGGCCTCTGGTTCCCAGTGCAGAGCACCAGTGGCCCCAGTTGTCATCACAGTGAGATGTTGGGGGGGTGGGGGGGGGGGGGAACTAAAGGAGACCTCCACGGTTCGCACACATCGCCATCTGCCTGCAGCCCGCGCAACTCCACGATCCGTGCAGCCATTAATAAGTATTCTGCAGACATGGGGCTGGGATCCAAGAAACACTTTCAAATACCCTCTCGCGCACTCCGTGTCAGGCATTCACGTGGATCCACGGCATTCGTGCACGAGTCAGTGGTGCAACATATCATATATACGCACACACACACACACACATAGTGGAGCAGGGGGTGGGGGGGGGGGGGGGTGATGATAAAATGAGGTAGATCATGTCTGAGATGATTTCTGCGGCTTACCGTGAATGCGCAGCGCCAGCAGGAGCATCCATACCCCCGCGCACATCGCCATGGCACCTCAGCTGTCCGGGGTTCTTCTCGGGTTGGATGTAGGGGGCTCACTCCAGACGACAAAGACCGAGCATGCAACTTCTGCAAATCCCACTTCGGCTTCCCAGCGAGTCCACTACACTCCCAGTAAGCAGCAGTAAGCGGCGGTGGCGGCGGCACACTTTCGCACAACTCGAGGATCTCTGGCGCGCGTCACGGAGCCAAAGCATCAATTTTTTTTTCTTTGCGGCTGCTGATGGAGAGAGTTTGTAACGCCCCCCCTCCCCTCAAAAAAAAAAAAATAAAGTGGTCCGAGGGCAATGAGATCCGTGCAGAGGCGACGAGGACGAGCTGGGGGTCTCTGCTTCTTAGTTTAAACCATCCAGCCTTTGTTGCTCCATCCACCGCAGCGGGCTGCACAACTCTCTCTCTCTCTCTCTCTCTCTCTCTCTGTCTCCCCCCCTCTTCCAGAGCTGTGGAGCAAAAAAAAAAAAGTGGGCGGGAGGTCCTCGATCGATGCCGCCCTGGGAAGTTTCCAACACTTGGGGAGTTCCTGTGTGTGTGGGGGGGGGGGGGGGGGGTTCTCTTCTTCCCCCTGGCACCGCTCCTCCCGTATACTTCCCTTTAAGTTCCTCTCCCCGGTTCTTCCAGCGGCTGCAGCCGGACACAGCTGGACACCCCCAGGCCCCGGTTGAAGTTGCTGTATAACTCAAAAAAAAAATGGTGGGATGCGTCCACCACCCCCGGGGTCTTTATTCTTCTATGTATCACCTTGTTCTGTCTCCTTCTTCCTCCTTGTGGATGGACCCGCACAGTGTTGGCTTCACCCGCGTTGCTGCGCACTGCCCCCGCTGCTCTGCCTCCACACTGAGCTGCTGCTGCTGCTGCTCGCTGCCGACTATCGCTTCGGGAGAGATCGGGATCGGGTGACGTCGTGCAAAAAGGGAGGAGCCTGGATTGTCCTGCAAAAATAAAATTAAAAAAACAGAAAGAAGCATGGCCGGGGATAGAAGCAGCACACACACAGCACAGCAGCAGCAGCACCAGGAAGTGGCTGCTCAACTTCTCGTGGCCCCCCACGTTCGGAGCAGGGAGGTGATGCATCGGTGCGTAAAGGAAGGGGGGGGGATCAATGTGAGATTCTGCGGATACAGAGACACAACGTGTGTGTGTGTGTGTGTGTGTGCAGTCAAACGCTTTAGTGCATTACTGCAATGAATCATAAGATAAAACCTTCACTGTGGTGACCTCAACTATTGCTATTAATAGTGTAGCCTCCCCCCCCCCCCCCCACACGTGCTGGACACTCGCCATTCACTCCCCAAGCTTTGATGCTCAAAATGAATTTAAATGAATCAGATTAGTTAATACCATTCATTTCCATTGATCAATTTTAAATGGACAACAATATAAATGACCTTATTTATGAATAAGACCTTATTTTGATACGGGTGTTTACATGATATTCTAATTCATTTTCCTGTTTCCATATTACAGAGCATAGCCCGATTACGTCATCACGTCCACTACATCATACGTGCAACGTTACTTTGCCAGTTTAAAAAAAACAAATAACTTGAAATAGTTTAATGTACGAGGCTACACGTTGCACTTATTTTGTTTGTTTATTTTTCCATTTTGTTTACACCTGTGAAGCTAATCGGTCATATGTCGATGTTGCACAATGATTATAGGCTATATGTAAAATACTCCACACACGAGTTAGGACGTGTGTGTTTAGGGTCGTGGAAATTATAGCGGAGGGGTCGAAGTAAAGGCGATTGACAACAGCTTCTTGGGGGGGAACAAAGCTGCTCGTTCCCACGGCTCCATCACTGAGGCTGAGTCACCTAAACCACAGTGGATGCTAGCCTTTTAATTTTTGCGGTTCTCTAAATTGGAGGAAATGATTCCTTCGGGTGGTTGATGGTGGATGAGTCGAGCGTATGCGACGTTGGAGCCGATCTTTACTCCACACGTCTTAATCAGATTATTGCTTGTTCCCAATATGACCTTATCCAGGTAACCGGATAATGCTGTTTACATGGCGGCATCTTATTGAGACTAATTGGGTTGGTATCAGAATATTGCTTTCCGTTAACATAGTCCCTGTGACTGTCATGAGCAGCGAGACCCGTAAACAACACACACACCATTCATCATTTAGGGCTTTTACATCATTCACCTCTAATTGGTTAAATAAGTGGGGAAATGTATAATGTTTTCCATGTGTCATCGGGGGATCCTCTGAATGACCCCTGCTGCACGCCAGACCCCATGTGAACCGCAAGTCTAAAACAAATAAATCAGGGCGGGGCGGTGAAAAGACAAGATACGATCCAAACAGTCATCCTCGCGTGTTCTCCCAGTGAAGTCATGTTTTGTAGTTTTGAAAACATGGGAGGTGACACCAGAGGAATCGTCCTGGTGATGGTTTTAAAAGTAGATGTTGCTCAACAATTTGAATTTCCTACATTCAGTGTCATTTTGAGTGGACGGGAGCCGAACCTGCCAGCGCCGACTAACAGTACACTGCCCCCCCCCCCCCCCTCATTTGACTTTCTGTCCTTCCCCCTCACTCCTCAGCGAGCTCATCCTTTTCTCTAAGAAGCAGCCTAACAGGATCAGGCATGTGATGGTGCTGCCTGTAAACGAATGGGAGGATGGGTGTGATAACAGTTCCCTCTTGTGGACGGCAGTTCTTCAGATAGTCACAGTAGAGACCTGGCTCAACCTGCAGTCGACCGGCTTGTTCGGACTTTGTCGGGGGTTTTTTTGCGTTGGTCCCCCCCAAAATAAGATCATGATTTACCCTCAGCAGCACAGAAGTATCTGCATCATCTGAACAGCAAGAGAAATTACCTGGCCAGGCAAAAGAGCACTGGGCCAATTGGTTATTAGGGTCAGTGTAGAGTTTGGGGGTGACGCAACATAAATCACACAAATGGAAAAACCTCATGCAACGTACACTTTCCTCTCCAAGTGAATGATGCACGGTTAATAAACATGCCCACAATCCTGTTAAATGCAATAAACACACACGAGTGCGTTTGTCCTTGAAACACGCAGATAAACTCCAGACTTGACATTTTGTTTTGTCGAATACGAAAGCTGCAGAGACGAAACCTAAATGGGCCACTGCTTGAAATTCTGCACGCTTACGCCAGAGTAATGGTTTTAGCAGGAATGGAATAATGTCAGCTGAATGTAGTTTGTAGTCTGCAGCTGAAATGGTGTTTGCTGTTTACCGACAAGGCGCGCGAGGAAAAAGGGGAAACTCACGGGTGTGTCACGCGAGATAGAGCGTTTCCAGGGTTATGAATAAAATATACAGTATGGATCAGCTGTGTCAATTTTATACCGCATTTTTACCAGCGGGAAGATAAACTCTTTACTTCATAAACCTTCCAAAAGGTCAGAGCAGCAGCAGCAGCAGCAGCCCGGAGGAAATTAGAGATGAGTGGGTTGTCTAAATCTGATAAACCCGGAAAAGTTCGATTGGAGGACGGGAACATCAACCCCCCCCCCCTCACCCCCTTTTCCAAAAGCAACTACCTTAAATGTGCCCTTTGGCAAGTCACTTAACTAGTAACTGCACTGGCAAGGGTTCATCAGTCAGGGATGGCTGCACTGTCCACGAAGAAGAAGAAGTCGATGCTCGGGCCAAACTTCACCGTGGCAGATAATGGCTAAAAATGTGCCCCCTTGCCTCCGCTGCATTAACTCCATTGCCCCCTCCATCGAGCGGCCGAGGCTGTGATTGATTTACAGGCGAGCTGATGAAATTTGATACGCTCGTCCTGAACTACAGCTTGTGCCAGAGCTCAAGGCGACGCTTGAGACGCCGGGGCGGGAGATTTAGGAAGTGTCCTGCATAATGAATATTTGGCGAGGCCTTAAATGCATAATATTAATCAGAAAGTCCTTCATCTGTTACATTTACAGGGCTCGCCTCTAAAGCCGCGGCAGAAACAAACCCAATTCGCTCACGTCGTGCCATTTATCAATAATTCTGGCTCCGGCTGTGGCACTAATCTGCTTCAGGCCCGAGCTCTGTCATCCCCTCAGTTAGTGATGCAAACACTGATTTATACGACACAATATCTGTCGTATCGATGGCCCTAATGGAGGCCGTCACAAACTTGCGATGGTGAGAGCTCTGCCAAAGTGCTGACGAGCGAAATAGAATCCAGGTTTTTTTTGTTTTCGTCCAGAATAGCATGAAATCTGCACTGGGGCCGACCCAAGCCTGCCACCCTGGAGAGCACGCAGCTCTTTTGATCCCAAAACTGTTTGTTTTTCGCTGGCCTGGAAAACACTCGGCTGCAGAACTCTGTTTTCCTATACAGAGACGATCTCCAGATTTCTTCGCAGTCGCTCGGAAACAAAGACACATCTTGCAGTGTTGAATTTTAAAACGTGATGGTAATGTTGATCCCTTCGCATGTGAAAATCCTTCATTTGTGATGCGTGTTTAGGGAAAAAAGCCGATCGGCAGGCAGGAAGCAGACATCACAACATCTGGAAACAACAGACACCCCATGCACGGCTGCTGTTAACTGATTGCCCCTCAGCGTTTAATACAGTGCAATTACACTGCACCGAACAAATTACTGACCATTTAACTTAATGACTTGATACAGTGGATTTTAATTGTTTTACCAGGACAGACTTATGTCGGTAATGTGTTGAATCCGACGTTCTCCACAGAGATGGCTGCAGACGCCCGAACCTGGATTACTTCCTGATTGAATTTCCCGGCGACAACGTGCTGCAACAGGTGACAGATATGGGACACAGGTGACTGTAGATAATTTGTAGACATAAGTACTGTAATCTCGAAGCTGTAAACATAATTCATCCCCGGGACATACCACAATCTTCATGTTCCCGGGAATCACACACACACTCGTGACACAGCAGAGAGGAGAGAGGCCAGCTCCGCACTGTATGTGGAGGCTAAAGGTGTTATCAACCTTTAACAGTGTTTACTGACAGTGTATTATCTTTTTTCTTCAAATACCAATCAAAGCCCCGGAACCCGGCTCTCTGGTGCTGCCAGCGTGGGCTCCGGAAATCACTGGAAGAGGAATAGAGGACGTCTTAAAGATTTTAACTCTCAGGGCGCCCTGGGAAAGGATCAGGCAGAAACAGAAAAAGGAAAGAGAGAGTCGTAGCTTCAGTAGCTCAGAAGTGGGCAAATTGAAAGGAAACTACCTCTGTGGCCTGAGATAAAGAATTAAACAAGGTTTAGGAGATTTCTAACGACGGACATTGGTAAATTATTTTAAATATACAAATGCATTTGACCTCTGGCCACGTTCTGCACCTCAATGGGACGATCTGTACTCCACTAGCTGTCACGTGAAATGTACAATACATTATATACATTGCGTTTAATGTTGATTGCATATTTAATGACTTCCATTTGACTGTCCCACGCAGAATAAATAGTTCTGTAATAAAGTGAAATGGACCGAAGTAAATTTAACCTTTAACAGAGCAGTGTGCCGGCAGGCCGCTCCAATTTTAACTCCTGATTTGAGACATAAAATTATACTAGAGAGGGAAAAATCATTATATTTAACATCATCACAAGGCGTCTGCAGTATCAGGTTTGATAGTTTAGTATAATTCAAGCATAAAATCCTTCAATAAGGTAGAAATATATCATATACACATTCACCGGGCGGCCATTTCTCTCTCTAATCCCTTAACAAAACTTTACTAGATTGATCTGGGATCATAAATCAATGCAAACTTTAGCTGAAAGCTGATTACTGTATTTAGGTCTTCAACAAATCCATCATATCCAGAATTATTAGTAATTTAGTAGAACACGCGACGCCGTTAAAGCCGAGGTAGAAATATTTGCATCGATGTGTTTTGTGTGTTGTACGACAGGGTTCAAAATAAATGCTAATGGGAAAAACCAACGTGATATTACCAGGTCATTTGTCATCAGAATGGAAGCAGATTTTGCAATAATAAAGAAAATATCTCCTAATCATAACAAAAGACCTTGTTACCGCGAGAAAAACCAGGTGATTTTTCCTTGTCAAGCCAAACGCTACATGCTCCTGTAGTTCAGGGCTGTTTTGGTTTCATTTGAAAAAAAGAAACGATGGCTAACCGGAGAAATACAGACGACGCACTGTGGCCTACAGCGTCTCACACCGCTTGGATATACACAGACAGGTATTCAGCCTTTTATTTATGAGCCGTGATGTGTTGCAGTTACGAGACAGAGAAAGACGATGTACTCGGCGTGCGTGTGGGGGGGGGGGGGGGGGGGGGGGGGGGGGAACGTGTGCAGCAAACTGTGGATGTGTGCAAGAAAGACTTTGGATAATTCCTCCCTCTGGGGAGCGTTTAGGAAAATGCCACTGGTCCCAACTTAAAGAGGAAAAAAATCAATCTGTAATAAAGTAGCTAAGAGTCACATCCTGCTGCTCCCCCAGTAGCCGGGGATGTGGAGCTGATAGAGGAATGAATAGCGCCTCACAGGCAACTGCATTTAGCATCTGTACGGATACAAGTGACCTCTGTCTGCTAACCTGCTGCCACTGATGAGTGAGCATTAGCACTAGCTTATGGGTTAGTAAACACAGAAAGAGCCAGTGTGGCAGAGAGCTGAGGGGACGGAAAAAGGCTCGACGACAATGAATCGTAACGTACGACCACACGCGCAAAACATATCGGACCTTAATGCATAATTGAATTGAATATGCAAATGTATAATTGCATGGTGAGTATCCTCCTAGTATCTATATCTATAAAGGTGCATTTAACAGATGAAACCAGAGTTTGACCTTAAGTCCCTTTTCTCAAGTACAAACTCAACCACTAACATTCCCCCTATTGAAAAGCTGTTCACCTCGGACTTTTGTAGTCCTTGGGTCAAATTGAAACTACGTGCTCTTATAAACTCTTGTGTCTCTATTGAATACGTTCGATAAACATTCAGAGGCTGGTGGAAAAATAAGTGAATCCTTGGACCTAGTAGCTGTTCAAAAACCTCCTTTGGCAGCGATTGCGTCAAACAAGCGTCTCAGGAGGAACGTCTTCCTCAGCTCAGCTCAAAACCGAGGATTTTCTCTGTTTGAAATCATTTTAACTCTTTGTAGTAGATTTATTCCAATATTTAGGGTCGTTACCCTGTTGCATCATCCGACTCATCTCACCTACTGACCCTCAGTGACGTCAGTGACGGTGTCGAGCTGGGCAGGTCCAGAAGCAGCAAAGCCCTAAATCCCTAAATCCCTCCGCCCTACGTCACCTCTGGGAAGATGTTTCCATGTGGGTATGCGCTGACCTTCCTACACCACACGCGGCGCTGCCTAATATCGCCAAACAATTCATCTTTAGTTCCGTCAGTCCACAAAACATTTCCCCAGTAGTGTTGAGGGGTGTCGAGGGGGGGGGGGGGGGCTCTTTGGCAGACGTCGGGGCCCCAGTGATGTTTGTTTTGGAGCGCAGCAGCTTCCTCTGTGGGGTCCCTACATGGATTACTCAGCAACAGAGACATTATCCAGTGATTCATTCTGTGTTGTGACTGTGGGAGTTGTCGAAAGGCTCATTCATGCTGCCGTTACACGTATGAAAAGCCTCGCTTTCAAACGATGCAGCCATCACTGCCCGTATGCGTCCCTTCACGTTGGAATGGTTGTTAAGCAATGCCTCCTCTAGAGGGCAGCGCAGAGCCGAGGGGTTTCTGGCAACTTATAAATACTGCGACGATGGAGGAGGTTGTGATAATGTTAGCTGCACTTCTTCCCCCCTCACGATTTCTGGTGGTGCTGCTTCATTTAGACGTGCATGAATGAAATGAACGCAGGGTACGGACAGAAGGCCTCGTCTGTATCTGTATGTAACTTTGACTGTTCCCTCTATACATGAGCGTCCGGTTAAAGGCTCATTTATCCTCACAGAGCCAAAGTAGAATGGCACTCAGTCAAGCGTATACCTTCCGCCAAGGCCCAACGGTCCCTCTTAAATTGCATCAAGCCGCACCATATCACACACTCATAGATATCAGTCCCCTAAATACGCCTGATATATTTTTTCATCAAGACCCGTGCAGCATTTCCTGGGAAAATGGTGAAAATGTCCATTTCCAAAAAAACGCTCTAGGAAATGGATTGTGAAATTTGTAAAAGCTCCTTTCCTTCGAGGAACGCTGCACATTTCAAAGTCAAAGTCGCTCCGACCCATTTCTCTAATCTCGTTTCGCTGACTGGACGCCCGCCGTTTGCCAACTCCTGACTCCACTTTGTATTTGTTGATGTCATCAGCCTCTGGATTCCAAACCTACACTCTGGATGTTTGAATGACGTATTGGAACGAATACAAGGATTTTCTCTTTAAATGGATCGATTCAAACTCGAACCCTCACCCTCTAACCTATAGATGTAGCCGGGGGCCATTCTTCCAAGACACATTTAAACCCAAATGGAGATAATTCCAAAGGGCTCGTGCACTTTTTCCCTGCCAGTGAACGCCTCAGCACGGAGGCCCCTTTTGCAGCGGCAGCAGGATAGAATCTCTGCTCCGTGGATAACGAGATGGATCACATGCATGGTGGCACTTTCTAAGTTACATGGTTTTAACAATCTATCAGCGGGCTCATTTTCAAGCCACTTCAAACCTCCCGTAGCCTAGATCTGCTGTCTCCTCTTTGAGTGGCTGCCTTGTTATAAAACCTTTATGTTTCTGCTCTCGTACGGGAAGAGACCCGACTTCCCCGCACATGAAAAATGAATTATCATTCTCAGGTCGCTAACAGCCGTCCCTAAATCACTCAGGGGTTCATAATACCTACGCGGTGGCGATGAGCCACCTTGATTTCACTCATCGCTGCTAAAAATAGATGCGGTTTAGCATAACTGTACTAAAGCTGTGGACGGCCGGCTCCTGTGGTTCATTTCCGTGGGAGCCAGCCGGTGTTGTGGCGTCCTTCTATTTACAATTTGCATGAAGTGAATTGAAATCAAATCATTTGCTAATGGTCCACTATTCATTCTGATGTCCGCGGGCTGGGTAGGGACAACCTTTTCATCGCCAGAGTTTTCAATTTTTTTTAGATTTTCGAAGAATACCCACTTTGCTGAATTGATTGCTGAATGGAGGACAAATTGAATGCGGCTTTTGTGGCAGCGTTCAAAGCAACGATTTAGAAATGTGCAGAAAATGTTCTGGTGTCTGTCCGTCTGATAACGTCCCCCGTATAAATGGTGTCCATCCTGGTGCCATACAACGAGGATTTACCGCGCTGGGAAACAACCTTGGTGGTTTTGGAAGAATCTTTGTTAATAATAGACTATTACCTGCTATTACCTCGGGTGCAGGAACCTCAGGATATTTAAGGACAATTTGAAACCAGCTACACACACAGACCCGAGCGAAAAGTTGATGTCTACAAGGTCGAAAAAGTGAAACTTGTCGATACAGAGACTACATCAGCAATTTTACAAAGTAATAAATGGAGAAAAAAAAAGAAACACCTCCTTCTGCCACACTCGAGGAGGACACCTGAAGGTGCCACAGCTGCTCCGCCGCCATCTTTCTACCAGAGTCTCAATCTGCCACTCGGGATGCTCGATGATTCAGCATTAACTTAACCAAATTACTTGTTTGTGTAATTACATTGTCTATCATCTGCTGTGTTACCTGTGATGTGATCATTACACCCGGCCCCCTTGAGTTGAGTGCATGTTTCCAGAACACTGCGTCCCCCGATGTGCAGTTTGTAAACAGCAAATGCTTGTTATTGCAATGAGACCTTTTTTTTTTTTGCACAGCTATATTTGTGATAGATTGTCATCTCTCTGCGTTAGACTGAAATAATCACACACGCATACATTCAGACGGACAAACAAATGAAATTTGAGAGACGGAAAAAGAAATGGATTCATAGGACATGTTTTCCTTGGACTATGTAAATGAATGAAATGTACAAAAAAACCCAGATTGGACTTCGACTGCATCGGGGCGATTCCAGACTATCGCCTCGGGCGGGTTATTCATTTCTTTATTTCAAAGGAATACATCATTAAAAGTGTTTGCGGAGAGACACATGCTTTCTGTTGCTGCCTATTAACTTCTATTTATATTTCATGATTTATTTACCAGTGGCTTATTAGCATAAATTTATCAGGAGGCGGTGACACAAAAAGCCAGTCTGGGTTCTGCAAGAAAAAACATTTACATAAGCTGGCAGTTCCACATCAGAGCCGTGTGTGAGGAACAAAGTTTAAAACCCAGTCACCAACAGGCTCAGAGAGTGAATGTTCAACATGTAGCAGACGCCACCGATTTTCAAAGTGTGTTTGTGTGATGAAGGTGAATTAAAGTTAAATCTGACGACAGGAAGTTGGATGAAAGTTTGTCACAAATGGAGAAAAACATACTGCTCCTGAATGCAACACATTATATTTATGTACCAGTGTGTTTACAAATGCAACAAGCCACGCCCCTACCACACCCATCTGAGGTGGTGGGTGTGGTCAGCAACTGACCTGAACTACCATATAACTTATAAATAACTTATAACATATACATTTTACATTTGCTAACTTTGAGCATCTTTTATAACGTTTTATTCTTATTGTGTATGGTTGTTGTTTCCATGTTTAGCAGTTTTATGAAGAAACATTAACGTGTCCACTTCATCTCCTATAGCTGCATGACATCAAAACAAAGTAAAATCGACTTTATATACGTCTCAGTTTTACAACAATAACATTATAAAAGCAGAAAGTAGATTGTCGTGCTCCTCCCGTCTGGGTTGAATAAAAGGGGAAGACGTGATTTGATGTTTTAAAGGAAACTGTCAACACATAATAAGCAAAGACAGACTACGTCCGCACTCCATGAATACGTTTATGCTTTTAACAGCGCGGCAGCAGACAGACGGTAATTCCACTGCTTGTGTTCTCGCAAATTTTAATGCAATGTTCTGCACTGCCATCAATATTAATAATTATCATAACCATCATGATGTGCCCCCAGATTCAATCAATAGCTCTCAGGAAATGCACCGGCAGACAGGAGATGTATCTTATTATTTATCTGTAGTTAGCGGTGGCAAACTCTGCACATGAGAAGAGTTGAACCAAAGTAAGAAGTGAGTTTTCAGATTCTCCATCAATTAGGTCTTTATTCCCATTTGATTCTTTGTCTCCGGCCTTTGTTTACTAAACAAACCACCATTTCCAGGAAGTTTTGTCGAGGGGTGGGACTTGGGGCAGAGCAATGAAGGACCAATTCGATTTTGGGAAATGATCCGAGTAATTGGGCAGATCCAGGAAACTAGAGCGTTTATTAGATAAGAATCGATGGAACTAAATTGAAATTGTAAGGATATAGTTTCGCCAAACAAACTTTATATAACGTCAGACGAAAGACTGAACCGATTCAGAAATGACAAAACATCATTCCTCTCCACGTGTAATGCACAATAAAAAAAAAACGGGTCGTACGGCAGAAAAAAGACATATTACTGTGCTTTTTTTTTTTTTTAAATCTGCAGAATTTAAACTGCTGAGCAAGATGGAGAAAGAAGAACCCAAGAGCTGGGAGGAGAGGATTATATCTGGAGATCTTTAATTTCAGTCTCAGGCTTCAAAGGCCCGCAGAGAGTGACCGGTGGGCTATCAGCAAATGGGTGGGCAGTGGCACGGGGCTCATCACAGGGACCATTCGGGAGGTGTGCGAAATTACTCTATCTGTGTGAATAAATTCCAGCTGCAGGCGGCAGCCAGCTCCGTTGAGCGTCGGAATAAAATAAGTCATGGAATTCATTAGATTATCGTTTATCGTCCGTGGTGAAAAGCGCAGAGGAACTGAACGATGTGACACACTTTAGGGAGATTCTTTGTTTTGTATGAGGATCAGAGAAAAAGGTTTTCTTTTTGACAGAAAGATGGAGAAAGTGGTTTCTAATCTGGAGTAGTCCTGTGCATCTTGTTTATTTCCATCTTATCGCAGCGGGGGGCGCGGAATCCGCTCACGATCAATCCTCTTTCACACAAACATCTGGTTTTCAATTAGATATTTAGTGAGTCTGACAACAGGGGGGGGGTACCTCAAAGAGGCGGCAGTGTTACTGGGCCAGCAATAACGACGCGGCTAATGTGCCTATCGGAAACAACACGTGGATGGAGAGCTCAGCCATCTGCAGTATCTTAAGATAGCTCGTCGCAGCCTGTTTCCTCTGATAAGGGCCAATCTGATTCAGAGAGATCAAGCGAGCTGCAGGAATATAAGTCATCTCAACAGAACATAAACCCAGCCGACAGGCAGACGTGCTCCTGCCGTGTCATGTCGGTCACATGTTTGAGTTTCTGTCTGTCTCTGTAGCCTTTTTGTCTGCGGGAGTTTTAATATAATAACCCCCCTGAGCGTGCCAGAGGGTTATCAGCCTTCACCTCCCGGTAACAGCGTCTTATAAAGTCGTCGTGAAAAAAGCATTTGAGAATACGGAGATAGCAGGAAGAAATAAATAAAGTACGAAGAAGAAGGATCTGTGAGAGCTGATAAGACGTCAGGATGATGAAATTGATTACGACCTGTTTTCCTCAGCACGTTGAAAATTTGCTGATCCAACCGAAAAACAATCTACCGAGTAACACAATGGGAAGAAGTGGGGTTTGACCCACAGCTTCCTGTATCTGTCATAATCTAAAAACTAAAAAAAGTTTCGTTCAAGGGCCACTTCTGGGACAACTCTTCAAAATTCACTTCAAATGTATATTTTTGCTGATGGTTACAAAGTGTAACCTCGGTTCTGCGGGGACGAGTGAAGCCCACTATAAGGGCTCTACAGGTTTGGATCGGGACCAGCAGAGCGATGGTTTTTTTTCCTGGCATATCACACTGTGTGTGCCCGATATGCTCGGATAGAAGATGTGAAGCATGTCCCCCCCCCCCCCCCCCCCAGGGCTTCCCAACCTCGGGAGGAGGCTACAAGATGGTGACGATCGGGACGCTGGTGCTCTTCCGCCCCTGAGCCTGACAATATCTGGCAGCCGATCCAGATACGCTGCTCCAAGCTGCTGCAGGTTCAAGCCTGCACGTCGGAACAGACCATCAGCAAAGAGCAGTCAGCGTGACTCATCCGGTCACAGCAGGACATGCACCATGTTATTATAAAGCAGAATAGTCATAGTAAATCATCCCACTTGGTTCCAGCTGAACCAGATCCACCCCTCGACTGGTGGCGTATCACCAGGGCTCCTCCCAGTCAGCCAAGAGATAATAGGCTTGTTGGGCATCTTGTTAAAGAGAGAGTGTGTCGGAGCAGATTCCAACGTACACACACACACACGAAGGGATGAGCGTCGATAAGCTACAAAGCCCCATTAGAGAGGGAAAGACACACGCTGTGGTGAGTCAACCTCCTGATCACTGCAGGCACAGACCTCCACCAAGCCACGGCACATGTATTCCAAATGTCTGGAATATTCCACATTGTCTTTCACATAAAGAACACAGCGGGAGATTGTCACAACAAAAAGACAATGTCCGATATATTCAGTCAAAGGGCTGAAGCATGCAGGAGGAAGGACATAACTAACCCTAACCCCCCTTCCACTGTGGATATTGTGTTTTATTTGTTTACAGCATCAACACCGGCTATCTCGTCCTTATCGCTAAAAGCTCTTGAACCAGCGTCGTCCAAACCAACAAACACAAACAGTGTGTTGTTAAAGATAAATGTGCATTGAGTAGTATTTAGGATGATAAAGGGAAACTACATTATTCAGGTGTTGACACAGAGAACTGGTAAAGAGGACGTATTGTCCCAATGCTCCGGGGACAGGTTTGTTGACATTTTAAAAACACAACTGATATGGATGGGAACAGATCTCACGTGTCGGAGCTTTTTGAAACTCGCCAAACAAACAGGTTTTTAAATCAAGGTGTTTGAAACTCAGTCTCTGCAGCTCTTCAACCCGAGTGATCGTCATGTGGCTGAAAAAAGCGCGTATGCAAACGAGCCAGGAGCCAGCCGCCTCGACTAAACAATTCCCCGGTATATATTATAGATGTCACGTTGCCATGGAAATGAAGCCAAGTGGCCGGTCGCACTCGGCTGAAAGATGCTGACGGTCTGAGGCTCCTCTTTGACGAGTACCCGACCTGACAGTGTTTTTCACCGTCCTCGTGAAGACGCCATGACACCGACTCAAACCCCTTCCAAACATCCCACTGCTCCTGGATCAGTGTCCCTTTAAAAGACTGTTTGCATAATCACATGAATCGTTATATGTATTATATGTAAAAACAAGACTCCGAATAACATGTTTGAACCAGAGAATTGAAAAAAATATACCAATCTTAAATACAAACATCTGAAATGCACGAGACCAGCACGACCACAGAGGTCGCTCATCTTCACCCTCAACCCACAGAGTCATCCCCTGAAATAGCTCCCCCTGAGGGGAAGGTGTACCAAGACAACGGTCACATCTTTCCTAAACTGAAGAAAAGACATCACAGACGTACAACTTGTAAAAGTTATGGATTATAAGGTTATGGATTATAACGTATGGATTACATGAGGTTTGTCAGTCGTTTCATAGTAATATTACTAAAAAAAGTATCGATATCCCTTAAATTGAACATGGAGGCAAAGTTTCTGGCTCTTAATCATGCAACTGGTGATTAGTAATTTTTAATTAACATGTGGATTATGAAATTTCCATAAAACAGCAGGGAATGGTCTGAGTGCCTGAGGTGAGGCTTCAAATAAAAATCATCTTTTATCTGACCAGTGATCCACAAATTTAAAAAATCATCATTAAAAAAACTATATTTAAATGATGGAGGCAGGAACTCTTGATGTTTGAGGAGCGTGAACGAGCGATCATTAGTCATTATTGACAATTATTTTCCATCAATCAATTGAAAAAATGAATTATCTCCTCACACGTTGTTGTCAAATATCTTCAATAATCAATACGAGCAAAGCAAACATTCTGACATACATTTGTTTGGCTAAAAGATGACTGTTTGCATTGGTTCACACTGTCTCTGTGTGTGTGTTGTGTGTGTGTGCGTGTGTGTGTGTCTCTTGTGTGTGTCTGTGTGCGTGTGTGTGTGTCTTTGTGTGTGTCTGTGTGTGTGCGTGTGTGTCTGCACTGAGGAAGGTGATGAGCCGGTGTCTCGGTAAAAGCCAGCTTTGGGATGCAGAGGCTCCGCTATCTGTTTGGCCGCCCGAGCACAGGGCTGTGCTCACGGTGTGATAACACAGGACCCGCGCACGCAACGGGCTTAGCCTCCCCAGAAAAAAGTTCTTTAATCAGTTTGATGCGCTTAGTGAGCAAAGACTGTGGGAAGTGAAGTGAGGAAACTCAGGTCAGATAATGAGACTTACATCTGTAACACAGAGAATGTGATTTCCTTGAATCCCGGGGCAGAGAAAGAAGAAAAGCTCATTATCCTTATCGCTCGTCAGGAGAGGCAAGATATAAATATTATGCATATTTTGTGAGCCTCTTGTCGGAAATTAGGTAAATCCGTTTTTTTTCCTCCACCGGTTTGCATTTTGTGTGTCCATTTTCATATTTCACGCTTTCAAATGCACAGGCCAGTTGTCTCCGGACTTCATCGACGCAACTCTTCGTCTTCGCGTTCCTTTTCATTTATTTGTGAGAAAGCTGACAGTTCATTGAACGTTGAAATGGATGATAATCCCGTCTGTCGCCCCCCCCCCCCCCCCCCCCCAGGGACCGTCCTCTCCCTCTGGTGGAGGAACATCCCAGTTTTTTTGGGGGGTTGTTTTTATGTCCTCCCAATCAACAGATGAAATGAAATGTGATGGATGTGGGGAGAGGGAGGAAAACAGTTCATCAGGCCGCAAAGCAACAGGCATTTCGACATCGGGTAATTACGGCTGACATTGATTAGCACTTAGCCTAATCATTGCAACGGTCCTGCGCAATTTCCACTTTTTTTTTTTGCAGAAAAACCTTGTCATCTGAGGGAAAAAAATGATTTCCCATGAATTCAGCTCAGTCAGACATCTCTGTGGAGTTATAAAAGTTTAAAAGGTGTCGCGGGGTTGAAGCTACAGATTCTTGAATGAGACACCCCCCCCACCACCACACACACAGAGGTCAGGGTGTTGTTGCAGCTGCGGAACAGGACGCCCCCGGAGCCGATGCAGAGTCTTGCTTAAGGGCACTTCAGCAGCTTGCATGCTCTGCCCGTCACAGGGGCTTGAACCTATTTTAAGGATAGTCTCCCAACCCGCTCCTATGCCAGTCTGCTGAGAGGCAATGTCATGGTCACTGGAGTCACATCCTCCCTGCCTGCTGTTCACCAAATGCAAATAAAGCCCGACGCTGTGGATGCAGTCAGGAAATGAGACTCGTACTCATGCAGGAATAGAAAGAATAACAGAAGGTCGATCAGCGAACACTTCATCCAGTCTCCTTGTACGTGGATCCGGTGCAGACTGTTCAGCAAACACGAGATTTAATATTTGATATTGTGATTTTTAAAACTAATCTTCAGGTGTTGGATCATGATTAATTGAGTGTTATAACCCGGGGCTCAGTTAAAAAGCACCGCAGGTTATAGATTTCTTAGAAAATACATGTTTTTCTAATTGTGTGACCCACCTCTCGGTGCTTAAATAAACCACAGTCAGTTTTTTTTTTTTAAATAAAAAGTAGCTTGCTCGGAGAAAACATTTATTCATTCTATAGCACCAAAGTGCTGGCTGCTGCTTTGATTTTGGTGGATTCAAAGCAGACAGGTGGAGAAGTGCAGCTGTAAGCGGGGCCCACCTTTGACTTCTAAATGAATGTGTTACATCCCACATCCCGACGCTGTGATCACGCCGTCGAGGCAGCAGCAGCCGTGCATGTTCCCAAACATCACACCGGAGCTTGAAAAGAAACGCACTGCGCAAAAAAAAACATTGGAAACTGCCAACATTAGCTTCATTAAATCAATTTAAAAAAACTTCTAAAACATAATGACTGTGCCAATAACGCTCCGGCTCTGGGGTTGAACCAAATAATCTTTAGCACAGCGGTCTGAGAAAAATCAAAGCCTCCTTGGTGTGAAATATCATTTTTCATCTGCTACCTGCTTTTTGTTATTATCCACTTGCAGGAAAAAGATAATATAACGAAACGCAGGAGAAACAAAGTGCTTAGTGTCGGCTTTCGCTGGAGTTTTGTTTGCCAGTGAAAACAATTCTTTTTTCCCCCAACACAGTCAACACCTAAGGCTCGGCACAATGCAAATGCAGCTTAAAATCAATGATGCATGTGTAATGGGTTTCCTACATTTGAAATGACTGACTGAGCAATGAGCACTATGTGCATCTGGTGCGAGCGAGGCGGTGCATCCGAGTCCATTTACAGCACGAGGGTCGTTCATTTTGTTTCTGGGGGAAAAAGAAACACACAACACATAATAAAAGGGAATTACAGACGATGCAGAATTACATGGGAGGAGAAAATTTTTTTTTTTTTCGATGTCGCTGAAATAGCTAAAGAGTGGTTAGTCACTGCCTCCTTTATTAGCATTACATAAGAGATGTCAAGGCTGGCTTGGCTAACACATCCCCACGATGCCACGAGCTACTCATGCATGTTTTACATCCTGCTACGCCGTGGACTTAGAACCTCTGGAGGCTAAGTGGCTTCTCGTGTGGAGGTCAATGCCTTTGCTCTACTTTCTCTACATATAAATGGTACAATGTACACAATGAACGGGCGCGTGGTGCGCGCGTGCGGTGGGTGCAAATGTCATTTCCCTCGGCTTTTACATGGAATACTTAGCGAGAGAAAAGAAAGAAAAAAAAAAGATACGCATCGCTCTGTATAAACAACTCTGCACTCCGCATATGGAGCTTCACTATTATACACGGAAATACTCAACCTCCAGAAGAGCAGGAGTATTATTCATAATAACAGCGTCGCCCCCCTCGTGCCAGTTGCAGTCGTGTGTCGTGTCTTGACGTGGAAGGAAAAAAACGAGATTAAGATTACGAGGCTGCCGCGCATATCAGGCAGCGAATGTATCATTTGGAATATAGGCTGTCATTTTACCCGGCAGATCACAGTGTGTGTATATATATATTTAGTGTGTGTGTGTAGTTGTGTAGTTGTGTATTTATACGTGCTTCTTGGTGGCTCTGTCTGTACAAATGCATCTCCCCTTCCACTATTTGCCCCGGCAGGCACCGGCACAGGGAAGTGTCCTTATTTAACTTGTCTGGTTAAATATACGGGTTATAAAACTCCAATAATATTAAATGTGTAATGAAGTGATAATCCGCAAAAAGACTTTGATACTGTGTTTAGAAAAAAAAAAATCTATTACTCTGGTTGTTCTGGCACCGGCACAGCTGGGGGATGGGGGGGGGGTGGGGGGGGACATTTCTCTCTCTCTCTCTAACCTTTCCGAGTCGGATTGCATCCTCGACACTTTGTGAAAGCTTCGCCGGGAAAAGAAAACATCAGCACGTCGCTGCCGTTGAGATCACTATTCATACCGGCAGTGAATGAAACGATGCGGCACGGTGTAGCTCGGCGCGGTGTCGTAAAACTTTAGCTTTTATGGACTTAGCAATGTCAGGACCGCCTTAAATAACACCGCTCGCGATCCTCCGAGCTGCCGTGAACTCACCGGTGTTTGATGCGCCTCATAACCAGCAGCTCGGACACTGGAGGTCTCAGCTCTCAATTTCAAATAGGAAAAAAAAATGTTTGCGATCGTGCTATTCTGGAGCGGTGTTGGGTTTTACATTGGATTTCAGCACAAAGCTATTCCCCTTTTTTTTATCTGTGTGCAACACTGAACATATTCCAAATTAAAAACGATGAATAGATGCAGTTAATCTGGTTTTAGGTGGTGGCGGCTTTTTTCCCAAAATTGATATCCATGCTTCCCCAGACAACTTAAAGCTCCCATGTAATTTGATTTCTGTCACTTTTGAGTCCCCCAGTTTCCTGCGTCACTCGAGACATGATGGACAACTCGTTACAAAGTGCAGCGGTATTTGTCTTCACGGTCGTGTATAATTAAAAATTCCATCTCCGCATCGTAAATGATGAACGAATTCCATGAAGTGACTGTGTTCTACTTATTTTTGGCAGCAGATTACATCTGAATTAATCAGGTTATTGTAGTTCTGCAACATGTAATCCTGCTCCCACAGCTCAGCATGTATGGGGGGGGGGGGGGGGGTTTGGATCTCCCTGCGTTTTCATCTGTTGCTGCCGAATAGTTTAAAAACATGAAAGTGAACTTCCATGATGCAACAAGGCTTTAAATTGAGCATATTACATCCTGCAATAAAGGAAATCTCTCTTTTGTTCGGCATCAGCTCGGGGGGTGAGGATAGTGCTTAATGTCAGTGTGTGTGGTGTGTGTGTGTGTGTGTGTGTGTGTGTGTGTGTGTGTCCACTGCTCCTCCCCCGTTGGGAGCTAAGTAATTTTATGCTCTAATTCTTTCCTTTAAATTAGGCAGGAGGCATAAAATATGAAAAGGGCAGGGGTATTCTGAGAGGTCACGTGACTTGTGGCATAAATACTTCACGACCGCTTGAAATGAAACGTCTCATTGTGTCACGTGAGCAAATAATGTTTCGGCGGTGACTCGATTCGATACGAGAGTGGCCTCTAATGTGCGCTCCATCCTTTATTTACCCCGTGGAATATAAGATGTGATGCGGCCATAGGATAATCTGCCCGAGCGGGGTTTCGCATTAATCTGGGTGCGGTGGGATATCCAATCCCCTGCTGCGAATCAAACGTAAGACACAAGAATGAGAAAGTTGTTTCATTTTACTCTTCACGACAATGGAAACGATGCCTAATGCCAAGAAATGGCTCCAAATATACATCCAAGTGTTGCTGTTTGACACCGTTTAAGAGATTTACAATTAAAATGATGTTGTTTCCTTTCACCCATCATCGACTTTATCTCCACATATGACATGTGACATCTGTCTTGGTCGAGTCTGTCACCCGTCACGGTTCCCGCCCGACGCCGTACACGTGGCTCTAAGCTCGGGACGTCTCACACCTTCATCCCGTATTATAAGCACTTGCGTTGTTGGGAATAAATTAAGGCGCTGTCAAATCTCCACCGTCTCCCCCCTTTTACCTCCTGACATTTATGAGGTGTTATTTCTCTCATGTATTACCAAATTGCATGCATGCAATTCATTTCCCCCCAAGGCACCTTGTCGTTTTTCTCATCTCCACGGAGCGACCGGGGCAGCCGAGCTATATGGGAGATATATTAGTGTCCGGGAGCAGAGCACCGAGAGGGTCGGGCCTGTCTTGATGATTTATTCCAAATCCAAAAGCTCTGCAGGAGCGTGTTGTCAATCCCATTGGCATCACCTTCGGGTCACATCAAAGCACTGGGTTGGAAAAGGCAGAGACAGTTGTTTACAAATGCAGCCGCCTGTTTTTGTTCTCTCACTGGAGACGGGAATTAAAAAAAACGTAAATTGGGGCGGCGGTATTAAATATGAAGAGGGGGGGGGGGGGGGGGTGACACGTCTGTGAAAGTTGACTGGCATTTTCTTGGCCGGAACAACAAGCGGCGTTTGTGGCATCAGTCAATTATGCTGGAGTTGGTTTAAAAAAATTTAAACATTCTTAAGCAGGCTTTAGTTGGTGTGCTGAGGAGTGGAGTGATACTGGCTGTAAATCGAAAGGAGAGCAATTTACAAGTTGTTGAAACACACATAAAGTAACAGCGGCTAAAAAAAAACAGGAAGCTCAGTTCGTGGCTGGAGTCACGGGATCGTCCTGATCGCGCCGCTTGAGTCATCACTTCCTCTGAGGGTCAGGAGAGGAGCAATCATTTCAAGACGTGGACAATAAATAGCTTTCATACGTTCACTCGTTCGTTCGTACAGAACGTTCAGAAGCCACATCGCAAAAGAAAAAGGCTTCAACATTAAAGTGCCATATTATAAATAATTGGAATCGGTGGTTCCGGACCTTGTGATGTGGTTTTTTTTCGCACAGCGCTGACGGACGAGCTCGAGTGTTGTGCACCACCCATCGTGTTCTTACATTATGAACCTGCTGGTAGTTTTCACTGATAATTTGTGGGATAGAAAAATTATGTTTTTTAAATGAAACTTAAATAAATTGAACTGTGGGGAACCTGAAATGTTGCATTGCAAGATTTCATGTGTTGACATTTAAAAGGTTCAGGGTGTAGAATGTAGTGACATCTAGTGGTGAAGTAAAAAACATGGCTGCCTCCGTAGAGAGGACCCGCTCCTGATGTAAATTTAAAGTATTTAAATATAAAGGTTGAAAGACAATTAGTAAAATTTAGATGATTACACACTAGTGAGTGGGAATCTGACAACGCATTAACATTTCATTGCTTTCCCACTGATCAGCAGTTGAAGCAAACATCTGGATGGACATTTTAAAGAAAAAACTATATACAGTGCATTAGCTATAGCTAACGTTAGCATTCAACCACTTCAAGCCATCGAATATGTTATTGTGCCTTGAAACATGGTCCAATGGGGAAAATGGCTGCAAAGAATACAGTGAAAATTAAAATGTCCTTTTGGTTTTTAACCATTTATCCACTGATTGTGACTATAACTGTTTATTATTGTGTTGTTACACAATTTATCCATTGCGTTCAAACTATTTCAACCTCTACTATTTTGTTCATTACTACTTTTAGCTGTGGTTGAGTCATTAAGTTGAGAAACTTGTTAGCGCCTCTGGTGGAGAAACACTGAATCCACGATATATGTGTTTTTCATTAACAACCATGTACTGAAGCTGAAGCCACCTCAGGGAAGGTTGTGTTTTTATAGCCTAACATGTGTTCGCTGCTTTCTTGGAGTTGCAAAATTAAGATTAGCTTTAGGAGAAAAACACAACAACGCACCCTCAAAATATATATCAAAGGTATCGCACATAAAAAACCCGACGCTATCCTCCACTCGAGATTGAATCTGTTAATTTCCTACCGGCTGAAGTTGTTGTATTCGGTCTCGGTGTGATGGAAGTGCGGACATTACACCGCTATTTGCTTTCATACTGTAGTCCCAGTGGGAAGCATTCAGCCCAGTAAGGTTTATTCATGAGGACAGGCGAGTGCCTTGTGCATTATAAATAGAACAGAGCTCTCAGCCAGGCTCAGGATCTAACTGCATCTCGCCAGTCACCGCAGGTTTGAGCCTCTGCAGCAATACTCTCGCCGCAGAAACGCAGCTTAGAGTTGTGTTTACTTTCAGTCTCCATCACCGGACGACGACACTTGATTTGACAATTTGCTCGTTATCCCGCACATCTCCGACGTCGAGTCAATATCAGATCCACGCTGCGAGAGATCCACAACCTTGAAACCGTGTGTTTTGCTTTGCTCACAGTTAAAGGACGAGAATTACTATTGACTCGGGAGTTTATGTTTGAACCGCATTGATCGGCGACATTATTTTTTTTTCTTTTCTAATATTGCTCACAAAGACGAGATGGAGAGCATTGAACAAAATAAAATGGATGCTGTAGGCGGCGTATCAGGTAACAACTGCCACACAACAGCCTCGAGCACAAACGCCTCGCTTTGATGCACGCTATCTGCATCTCTCCAATTTCGCTCGGCCCGCTGAAAGAAATTAAAGATTCGACTCCAATCCAAAGGAAAAAGCGCCGCTGCCATTCATAAGAGCACCTTTGATTATTTGAAAATTCCACCCTGTTTCCCCCTTTAAATGGCCAAAGCTAGTTTTAATCTTCAGGCCTATTTGTATACAGAATGGCCCCGAGTCGCCCGGGTCCTCCTTCTTTATCAGGCCCCTGAAAGACTTCTTTGTGTCCCGTTCTGTGATTTAAATTTTGATACAGAGTCGAACTGATTGCACCGCGAGAAACCAAAGGTGATTATCCAGATGGACTAGATAGCAAAATGTAGCCCATTATGTGTGGGGGAGAAAAGGTTGATTAAAAGTTGACTCCACTTTCTTTGCCCCGGCCGAACGCCTCCTCGGACTTGTGGGAGCAGCAAAGTCGGTACTTTATATTTCAAGATTATTCACTAAGCGGCACAATGATTGAAGTACGTAAAAACTCGATTCGACCGCGAGAACTCTTTTGATAATGTTTATTGATTTGCAGATTAGTTTCGACCGCAAATTACACCAACGTGGTGAAATGTCAAAGCAGATTTCAAATCACATCTGGCAGCTGCGACTTAAAATGCAGAGGTGGTGCTTTGCATGAGCGTGCTAAAGGGGAGGATTCGTTGAACACGGTCATATTTTTGGTGAACGGTGAAATGAACGGATCAGTTCGCAGCTGCTGAACGTGAACGGCAACGTCAAATGAAATATTTGTTTCCTCCGACAAAAATGCTGAACTTTTAGAGTGAATATCCCAAATCAAAACATCTGAACGTTATTTGTACCACATTTTATTCTGATAAATTAAAGCAGAGCAAAGTTAGGAAGGTTTTAGTGTTTCTCAGTAAACCGAGAAACACCAGGTGGCGGTATGCACCTTGGAGTTGTTTTAAAGTGACACAGACACGTTGGATTAGCATTTTCTTAGAGTTACAGACTAAAACAAACTACTTACGTCTTTGATTTGAACTTTTGCTTTTGGATCAGTGAGTTTCAGTCGTAGACGGATCAGAAAGACACCAATGGAATCTGCGGAGTCCGGGTTTGTGTTGTTAGCATGAAGTAGCACGGTCTTTGCTTTGTGGACATGCATATGCACATTGACACAACTTAAACTCCTATGTTACCTTGTCCGTGAAGTGAACTTTGAATTTTGCACAACACGTTCCATGCAATGTTGCAAAAATAAATAAAACACTGGGCCTGTAGTATTCAGTGTTTAAGTGCATTTCCATGTTGGATAAAGATCCTCGAGTGTTTGAAGCCTTTGTGCACAAACGTCACTGTTCATGTGTAAACAACAACAAAAAGCTGATTTGTCCTCCAGTGAATATTTTACCGTGACATGAGCTGTGCTCTTTACAGTTGATCAGAGATAGAATCTCAATTATTTATTCCGTTTAAGAAACAACATTTACTCTTTTGGGATGTTAATCTTTTCTCCTCAGATATTTGATTTACTTTAAATACCCCGACGGTGATTTTCTTACAAAATGAGCCTAACTGGTGCTAAATGTAAACAATATCAATCTATTTCTATCAATTTCCAGTTTTCAAAAATACAGATGAAATGTGCATCAGCTTCGCTTTCCTCCAAAGAACGTTTCTATTCCTTTTTACTCCACAGAGATGTTCTTTCTTAGTTTTTCCTCTCCTGAGATAAATAACAGCCAAAATAACATTGGAGAGATTTTGTGTCGAGAGTAATACGGAGGAAGTGCTGCCCCTAGCAATGTCAGAGTAACTTACAGTCATCCAGAAATAGGTGCCGAGGATGGGAGGTGAACATGTCATCCTGACTTAGGCCGAGCCAACAGGAGCTTTTCACGGAGAACAAAAAGCAGCCTAACTGCCTCGCTCGGCCACACAGGACCTTTGTTTCATGCAGCTCATGAGCTCTCCAATCAGATCGGGGATTTAAACCACATTATCTCCCCCAGACCACAAAGAAGCGAAATTTAATGAGCAAAAAAAAAGTAAAGTAAAGGGGTGGCGATAATTTCCGACGTTTCATTATCGGAGAGCGAGAGGTTTGACGTCGAAATTCAAGCTAAATGATGTTTTCAGCGAGAGGCCGTGCGATTACATCATGAATCTGGAGGCAGCATCGCGGAGGGTCCACTACGAAAACTGTCCAAACATCCAGATCAGACACAGATCTGTGTCGTGGAGAGTTAGTTTATCCTCGACCCATGGAAGATGGCTGGTGCTGTGAACGGGCAAACATCATGTGTGTAGGATTGGGTGAAGGGAAATGTCCCCACCGATGTGTTCACCCATCTCAAACCATCTCATCTCTGTGTTACCAGTAGATCGATGGAGCTGTAGGAAAGCACAGACTGTTCCTCCACCAAGGAAAAACACACATATCAGCTCCCTTAATATGTCTGATGTTCATCAAGAGCCGTGAATTTCATTTGATCATTTAGTATATTTAATAATAGTTGTGTGCCACTCTTTGAATTAGCAGACTCTGTGCCATGCACTAGAATTCCAATGTATCCTGTGCAAACAGCAGTAAACATCTACGTGTGAATTCTTCCTCTGGAAAATGTTGAAAAACGTAACATTTCCCAAAGTTAAAGAAAGTGAAAAATACCCCCCCCCCCCCCACTTCCCTGACACAAACTTCATCCTCCCTCCAGTCTGAATATCTGTTTCTTTATTTAAGTGTAATCTTACTTACAAAGAAACAAAACCGACCAAAACATGACCTCCTTGAATATGAGGTTTTATTTTTTTCCCCTGGCAAAATGTTATGTTAATGTTATGCTCTTATTTTGATAGATTGTGAGAGGAAAGACTGGGGGGGATACTCAACTATGATCTGGCAACTTTTAACTTGAAACTTTAGTTAGCAGTAGTTAGGGTCGATTTTGATCCAATACCAACACGGCCAGAATCGCAAATATGGAAATGATTTCCTAGCAGTAAAAGTGGGTTATGTACTTAAATGTGAGCATCGTGATTAATGAGTTACAGTATATGCATCACTAAAGGGCTAAATATGAATACATTGCATGATTTGCAAACTGTTAGCATCGTCGTAAGAAGTGATGCAGTTTATATTTGCCACCCGTGACACCTGGGACTCAAAGGGTGTTGAAAACAAATCGCTGGTGTTGCCACAGCAGCAAACATCCTTTCGTACAAACACGGCAGTTTGCATCGTTTCTATATTAAAATTGTAAAAAAAGCTCCTCACAACGCTGCAGCTCTCGTTGCGTGTGGTTGTCTGAGGCAGAGAGTCAGGTGTATGCGTTCACGTTTGAATGCACACGACAACAAGAAGCAAATAGAGCACAAACGACGGCCCGAGACCTCGTTAGCATACAGTTGTGCTCCTTCATGTAATGAGCACAATGTAGAAAATGAAACGGATAAAACCGAGACGCGGCATCGATGTCTCCGTGGATCGATTCACTCAGCCCTCGCAGCAGAAGTGGAGCTATTGATGAGCGCTGGAGTATTTATAGTTGGCATTTGAAACCTACAGAAAACTTTCAGAGAACTGCACATTGTTGTTGTATTAATCCCCTCGGAACGTTAATTAAATATACTACAATATGACTCCTCACATACCGTTACTGACAAAAACTCCTCGATTCAGTTACTTTCCATTATGTTACAAACCTCTTCTTCTAATCAATGTTGTAAATACTGTTATTTATTGTTTTTTTGGTCGTTTTTCCTTACGAGGGTTAAGCCCTATGAGACAAATTGTGATTTGTGAATATTCTGATTTGATTTGAAATGCAAGAAGGTCGTCTGGTCTTTTGGAAAACATTTTCACAAATGCACAGAATATTTCTACAGCTAAACATCGTTGGGACACACTAACAAAACTTGAATTGTGACAATTTCTTTGTTTTAGCAATTACCACATCCTCACATGTGAATGCATTGTTTTTACATACACGCAAAAGGTGAAATACAACTTTGGATTCACACTTTGCTGCAACAAATCATTTGTGAAAACTCTTATTTGACTCTATGCAACCAGACCCACACCAAACTGTAAGGACTTATTTCCCATCTCTGCAGAAAATCAGTGCACAACATTTTGCACAAACAACAAATAGACGAGTGAAAACATAAACCGCTTGTCGGAGAGAGAAAAATATCAACCGAGAAACGTGTCTCTTTCACTGTGACACAGGAAAACAAAACACTTACTTATATCTCGTAATAGAACTCGTAAGTCAGAAAAGTCGCGGAAATATTGTTTTCGCCGCTTCCAGGACACGGAGGCAAATCCGCTGCCAAGGCCTGGAGTGTTGGCAGCCCCTAATTATCTGGTGTGAACATCAGACGTGTTCAGACGGAGATAGCGATGTTAGCGCTGTGGTTTTTTTCCGCGAAGCAAACGAGCCGACATCACCCCTAACACAAAATCAATTAAATTCATTAGCCGCGAATCAATTCCCCACGTCTAATAAATTCAGGTGAGCTGACAGAGTTGTTGTTTTGTTTCAGAAGAACAATAAGCCGTTAAAAAAACCCACTGGAGCCGAGAGGTGGGAGACTCAAATATGGCTGCCGGGCAGGGGTGGTGGTGGGGGGGGGGGGGGGGGGGGGTTGTTAAATCACCTGACAGGGCTTGGCAGTAAAAAAAAAAAAGGAAGAAATGCCAACTTAACTTTATTCCCTCTGTATACTGTTGTCCAATGTAATCTTTTAGCTGCAAGTTATTCAGCTGGAGAATAACAGCCTCATGATAACACAGGCGTACCCCCCCACCACCCCCCCCCCCCCCCTCACCCCCACCTCCACCTCCCCGCTCCGTCTCTGACAGCACAGATGCCGCGGCAGGCTGGGACTGGTCATAGAGTGTCACTCACAATCAGCCTCTGAGTGCCAAAGTGCATTCATCCAGAAAATGCCAGATTCCCGCTGTAATCATTTTTTTTTTTTTCTCATTCTACCTCCATCTCTTCATCGCCCGGTCATCTCGGACGGCGACGACGGGCGATTGAAAACCTTGACCTTCAGGATGACAGCTATCACTGTTCAGAGATTTGTGTGCACTGGGTGAGTTTGTGATGTACAAATATTGTGGGGGTTCAGTTTCTGGGTTTTGGAAATGTGCTGGACGGGATTTGACTTGAGCCTCAGTCAGAATATCTGAACGAGGAAATTGACGCTGACGTCACTTTCTAATGTCTCTGTGGAGGATCCCTTTTATTTTGTTGAACATTAATTTTTTTAAAATCATATCCACTAAAAATGGTTAAAAAAATAATCTAAAAAATAAACTTAATTTGACTTTATATTGCATTTTTCTTAATAAGTTTTTTAAATAAATTAATTTTAATTGAATAGGAAGAAAAATTTGGAGAATTAATTAAAGGTTCACAAAAATGAAATGCAACCAATGGTGGCTAAATATCAACAGAATAAATATAAGTTTCAAATATGATTTAAATTCCATTTAAAATAAATTAATATAACATTTTGTATAATTATTTAAAAAATTAAAAAAAAAGAGAGATTGAAATACTCGGATCTCAATAGGACTTTGTCATATTTCTCCCAGCATGAGAATGTGCATATGTGTTGAATTAAAGATCATATGCAAAACTATTTTTGGGCTCGGTTGTCAAATTGTTTCCGACGACTCTCCCGATAGGAGCAATACTGGAGGAGGAGGAGGGGGGGGGGCGTTCTTTACGGTGATTATGGATGTGACAGTGACGCTGCGAGGTACGATGCACTTGTTCTGACTGCAGCAGCGCCACAGCGGGTCGTCCACCAGGACATCGTCTTTCATGCAAAGCCGAGTCATTCTTGCTGAGGGGTGTTTTTTTGAATGATGAACTGAGACAAAAATAAGAATAATAAAACCCCCTGCAGAGGTGTGGATAAGTAACTGGGAACCACTGCACCTTGGCAGCGGGCTCATAAACCACAGCTGTATTAGCTCAACTGGTGGTGTGCCCCCCCCCCGACTGCAGAGGGCCATCGTTTCACGTTATTATAGGGAAACTGAATGAACGGCCGTGTGCTAAGCATCCCTCAGACGGAGGTAATTTCCCTTTTGAAAGCACGACAACCCGGCACAAGCAGATTGTAGATGATGTCTGCAGCAAGGCGGAGCCATCCCTTCATGCTCAAGTGGGCAGTCGGGCCGCACGAGGCTTCACACGGTGTCAGGACGTGACCCTGCAGCAGGTCGGAGTGAACCCCCCCACCCCCCTACCCCCCGAAAACCACAGTGATGTCGCTCGTGCATATTTGATGATGAATATTTAGTGATAAATGTGGGGGCAGGATGGCAAAAGATGAAAAAGCCAAGTCTGTGCCTTGGATTTGATCAGCATATTAATGCGGAGCAGTGATTATACTTTGTCGGCAGAACCTCAAGGCCGGACATTTAGTGTGTGTGTGTGTGTGAGTGGGGGGGGAATAGAAAGAGAGGCTGACCTTCCAGCCCTGCAGAATGAAGTTTCACCCCCCAAAACAATAAAAAAAAGTTCCCTATCAGCGTTCAATTCTAAAATAAAGTCTCGGTCATTTACATAATTAGAATTTGGCTCTCCAGGAAGAGAGTCCATCCGTGCTCTCCACCGTTTAGTAATAAGCGCTGCGGGACACCAGGAACCTCCGCAGAGGACAAGTGAGAGGTGTTTTGAAAAGGAGATGAGGCGCCGAGCTGCAGAGAGACGAGTTCAAACCGGAGGAGACACCTCTCTGTCGGGGGGGGGAGCTGATTTAAAGTAGCTGCTGGGGAGGGTTTACCGTCTGACTCTCGCAGTATATAACTGCCGTATAATTTAGTTCTTATCTACCCATGTCGCACAGGCTGATCTGGGATAATGGCATTGTTTGATGAGGCAGCCCAGAGAGCAGACTGCAGAGCCGCAGATACATCCTTCACATATACGCCCCCCGTGCAGGGGGGGGGGGGGGGGGGAGTTCACTTCTCATTCTTTAAATAAGGAGGGGGGGGCCCTGCATTCACAGATTGATATCGCCAAAAATATATAATTCTGACTTCTCCAGATTCGTGAGACTCACAATCAAACATGTTCTCTATCTGACTCGAAGTATAAAGACACTGAGCCTCATGCAGGAACGCTTTCATTCACCAGATCTGTCTTTGATCGAATCAGATTCAAACTAACTTCAGAAAAGTGTGTAACTCGCATACGTAAACATCAACAGTATTTATTCTATTTTCAATTGACCTTTCATCGTTATTATAGCTTTTAAAATCTATTCTATTGCATTTCGTTGTCAGCATTGTATTGGTTTTGTCTTGTTCTTGGTTCACTGAAGCACTTTCTGCACTAACCTGTGTGAATATTTGAGAGAATGTGCACGAGGATGGAACATTTGCATAATCAACGCTCGAAGCTAGTTCAGTAAACGTCTTTAAAACAGAAAACATCTCTTTGCTTCGGCCTCGAACTTGATCTCGCACTCGCCCCGAACTCCTGCACTGTTATTATTTTTCATCACTTTCCATTTCTGTTTTCATGCAGTTTTAATTTCCTTTCTTTTAAGTGTAATTTGAACATGTGTTTATTTGTATCTATATTGTATTTAAAGCACTTATGTCAGACATGTTAATTCACGATCAAAGCATCAAAGAGTTCGAAGATGACGATGATGAATGTGGACAGAACCTCTTCTTGAAAGCATTTTCTAATTTAACACAGAGCTTCTAATTCCCAACTAACCCCCAATTCCCCCTGAAGGATGCGATGTATGAAAATTGCTTCATATAGAAGCACTGTGTGAACGTGTTGATAAGACTGAAAGAAAACGTTCTGCTAAATCCCTCACACACACACAACTGAAGAACAAATCTATCACTTACGTATTCCTAATGGTTCCTACATGAGGCCCAAAGTTCAGATCCACGTAATGTTCTAACAATAAGGAGGGCCACAGTCATGATTGTGTAAATGTGACCTTAAAAGTGTGTGTTTTACGCAGACGGGCCCCCAGAGAGCCCAGGAAGTGTGAGGTGAAGAACAGCAGGGGGATCTGAGCGCTGAGTGCGTGATGTCAGTTCATGTAACTGGGAGTAAACCCACCTTTCCAAAGATATAAATGAAATTAATTAATTCCTGAGAGACAGCCATATGGCTGTTAAAACAACAACCTGGTACACAATTCATCATCCCATTAAAAGTGAGCAGAACTTAGAGCAGATGTTATTATACAAAGTTTTTTTAATATGTTTTTTATGTATTTATGTTAATCAGCCCAGACTGATCTCATGAAACCTTGTCCGTCTATGTTTAGAACTGGGTCAGGATTTTGTTGGTGTTTCTCTTTTATTATCATTAAAACAACATGAGTGTTATGGTCAAGAAACCACTGAGACAGATGAATCACAGATTATTTCCATCCATCCGACCAGTTCAACCAGAGGGTCGGGGAGAAAGCTGGAGACGACCCCAGCAGGCAGTGGGGACGAGTGGGGTTCACACCAACACATGGTCTTCATCCATCCTGCTACGTTTCTGTTTGAAAATGGCGGGACACAGGGACACAGGGACACGGGGATTGTTGCAGCATGTAAAACAGTTGTATTTTCTGTATTTGCAGCAGCCAACTTGTGTCATCGCCCTCCTTGTCTCAGTCTTTGAGTCGGGCTGTGAGTTGTTATTGTAAAATGCAGAATTCAACGGCACAACAGGGTCAGAAACACGTGTAACTGATTGTCTGTGTTGTGTTCGACATTGGTGTCAAAGGCTAATGCCAGTTGTTTCCTTCTGGAGGAGGGTCACGTGATCGGAGCCTAACGAATCAGCGAAGCCTAAGTAAGGAGTGAAAAGGACCAATCAGAAAGAGGTTATGAGTGTCTACGCCAGACATGGGCAAAGTACGGCCCCCGGGCCGTATACGGCCCGTTGGGCTTTTTAATCCGGCCCACCAAACTTGTCCAAATATTATTATTATTAAATTAAATAAATACGATCGCGATCTACCAGTAAATTCTTGTATAGGGCGGGGGGGGGCGTGGCGGCGGTGGATACCAACATTATTCGGCCGGTAGATCTTGTTGAGCTGGTCATTTCAAGAGTAGCTCACAAGCCTACGTGTGGGCCCCCCTGCTCTACATGGTCGCGCGTTTAGATTTCTCCTCTGCTCTCTGTATCGCGCACGGCGGAGTTCCATCCCGATGCGCGCGCACACACGCTGACACGTGCGCGCGCACACACACACGCTGACACGTGCGCGCACGCACACACGCTGACACGTGCGCGCACGCACACACACACTGACACGTGCGCGCGCGCACACAGGTGAGCCACCGCCCCGCCCCCCCAAAGATGTAAAACTAGGGGAAACACTGAATTGCCTTGCAAATAAATGCTTTGCTACCTGTTAAAGGCCAAATCCTTTCAAGTAATGATTTTGACATGTCATTTATGTTAGTTCACACAAACACTCCATCCATCTGTTCCTGGCCCGGCCCCTCTGTCAAATTTTAGAACCCATTGTGGCCCGCGAGTCAAAAAGTTTGCCCGCCCCTGGTCTACGCCATCGTTTCCAGACTAAAACGTATCCCGGCAGTTTCCAAACTTCACCTTCTTAGTGTCTCTAAAGCTGCAGAACTGTAACAGAGCTGATTTTTTAAAAACAAATTCACTCTTACGTTCAATTAGCGTCTCCAATTAACCCAACCCTTTTTTTTTTTTACATGAGAACATTCAACCTCCACACAGAAAGACCCCCGACCCAACCGGGACCAGAACCGGAAACCCTCCCTGTGAGGTGACACCACTGCACCCACTGCACCACCCCTACACAAATAACTCTCTGATTAGAATTCAAACAAAGTGCTCTCGTGGCAATTTGGTGACATGACCTTGGAAAACACATGCTGATTATTATTGACTTATTCTTTTTTAGATGATTGTGTCTCAAACACTATCGATGTCGCCGCTCTGCTGAGGCTGAAGTCACAAAAACTTACACGTCAGCTCAAAAAAACTCCCGGCTGCGGCGGAGACAGATGCACCGCACGGATACCGGGACCGAACAAAATCACAACAATACTTCACTACAAAGAAATATGGACATTTTTCTTCTGATATTCCCGAAGCACAAGCCAGGAACAGAAAACGTCCCGGTGACAGCAGAGTGCGGGCTCGCCGCGATAATAAGAGGAATTTTCTAAACTGGGCACAACATTTCCAATTCCGTTCTGTCAGTGTTATCACAAGCTTGTCATATTTGTGTATCGCGTTCCACTCGTCTTTAATCCCTCGTGACAAGGTCTGCAAAACGCACCTTTTTTTGTATTTGATTTTTTTTTACACAATCCCTCTTTCTTCTCTTTTCTTCAAAGAGGCCCAGTCAGAGCAGGGAGAACAAACTACTTTTCATTTTGTCAGACGGTTCTTTAAAACAATAATAACAATCTTTGTCTTGATCCTGTGTCAAATCTCCTCGTGGTTTTTTTTGTAGTTAAACTCAGTTTTTTAAAGTTTGTTAGTCAAAGAAAACCCACAAATGTTTTATTCTAGTCTGTTTTTTTTCTTTCTGTTGCATCAGTCAACTGGTTCGGCCAAAATGTAATGAAATTTGATTTTAATGTAATTTTTTAAATTATAAGTATTTCAAGTTTCACAGAGTCTTGTCTGTGATCCAGTCTGTGCTGGTGCAGAACAGGAAACAGAACCATAACTCCGTCAGTAACTGTGTTTGTTTTTATGTTTATTGTTAGGATTACGCAAAAACTATTTTCAATCTTTAAAAAATTCGTAGAAGAATAATTCATGGATCGTGACTAAAAAACAGAAAAATGTGACACGTTTAGGGGACAGATATTTATGAGTGTTGCCAAACCTGTGATGTTAATGTCAAATCTCCTCCATAGTTTTTATCATAAATCGTCAACCTCGTGCTGCTTGTGACTTTTAGTCGATGAAAACAGTTTTTTCATTTTCGTCTTTTCTTCAGTCAACTGACTCTATTGGACGTTTCACAGAGGTTTTATCTTGTAACATGTTCCGTTGATGGATCAGGAACTTCTGCACCGATAAAACTGAAGAAACGTTCAGTTTTGTGTCCTGTTTTAAATCAACAGAAGTGAAGAGAGGCAGCGTGGAGCACGTGTACCAGAGTATAAGAAGGCAGGTTGCATGTCGATCTATTCACAGGTCTTGACGTTGGTGTCGTCTCGTCCTCGTCATGAATAAAAAACAAAGTCACGTACACGTCACAGTTTCCATCAACGACAGAGAAACTACAACAAACCGTCTCCATGTTAGATGAGTCTTTTTTCTTTTGTGTGTATCTGCTCCTGTTCTGCAGCCAAGAGACAAAATCCTCAAAACAAATCCTCAGTTTTCTTTCTCGTTTCCGTTCTGCTGTCAGAAATTACAGCTTCAGGAAGGTTTTAGTCTTCAGTCATGGACGGGCTGAGCCGGAGCTGTTACACTCATTGGCCTTCCCCCCGCTCTCCCCTCGGCCGTGTTACGTTTTTTTTTAAGACTTCCACTGAAATGCAGCACAACAGCCGGACGTTCCAGCCGGCAGCAAAAAAAAACGCTGGTGAGCTTTTGATGGGAGAAAAACTGCGAGGAGGAATTTGATTGGACGCTGTTGAAGGCTGCAGCTTGTGGCTTAACTCGCCTCGGGCAGGAAGCATCTCGCTATATAACAATATTTTTTACCCTGTCACTGCTTCGGTCAACATGTCACAGATTCTCTGTTGGATATTATAATTTCTTTTTTTCTGCTAAATCTACTAAAAAATGCCTCGACACTGGGACACGAGGCCGATTTCTGGTTCGACTCTTGATGGTTTTCCTGTTCTGTAAGTGGCGGGCCGCTAAAATCTGCAGAAAACGCATACAAAGCATCTCTCAAGTGTCACATCTGAAGGAATGCATTTCTACACTGAGCTTCCAGCCAGACACACGATTCTCAAATCTGAAAAGGTGCAGGCAGCCGTTGAGCAGAAACACACGGGGGACGCGAAAGGAAAACCAGAGCGGGCTTTACATCTGGGGGCCCGAGAAGATGAATCGGTTTCATCCAGCAAAGCAAACGCTGGCTGTATGCTGAGCGAGACGGGATGTGCCCAGATATGTTGTGTGTTTGTGTTCCACTATTCATCACTTCAAACGCACCCTGAGCTCCCTGCCAAACCGCCGCCTCGTCCCCGACGCAGCTCACCAGTGTGACTGCCACTGGTGCGCTCAGCCCAGGAGCCACAGCCAGTGATTTACTATCTCCCTGTGTTTTGTCTCACTCGGGTGCACACCGCTGGCCACACTGTTGCCCTGTCACAAGCTGCCTCGCCATATTTGTAACACCGTGTGTAAAGCGGCACCTGTGAGGTGGTGTATCGGCGCGGCATTCATCAGGGGGCACTCTAATCTGCGACTGTCTCGACTCGGGCCTCGGCGAACACAACGAGCGAGATGAGTGCGATGAGGCAGAACCAGCGGGAAATAAATTCTGCATCCGGCTGATCAGATAAAGTGAGGCAATTATTCGCCGGGGACGTTTGCCGTGTGATTTAAGCCGTCGTCGGGCCTTTTACAACCTCGAGAGATTCAGTCAGGGGTGAAAATGTGATGTTGTTTTACTTAATGCCGAACTAAACGCGCAGTTGACAAGTTTAAAACTGCAATTATCCATTTAAAGCGACTCTCAAGGGTCTGACTAATTAGGTGAAGGTGGGGATGTAAGAGGCGAATTACATTTGTACAACATCTGATCGTCTAGTAGCGGCACAGGGGGCTTTTTACTCATTTCTCTTTGTTTGGCTTTGTTATTTCTACCTTTTTATTCATAACTCAAACTGGGAAAAAAAACCTGAATAAAATCATGAATGAATATGTGGCGGAGGTTGTTCCACCTGTGCCCGCAGGCCAAACCGTCTTTGCAGAGTGAGACCTCCACTCAAAATGATTTGCAAATGCCATTTCCATATTTTCACAGCTTGATTTAAACACAGTTCTTTTCCTTGAGGGGCCAATTTAGATTTTGACATAAAGCTGCACTGGGCAATTCTTCAGGTACTGGATGGCAACAGGAAACGCATGTTCTTAATAAACTGATCTTGAATAGACAAACAAAATGACTTTGTACTCAAAGATACAAAAAGAGAAAAGCCACACAACAGAAACACAATCACAACTGAAGTGAGCGACAACGACCACAACAGTAGAGTTATTTGCTGCCGTCAAGTGAGTCAGTCGTTTGTTGTCGTATAAATCGTGATGTTTGTCTTTTGGAGGCACCTCTACCGTAACACCTCAAATAGACGAGCATCGTATTTTAAGTGGCGACTGGCTCGTCCTGGTTTTCCGTAAAACTACTTGACTTGACCGCAGTAACCAACTCTGCTCATTTCACCGTCACACCCGTTGTCGCTCACCTCTGTTGTGACCGTGTTGACGTGATGTGGCTCTTACACTCGTGTTTGCCATTAATGCGCTCGTGTGACACGTCTCAGCCACCGTAGAGGGTCCACAACACACACAAATATATTAAAGTGGTTACAATGAGGAGGGTCTGAATTAAAAACAGGCCAATCTTCTCCGCTGCAGCTCTATTTGAATGATTTAAGGCGTCTTTGTCAGACACAACGTTTATGGACATTTGTAAAATCAAAGTTTGACCTTCACGAGTTCAATTCTCCGCCTGAAAGCTCCACGTTACGTCCTGCAACTCTCTCTGGTTTCACACCTGCACCCAGGAAACATCTGAGATATTAGATTATGAACTGTTGAGTCATAAAAACATCACAGAAATGAATTAAGTTGTGCACATGAATATTTGAATTGGATGCCCAATTTGCATTTCCTGCACAACTAAGCAAACACGGTTCATCCTGCCATTTGGCTGCCCGGGTTTTTAATCATTGAAAAGGGAGTGGTACACACACACACGCACACACACACACAAACACACACACGACAAACTTCAGATGAGGAACAAGACAGAAAGTTTTGCACTAATAAAGTATAAATAGTCTTCATAACCTTGAGTACGTCTGTTCCATCTACAGCAACTTTGCATTTGGGGAAGAAAAAAAAATTTGCCTGCATGAATAAGCACATTTTCATATTTGTGATATAAAAAATTATATCCTTGATTTCTTGCAGCGCAAAATGCAGCGCGGCATAAATCATGTCACATTAATGTATTGTAGTTCTCATTATGCTGTTTTTACAGGCATTTAGAATGTGTTTTCAGGGCTTTGTACGCTGCGGCCTTAACCAAAACTGAAATGAATTTGCACTGTTTTCAGAAGTAATAATGTTTAAAAGCAGAAAGTGATAAAACAAATAACAAAATAAAAGAGAGGAAATGTCCACGGGTCCAATTTGATTAACAAGTAGAAGGGATTAGAGGGAAGATGAGAGCAGACGTTGGGCTGAACACACCTCAGCGCTGCAGACACACACTCCTGCCGCTGCTAACGGTGAGGACGAGTTAAGTATGTGGACAGAACCAAGTTCATCTGTTGGTGGTGAATACAGAGATTCTGCTTCCTGCGATTTAAACTCGGGGGCGAGTCCTGGACGAGCTTTCAGGAGCTCTGGTGGAAACAGGTTTAACTGCTTTAATCAGTTTCAAAGTAAAAGCACTCCAGCAAGACGTGGTTTTATTGGTTTCATTGCAGTCGTGGACTTTAGTCGACTACATAGACCACTTTTATACAGTGGTCATTCCAGAAAAGTCACGTAGACCAAGCACGGGACACGATCAGTTTCTCAAATCGTAATAATTCCAAAGAAGTCATTATCAAACCATCGTGGCAAAGAAAGGGCTTTTTTAAAACCGTTTAATCATAAAGTTTATTATAAATAACTATAAATAAAGATAACAACACAAATACAAAATAGAACTTGAGATAATAAGAAAACAAACACAAAATGATGTGTTGTAAATGTATTTATGTTTTTATATTCTACATCTCGGAGAGCGTGTTGCTGCCGTGCTGCTGTAACACGGTGCATCCATCATGAGCGCATCGTCAAATGTAAACACAGATGCAAGTAATGACTGATATTATCGGCCAACGTATATTATCAGTCAGAATCTATAGTTCTCTGCAGCTTGAGGATACAAATCCAAGAAGAAACTGCCCTTGGATCCTTGCAAATACGTCTCTGAGCAACAGCAGCAGCCAGACCTGTAATATCCGTCTTTACAGGGAGAAAATGGACATGTTAGAGTTTGTCAGAGTCAAACCGTTTCCCCCTGCGGTGAAGAGACCAACATAGCATTTTGAAAGTTTCATAATAACTATTCTTTCAGCCAGTTGTCCACACTTCCATTCTCTCCTCTGCTGCAAACTCCAAACTGCCTGGTGTGACATTGAAATCTCTTTTCATTCCCGGGGGGGAAAGTTCAGGAGGAGAATTCATGACATGACAGGTTCTGGTTTTCGCAGGTCAGTGCTGCTCGGACCACAAGTGGCTTCCTGTGGATAAGCAACGTGCGGCCGGGTGAAAAAGGAAAATAACATCCATTTAGAAAAAACAGCGTGAGGAGACGCCGGCTCGGGGAACTGCACAACAGGCTGAGAGAAACTAAATGTCCTGTAGCCAGTGTATTTTTTATATATTTGCATATGATTTCACCCTTTTATTTCTATAATTTCTTCACCAAGAAGGTTTTCATCGGGGGATTTTGACTCTTTTGCATCATTTCCTGCAGAATGAATTCCATCTTTGGCGGGAGGTGTACGTGCAAGGGCAAGAAGGTCGCTCACACGTGCAGCCGATTCCGAGTGACAGGTACACAGAGTAAAGAGTGACAGAGAAGTTCTCAGGTGAGAGAGAACTGCATCACAGGCCACTTACGGGTACAGCACGTAGAATTGGACGTAGAATTATGACATGAAACATCTGTTGGTCAAATTAAACAGCTCTTCCTCTTCGGTGAGCGCTCGGCAGAAAGGGGTTTTTCACGGGAGGATGCGTAGAAACAAACCGTTTTTCGCTGTAGTTAACTTTGAAACGCAGCTCGGCGAGGAAGCTCTGAAAAATTACCGAGGAATCATCACCTCGCATATTTCAGGCTTTACAGGGTGTATAGCGAGCGCGAGCGGCTCCTCTTCATATTCTCCTGGAAGCTTATATAATTTTCAAAATGCTGATGAGCAGCTCTGGCTTTTCACGGTTACAAATGGCCCGGGATATTAAAATGAACACCTCCATCTTAAAAAAAAAATCTATTTACTATATGCTGATGTGAAAGAATCCCGAAAGTGAAATAAATGCGTTCCCCCCCCCTCTCTCGTAATAACGGCGCGCTGGCAGTAATGAACAAAGTGCATTTCGTCCCCTATCAGGTGCAAATCACAGCAGGAGCCACTGAAGGGTTTATTTTAACTAACTTTGCTAAAGTGAGGAGGTTTTATCGGTTTAACGCAGTTTGGATGGAACAGGAACCAAGAATCAGCCAAATGACAGCATCGATAATAAATACGATCCTTTTGCTAAGTTCATTTACAGAGTTAGGGAACAGACAGATGCAGCGGTGGAGAACCTTCGTCCCGTTCCTGACACGAGCGAGCGAGGAGGCGACGGGAAAACTGCGGTGGAGTTAAAGCTCGATGAACTTTGACCAGAGATGGAGAAGTCTGCGTGTGAGACCCTCATCTCAGGAGAATATGCTCAAGTCAATACTTCCTGCATGAGCTTCTCAGTTCAGTTTAACGTGGATGTGGGGGCGGGGCCTCCAACACTTACTTGCGTGTAGTTTTACTGAGGCTAAAAACACATTTTGAAACCTTTGCACAAGTTATAACGGATAATATTAAAAGGAAGCCACCGTGACGTCACCCATTGGTCGTTTTTTTGAAACCAGGAGTCACCAGGAGTAGGGGGCGGAGCCTGACTGAGAGCCCAAGCACACTGCACGCCCACTTGGAGGGTACTGGCTGTCAATCACACCGAGTCCACGCCCCAATGCACACGATGCTTTATCGTCTATTCGACTCACAGCGGGACCATAAATTATGAAATGAACATGATGCTGCGCTGAAGACTTGAACCCATAAACTCCTTAGGAAGACGTTTACTGACATAATAAATCATAGACTCTCATAGACTTCTATAGAAACCAGACTTCTGTTATAACCAATGGAGTCGCCCCCTGCTGGCTAATTGAGTTAACACAGGTTTCAGGCACCTCTGGAGTCTATTTCTAAACAGTGTTTTTACACCTTATTAGTTGACAGGGTGTTTTGGGTCTGTGGAAAAGACGGAGCCACAGGTGAAGGGATTTGCTCAACAGAAATAGAAGCATACAGTATATGTGTGGAATCAGTGTCATGTGAGAAAAAGCCCTTACACTTCAAATCCCTCCCTGAATCTATCGGTTAGGATGGAAATGTGTGAATGAAAACACTGAAACACAAATCCTGAACAGATTGTCTGCATTTTAATTTTTCCTCCTCACTCCTCCTACGGATTTCAGCCAATCTGGGGCATATAGCAAAAAACTGATTCACACAAACTACGGGAAGTGTTGAAACACATCGCACACTTGCAACCAAATGTCGAAATCATGCAAAAATAAATATACCAGCAACGTGATGGAGTCACAAATATACTGAGGGGATGTGGATACCTTGCAGGGAATCAGATTGGCAATGAGACGATCTATTAAATCAGCATTTCGAACCTGAATATCTGAAAGTTTCTTATGAAGAATAAAACTTCTCCAGGCGTCTGTGTGGCCTCGGCGGAGCTGTGACCTCCCCCGAGTGGTTTCCAGCTTCCTCTCTCCGACATGACTCTTGAGCTTCAGCAAAGACCTCAAGGCTGCAGCTGGTTTCTTCTTGTGATCGCTCCACACTCCGGTCGCTGTGTGCACGCTGCGTTCATGTCAGTTCTTCTTCTTCTTCTCCGTCCTCACCTTTGTCTTTACGGAGTGTGGGCAGCTCGCCTCCATCTCTCCCTGCGAGCCTATTGTATGAAATTGCCTGGCTGCCGGCGTGTGTGACTGTTCTGAATGTCTCTGTGTTCACCCTGTTTTGTTCCTCCATTCACTTAACAGCCTTCACCACAATCCTCTAATATCACTGACATTTCAGAAGACACACCGGAGGATCTAAGTTCACACACCCTTTCTCGGGAATGTGCTTTATTTAGTTGTTACCTTCATCTGTTACATCATGTGTCTGTACATTGAATGTCCCCAATTGTATGAAAGGATTAATATACAAACCACAGACAAACTTTATGTATATATATATATTCGATTCGTTTTATTCAATTTAATCCCAGTTAGCAATTAGCTGCTAACTGGGGAGCATGTGCTTGTGTGGAATGCTTAGATCCACGGAATTAGACGTGTGATCTATCATCAAATGGTAATATCATATAGCGGGAATAACATTCCGGCTCACTGAACGACACAACGCACGGACGATGATTCAAACAACACGCGACTACGTGGTTTCCGGGGATTGCAGAGTCCATAGCAACCACCATAGCAACGATAAGCAGCGTTGCAGTCATTTGCTCGATAGAAATGTCGTCAAAATGTATTTAAATGCCCAAACTATGTTAGAAAATGACATTTTGTATCTGAAAATACAAGGAACGTCGGCCATGTTTTCGTTTTGAGTGTCACGTGACGCGGGCACAGGCTAAACGATGGGCAGACAACAACGTAGGCATCTCGCAATTTGGCCTCTCAAATTGCGAGAAAACCACAGGGACGGAGAGTTGACATGAATCTTAAGTGTGTTCACAAGGTCAAGAAACCAATTTATCATAGGTCAGAAACAGCTCGTTGGAAAAATGTGCTGGCAAAGGTTTTCTCTACGACTTGTAGTCGTTGAGAGGCTTGACCCCGAAGATGAGGATGTACATACAAACACACATTACCAGAACAAAGAGGCAAGCGGAGGTGCGCCTCTGTTTCTTCCCCCGTCCATGCCCCACTGAGCACGAGGCAATTTCTTTTCTTCTTTTTACTTTACTCTCAGGTGTACCTGGATGTTTTATTGCTTTGCACTGAAATTGCTCAAGGCCGAAAAAGAAAAAAACAAAAAGGGTCAGATAGAAATAATAAAAAAAAATGATAGTGTAGACACTCAGGAAAACGCTGAACTGAAACATGGCTTCCGCCCATTTGCTTATATCACATTTACAAGCACACGAAGATTCGAGAGCTAACAGAGCACTGAGGGGGAAGATATTAAAATGCACATTTCTAGCCGAACGCAGTGGGAATCGCTGCGAGTGGTCAAACACAAAGCGGGGGCAGAATCTGACGGATCCCTGTTGAGAGGCAGAGAGCACTTTCACAAACGCTTTCTCCTTTTAATCAGAGAAATGGGGACCAACACTAGATTAGCACCTCTGGAACATGAAAGCACAAGTCACCCTGTCATGAAACTCAATTAGCACCCGACACCAGCTCCTGCAGTTCGACTGCTATTTAACTTTTAGATTAAAGTATCGGGAGTATTTCTGCAGATCCAGCGTGTGTGTGTTTCCTCTCCGTGTACTTTCTCCGTCACGTACAGACGCCACCCCAACACGACGCTGACAATGGGAGCTGACAGCGCCGAGAATGAAATGGATGAAAATTAGCAAAACATCTAAGTATGCACTTTCATCACGGAACCACTGCTTTTATCTCTGCAGAGAGGATGTTTACGGCGGCGGTGCCTCCAACCACTTTTCATCTTAATAGCTCAGACAGAAGTTTTTTTTTGTGATCTGAAAAGGGGGGGGGGGGGGGGCAGGAGGACGACAGAACGCTGCACATCAAAAGATTGGGAAACGATAAACTTATTCGACAAATCATTCAGGTAACAGCTTCCTACTGCAGCGAGTGTGGGGGGGGGGGGGGGGGGGAGGGGGAGAGAGAGAGAAATGAATAAGATCAGGGTGGAGGCGGGGGGGGGAGCGGGGGGGCATGACTGGCCAAGTAACTGGTGACAGTCTCTTGCATCAGAGTGAATGTGTTCGAACATTTCTGCTGTATTTATATCAAACGATGACAATTAATCCATCTGTAATCCCAACATCATTCATGCCAACGACAGTTTGTCTTTTCTTTGTATTTGTCTTTCTTAAAAATGAGAATCACACATAAGGAAGGATTGAAATACAGAAAAGAAGAAAGGAAGTAAGAACGAAAGAAAATTATTACTTAAATTAAATTAGGGAGGAAATGATGAGATGACGAAGGATGGAAATAAAGGAAAAAGCAGGAAATTAGTAAGTAAGGGAATTGGGAAGGAATTGATGAAGGATGGCCATAGAAAAATAAATGGAAAGGAAGGAAATTAGGGAGGAGGAGATACTGAGATAAATGATGGAAATTAGGAAGGGACACAAGACAAAGGAAGGAAGTAATAAGGAAATGAGGAAAAGGGAAGTAAGTGAGGAGGAAATAAGGAAATGAGGAAGGCCAAAGTAACAGGTGACAGTCTCCTGCATCAGAGTGAATGCGTTCAAACATTTATGCCGATATTAAATCGATATCGATGATATTAAATTTGTTCCGCTCGTCCATCCTTCTCGCTGCCAACAGTTCCTCCCAGAACTTCTTTTCTTTGCGTCACTCCTCCTGAATGAGAATCGCACGCCGGCTGTTTGATGTGCCACGCGGCGCACGCCGGCCTTGTGGGATACGAGGTCTGACGGGGGAAAGTTAACATTCACGGATGAGGACACACTGTTGTTCAAATTTGCAAGAGCAGCGTGATAAGCTTCCCTGAAAAACGTATACGACTGAGATACTACAGGCCCAATAATGGCTTCTTGGATTGGAAACTATAAACGGGGGGGGGGGGGGGGGGGGGGAGAGAAATGCATTTCAAATAGCCCTTATCTTTCACTGTCAAAACTAAGACACACTCAGCCCTTTGAAGTGTAAAATTTTCCTTAGAGTGTAAACAACTCCCCCCCCCCCCCCCCCCCCCCCCCCCCCCCCCCCATCCATGACGCTCACCTCTCCTCTTTGTGCTCGTAATTTTTTCGACATGAATAAAGCTCGGCTCCTGTCTCCCACTGGCGAGACCTCGACTGAAGTGCAATCTGTTATAACATCAACTCGGAGCCCCGTTGGCGAGCATCATTAGCCTCCGCCCCTTCTTGCATATTTAGTCCGCGTGGCGGCAGGCAGCTCCGCAATCGATTCTGCACAGCGAGATGATCAACGAGATGATTAGACGCTGTAAATTAGTCTGGATGTCCACTGACCATTACCGAAAAATATCATAATATTCAATTATCGGTCAAAAAGATCTGCTCTGTTTATTGTCGTGGAATCCTTTATGTTCCCATTTCAGAGTTTCATCATCCCAAGCTAAGGAATAACCCTTAAGGAAATGAGTAAGGAGGTAAGGAAGGAAGGGAAACAGGAAGGAACACAAATTAGGAAGGAATGAAAGAAATTTGGTGAAATAACAAAACGATGGAAATAAGGAAAGGACACAAGACAAGTATGGAAGGAAATAGGAAAACAATGAAGCAAGGAAGGAAGGAAATAATGAAGTAACAACGTAGGATGGAAATCAGGCAAATGGAGGAACACAAGAAAGGACAAAGAAAGAAAGGAAAGAAATGAGGAATGAAATTATGAAAGAAAGGAAGGAATGTTAGGACACAAGAAAAGACCAAAGCAGGAAGAAGGGAAATACAGAAGTGGGGACGAATTCAAGGAAGGAGGAAAGAAGGAAAGAAGGAAATAAGGAAGGACAGAGATTGGGGAGGAAATACCTAAACAGCAACAGATAGGATTAAGGAAAATAGAAGGACACAAGAAAAGGACGAAAGGAAGGAAGGAAGTGAACAAGTGAAGAAAGCTGCGGCGACGGCGGGCGTGTAAAAACTGAAAATGCCTCTTCCCGGGCGAGTCGGCTTAGTGTCCCGATAGCGCCGCTCGCCGTGCACCTCGCCCTGCACTGTAGGTACGGGAGGCCCGGCTTAAGATTTCACACACAGCGCTGTCATGAAAGATTGAGCATGTGGGAGTCATTGAAATGTATTCATGCTCACAGTGTCGAGGAAGCACGGGGGCCACAGTAATGGTTGTCAGAGGCTGGTATGCCTCAGTGAACTGAAGACGGCATTTTCTGTCTCACTGGCTGCAGGGATGTTGGAGTTACATAACCCTGCAGGAAGCCACAGACGAGTGCGTCACATGTGAGCCCTAATAAAATGCTGCATTTAGTACGTGCGCCATGAAGAGCCTCTCGCGTAGTTCAGGCGATTCAATAAAAAGCTCAAGAAGAAATACGAGGGGAACATTGAGTCCGCGTGTGTCGAGCTGAATCAATACGATGCTGGAGAAGATAAGAAAAAACATGAAATACCTGGAAATGTTAGGAATTTGAAGATATTATTGTAAATTTCGCTGAAAGCTCGGACATATTTTGACCTTGAGTTAAATCATAAAAGCCCATGTGAAGTCTGTTCTCATCCAAAGGACCACGTTGGGTTTGTGTTATAAAGCGTTCTCAGGTAACAAGCATCTTATCTCCTCTCTGCAGGGTCGGCGCTCGGGTTCCAGTTTCCTTTCCAGGGAGGAAAATAGAGTGAAAATGGGATGAGCGCATTTCTGCATTCTCCAGTTACATTAACGCAGAAAGGAGAAAAGGCAAAAACAATGTCAGTGGAGGAAGTGGTCGTGGGGGGACGCTGGGACGCAGGAGACGTCCAGCGAGGGAGAGCAGAGGTTTCTTTTTATTCCTTCCACGAGGATAATCACCATCATTTAACAATGTCCGGGGCAGACGTTCAGCGCGTCTGGTATTTGATGAGACAGAGTGCGGCGGAAACCTGACCTTGATCCGTTTTCAAATAGCCCTTCCTCCGGCTGCAGCTCGGGACGACCACGGGGGTCCTTGAGATCGTCTGGAGAGTTTAAAATGAAGACTTTGTGTTTTGCAAATGGAGGAGCAGAGGAAGGTACGCTGACTTGAATAGTGAGCCCGCTGGGAGCCATGGAAACCAAATTACTTGACTTTTATACTGAAATTACCAAGATGATGATCAGGTTTTCAGCCAGAAGACGACATTTATAAACTAAACTACTTGAAGCAGTTGCAGAACTGAAATTATTCAGGAAACAGACCCGACTCCAAGCTCCTTATCTAAGATATATATTTCTACTTCGACGTCTTTGACACACGAAACCATGACGAAGCCTTAAAATACCAGCTGGACCTATTTTACTAAGCAGTTCTCTTAAAATCTTAACAAGTTAATCGAGGGCGAGCTGCAGCCTGTAAGTGCAGTCAGGGATATGAGTCCCATTCATCACGACTAATGGCTGGTGACATCTTTTCGGTATTGTCCAAAACCTTTAGAGGGTAAAAGAAAAGCCAATCTCTAGTAAAACAGTGACACTTTCCTCCTGTCGCATGCAGTGGAGTCTTATCTCTTCAGACTCCCACTGATAAAGTGAAGAAAACGTTAAAGTCCTGACGATCAACGTAAGTATTTTTGCCACTTTTCCACACCGGTTCACTTTATTTACGGCTGCGCTGTCATCGCACCTCAGACACGGAGTAGAAAGTCTTCGCCGCCGGCGTCAGGGATCTCAGGTGGATTCCCGGAATCGTGATGTGATTCCCTTTCCCCCGTAAAAAAACCAGACCTGAGTTTAATTGCAGTTCCCTAAGCCCGAGGAGCTGCAGTGTGACTCAACCCCAGGACGCCATCAGGCTTTAAAACTTGCTCATTAGAGACTAAAGTGGCAACGATTTTTTTTCTCAGTGACTACAAGAACACCGAGGGCAGTTTCTGCGAATAAGGGGAATATTTATTTGATTCAATAAATAGAGTGCAATTTGCAGAATTGCATTCGACAGTGAAACTCCGCAGCGACACACCCACGGAACCGTGAGATCATGAACAAAGAGCTACACTCTCCTGTCGGTGTTCCATCCAACTTTAGTAAAGAAGTTAAAGGGGCTACAAGAGATTCTGCAGCTGAGGAATCTGAGGGCGAGGGATTCGATATTTAGGGGAAGAGATGCTGGAAGTCGACGAGAGTTGGGGGGTTTTGAAAGAAACGTAATGCAGTGACATCATATTAATGTTTTGTAAAACGATTTAGCTTGCTGTTAGAGTCCTTTGCCAGTAGGAGGTGCTGCAGCCCCTCAGTACCCCCTACTTGTCTTCTGGTCTCAGTTTCTAGTTTGACCAATCATGTTTGAGCAGGTAAACACCTCGTCACCTCGAATATCGTCATCAGAAGACAGCCGATGGGCTCACGAGACGTACGCGCCAACAACGCGATAAATCCTGGAGGAGGAGAGTTTGTGTTTCTGCTCGGAAAAATGAAAGATGCATTTGTCTGCGGGCTTTCAAACATTGATCAGCCCTCTATTCATATTTGTAAATCCTCCACTGGGATCAAAACCCAAAGCAAGGAAAACCAGACGAACGTTAGCGACAACAATGAAACACTTCTTCGAGCCGCAGGAGATCTCGGCATTTAAAATCCAACACGGCCCCTTTTTGCTTTTACAAGTTTCGTTGACATCTGTCGGATGTATTTCTTGCCTTTCCCAATTTCCACTGGTACTCAGGCATTACAGGCGACCATTTTCTGCTAGGGGGGTGTGTTAAAGTACAAATGTATTACACCGCTTTTGACGCCAAGACCCAGGACACAACTACACAATATAATCCAAATCAATGCCGAGGCTGCACTGATCCCCACTCGCATTGTCACGTGCAAAATGCAGTGCGGAGAACAAATAGGAAAAGGGGCCCGGCCTGCTCTGGGAGTCTAAAAGGGCAAACAGCTGAAACTAAAGCTGTGTCTGAGAGCAGAGCTGCAGTGAGACGATCCCCAGGTGAGAGGGGGAACAATATGAAATGCATTTGCTTTCAACAGGAACTGCTGGACACACACTTGACCTGGTAAATATCTGCACTGCGGCCGGGAGGACTTACAGGCTTTAGGGCACTGCGTCGGGGAAGCTGTTGTGAAATACAAAAAACATCCAATTCTCTGCATATTTCTGGAAAAAGGGATTGTAAAGAAAACTCCGCAGTCTGAAAAATGTGTGTCACGTCTGCTTGATGTCAACAATTAAAACGTCATAAAAAGGTGAACGAGTGAATGATGAATCTATCAAGGAGAGAACGCCAGCACTTAAATTCATTACGTTAAATTCAGAGAGTCTGCATCTGACGTTTTTTTTTCACATCGCAGCCGTAATTACCGAGGTGTTGTCATTAGAAACTCATTCACCGAAAATTAAACGCCAAACAGAGTGGAAATAAATTACCCCTGTCATCGTTTCTATTGCGTCACCCCGAGTGAACGTATAAGAGGGAAATGACAGAGGTGAGACTTTTTATTTTTTTTTAAATTTTAAACGGGTCTGAGTCGCTGCCTCTTAGAGCAACTTGCGCGTTAAACTTTCCAACTGATGACTCCACTGAAGTGTCCGGCGACGGGGGGGGGACTATTGATTTGTGTTCACCGTCCAAACGGATTGAAATCTTTAATTAGCGCGGCGGGCGTGTGGCCAAATGTAAATCAGACGTCCGACTTGTGATTGTGTCAAGATGTTAATGAAAGACTCGGACATCGGCTCCTGGCGGAAACGGCATTGTCTGTAGTGAAATAAATCTGATTGCCAAAATTGAATAGGTAGTGTGTCTGTGTGTGTGTGTGTGTGTGTGTGTGTGTGTGTGTGTGTGTGTGTGTGTGTATTGTAGTAATTCCATGTTTGTGTGAGGACACTTTGGCTGGACGCACGTTCAAAAGGCTGTTTATTGGTTAAGATTTGGTTTAAAGGTTCAGGTGATTAGTTGTGATGGTTCACGTTTTACCTTATGAACCAGAAACCTCAGGTCGAGTCGGCTTTCTGTCCCCAGAGTCAAAATTAAACACGTAGGAGGCAGCGTTCACGTTTTTAAGAACTGAAGTTCTGCTTCTCCTTTACTTTTAAGTCTATCTGAAGACTTTCCTGTTTGCCACAGCCCTTTGTTTTAAGAATATACGAAAAGATGGTGAATGTCCTTGGTGAAGGTCTTCTGCCATATTTCTAACATAAAACAAAAATCTTTACTCTTATTTAAATATTTAAATTCCTTTTGCTTTCTCCATTTGTCATGATACCCTTTGTATTTTGTGTGTAGCACTTTGAAATGTGCTACACAAATAAACTTGACCTCGTCTCAAGTTCAGGGTATAAGAAGGATTATGTGTGTGTGATGTGTGTGTGTGTTCCAGGGATTTCTCATGTTGTGGGGACCTTCGTCTAAAGACTTGGTTCTAGGTTAGAATTAAGTTAAGGTAAGGGCTGGTAAATGCATTATGCCAATGAGTGTCCTCACTAAGACAGAGGTAAATGAATGTGTTTGTGTGTGTGTGTGTGTGTGTGTGAGTAAGAGAGAGGAAGGTAGAGACCAAATTACCATCTAATGCAAATCTCCTGCCACTAAAAGCCGAGTCATCGCTCACGGTCGCTATTTCTTTTAAAAAGTTAAAAGCGCAGGAAAGCACATTCGATTCCAGTCTGGAGTTGAACATCATTTCAAATAAATAACGACAGAATCATTTACTCGTCCAGAACTTGCCTCTGCGCTGCCAGCGCCGTCCTGGCTGGGTTTCTGTGTTCATCATGTGGGCCTCTGATTGGCTGAGCTGTCCGAAGGCTGCTGAGTCACATGTCTAAATGTGGCAGGAACAAGTCACAGTGGACAAGCGGCAAAAGATAATAAACCAAAAACTGGCGTAGTGACAAAAAACATGGCGTCTGAACAACCATCAAGAGGCTCCATCTTTCTTTTTTTTTTTTTAACTACACATGTACAATCTGCGAGCGCTTAGGAGACATATTTAATAAGCAATTAATTCTCACCCGTGTGTTTTTCCTCGTGATTAGCCGAAGCATGTTGTAACACCTCAGACTGTGGAGAGTCTTTACAGCCGGCGTGGAGGAGGCAACACACACCTGTCGACAAACTGACAAGACACAACTGGCAAATAAACGCCACCTGACACACCATTAAAGCACTTTACAAAACTAAGTGTTGTTTTGACACGAGACAACCAGACCCCCGCCGCTCGGCCCATTTAATCAAACCCCAAAACCCTCTGAGGCTTAATAAATGTCCCTGCCAACTTTCATAAGTGGAGGATCAATTATAATTGATTTCACAGTCTGATACATTTATTAAAGTGACATCCATTTATTCATGTGCTTACCTGTGTTGCCATCAGCCCGGTGCCTGCAGTCGCACGGAGAACGAGCTCACTCCCTCTTTACTTTATTCAAAGTATCACTTTCGGATTTTCCTTACACACTGAAATGATTGTCGCACTGCCGAGACGGATTCAATACGTCGGAAGCAACACTTCATTTCTCACACCGGTCAGCCGATGACACGTCTCTATATTTTGCCAACTACGCAATGTGTACCGATCGGTGTCAGCAGACGGACGGACGAGAGATGAGATTCTCCCTTAAGAGGAGAATAAATTAGTTACGGTGTGTCACCCCCCCCCCGTCACGTCAGGTGACACCGGCCCTGCAGATGAAACCTGTCACTCAGAGGCAGGAGAGCAGAGATGAGCTCATCTCGCCAATGACGTAGGCAACATGCCGGGATGAGTCATGAGTACAGGAATTCCTCGGAAGCCTCCATGTTGGATTCCCTGGAACTTTAACAGAGAATCCAAACACACGTGTCCATAGGTGCATCAGAGTCTGGATACTTGACCCGAGTTTGGCTCGATGTTGATTTTATTCCCCTGCACATCTGTAATCAAGGAAAACAAAAATGACCATCTTTCAAAGTCAAATGTCAAAGTGAGAAGCTCCGCCCCTTCTCTGGAGTTTCTCCAGCCAGGCCCCCTAGTGAGAACTCCTGAGGTTCTGCTGCTGTATCATCACAAGGGCTCAGTCTGACATTCTCCGGAGAACTCACTGCGAGCGTGTGGTTGTGTTTATGAAGTTCTATCACGCGTCAGAAAAACTAAAAGGAAACAGATATCTCAAGATGAACTAGGGCTACGTTGTAGCACTGACAGACCCGAGCACACGCACGTTGAAGCCTGTTGCGGTCGGTGGAGAGAGCGATCAATGACCAAGTGCACGTCTCCGCGTTGCACGCGTTGTGCGCACTGCGGCAAGGACAAACGCTTCACTTCCTGCGTCCGTCACGCGATGTCGATCCTCGCCGGCTAATTGCTCATTACGGTCCACGCTATCAAATAGCACATCACACTGTGAACATTTTATGTAAATCGAATGATAGTTGTAAAACAAAACTTACTTCCTGTTGCTAGTAGGTGGCGCCATCTTATTATTACCTACAGACTATATATCTTTAGTGGGGCTCTGATGTAGCTGAGCAATTTGTGTCAATTGACATGTTACACAGCTTAATATACAGATCGTAGGCGCATGACCTGACTAATTAATATGATGTGTCAGGCAGGATTGTGATCTAGCAGTAGTTGAGCCAGTTGGATATGCAGGGTGATTACAAGTACTCTGTTCAAGGCGAATCAGTAGGTGGCGCTATGACACTGAGAAATATTGACACATAGAGTGTTCAGGTTCGACTCTAATCATGTGACAGAAGTTTGGAGATATAGGATATGCACATGTAGTTATGACAACATCGTGTCCTTGGCGAAGATGATCCTGGCATCATGTTTACACGGTTGAGGAATCTCACAATTTGACCATGATCCAATGACTTGACTGAGCTCATTTGAGTTAATTGTAAGCAGCCAAGGGCAGTGAATCAACGTTAAAACATGTCACTTCCTGTAGCCAGCAGGTTGGCGGTGGTTTTAAGCCATGAATTTCATGTGTAGATGTCATTGTCAGGCCGGGATCTGTCTTACATGTCTAGTTTGGACTCGATTGGACCATATGTCCGAGATACAGAACCTCGTGTTTTGATGGCGTGTCAATCAAATGTTGACGCCCGCCACGGTCACACCTGTGTGATGAAAAGTCGATCTGAGTCAGTTTTTATCTCCGATCTTGTTTAGATGACATCTCCAATTTGAAGTTGATCTGATGAAAGCTCTACGACAAGTTGCTGTGTAAGCTTCCTGTGTTTTCTCCCGTATGCGTGAGTTGTTTTGTCTGTTAAAGACTTTGTTTTCATTCAAATTACACTCGTTAAGTTTAAACTCTGCATCTGGGTCCATCCGCCTCACGAACTCTGACAATGATGTTAAATGCCTACAAATGTCCAGCCAATCAGAATTGCCCGGACATTTGTAGGCATTTTACTATAACATGCTCAACTTCTTACCAAACTTTGCAGAAAATTAGAAAGTGGTGAAAATGTACGTATTCTGGAGTAACTTTACGTTGTTACTTTTGTTTGTCCAAGTTTTTACCCCTCTATTTTGAATGTAATAGTTTTAATAGATTAAAGTAGCCTTACCTTATGCTGCCACCAGATGGGAGTCATAAACACCTTGACTCCATAAATAACTATGTTTCTACACCATTGGGTTCAGACCCTCCAGAGGGTCACATGGTCAATCTGAGGGTCTGTGATATGAGACATTGAAACATATTTTCTGTGTTTGCAAATGAAGTATGAGGAGATGGTGTTAATTGGTAAATTTCCTGATATCTGATGAGTTACATTTAGGACCAATATACTGTTTGTGTTTAGTGAAATGCAGTGTTGCATTGTATTGTAGTGTTGCTCTTTGTTGCTGCGTATTGAAAAGCCAACTCACAGTGTGTGCTTGTCACCTGGAGTCAGAGCTTTCACTGTGGGCTCAAGTGTTTGTGGTAAGATTGACTAAAGAAATGCTTTATTAGTTGAATTACTGCTTGAATTACTGCTTCCAATGATTATGAAAACAAAGTAGTTAACACAAAACAATCATTCATTTCCAGGATTTTATTTTGCAATGAATGGGGCGTTCAGGATGAAGGGATGGGAGAGGGAGAGGAAGGATGAGAGATGAGATTTGGACTAGCTCCGGCGTTTAAAGTGAAAACAGGCGAATATATTCCAACTCAGTCTCCCTTCCCCCTTCTCCTCCTTCTCCTTCTTCTCTCTCTCCAGTTTCTCTTTCTTTTCCTGCTTCTTCTTCTCTTTCTTCTCGTTCTTCTCCCTCTTCTTCAGTTCTTTCTTCTCCTTCTCTCTCTCCAGATGCTCTTTCTTTTCCTGCTTCTTCTTCTCTTTCTTCTCCTTTTTCTCATTTATGACCTTCACCTTGTCCGAGTCGGTCTCAAAGGTGAGTTCCTGAAAAGACAGAGACAACATAAGTGTCAACACTTTCTTCCTCAAAGTCTAAACATGAAACAAACTTACAATCCATATAATTCAAATCTAAAATGATCTGATTTAACGTACCTGAAGCTCAATGTTCTTCAGTGTCAGGGGTTTCACTTCCTTGTGCTCTGCAGCTAGAGCAGCGCTTTCTGCAGCCTGCTTTTTCAGAGCAGCTTTCTCTGCCTCATGCTCCTTTATAACTACGTTCTCAGCAGCCTGCTTCTTTAGTGCAGTGTTTTCTTTTGCTAGAGCCGAGTTTTCAGCAGTCAGCTGCCTCTGTAGATCACTTTTTACTGCAGCCAGAGCAGCGTTTTCTGCAGCCACAGCAGTGTTTTTTGCAGCCACAGCAGCATTTTGTGCAGCCTGCTTCTTCAGAGCTGTATTTTCTTTAACCAGAGCCGAGTTTTCAGCAGTCAGCTGCCTCTGTAGATTACTGTTCACTGCAGCCAGAGCAGCGTTTTCTGCAGCCACAGCAGCGTTGTCTGCAGCCACAGCAGTGTTCTCAGCAGCCAGCTTCTTCAGAGCTGTATTTTCTGTTGCCAGTGCTGAGTTTTCAGCAGTCAGCTGCCTCTCTATAACACTTTTCACTGCAGCCAGAGCAGCGTTTTCTGCAGCCACAGCAGTGTTTTGTGCAGCCTGCTTCTTCAGAGCTGCATTGTCTGTTGCCAGTGCTGAATTTTCAGCAGTCAGCTGCCTCTCTATATCACTTTTCACTGCAGCCAGAGCAGCGTTTTCTGCAGCCACAGCAGTGTTCTCAGCAGCCAGCTTCTTCAGAGCTGTATTTTCTGTTGCCAGTGCTGAGTTTTCAGCAGT